>CM070036.1:104782629-104802348 GCA_036250615.1 Ptychadena robeensis
GGGGGGGCATCAGGGCCCCCCTCCCACATACTCTGCTTAGTGGGAGAAACAGCCCTGCCTACTATTTTTTTTAAAATATATACGTTTTTGTTATCTTAGTTTTGCTTTACTTAAGGTCAAGTAGTGCTTTAATTTATTTTGTTATAATATATTGTAGGGGTATGCAATGTTGGCATTGGACTTTAAATGTAGCCTGTAGTGTAGTGTAATGTTGATCATGTAAACTGATCATGTAATGTTGATCATTGGTTTTGTCCTGGAAATAATATTTTTTTTGTATCAATATTTCAATGAAATTCTTATTGCGAATGCCATGATTTTTAGAGATCTTGAGATCATATCATTAAGCAACTTTTCTTATCATATCAGTTAAAAATAACCACTCGTGTATGGCCACCTTTAATCAATGGCAGTTATATAATACCACTGTAATTTTCAAGTCCACTTACTATATAATTATTAGAATATTAAATGCAGAAATAAATGACTTGGGACAAGGTTTTTTTTAGTTGGTTATTCTTGTTAAGTGGACCTTGCATTAGATATTATTTATCATGTTAAGTGTTTTGTAATCATTAAGTTTTATACTTCCAGGTATTTATTGCCTTTTACCTGATTACGGTACTTGGTCTTATGCCTTTCTAGAAAGCTATAACCACATTTGTGCAGTTATTATTTCGAGTCAGCATGTACGTTCTAGGCTGAGATGCTTACCTGTCCTGAAGAAATATTCTCTTCTGCCTGCAAAACTAATAACCTCATTTCTGCAAATACCAAATCAATGATTACAGTTCAAGTGTGGTTTGAGTTGCTGAAAAAAATATTTAATATACACAAGTATATACCATATGTTCTGGACGATCTGCTGTATAGGATGCACATGTGTGCCAACCGACAGAGCATTTTATTTGGGAGGGAGGGGGGGGGGGGAATTGATAGTGTGGAAAATACTATACTTGTACATGTTAAGATATTTCAGTTTAGTCAACTCGTTGTTTCTCGGAGCATTGTGCCCACTCCTTTTTCTTGAAATTTATTTAAATTTTAAAACTGCCGTGCTGGATTAACAATGTCAAAAGCCTTTGGTATTATTGCTCTTCAAAAAGTGCTAATTAGTTGAGCCCCCCATCATCCATGTAGATCAATGATGCCACCCATTATCCATTTAGATCAGTAAGGTTACCATCATCCATGTAGATCAATGAGTCCACCCATCAAATATGCTGTTTAGTAAGGACAGCTATGATTTTCTTACCATGATGCCCATCATTCATGTTGCTCAGTACCACAAACCATCAAACATGCTGAGGCAACCCATCATTCATTTAGATCAATGAGGCCACCATCATCTATATAGATTTATGTTGCTGCCTTTTAACCAGAAATGTAGACAATAACTATATCCCTGAGAAATGGTAGCCATATGTATGTATCTGGTCTATCTATCTGTCTATATTTGCTGTCAAGATACGATGTTAAAAGGGTAGTATGTGTATAATATTTGTAGAAACAATATTGCACTATGAATGGACATCTTATGGCTTCGGGTCATTTTATATGCACAAAAACTCCCAACCAATAAAATCATTAAATACGCTTTCTACATTCTTTTAATTTTTTAAAAATGCTTTCTGCTTTGGTTAAAGAGTTAATTCGAGTGTAATGTCACCCTGTTTCATGTTACATGTAAGTGGTTGCTTATACAATTTTTGCAGAAGTGTGGTCTACAAATGTCTCCATCATAAATCTACTCCTAGAAATAGCATGCCTCTATTGTTGGTGCTGCATTCTGTATATACAGTGAGGTAAATAAGTATTTAATCCCCTGCTGATTTAGTATGTTTTCGCCTCTGTGTTATAGTAGGTTTATTGTAGCTGTGAGAGACAGAATAACAAAAAAACTCAGTGCTCAGGGCTTTTGAAAACGCCTCCTTCTACCTCGTGTTGCATCTTCCTTGCTTAATCGCATTTCGGGCGTGCAAATGCCCTCATAGGTCTAAAGACTGGTTGGCCACTTTTGGTCTATCGTGTGTCTTCTAGAGCCATTTTTTTGTTGCCGGTCGATTGTCAGACTGCAGATGGCACTGTACATGTGCTTTCTTGAGAAGGGGACACCTTGAGGGTGCTGTGAGATTTGTCCTTCACAGCGTAGTGTGTTACCAATTGTTTTCTTGGTGACCATGGTCACTGCTGCCCTAAGGTTTTTTGGTTTATTTCATTTACATCCCCTTGCCCAACTACATGGTGATAGTTCTGTAGCCTTGTCCAGCCTTGTGTAGGACTACAGTCTTGTCCCAAATATCCTTGTGACATCTTTTTAGTCTTGGCCATGGTGGCTAGTTCTGTGGGCTGGTGACTTTTATACAGGTACTGTAACTAGGAGGGAATAATAGCACTCTTGTCCCTTACAGAGGATGGTCCTTATTCCAGCTTTTTACCAGTATTTAGTGCTATAGTATATAGAGCTCAGAGAGACTGAAATCTTTGGTTGAAAGGGGATCAAATACTTTTTTCCCTCATTGCAGTGAACATTAATCGCTGACTTTTGTGTATTGGGGTTGCAAGGGTTTTTTGTTTTATTTCTGTCTCTTACATCTACAAATCACCGTTATAGACTGATCATTTCTTTGTCTGGGGGAAATGTACAATATCAGCAGCCATTTGCCTCTCTGTATATGCAGGAAGTTCCTATAAAGACAGTCCAGAAGATCAGCAACTGAAAATAAATGATGAAACAAATATTTAACTGTTGATTGGTACACAATGCTGGAGCAAGCCAAACTTCATTTGGTTGGTATTTACAACTACTTTTGGAAGGTTTTGACTGGAAAAACTAGACCTTGCTGCATTGTGCAGTGCCAGGAATTTGGATGGTTCCTTTCGAATGTCTCCAGCTTGGCTGTCCTGTTGAATGTTATTTAATCTGTATTTTCTTCTTTTGGTCTGCATTTGTCCACCCTTATGACATTGAATCCTGTTGCTCACATAAAATGTAGTGTGTTCATCGCTGGGAATAAAATGATATGTGAAGTAAATGAGTTTCTTTAACCGGTGATTGCACTTTGCTTCTGGATGTAGGGTAATTGTGCTTTTCCTTCCATCCATCTTGTTGTACCTAGAAGATGAATATTTTGTTGTAAAGCAATCAGTTGGCATTTATGTTCTTGTGCAATTGTAATATTTTTAAGGAAAACTAGCTCTTGGTTTAGAAGTCTCTGTGTTGCTATGTACATTGGCAACCTAAGTTATTTTAAAAATGGTCAGTAGTCATTCTATAATTACCAGAAGGTCTGTCCAAGTATGGGCCCTATGCCATGGTACATTTTTGTTCTAGGTTATGACCAAGCTAACATAATAATTAATTTATAGGGAAAGAACAAACTGGCTTAATCGCATACTTTTTTTTTAAGTTTTCAATTACTGCATAAACTGAGGGTGCTGGAGAATTATTACTGAGTATGTGTAGGCATTGTTTGGGGTCTACTCTGTAGTTCAGACAGTGTAAGGGTAGTTTTTTTGCATTTAACATGTCAGAAAACTATGCAAGACTTTTATTTGTTTAAATCTGCATAGAATAACACAATTTTATTTTTGTTTCCAGGTAACTGCTGGCATCCAAAGAGATCAAGTTGTGGTCTATCTCCCCTCTCATTTTCTTGTAAGTACATGGAATATTCAATTATAAGCAGTAACTCAATACCCTTGCCTTGCATACTCAATTCGCTCACAAGGGCTGGTAGATCAAGTTGGTAGTAAGTAATGAAAATACCCATAATGTGTTCTGGACTCCCAAAGCACCCCTTGCCTAGTCTTTCTAAAAAGCATTGTATAATATGTGTTATTTACCAGACCAACAATGTTCTTGGTTTTTTATTGCCAAAATGTACCTAGATTACCAGAAACCAAAAATTTGTGATTACCGGTCAAGTTGACATCTTTAGCTTTCAGGAAGCGAGGATGAAATAAAAGGGGGTTATTATTTGGAAGAAGAGTTCCCTTCCATAGGAGTATCATGAGTCCGGCTGTCTGGTGTCATTTCTCTACTTGAAGAGTCTGTAGACTTTTGTAGATTGGTGAGATGGTCGTTTATGACATATCTTCTCAATTTCTTTCTTCCTTGTGATGACTTTTTTACCCTCTTTCTTCTTTCGGTTTACCTGTTCTGGTTCACTGTCTCTAATAAAGTCCTTAAACTTTGTATATGGTCTCAAAATGTTTTTTTGTTTTTTATACAAACACACTAGTGGAAACATGTTTTGGCCTTGGCTATAATTCTGGTTGTCATGACTTTAATTCTGGTTGTCATGACTTTGGTTGGAAGCTAAAATCTAGGGTTCAGTGTACTCCCAATAGTCACATTTTGTTCATTATTAGGGCTTGTTTCCATTATATGTCGGGACCCCTACGCTAAGCGTATACGCTAAGCAGGGGTCCCGACGTATCCCACAGACTTTGCCTGCTCGGCAGATGGTCTGTTTACACATCCACCAGTGTAAAGGCTGAACGTACTCGACTACGTTCAGCCTTACACCGGCGGATCGGCTCAGTGCAATGAAGACAGAGTCTCCGCTGAGCAGGTAAGTCTATCTGTTACGTTGGGACCTCCCGCTAAGCGTGTACACTTAGCAGAGGGGTCCCAACGCAATGGAAACATGGAAAGATGTTCTGTAGTAAGTCACCTTGTTTGATTTATTACACCACAAAGAAAGGGAACTTGGTACCAGACTGTTTATATCTGTCATACTTGCTCTCTACAGAAAAATATAGCATAGCACCCAGTGCCCACTGCTGATCTTGCAGGCCCAGTTTTGATTGGCACCTTAACATTTAATCTGACACAAAGGAAAAAACATATTATACTACTTTTAAGATTGGTAATTGTCTTATTCTGATCTAAAATACGAAGACGCTGATCATAAACGTTATACTCAGGCAAGGTCCTTCTCTTTACTAGGAATCATTAAACCAAATGTAACTAGTTGTTTAACACCAGACCTCTTAACAGAGAATCATGAAGGCTAACCAAATAGTTTTCTCCTTCTGCAAGTGCTTATCTGTCCTCTACCACCAGGCTTCTGTACTTGAGAGAAATAAATATGTAAATTAGAAATTGATTTGGCTATCTGCGTATTCTGTTTTACACTACTCTGACACTTGACCCATGGATAACTGAGAGTACAAAAATAACTTGGCCACAGCCAATCAACCAATATTTTTTAAATATTATTTAAATACAGGAATGCTTCGAAAGTGCCATCCATTCAAACTTCTTTCCCAACTGTACCGGCCACCAGCCCTTCAATACCGTTTCGATGGGTACCTTTGAATTTCCACTCCAGAGAGTGACATAACTGGGGCATAAGCCCCGCCAACACTTTTAACCATACATGTGATTTCCCTTTCAGTACTGACACACCACCATGAAATCTCCAACATCCACTTTACACCTGCGGCACTGCCGAGCTTCCGCACTGCTGTGACAAAAGAAAAAAGATATGCAGCAAACAAGAAAATACAAATACAGCAAATACAAAACAGAGGGAGGGTGGGTGGTTGACCACCCCGGTCCAAAGAGAAAGTACTTCCTGTTTGGCCCGATTAAATAAACTTCTAAGACCCCTCCCCCTAACCTTAGCCACGCCCACTTACCTCATCCTCACGTGCCAGGCAAGTTCCCTGGGTCAAGCTGCCCCCCTCTTGCCTGCATCCTGGATCCAGCTAACTGGTGAGTTAGTCTATGCTTCTAGCCTTCTCAAAATAAACAGACATTTTTTTTGTTAGGAAAAACAAATTGTTTTTATATTGGTACCATACATCCACCAACTTGCATAATGTTTAGGAGAGAGTGTGCTAAAGGTGGCAAATAATGCATAATGTTTATATACTCCTTTATCCCAATTTTTCTAATTGCTGGAGATTTTATGGATCTGTTGGGTCTATTTTTTATATCATTTGGATATGTTCTACCATTAAGGGGTGTTGGGCTGTTGTTACTTTCCTATTTTACACCCTTTTACAGTAGTTAACCATGTACGTTCTTGAATTTAGCTTCCTTTCACCACATACAGGAAAATATTGCTGTGATATGTTGTTAGTGAAGCTTATTGAATACCCCTTATTCTCCATACATGTTAATACATAATTACAGGTGCTCTTAGGGCCCTTTCATACTAAGGCCCTGGTTTTTAATGTCAACATATGTGATGCCCGTAAATGTGTCGGATGCCATTTTGGTGATGATACCATGTTTAGGGCCTGAGCATGTTATCATCAGCAAATTGCTGGAGATATAGAAATGGGTTGTAGGAAGGGTTTAGAAAAAAAAAAGTTTTGCTCTAATTTTTGCATAAATTAGGTTCAAAGTAAAGTCAAAATTTTTCAAGATGACTTATCATTGAAGCTAATTTATGCATAAACCAGAGCACAGTGTTCTCACAACCCTTCTCTACATCTCCAGCAATTGTGGTGATGATACATGGTTCATAAATGGCTCGTTCAAATTATGTGTTTTTTGCCTTAGCTGCTGCATTTCCCACCCTAGGCTTATATATTTTTATTATTAGGTTCCTCGTCCTATATATTCAGGTCAGCTTATTCTTGAGTATATGCAGTATTTTACCTTAAATTTCTTTTAGCACAATTTCTTGTATTAAAACAACAAAAAAAAAAAACACAAAAACATTACAGCTCCTGAACGCATATGTAATATATAACTATAAAGTGCCCGTTAATCAATCTCAGTTGATCAACACGTGTCTCAGTGTTTTTAAAAGGTGTGTGCCCAACAGACAGACCTCTATGGCTGCTTAATTCACCCAGCACCATTCTGTCCCTCTCACTTTACACGAGGCGGCTCTATTTATAGATGCTGGGAGAGCGCTGTCAAGGGAGTACCAATGAACATAGCTGCGTTCTGAGAAATATTCTGAGAGCAACTCCCACACCAGCGACTGACAGTCAAGGTCACATGCAAGGGTGGTCTGGCCCTGCCTTCCCATTGAAAGCATTCTGCTCGGACAGCCTGGGCTAAAGGATACTTATTCACTTAAGACTTTGCCTTTGTGCCGGTGAGCCATAAAATCATAAGAAATCCCTTTTAAACACTGCTGCTCATTTGTCTTCCTCCATTACTAATACACCTCGTCTCTGTGTTTGTACTGCTTTGGCCTAGTCACTGTCATTAGAGAGTAGCTTCTGTAGCTCTGTTCATAGTTCTGTTCTGATTATAGAAGTTAGACTGCTATTGAAGAATAATTTGTCTGAATTGCTATGGCCACTAGACGTACAGAGGTCACCCTACATGCAATGTGTAAACCAGTGCAAACCATATCTATAGAGATGGACATGGAGCATACATGAGAGGACATTGCAGAGCTTGCAAAGGAAGGAGAAATAATCTATTTTGACCTTTAAAAAATACATGTTGTATTTCCATTAATCTAATTTCTCTAAATTAGTTTGTTTAATTTGTATGCTATCCTTACTTCGCTTTTGGCTTGTGTCTGGTGCAATGTGTATTTATCTGATGCAGATGAACAAGTGGTTTAACAACATACACTCCGTGGTAGAGCTGCTTTTAGGGAGTCTCTTTCACTCTTAAATAGAAGTATTATGATAGTAATAATAACAAACACCACTGAAGCCGTTGGTTCAGTGAAACCAAATCCCATATTTTTGCTAGTCTTAAGCCATAGCCATGTGAAGCTCCAGGCTTGCCAATCTTCTTATCTGGCTACAAGTAGGCTACTACTTTGGGTTTCAGTATTACTCCCGGTATGTACTTACTCTTGACTGACCATGTCATATGGACAGTGATGGGGACACCCAAAGCATGCCATTTTAAAGAGTCCTTTAAGAGACCAAGAAGGTAATGAAGTTATCCTTATACTATCCTCCACAAATAACTATATCCGCTATATCCTTCACAAATAATGTGGAGAGCGGGGTTGTTCCTCTCCCTCCTAAATTCCCCCCCCCCCCCCCCCTTGTGGGCTTCGGCACTACTGCTTTTTGGCAGCAGCTCTGATGCTTTTAGTAAATGCAGTGACCCCTGTGAAATGGTCCTTTGACCCCAGAGTGGGTCCCGACCCACAGATTGAGAACCACTGTTTTAAATGATCTGGATTAGGGTTTTGGGTGAGTTTATCTACCCAATATATCGATTGGAGGGGTGGTCAATAAATTTTAACTTTCCCCCAGGTTTCATAACATAAGGGTTGTCATCCTGTGGCATGGTGAAAACGCCCAATTTTATGAAGGCTCGGTAGCACTCTACATCCCTCAGGTCCTGCTAAAAAGAGATTGAGGCCACCCATGCTTTGACATCACAGGTGGGAATGTTAAATATTCTCAAACTCTATCCCCCACATTAGTGTTTTTCTGTATTCTAGTGTTGCAAGAACCTTTGGACATTATTATACAGGAGAGACATTCACATACTTGACTGATTTATACATCTTGCTGCTACTCTCGAACAGAAAAACCTGGTGGAAAGAACTTTTTTTAAAACCACCAATCAGGTTGACAGTCTAAATTATGTGATTTGCTTTTCTTGAAAGGAAATTAATTAAAAAAGACTGAAGACCCCCACACAGGGATCGATTTTTCATTAGATTGTAGAACGGTCTTGTTATGATGAAATATGTGAAGAATACAAGACTGCTTATCTTAATGTCCTTAAATCCTTTAATAAAGAGTAACCATTATTATTATTATCATTATTATCATTATGATTTATTTATATAGCGCCAACATATTACGCAGCGCTGTACAATACATTAGAGTGGAGATGCAAACACACAATAACACACAGGTATGACATAGGAGAAGTAGAGGACCCTGCCCGGACGGGCTTACAGTCTTATAACCATTAAAGTCAGCCAATGTTGTTAACATCTATAGCAGGGGTGGGAAAACCTGTAAGGGCCACAGGTACCAAATCCTTCCAGCCTTGGTGGTAAATTTTAAAAAGATGATGTTGATATATTTTCTGTACTGCTTTAAAAGAACACAAATCATACTGCTAGGGTGATAAAAAAGAGGCTTTGAATAGTAAACATTTAATTTCAGACCTGGGCACACTATAAACCTCTAGGAGACCATAGCAATTATCTTACTAGTATTATCTCCACTTATTGCAGGGATGGAATGGAGGGGAGCCAGAGCGTCTTGACACCAAAGTGACAAAGGGCCACATTAAAACCCTACACGGGCTGGAATTGGCCCGAAGTCCATAGTTTGCCCAAGTCTGATCTAGAGCATGTATATGTAATTAGTTTTTGTTTTCATATAAATATGCTGCTAGTTGTGCCAACCAAAGGGGATCTATGTACGGTAGTGGAAGGGTTTAGTAAGTCACACAATATGTTGTGATGTTGCAGGTCTGTATGAAAGTGTGCAGAACATTGTACAAATCCAAATGGCAATTAATGCACAGCATGCTGCCTAAGCCCTTGCTTAATTTAAATATATTATTTGTGTAAATATTAGTTTAGAAATTAAAACCAATGTCTAAATACAACATTTTAATGAATTTCTTTCAACAGTCAATGTTTTTGTAATTGTATTTGGTGACTGTTGTGATTCACATGATGCCACCATTTAATATATTGTTCTTCCAGCTTGCTTTGTCATTGATCTGTTCCTTGAAGGACAAAATATTGTTTTGATTCTAATTGTTTAGTTTGAAAGTTGCAATGAGGAAACGTTTATTGGCGTTTCTCAACTGTCAAAGTAAAGAAACAAATCTGGTTGCATACTTCACGACTAAAGAGATGGACTCTTGATAGTATATATCTCTACTCAGAACAAACAGGGGGTGTGTATTTATATGATCTCACAAGAGGAGTAGCGCCACAATAAAATTCATAATGTATGTGCATAAACAGTCATGTGTTTAAAAAAAAACCTCAATGCATTTCACATATGCAATTACTTATTCATACCTCCATGTCATGGTAAGGTCATCTTTAATCATACAAGTGCTTTGTGTGAATGGAGTCAATATTTTATATTGGTGGTGGAAGCTTTTGCTATTTGTTGTACAATCACATAGATGAGCATGGAGGAACGTTTTTGGACTTATACCTAATGATAAAATTATACCTAGGTGATGTACAGTTGTTCTCATAACGTTTACTTACCCTGGCAGAAATCATGATTTTGTAACCTTCTTTTATATATACAAACTTTTCTTTCACTTGTGGTTAGTGGTTGGCTTATTGTAAAATGTGTTTACTCTTTTTAAATTGTAATCACATCATAAACTACCCAAATTACCTTGATCAAAAGTTTACATACCCCAGTTCTTCCAGTACCGTGTATTTCCCCCTTTAACATTAATGGCAGCTTGAAGACTTGTGTAGTTGTAGATGAGGCTCTTTATCTTCCCAGAGGGTGAGCTGCAGAGATGGCAAGTGTCATCCATGCAGCTGCTGGGCGATGAGAGGATAGGAGCATCTCTCTTTCCACTCTTCACCCATCACAGTCTTGCAGATCCCACGAGACTACGCAGGAGCAATCTCCTACAGCCATAAGGGTACCTGGCACAGAAATCCCAAATACCCTTGCTGCTGTGTTACGTTTCACCAAGGCGAAACGTCAGAGAGTGGGAGGGTAGGTCTGTAAAAAAAAAACAAAAAACAACCCTTCTGCTGTCAGAAAAAAAAGTTTTTCTTTTCCTTTGCGGATCTCAGCAGTTATCTGCTGTGCATCAGCCAAATACGCATGGTGGTAGTTCCTCGTTAAATGCATGTTGAGCTCTAAACCCGAGAGTGGATCATGGCCCATTTTACACTATATGCATTTTTTACAGGAAATGCATTTACGCCATATATACAAAAATGATGTTGTTCTGCACATTTACACATCTGCCGATTTTGACCAAAGCATGAAAATGCGATTGCAGCAGTGTTCTAGAATAAACACTGGCCAACATGTTAACGCTGAATAGAACATTGTCTTCTATGAGAAAATTCAGAACTGGTAAAAAAGCATGCATGAGTGGCAAATTTTCCTCCAGTTATTTTTGGATAACTTACCAGCATTCATATTCCTATCCATTCTGATGAGATTTCCTGTTGCCTTTGTAGCTCACACAGCCATTATCATGTTCTCAGTAGGAGCTTGGGAGTCCTCAAAAGATGGAGAACTTCCATTGTAAAGGAGCCATGACCAGGTTCAATTTGCACAATCCATCATCATTCAATGAAGTATTGACATTCAATCTTTATCGATTTGTAATTTGCGAATGACACACCACATCGAGTGCAATAGTCTATGGCAATAGTTAATCAAAGGGTTCTGACTACAGTCTGTGGGGACTGACCGGGGCAAGGGCTTCAAAGTTTGGTGAGCTTGCATCGTATCTCTAGCACCTTCACATTGAAACAAAACTCACTTATTGTCCAAATTGGGTTTTGCTGCAGAAAAACAATTACATTACTGCAATTTGAAAATGGTTATAGAGCTTATATCCTGTCCATGTTAAAACCCAAAAAATTTCTAAATATACAGTTGTGCTAAAAAATTATTCAACCCCCACTGAATTGAGTGTTTTGGCATTTTGACATTGATTTGATCATTTCAGATCTGGTTTCAATTAAATCAGCGTAGGCACTTGTAAGTCAGGACAAATATAGACCCATAAAAATAATAATGAAATACCACAATGTCTTTCTGTGCTCACATCTTATCCGTTTTTCAACCCCAAGTGACATTCTTAGTACTTAGTAAAACATTCTTTTCCAGTTATAACAGCTTTTATAGGTGAAGCATAGCTTGACACAATTGTCTTGCAGCGATCTACGGGTATCTTAGCCGATTCTGCATGGGCAAAAAGCCTCCAGTCAGTCACAGTCTGAGACTTGGCGCGCTGCAAGCGCTTTCGTCAAGTGCACCAGAGCGTTTCAATCGGATTTCAGGTCTGGTGACTGCGATGCCCACTCCAAAATGTTCAGCCTTAACCTCCCTAGCGCTTATGAGGCAAAAAAAACCATCTGTCTGACACTTGCTTATGTAGTAGTTGCATGACGAGATAGAGCCGTCCAGCTAGATCAGAGCCCACCCGACTGCACCATGATGCTCTGTGCTGTAAGGGATCTGAGTTGGGCTTTGATTGTCGTTTTGTGGGTTTGTTGTGTTTTGCATTGTTTTTTTTTGTGCTTTTTTTTTTTTTGTTTTTTGCAAGGAGGCGTGAGAGTCACCTCTCCCAACCAGCCTAATTTGCCTATGAAGTTCCCCGCGGCCCCCCGGGGGCCGGGACATCATGAAATGAGACAAATTGGGATATTCATTTGCAACTTGGGCTATCTCAAAGAGCACACGCTGGAAAAGTCACCCCCATTGTCATTCAGATGTGATCTTTGAAGTTAACCCTGAAGAGGGTTTCCAAATGCCATTGGATACAGGATAAGCTGTACCCAATACAATTCAAAACCAAAAACAAAGAAAATTTTTTATATAAACTAAATACGGTTTTGAATCAATAAATACTGCTTTGAAATCTGTTTCGCCAAAAAGTATTCAAGAGATTTAAGATGCAATGATGACATTTTATATTTTTTGTTGTACTTTTTTTAAATAATTGGGTGTTTAAACATTATTATAGTCAGGAGTGTATTAGACCCGTATAGGACAGATTTTTGGAAGTTACAAGCCTACAACACACAAAAAATCCATTAGCGTCTATGGTGCGCTTTTGATACAGAAATCTGGGACCTTGCTAAGAGCGCTAGGGAGGTTAATCGCAACCGTGCTCTAGGGGACTTGGAGGTATGCTTGGGATCATTGTCCTGTTGAAAGGTCCAACGTCTCTCAAGCCGCAGGTTTGGACAGACTGCATTCCTTCCAATATCTCCTGGTACTGAAGAGAATCATGGTACTTGTGAAGCTTCCCTGTCCTCAGAAGGCAATGGAACATGGTTGACCCCCGCAATGCTCGCAGTAGGCAAGGGTTCTTTTCTTCATGGGCCTGTGCTTCTCCTCCAACAAAGCTGTCTCCAAAGAATAGGAAGAGTCGATGCAGTATTCCAACAAGTCATGTGGACACAACCACAAAAGTTTGGCATAGTGTTCTGTGGATTGCTGCAAACAAAATAGAACCTGTTTGGGCCCATGAATCACCTATGTTTGGAGGAGGACTCGGGGGTGTATGGAAAGTCCAAGGTCTGTCCAAAGGCATTTCAATAGCTGCGAGTCCCAGGATGCACAGCAGGAGAGTGATTTAATAAGTGGATGAAGTCACCTGCTGGAGGCATCTGGGCAATGCCACTGTACTGGATGACAAGCAAAAACCAGTCTGAAAAGGGGTGTTAAACTTTATTTTAAACAATATGATAGAATTTTGCATTTTTCTAAGTAAAAGTGGCCGACAGTCCCAAAAAATAAATGTATAGAAGAATACAAAATGGTGTGGTGAAAAATCCAGGAGCAGCCAAAGATTCCCCCCGAAAAAATCCAGGGGTAGGGGACTTTAATGGCCACAAATCTCGATCAGAGTAAATACGAATAAAGTAGGTTTAAAAATTAAAACATTATGTTTATTGTGTAGTCATAATAAAAAACACAACAGCAATGGCATAGCTATATTCCAAGGCTGACATCAATAATGTAAAATAAGTAATCCATACATGTACAAGTCAAGCAGTAGAGAGGATAAGGGACCCTGTCTAACAAGGTCCACTTCACCCCCTAAGATGGTAAGGGCAGCTTGCCCCGTGTGAGGATCGAACCACACGAACCTTCAGGATTATGAGACTGATAAGTGGTAAGGGCAGTGCTCCGTGGTGTGAAGTGGACCTTGGTGGGAAATAGCCGGCGAAAGGGAAGGCGAGGACCCTTTTCGGATGGAGCGAGAGTCCCTCTGGTTCCCATTTTGTGCTTGCTTTTGTTGTACATGTAGGGATTACTGATTTTACATGTATTGATTGTCAGCCTTGGAATATAGCTATGCCTGCGTGTGGTTTTTATTTATGGACGACACAATAAAACAGACCCTAAGGGTGGGAGGGGAAACACCGACGGGAGGGCGGAGGCGTTTTTATGATCGCAGATTTGTGGCCATATTAAAGTCCCCCTAGCCCCTGGATTTTTTTTGTTCGGGGGGGGAAGCTTGGTCGGGGCGGGGGGAAAATTCTTTTGCTGCTCATGGAGATTGTTCACCACCATTTTTGTAGTTCTATACTTTATTTTTAAACTTTAACAAGTATTCAAGCTTGCGAACAGTTAAAAAACTAGCTCCCCACTCTTAACTCCCTGGCATTACAGGCTTTTCGCGAAAAGCCGTGCTGGCAGGACAAATACAAGATCAAACTGTTGCCTGTACTGGAGGATAGATTACTCCATCTTTCTACTAGTCTGAATGCTAAGGTCCTGTAGGCCAGTAAAGATGGTCAATTGGTTGGCCGAGCTCACTTTGTGAGTAATTGAAAAGCCTGGAACAAAGGTATCATGACGCAAAGAGTGTTGGAGAGTGTGAGAAAAGGGTTGTGGCGGGAAATTTTGCTTGAACTGTTTTGGAATTTCAGGCAAGCACTACCTATGCTTAGAACAAAACTTTCTTCTCTTTTAGTATACCATCACCCTTCTCTACATCTCCAGCAAAATTTAGTGATGGATACCTTGCTCATGGTTTGCAATTACAAAAATTTCAACATTCTCTAGTAGCCAATTGTAGGAAAGGAGTGTGGAAAGGATCTATAATCCCTTGGTAGATAGATATGGAAAATACCCTTTAATTCCTGCTACATCATGAAAACTTTCCGTGATATTCAAGCTCATGCGCTTTTGGCCGAGTAAGCTAAGTTCAACGGTGAAGTCAGCAGACATTGCAGCCAGTTAAAAGTGCATTTTCTATGATTCTTTCAAATTGTATTCTACAGATCATGAGAAATGGGTTAAATGCAGAACTAAACAGGGGGCGGTGAATTGGAATATGAGAGATATTTACTACACTATTGTGCTTGTGGATAAATATCCCTCTCGTGTTTTGAGTAAGCACTTGTCAAACAATATCTGTATACCACGTTGCCAAAAAGGCAGCAATGTGGAATAAGAATAATATGGGATAGAGTATTTATGTATACTAGAGAACAATTAAAATTAACAAGTTCAAGTTACAGTTAAAATGTTTTTTAATCGATGGGATGGACACTTTTTTTTTTTTTTTTTTTTTTCCCTTTAGATATGATGTCGTAGTAGGGGAATGCTATTGTGAAAATGTGAGACCCATGGGTGTTTTCTGTTTAATATTTTTAGTAATTTTAACAATTATTGACAAAAGCATCTGCAAATGTAAAAGGGTCCGATAGGCTTAGTGCACAATTACAATCGGGTATGACAAGGAATAAACATGCAGAGTAACGCTATGCGCAGTCCTGCAGTGGTCTCATAAGACGGGAGAGACCCATTGGTCCTAGAGTAACATTGCTTAGAAACAATTAAAACCATGATCAAACGAGTTATAGGATCAAGGAAATTAGGCCTTAAATCACTTGCAGTTAGAGAAGCCCGCCAAAAAACCAATAAAATTAGGAAAGAAGACAGTATATGGATAGAGAGGCAAGTGAGTTAGAACAGATCAGAGAAAAAAAAAGGGGGTGTTCCAGGGGGGAAATGTGCCCTTTAGACTTGAGGGGTGGGTACAATAGCCTCTGGCTATCTAAAGGCAAGCGTATGATGTTTCAGGCTAGTCCTGGTCAGGTGGCAATCCCGAATCCAGGGTTCCCAAATTGTTAGGAATCGCTTATGTTTACCCTCCAAGATACTAGTTCGCTTTTCATTAAGCAGCATGGCCTCAACTCTGTTCCTGGAGGGGTAGACACTTTCCAGTTATGGGCTATTGTTAACTTGTGGCAATGAGGAGGTTGTGTGCTAATTTACGTTGTAGTACATTTTGAAGTGCAGGAGAGCCTGCCAATTGTTCTTGTGAGCTTAGTGCAAAACAAACCCATGTGTCCTTTTCATGATGTCCTTTCAGACATGCGAATCTTAAATATTTTTCAGTTTACAACCACCTGTAAAGTTGTCTTTTTAACAAACTTGTTTTGATTAAGAAGTTAATGTGTAGAGTGAAACTTTGACACAGCATCTGTGCTACATGGAGTGTTACTTTAGATACTCTGTAGGTTGGACAGTTGGCTCCTGCTGAACATTAAATGGAATGTGTCCAAACGTTAACAACTAAGTTTGCTGATTCCCTTACCTTGCAGCAATTCCTAATAGTATAACATGTTCCGCTTAGTTTGGAAGTTTGTACTTGGCCTGTAGATTCTCCAGCTCATTGAATTTGTTCATCTAGCCAACTTGGACATATGCTCAACATTCTGAATGTCATCCATGCTGTAGGTCAGCCATCTGCTTTACTCACGTAGGGTAAAGACTGGAAATATGCTGATCCAAACTGTAAAGGACTTATTTGATAAATCTATCTCTATGGTGGAACTAAACCCACCGATTTAACTGGTTTTCCAAACAATTAAATTCATGGAATGCCTCTGGTAATAGCTGTCAAGGTTGCCAGTGAGCCTTTGCCAGCTCCCAACTGACATTTAAATTCCTTAAATGGCAGGTGCCATAGCTGATTGCATGGGTATCACCATTCTAATTTAATTTTCAAAAAAAGATGGCACATTTCAAAGTTGTAAAGGATACAAAGATGTACAGTTGTTACTTTTTAAAGTGCAGTAACTGAAACCTGGTCGATATGCATTTGGTATTATATAAAGGCCTGTTCTTTTGCATGGAATATACAATACGTATATCTCGAATATATTACAATGTAACTTCAAGGCAAACTTAAAGTATTTCTTCTTTTACTTTAACTTGATGATCATGGTGGTAGTATATTTTCCTATCCAAGGGTGACTGCAACCATTGTACTGTATCTATTGAGTGAGGCCTTGTCTTCACCCCATGAAAACTCAATTGTTTTCAATGGACATGTACTGACCGATGCATCAGCATTATGCCGCTTTTAACATGACTGACCATGCTTCCCTGTGTCTGTGTACATTAACATATCTATTGAAAATACTTATGTCAAGAAGGTATTCATTGCTTTTTGGATGTCAAAAATGTGTTCAATACATTTTTGCTATAGGACTTAGTTGTTTTTTTTCCTCTCCCACTAATGCCACCTTAAGACATTGTTTATCACAAAAAAATTCAGCAAAAGAGCTAAACGGGTCCATAAGCCCAGCGGAGATTAGGCCTTTTAAAAAGGTGTCATTTTCACTGACCAATAGCCAGGTGCAGTGTATACTGGCCCATTGAATAATGGGCAGCATTTTGGGCCTGGCTAAAAGATGCGTGCCCAGCCCTGACAAATAGATGCAGTGGAGCTTTGGCCTCACTTGGTGTATTGGAAACGCTAACGCATCGCTTCCACTAACACATGCAGTGTGTACTGTGTAAGCGCTAATGTGTGAGTTTAGTGTAAGAGATTCCTAATACCTGTATATATGTATTTGTATTTTAAACTAGTAAGGCCCCCATACACCTTACAATCTTACTATACAATTTCTGTACAATCAACTTCTCTTCTACCAAAACCTATGTAATATGAGGACCTTTCTTAATCTTCCAATCACTATGTATTCTATCAGGTAGGACCCGGCACTACATAGTTGTTGGTAGATCTAAAGGAAATTGTATGGAGTGATCTAAAGGTGTATAGTGGGCTTAAGTATTTGATTACATATTACATCTGTTCAAACTTCTTTGTGAATAAAACTGTTCCCATTTTTTGATCATTGTTTGCCTTGTAAGTTAGCACTGGTTAGGCATTATTCATATTAGAACTAAATGTTATTAAAATGTTCATGTAACAAGCCATAAATGGTCTGCTGTTACATGAAACAATCATCACAATCAGTCATTGGTTGACTAAGTCAAGTTTACTGAATTAAGTGGGTTTGAGTCACTGACCTAAAACAAGTATGCAATCAGTGAAGGCAGAACCCCTGCTCTGCACCACTGTCCTGGATCATTCACTACAATAGGATTTAAGAATAGAATGTGATGTCCAGGTAAAAAGAAAGCAGTGGAACACTCATATTGGGTCTTGGCCATGGAGGTTGTAGATAATCTTGGTTGGTGATGCTGAAGCCCATGTTCTGGTGCCACTGTGCAGTTCTTGGGTGAAATCTACTTTGTATTAGGTAGGCTGCACAGTACACATCTCGTAAAACTGAAGTTCCAGACAAGTATGATCCATTCTGGAAGTGCTGGAGGAGAAGAGACAAGGACAAGTGTAGTAAGGTGCACTCCTCCTTTTTTCTTGGATGTTTTGCTTCTGCTTTCAGCAATTGGCTCATTTTCGTTCTATTAGCATGATGGATGTGACTTCCATATATACTGCATCTGTATTCTCCCATGTACATCGCTACAACAAATGGAGATTTCCACTTTCGTCCTTCATCTTCGTGTTTAATGAACAATGGCATGATGAGCTAAAAATAGCTTGAACATATTGAAACAATGTGACAGGATGTTCAGGGTCTTGCTTGAAATTGGCTCGTAGATGTATGATCCAAGTGTACAGCAACACAATGTGAACATGTTAAGATTAAGTCTTGTGCTTCTGTGTTTTCCATTACGCAGACAGGAAATATGACATTTGGCATGTCTTGTATTGGTTGACAAAGAGCTGTTTCATGAAAGGACATGTTTAATTTAATCTGTATAAATGTTTCATCATACTGGTTTTGAATGCCAGCACAATTTCATGAAGTATACACAAAGATTTCGATTGTTTGACTTCGATCATTGAAGTCACTGTATTGTGAGTAATTTGATACGATGTGATCTAGTGAATATTGCTTCACTTTATGTCCTTCTGCTTTGGTGAAGGTCATTGCTTCTTAATAAACATATAGGCCACATTTTATAAATACTTCCCCAATTTAGATTTCCAGATGGGATGCAGTTTTTATGTTATACCTAGAATATTTGTGATTCTGTGGTTATCAGTTGCTTCCAGTCCACGTCTGGCTAGAATATTTTGTTTTTAAATCTTTTAGAACTCCCCACACTTTTGTTTGTCTTAGATAAGCAAAATGCTTATTTTTAGTTATCTGTTATAAAACAAATGCCCATGTGTAATTATTAGTTATAAAAATGCCTATGTGTTGTGATCAAAGGCATTTTATTGTTTCTTAGCATGGTACACCAGTTTCATGCATATACCCTAATCCTAATGCCATTTGCGATCGGAATTAGAATCGTATTAGGAATCTGAATTATGATCATTTTGGAATCGGAGTAAGAATCGTATTTGGAATCCAGACTACTATCATATTTACAATCGTACTACGCATGCGCTCCATAGTACAATCGTTAATCGATTGTGCATTACTTGATCACGCGGCATGGTGGTATGATCGATGGATTTTAGACTGGCCTACGATTGTAAAATCGCACAACATGATACAATCTAAAATCGATTGTGCAAAAATACATGTATGGCTTGCTGAAGAGATTAAATGATAGCTTTCTTGTCCTTCCAAGGTCAGAAAAGCGTAGTGTTGGTTGTTTCTCTAAGCAATTAATAAATGGGTGTCACAAGGTAATAGCCTCTTTGTTACCTTTTCCCATTATATCTAATGCTCGGCATACCCACACCGAGCAGGTCAGACCGACCTGCTCCGATGTATGCCGGCCTCATCACGTTAGCATCCCGTTGCATTGTGGGGCCCCTTCAATCGGCCAGGCACCCTTTGT
>CM070036.1:104807560-104833740 GCA_036250615.1 Ptychadena robeensis
GGATGATGTGGTCAAAATACTCATTTGCCTAATAATTCTGCACTCCCTGTATTTTATGTCTGAATATGTAAAAGAATTGTTATTTTTCTATTAACATAGTGTTCTCCTACCTTTGATAACTCTGAATTTTGCATGTGGTGTTAGCCATGCCTCTACCTTATATACTCGAGTATAAGCAAAGTTTGTTTAAGCTCACAAAATGTGCTTTAAAAAAAGTCCGCCTCTGCTTATACTTGTGTCAGGATCCCTCCACACTAGCCAACCTGTGTGACTGTCAAAGACCTTCACAGTGTTTGCCTGTCTCTGTGTGAGTGATAATGGCCTCTCCAGGATGCAGTATCTCTATGCTCACACCAGAGATGCTCTGGTCCATGCCTGATGGAGTGACACCTATAGCTACCAGTGATATATACAGTACCATGCAGTGTATCAGCAATAACAAGTAGCTCTGTGTTCTAAAAAATTATACACAACATGGTACTGTATGTACAATACTGCTTCCTGTATGTGTTGTGACAGACTGGTCATCGGTCACTGTGAAATTAGTCTGTTAGGTGGTTCCTGGAAAGAGTCCGGGATATTATTGCCCAGCAACCTTAGTTTGCTGAGTGGTTTCGTTTTTCTTAAAGGGCACCCGGACTCTGGGATAGGAAGGATGGAACTGGGTGGGCCTTCCTTTTTCCCCCAGGTACACTTAGAATTAACACCTGGTTGCAGGTGGTTGGAGCTGGGTGTGACTCCAAATAGCTCCAGAGTCCAGTGTGTCAGGGGTTCAGACCAAGTAGGAGACTGTGGGCCGTGGAAACGGGGCTCACAGAGCGTGTGAGGCCCAGACCTGTTCCTGCTGGGTAGCTGAGCCAAGGACAATATATGTTGAACAGTGTAAAGCCAGGAGGCTTAGCATTTTCAAGGACTTTTTGTTTCTTTTGGATATTAACCCCACAAGGGTAAGTGCTGGTTTGGACTGTGAGGGGAAAATGAATGTAGGCAGGAGATCTAAAACGATACCCTTTGCGTGGATTGATGCTTTGAGAGCACCCATTTGAGCTGAACCCCCACAATGTGCATACCGTCATGCCTGGGGAAAGGCGACATGACAATGGAGCTGCTGTGTTTCCCACACTAGGCTTATACTCAAGTCAATAAGCTAACCCAGTTGACGTTGGTAAAATTAGGTACTTTGGCATATGTTTAGGTCTGGTTATACTCAAATAACTGTTTCTAAATAACGTAGTTTCTAAAGATCAGTAAGGTTTAAATTAAACTATGAGCTCACAAGATTTCTGACACATCTGCATGTATTTTGTGTAGTTTTTGAACTACTAATATATTTTTCCTGATCCATTGTTGTCAATGGTCAAAAAAACGTGGCAAGCTGGCATCAACGCATTTGGGAGCAGTTCAGGCAAGTCTAAAAAATTTGCCAAAGCCGCTCCCAAACCGCCCCAGTGGGGCCTCAGTCTTACAAAAAGAGAAGTAGGAAAAGGTAATTGCTAATATTCACACAGCTTACACACTAGTTGATTTCCTTTTTTGACCATAAGGAACCTGCTGCAGTTCTTATGGAGTGGTATACTATCTGCAAGCAGGTGACCACTACTGCCACCTTTTTGCTCTTGTTCTATAAATAGAGAATGGAAACGACCTGAACTACAGAAGTTCCTGGATAAGTGTGTCAGACCTCTACCGAGAGACCACTACATCCCTATAGAAAGTAATGATTTTTATTCTAAAGTATATAGACAGAGGACAGGCATGTCTACTCAGTTTGGTGCTACTTTCTGAAGAAAAAGAATAGTGAGACTTATAGTGCAATAGGGCAAAACCTGTAATGCAATGTATTAAGTTGGTGTGTGCTTTAAAACAAAAATTTTGTGCCATTAAATTTAATTTTAACGTTTTATAACTGTGAGCATTCTAATGTGCAATTTCCATAGCAGTGTTCAGATAAAAACCATTGTATTCTCTTTCTTTGCAGCTGTCTGACAGTTGTTGGGTCTACAATCAAGACTGTAGCTGTTTATGGAGCACTAGACCAGAGTACCTACACTGCTTCACCCCATGGCAGTTTGCATTTCTTCGTGAAACCTGCCAAGCTGGACCCCACAGCTGTGCACCACGACACCTTGGCCGCCACCGTGCCCATTCCTGATGAGAGTGACCATGCAGTCCTAGCCTGTTCCGCAGGCATTCATGAAGAACACTATGTAAGTGAAGCAGCGCTTCTTGAAGATGTGCTGGAACCACCGGATTGCAGAGATGCCTGCACCATTACAGGTGAGTTGGTCAAACAATTCCACACACATAACAGACTATACACAGGACTAGAGACCTTAACTGTCTTAACTGTATTCTTTTGCACTAAATTACGTTTTTGTTTTTTAATCAAAATTCTATCATTTATCCTCCCTGGTGCTAGCCTTTATGATAAAGTAATATCCCAGTGTTGGTGATTGGGTAGTTAAGCAAAAGAAAGCCAGAGGGTAGACACCATTTAATCTTCAAAAGTGCTGTCGTGTCAGCCCACAACAGGAATAAGTGCATTTCTGGCAGGTCAAATGTTTTGTGATTGTGGGGAGGAGATCTTCTGCATATTTTACTTTGACACAATTATTACAAATGACTTCATGGAAACAACTTTGGGTTTTCTGCCATGACATTTATCTTAAGTGGAATGTTAGTGCACCTCACCAGTATACTTCTGCTCACTATAACCCACAGTAGCGCACTAGAGCACAGTGTATTCTGTTTTTTCTTTTCTCTCTTTCCTAAGAAGTGAGAGTAAATTTGCCAAATGTTGAAGGAAATCGCCTTTTAAGGTAGCCGTAGAGGGTACGATTCCTGTCCGATTCCGTTGGCCAACTGCTGCGGGGTGACGTCATCAAGCTGCAGCTGGTCGAGGATTGGCTGGCACCCTTTGTGTGTCGGACACTGGTCCCCATCCAAATTAATGTGACAGGCCAGGAATTTACTGACATGTTGGATCACTATCTTTAACCCTCTGAGCGTTTCATGGTTTTGAGGGTCTTTTCAAAACCATGCCACGGGCAATCGCGGCGGAGCACAATGTGCTCTGCCGCGATTGCCAGCTTAGCTGAGGGATGTAAACAAAAGTCCGGCGTCGCTGGAGACGCCGGACTTCTGCTGACAGAAAGCGACGCCCCTCCAGTTTGACGGAGGTCTATGGCGCCGCCTACCCCCGCCCCCTTCGCGTCACCGGTGACGCGATCGGGGGCGGACCCGGAAGCATCGGCATACATGCCGATGCTCCCGACCGCCGTCAGAAGGCGGCGAGACCTCGGGCGTTCCTCCGGCTAACTCGGGCTGAGTTTCATGATGCATGAAAATCAGCCCGAGTTAATTCGGGGAGAACGCTCAGAAGGTTAACTGACCTTATACAGATTGTTAATTAAGATCCAAGCTTCATATTTAGAGCATTGGAATACTGTAGTGTGAATAATCTGAGGATTGGCTCACTTCAAAATCATAGTTATCAGCAGAGTCGGGACATGAATTCTCAGATTCATCAGTACATGCACACTCCTTTATTATTAATATAGTTATTTACTCCATATTGATTGAAAGAAGATACTGTGTTATACACTCACCGGCCAACTACACGTTGACACAAATTACTAATCAGCCAAGCACATGGTGGCAACTCAATGCATTTAGGCATGTTGACATGGTCAAGACGAACTGCTGCAGTTCAATCTGAGCTTCAGAATGGGGAAGAAAGGTGATTTCAGTGACTTTGAACGTGGCATGGTTGTTGGTGCCAGATGGGCTGGTCTGAGTATTTCTGAAACTTCTGATCTTCTGGGATGTTCACGCACAGCCATGAAAAACCAAAAAGGACAAAGCATCAAGAGAGCGGCAGTTCTGTGGGCACAAATGCCTTGTTGATGCCAGATGTCAGAGGAGAATGGCCAGAGTGGTTCGAGCTAATAGAAAGGCAACAGTAACTCAAATAACCACTTGTTACAACCAAAGACGAAAAAGAGCATCTGTGAACGCACAACACGCTAAACCTTGAGGAAGATGGGCTACAGTAGCAGAAGACCACACCGGGTGCCACTCCTGTCAGCTCAGAACAGGAAACTGAGGCTACAATTAGCGCTGGCAATAAAGGATTGGAAAAATGTTGCCTGGTCTGATGAGTCTCGATTTCTGCTGCGACATTCGGATGGTAGGTTCAGAAGTTGGCCTCAACAACATGAATGGATCCATCCTGCCTTGTATCAACGGTTCAAGCTGGTGGTGGTGGTGTAAAGGTGTGGGGGACATTTTCTTGGCACACTTTGGGCCCCTTAGTAGTAATTTAACATTGTTGCAACGCCACAGCCTACCGGAGTATTGTCCCTGACCATGTCCATCCCTTTATGACCACAGTGTACCAATCTTCTGATGGCTACTTCCAGCAGGATAATGCACCATGTCCTAAAGCTCCAATAAAGCTTCTCAGACTGGTTTCTTGAACATGACAATGAGTTCACTGTACTTAAATGGCCTCCACAGTCACCAGATCTCAATCCAATAGAGCACCTTTTGGGATGTGGTGGAACGGGAGATTCGCATCATGGATGTGCAGCCCACAAATCTGCAGCAACTGCGTGATGCTATCATGTTAATATGGACCAAAGTCTCTGAGAATGTTTCCAGGACCTTGTTGAATCTATGCCATGAAGGATGAAGGCAGTTCTGAAGGCAAAAGGGGGTCCAACCCAGTACTAGCATGGTGTGCCTAATAAAGTGGGTGGTGAGTGTATAGCCGAGCACAGCATATTAAAGCTATGTGATGTTGATGGCTTTAGGGAACAAAAAAAAGAACTACTGGCTGGAAATCTGACATCTACCCCATTCTTCATCCATATCGTTCACTTCCACCATGAATAAGGAGAACATTTAGCAAATAAGTCATCAGTGTTTCTAAAATTTTGTAATTTTTGTCTACTCTGTCCTCTGTGTACCTAATAATTGCCCCAATTCCACAACTTCCCACAGCCCTGCTTATCAGCACTCATTTAAATTTTGCAAGTAAAAGAAATCCAAACTTCTGCAATACTATTATGTATTACTATGAATTGTTTATTATTTCATAAATTGATTGGACTATATAGTGTATTTTATTTTGGCTTTCAATGCAGTACCATTGCATGCTCTGTTGTGTAATTTCTTCTTCCAACTTTATATGTCATCACTGGAAACCTCATTGGAAAGGAGATAGAAAGGGGCTTTTGGTATGAATGACAGGCCACCATAGATGTGTCCATTTACTACTACTTATTCAGGTTATAACTTTAGCAGTAGAACAATTCATTGTCACCACATAATAGAAAACGGTACTTGGTCCTACTAGACCAAACATGTTTGCTGTGTTGTCCACAGTTGGGCCAACATTCACTTTACAAAAACATAGTATTTTAGGGTACTAGGATCAGCATAGTATGTATGAATACCATGCCCTTTGGAATTTGTTCTCCATTAGTTAGTCACTAAACTTCTATAGGCAATGGAATTCTCAAGGGAATGCCAAGATGATTTTGCAAACCTCACCTTTGACCTGTGAAGAAAGTATGAATCATAGTCTGGACTGAAGAGCTTTCTGTATGTAGCTGACCCTGACATTAACACATTAGTGCATGTGCATAATTTATTGTTACACTATCTGAGTGAGCCACGTGTAATATGATAACCAGATCTAAGCCCGTCCGGGCATGGTCCTCTACTCCTCCTATGTCATACCTGTACCTGTGTGTTATTGTGTGTTTGTATCTCTAATGTATTGTACAGCGCTGCGTAATTTGTTGGCGCTATATAAATAAATGATAATAATAATAATAGTTGTGTTGCATTAGACTCCTTGCAAATATGAGTTCTAATAGCTCATGGCCATATAAATGGTACAATAGCGCCTTCTAGTGGTTCTTTTGTATTATAACTGCAGCAGCTTTTCTGTTATCCAAGTAGCTGAATAGGTTATAGCAGCATTTTAGCCTCGTGTTAATATGTGTTTAATGATTGTTTTGTTGCACTGCAAGAAAACATCATAAATACAAACTCTGTCTTGTTAATTGAATGTATCCATTTGTGCTATACCCAAATCGAAAAACCATTATCATTTATATATGCAAATCTTAAAGAAATACAAAACACTTTCCACACATTTTTAAATAAGTTTGAGGTCCAAAGTAGCTTTGAAAACGAAGACTTACACAAGTTTCTGCCGTCTTGCTTACTTTAAACCCAGCATTTAAGTTCAACTTCATTTTAATGTACAGGTCTGCTTTAATGTAGACCAATACTTGTATATGCCTTTAATATATGTTCTCACATGGATATAAAATGGGTGTAATGAAATGGACAGAAATATTTTACTTTAGGCACTATAGGCAATATATAAATCATTGCAGCCTTAAATAAAACTTGGAGACTTGGTAGGCGTGATGTATATTGCCACTTACATTTTTACCTCAGCAGTGGCAGAGGAATACTAAAAGCCGATGCTGAGCATCTTATGATCAAAGAATGAGCACACATCAGCCATTGCATTTTGGGATGTTGTAAAGAGCTGTGGTTACCCTCATTTACTTAGAAGAAAGGCTTTGGCTTTGAGATTTTTCAGGGTCATGCATTTCAGGCAATCAATTCAGTGTATATAAATTCCCTATAGGGTCAAGGTACCGGCAAGAGCCCGTCTATTCCTTGTACCGCCGCATCATCTATATTGAGGCTTTAGATCAGCAGTACTCTGGTTTAAATGTGTCTAAAAAAATATAAAAAATAAATAAATCTAAAAATATTTATTTCTTACATCAATATCAAAGTATAATCCATACAAACAGAGTACTGCTAATCTGAAGCCCCAATATAGTTGATGTTGGGGTACAAGGAATAGAAGAGCTCTTGCTGGTGGTTTTGAAAAATCACAATCTTAATTAAAAGTTGTTGAATCAGGAGATCCTGAGATCAGGAGACTTTGAAAGGCAATACTTTTATAGGCCAAGTTTCAAACCTGAAACCTTAGTGCTGCTGTGTTTACATGGACAAGGCTGTGCACGTTTAGACTACATCAATGTGTCAGAGCTTTGGCTACAAGCCCATTGTCTGGCTCTTTTAGGATCTCAAAGTCTGCATTAATGTGTAGATAGCCAGGTAGGAGGTTTGGGTAAAGAAGGAAAGAAGAAATGATAATTTCAGGAAAACATTACAAGCCATATGAAGAAATATTCTCTAGGTTGGGTATATAGTATTGTATACTATATACGTATATAAATGTATAATTACATTTCAGACATGATCAAAGTTTTTTTCAGATATTCGACGATTTCGAGTTAATTGCAAAGCCCCTGAACATGGTATCATCACCAAACTTGCTGGAGATGTAGAGAAGGGTTGGGGAGAACATTTGAAAGAAAAAAGTATGTCTCTAACACAAATAGTTTTTGTACAAATTTAGTTCAAAGTCAAATCTAAATGTCGAAAATTCGGAAAATTCTACTTTAAATTTGAACTTAATTTATTCAAAAACTATTTGTGTTAGAGACATACTTTTTCCTGTCAAATGTCCCCCCAACCCTTCTCTATATCTCCAGCAAGTTTGGTGATACCATGTTCAGGGGCTTTGCAATCAGCTCTGAAAGTAAGCATGTTGAAAAATTTGAGCATCTCTACTAAAAACTTGTGGCTACCAAACTATAACTAAGCCTTAAACATAGTAAACTAAAATTGTGTCTATTAACTCTTCAAGGCCCCATAATGTTCTGACTCACTGTGGTTGGTGATAGAGGGAGGATATCTTCTGAAAAACTTAAAAAATATGTACCTACTTGAGATTATTACATATACAAAAATAGAGGTATTCTTATGTAGCTTAATTTAAATCCATAAAATATACCGATGTTTTCTATGTATTTTACATAAAATGCAAGTATTAGTCTTGTATAACATGGGAATGGTGGTTATGTAATACATGACCATTTGGAGGCTCTGAGCGTGTCACTATTTCCCAATCCTGAACTTTGCTACTTTTAGTTTTAAAGGGCACCAGTTAGTTTACCTTCAGAATACAGAGCTACAGGTACGTGTTCTCTGGGCTGTTTGTGCTGTCTGTATTTTAACATGTTATTGCTCTTATATTATTATAGTAGTCAAATTGTGGATCTCACTGGATTGAAATATAAGCTATGGCTCAAAATGCTTTTGTAGAACAGTTCATGCACATTTATGCATAGATTGTAACATTGAGTATTAGTAAAACTATTTTTGATTTGTTTTATTTTAAACTTTTTTTTTCTTCATCAATGTTCCAGATACTGATACAAGGAGCAGTGAACGCGCTTGGGGTTTTGCATAGAAGGGAGGATGTACTTTAAGTCTGTGATAGACTCTACCCACTGTTTGCAGGATTAGTCATGTGCTTATATGTTGAGCTTTGTACATATGCTAGATTTTCGTCACCTAAGATGTTTGCTTCCTCTCACAAGGGATCACTATGGGTGGAAGCCTAGTAAGTGTACATGTGCCGCCTTAAGGTACCCATACGTTGAAATTTTTCACCGACCTATGCGATATTTGATTTCGACTCCCGATTTTGGCTTTACTGCTATTTTTAAAAGTTGGTCGGATGCATGATTTTTCGCCCTCCGATTTAGTCGATTGGATCGGGTATCTTTTAAAAGTCTCTTTTAAATGTGGCCGACCGGAAATTACGGGCATCATCATTCGGGACCGGAATGACTTTTTGGCTGATTTTTGTAAAAACAGCACCGGTCGAACTAGATTTGCATGTTACGAATCCCGAAGGATTGACCTACCCGACCGACTGGATGGGTCGGAAGGGCTAAAATGGCACGAAAAATCGCAATGTGTATGGGTACCTTTTTAGAGAGGATCACTAAACACCTGACTACAAACAATGACTGTTCCTGTCCAGTGTTCTCCCCAGAAATTTTTTTCAGCCGGGTGGCATGAAAAAGTAGCCGGGTGGTGAGGGAGGGGGAAATTTCGCGATCGGGAAAAATACATTTTTAATTTCTAAGGAAAAAAATCATACTCTTTAGGACATCCATTTTAATGGTTTGACACTCGTATTTTATTGAACAAAACCAGTAAAACTGTCAAACAAAGTAACGTTTTAATTAGAACAAAGAGAACACAGCAGAGTGAGCACAGTGACTAGTCTGACATTGACAGGTCACATGATCTATCTGAAAGCAAGCCATAAAGACCAATTCATCCCAGTGATGACAGCAGCTGGCTCTTACTTGCATAACAACTCTCACCTGTGCTGGTGAATGAGGATGATTGAATGGGGTCTGATTTATTAGGAAGTACTTCACCCTCCAGTGTATCTTTATGAGGACTTCTATATGAGACAGCAGACTCGGTCACCTCCTTGTAAAGTATACTCACATCTCTGAACTCTGCCAGCCCCATCTCTCCCAGCTCACTGACACAATCATAGGCAGAGCCAGCCTGGAGGAAGAGCTGTGCCAGGCACATCGGCTCACTCCGGAACAGGGACCCCATGCTGAATATACTCCAGTCCCGGCCTGGAATCCTACTCTCCCGACAAATCTCCTCTTTACTCCACGTCGCTTCCTCTCCAACTCATTACTTCCGGGACAGCCAACTTTCCGGTGATTGGCGGATAGGACAGGCCGCCACGGGGGTGTGTCTACAGGGCAAATAGGGCTCTATCTACAACATGACCTGAGACTTCTCTGGGATTGGTGTATGACGCCCTGGTTACTGTGGAACGCAACGCAGATTGTAGCATGGCGTCTTAGCGCGATTACGGCGTTACCTAGCAATTGGCCGTACTTTACGATATTAAGCAGTGACCGTGATCGGCTTTTTTGCCGGACGGGGACTAAAATCTGCTGGGCGCCCCGCCCGGCCAAACTGCCCTGGGGAGAACACTGCTGTCTGTACAGTA
This sequence comes from Ptychadena robeensis, assembly GCA_036250615.1. Classification (NCBI taxonomy): domain Eukaryota; kingdom Metazoa; phylum Chordata; class Amphibia; order Anura; family Ptychadenidae; genus Ptychadena; species Ptychadena robeensis. The sequence continues at coordinate 104,817,501 of CM070036.1, forward strand.
CTGATTGTAAAACCTTCATCTGAAACGATCATGAACAGTTGTTTCAGGTGACCGTAAATGTGCATGAAGTGTAAGGCTAGGGCTCCACAATGCTGATGTCAGCGTAAGCCTCTGTTGCGTTGCTGTGGACGTGGATGAGCTGCGTCAACATTAACGTGACGTGGGCTATTTTGGACACTTTGGCTTTGTCTCCACTGCATAAACATTTCTGCGTCAAATCCTGGAGTTTTGACGCACCATCAACACTCAACCAACGCAAAGCCCTGTGTTAATATTAATGCAACGTACCCATACAGAATACATTGCATGTGTAAAAAACTGAGAAAAGAAAACCCTAATGCATCTTAACGTGACCTGCTCATTAATGTGGATGCATTAACTGTAGCGCATCTAAACTCTAGTGGAGAAAAGGCCTTAGTGTTACATTTTATTTATAATGAATACAGTGCCCACTGAGTATTGGCCATTACTGTCCTCTAGATGGCACATGGTACCATTGCTTGTGCACCTTGTATCAGGTTATGCAATGCAGAACAGTCATGGTTAGCTGTGTTGTGCATATCAGTGACCTGTGATATCATCGTGGCTGGTTTACATGTCATCACTATTAAGTTGTCAGAGCAATAAAATGTCATTACTGATGGGTTATTATGAGTTTGTCCAAGTTCATTCAGTATAAAGAATCTGGAATAGTGAGTTGTTTAACAATATAATCATCAAGTAGTTATTTTTTTATATTGTTGCTTATATCATATTTAAGTAGTATCATTTTTCAAGGCTTTGGATAGTGGGGATGGGTTAGAATGGGGATGGGCAAACTTTTTTAATTGGGGGCTGCATTGGGTTTTTACTGCACTTAACGAAGGGGTCCCGACGGATCACGAAACAGAATGGAGACAAATTTAAAAACCCAATGCAGCCCCCAAATTAAAAAGTTTGGCCATCCCCATTCTAACCCATCCCCACTATCCAAAGCCTTGAAAATCACAGAATCACATACACTGTACCTGCCCGCTTGATGTCTGAACAGAGCACTACGTTAGCCCCTGCATTGACAGAACGACTCAGCGCCGTGAGAACACAGCACCCACCAAGTAGGTGAAGTGTATGTGATCCATCGGAACCTCCCACCAAGCACTGTGGTTAGTGTAGGGGGTACCGACGGATGTGGAGACATAGGAACTGGGTGGCTCTTAGGCTTCGTCCTCCCAGCCTGGGTGGAAAATTTTAAAATTGATACATTGATTAAAAAAGTAATAATGATACTGATTACCAGGGAGGTTAAAAAAAGAAATATATTAACCCAGCGGTCAGGACGGCAGCATCTCATCCAGTGCTGCTAGTGCTACTATAGCACTGGACGAGATGCTGCAGTCCAGTACACATGGGGGTACCGGGAGTGCATACTCACAGTTCTGTGCTGTCCCAGTGTCCCCGATGTACATGAAATCAGTTTTCTATGTAGAAAACTGATTTCAAAGTGCATCTATGTACTAAATATCGCCAGAGTCACTGGTGCCCCAGATGTGTCCATATGCAGTAACCCTCTCTAACCTGGTGTGATTTTACCACATCCATCACACCAGGTTAGAGAGGGTTAACTGCAAATGGGCACATCTGGGGCACCAGAGACTTTATTTGGGCGAGGTTTAGTACATAGCAGCAAAGCGTTGTGCCCTGATTTTTGTGTTTTCTCATTAATTTTATTAAAACATTTTTTATTTTTATAATTGTTTGTTTCAAACATTATTATATTCAGGATGTCTATTAGACCCTTGTACGGACAGATTTTGGGAAGTTACATGCCTACAACATAAAGAAAAATGTACCATTGAAGTCTATGGTGCACTTTTGGTGCAAAAATCTGGACCTCAGCAGTGCGCTAGGGAGGTTAAAAAGTGATAATATATAAAAAATTAGGCTTTGGGTAGTAAATCTAAGCAAATTACAACCTCTAGCAGGAGACTCATCCTCATAATCATCCTCTAGGCATTATATCCACTTATTGCAGGGAATAAGCAGAGAGGAGCCAGGGTGTTTTGACACAAATGTTATTCCTTCTATTTCTATGGAAGAACTACTGTCTCTAGTTGCTGTGGTCACTTAAAATGAAAGTTAAAGATCAAATCAGAACATTTAAGTCCACCAGAATAGGAATAGAGGAGAAATCTTTGTCAAATCAATCGACAACTCTCTAAGGTGGACCATAGACAGGTCGATCTTTCTGTTCTATCGAGCAGTGAAATTGACTAATTGTTTAACTTGCAAACTTAAGAGTAGATGTCTATCATATTTAAAAGATATACTCTAATTTATTCATGCATCAACTGGACAACTGCTCTTTGCAATTAACTTTTTAACCCTTTTCTATCCAAAATGTGGAAAAAAATAGATGTCCTTTCAATATCATTTAGGTGGAATGCATCAAAGTAGACGGATTTAGGGGGCCAGTCTTGACCATTTGAAAGTTGTTTCATTTTTTTTTTCTTCTTACATTTTAGCCTCACGCTGAAGTATAAGGCACCCCCCTGAAAATAAGGCATCAAGGGTCAATCAAAATGACACAGGGGGATCAGAAGGAGTTACTAAAATGGTAATCCACCCCCTCTGAGTCTCCTGTGCCATTTTGATTCCCCCCTCTGATCCCTCCTGTGCCATTTTAGTGATCCTCCCACCCTGATACCCCAGTGCCGTATTCTTCTTCATGGAAAATAAGACATCCCCCAAAAATAAGACGTAGGGCATCTTTGGGTGCAAAAATAAATATAAGACACTGTCTTATTTTAGAGGAAACAAGGTGTGTTACCTTGTTTCCTTTAAAATAAGACAGTGTCTTATATTTATTTTTGCACCCAATCCCTATCCAGCAGAGCAAAATTTAAAAGCAAGTATCACTCTGCAACTTTGGGTATAAACAAGATGGTACTGTTCTCTGCACCATCCCAGTCACATGCTTTTTGCTGTTCTCTCTGTGCATGTATTTGCTGTGTAAGATGATCTGACTTCTATTCTTATAACATTCATCTATCTCTGCCGCTGTAACCAGGTGCACATGTATCAGGGATGAAACTAATTGAACCCATGGCCAGCATCCAAGAGTAGATTGAGCTTTTGCAATTTAAGTTTAGTCTTCCATATTTCCTGGTCCTTCTTAGTGGGGGCTTGACAACATTGTATCGTAATAAAATGATATTCAACCAATGAGGTTCACATACATAAATAGTAGTAATATGGTAATATTAAAAAATACTGTAATACGTCTTATACTTATGATGGAAAGAGGTAATCGCTGTGCATTCTTCTTCCAGCAAATACATTTCATCATGTTATGGAAGTCGTTATGATTAGGGTGTTCTGCAAGCCTATGTCTGTAACCAATGAAATTCTGGAAATTAGGTAACGGGAGATAGACAAATAAAATCATTTTATTGTCCTAAAAATTTTTTATGAGATGTGAATGGGCCTTCATTCTGCCTTTTAAACAAATTCAGGACTTAGTGGCCAGTAGCAGACCTGCCACTTTATTTAACGAATTTTACTTGTTTCTAATTATCTGCCCTCTTAAAAAAAAAAAAAAAACTTTGAACAAGTCAGAAATGCGGCTCTGCCTGTCAGTGCCTAGAGGATACCATTATAACACCAATACAATGACGCAAATACTTTTTATTACTGTTTTTTAGATAACAAATAAAAGCATGATTAAAATGATAGGTCAATAAACCAGAGAGCATAGTAACCATTTTTTGGAAAAGCTAAATAAATAAAATCGAGATAGGTTTACGTTCAAGTTAAGTTGCAATGGGTGATGAAGAAGCATTACAGCTGGCAGAATGGCCAGCCATCCATTTCACTCTGATGTTACTTATTAATCACTGGAGATTCTGACATCACCAGGAACCATCTGTCAGATGATATTCCTGAGAGCCGTCTGCCATTAAGGAATCTGTATGGGTTTAAATTACTGGAAAATTGCTGTCGATTTGCTGCTGAAAGGCTTTCTAATTCTGAAATATTCTTTGCAAGATTTAATATCGTATGGCAAAACCACTGACATGAAAAAGGTTGGAAATTTATTTTATCAAAGTTTAACTCGTGATACTGGTAATCCAGGAAACTGCAAAACAATTACTTTGGCTACTAAAATATTACAGTGGACGGTTGATTCAGTACAAATTTACTATCCTTTAAAGTGGGGAACATAAGTTGATAATTTCATCCTGACCCGCTTTATTCTCAACCCGACCCCTGACCAGACCCAAGCATCACCTTCCCCATCAGCAAGTAACCGAAGCTTCTCACTTTACCTGGATTAATTGTTCATTTACATGAGCACTTTTCAGGCTGCTCTGAAATTGAGCAGGTGCTCCTGTCTGCAAACGCCATGGCTATTCTACCAAGCGAAAGCCCAAAAACGAATATTTGGGTGTTTTTCATAAATGATCCCTAAACCTATTTTCAATGTCTGAATACCAGACCTTTTTAATTATTTTTAATTTAAGCAAAAGTTTGGCATCTCCCACACAATCCTGTTGACTAGTAGGGTAGCCTATCGTGATAACACTGGAAATTGGGTATATATAAACTTTTATTTATAAAAGTGATTTTTAATATACCATATTTTTGATCTATAAAATACACTTTTTTTCACCCCAAAATGGGGGCGGAGGCGAATTTTAAAGAGTTAATACATACATTGTCATTATCTGTAATGAACACTTAGTGCAAAAAAGGCATACTGGGTGTTTGGTGAATGTCCTGTCTCCAAAGAGACAACAGAACTGTTCTCCAGAATAAGGGATAAAGCATGTTCCAGTAGGGTATGCTGGGCTGGAACAATGCTTTATATTGGTACCTATATTGGAATTGCTCTACACCCAGAGACTAATTCATAGAGACTTACTTTACACTGGTAATTCACCCTGGAACATGCTATTAACATATTTACTAAGAGGAGGGGTGAGTGTCCAGCTGTCAAAGCTGAAACGGTGAAACATCCTGCATGGTTCAGCCCTCTACACTTTGCTGGAACATAATGCATGTTCTCTCTATATGTGTCTTTCTGTGAGATTTTTCCTAATTTCCTCCCTAAAACCATGGAGGTGTGTCTTATTTGCCAATGTGTGATGAGAAAACCAGTAACTTTCAATAACGCATACTCAGATGAATACCAGGAGATGGTGTTTGGTACTTACCCCATATGTAGCATGGTTTTAAAAGGATCCTCCTTCCTCACTGTCTCCCTCAATGTCCTCTGCGTTAGCTTACTGCATGGTAGATTCTGCTGCAGATGAACCTCCCTGTTCCTGATTAAGCCTCTGATTAGCGTTCTCCATCCACAGGTCAACAGCTGACTTTTGCACTAAATGTAACTCTCACAGTACAACAGCGTTGAACCCCCAGATCTCATACCTCAGTAGTGTAACCCTGAAAACGCAGAGAGGACACTTCCTATTCTAATGAATGGGACAGTGTCCACGCTGCGTTATCTAAGCGGCACGCACGCTGTGCTGATATGAAGCTGTGGAATGCAGCATCTTCACTGCAGCACCAGTGTCCATTGAACCCCCAGATCTCCAACAACCTTAAAAGTCCAATCTTTTAGTTAGTAATTTACATTTCCAGTTTTACACCCATAACTGCAGCCTTTCATAGTTATTAATGTTTCCCTGAAGTTATCCAAGTGACATAAATTGTATACATTTACCAATAAAAACGGCAAGAGTTTTGGCACTGTATACATAATACAGTGAAATTTTATCTGGATGCAATACCAGTTTCAGCCACTTGGGCCACAGCCTCTAGAGAGCACGTCAGCTTCCTTGAGGAGGGAGGGGGCTCAGGGGGAATATCTCCTCTGGTTGACAGACTCCGGCAGCGTTGGTACGTGAAGGCGCTCATTAACATCCGTTGAGCTAGCTTTTCATCCCATTTGTGTACTGGCGGGCCACTTATGTGCACCCCTGCATATAGTTATACATGCTGAAGATTGTAAACTATTGCTAATCTTAGTTATGTTACACATTTTCAGCTTCAAAAATTTAAATTAATATTTTGATGCAATAAAAGTCTTCTGTTTTATGATTTAGACATGTGACAGTATAAATGATAGGAGAGCTGTGATTCTACTCCCTTGATGTCATATTAAGCTATATTCTGAGGACAGTTTATATCATACTCTATATACTACTTTATATGCAAGTCTTCAGCTGTTCTTTGTGACAGCATAGCTGTAAGGTCTACATTGATTTATTTATCCTTGTACTGTATATGCTGCACAGAGGTCTATTTTATTCAGCAATGCAGACAGGCTGGCCGGCCAGAGTGACTTTTGTCTGTGAGGGAGTGTAATTGGCAGAATGTGAAAGGGCAGCCATTTTTAGTTGATGTGAAGTTGTGGATCAGCAGGGCCCGGCTAGAGATCTGGCTTTGTTTTAGCTATGTTTAGTCAGTAAATTCATAGCAGCGTGTGACAGCCGGCCTGGGCACCAGCAGCGCCCTTTCCATGTGTTGCTTTAGGACAAGCAGCGATCAGGACAGCTGGAGGGAAAATGTGACCGTATGAGAGCGGCAGGAGGGGAGACGGGGAAACAAAATCCACCACAAAATGAGTACGTAGCACTTACTAATTATTATTATGGGGAGTTATAGGATCATGTGTGGACCAGATTCTGATTGTGTAAAAGAGGTTTAGCCAAATTGCACTTAATTGTTCCTTAAAAAGAAATTTGAGTTTCATAAACCATGCAGGGAGATTTTTTCTTTCCAAATTGTGCTAGTTTAGAAAATCAAATTTTAACTTTCCATCTGTAATTGTTGTTGATTCAGAAAAGTTCACATGTGAGGCCCAGCTGAGAAAAACAGGGTTGTGCATTGGATGCAGTTTTCTCTGCATCATGTTGAAGTTGAAAGCTATTTTAGAAGGTTGCTTTAGTTTTGGCAACATCAATAAAAATCCATTATATAAAAAAATGCTTTAGGTGTCAATATTTTGCAGTTTCATCTGTGTTTGTCGTTCTAGCATTTCAAGGTTAAATTGTGAAACAGTTAGGCTAAATTTACACTGTCAGTCCACAGCAAACTGGGGAATGACTGGGCGCTTCGGCCAGGGAGGGGACTGTCTGCCTGAAAAATTGTGCAGGCGCTGCTGGTTGTCTTGATAAGGACCCTATGGAAGTTCTAACATGCGAAAACCTAATATTACGTCCACCAATCGGTTGTGATTATTGCTCGTTTAAATGAGCCCTAAAGCTGGCCATACACCTTCAGATTTCTCTGTCTGATTTCCTTCAGATCAGATCAGATCTACCAACAAACATGTAGTATAGTGTCCTCCCTGATAGAATACATAGTGATTGGAAGGTGTAGAAAGGTCCTCATATTACATGGTTTTGGTAAAACAAAATCTGATCTGAAGCAAATTTGACAGAGGAATCTGAAGGTGTATGGCCAGCTTTAGACTTGACAAGGACAAATGTCCTAAACTGTTGCTAATCTTAGTTATGTTACACATTTCCAGCTTCAAATATATAAAATGATTATTTTGATGCAATAGAAGTCTTCTCTTCTATGATTAAGACATGTGGCAGTCATTTTTTCTTTCAATAGATTCTATGGCAGTAGAAATAAGGAGCTTGTACTCTCTTGAAACATAAGCTGGCCATACACCTTTAGATATATCTGTTAGATATCCTTAGTATAGGGTCCTCTGCAATTGAACACAGGTAGACTTAATGGTTTAGAAAGTCCCTCATATTACATGGTTTTGGTAAAACAAAAGAGATTAAGGGAAATCTGACAGAAATCTAAAGGTGTATTGGGGTCCTTATTAAGCTATATTCTGAGGATAGTTTATATCCTACTTTATTTGTTTTATTACTTTATATGTAAAGCTGCACGTTCCCGCACCCGATCGGCATCGGCAGGGAATCGGGTGCACCAACTGGTCATATTGGCCAAAAATCTGCCGTTCCGACATGATGGATAATTCTGATCGGATCCCATTAGTTTAGATGGGGACGGCTGTCCCCAGCCAAAGCAATGGTCGGCAAACAAAGGGTGCTGGCCGATATTTGGCACTAGCGGCCGTGCTTGATGACGTCACATCCGCTAGGTCGGCTTAGCAGTCAACGGGGAATGCCCCGTCTATGCCCAACTTTAGTCTTCAGCTGTTCTTTGTGACAGCATAGCTGGGTTGTGCGTCTTGTTTCCCTGTTCCTATCTGTGGTGAAAGAGGAGTCCACCATGTGCTACCTGGAAGCATTAGGTAGTTGCTCCCATAAGCTGAATGGAGTGACAGGGGAATGAGGGTCAGAAAGAATCTCAGTAACCCATGTACAGACCAGGACCAAGGGGGGCTTGATCAGGAAACAGACTGATCTAGAGTTACCTTCCAAACAGACATTTTTACAGAAGCTGTAACCATGCCATTCCTTTTTTCACATAACAAATACTCAGTGGAAGAGTCAAAGGGACACTGCAATTAGCTATACGCCCGAACTGGGTTTGGGCACATCGTGGGAGCTCACCTGGTCCGCCGCCATCACGATCCCGCTCCGTCGCCGGCTTCTTCCGGGTCCCAGAGTGACGTGTGACGTCACGGAGGCGGGACCCGGTCTTAAAGAAAAATATTTTTTTTTTCTTTTTTTAAATCTTTTTTTTAACTTTTGGACTGGATCAGATAAATGTCTTTCTATAATCCAGTTCAAAAGTGGATCTCGTTAGCAGAAATGCTCCCGCTGAGCGTTTCTGCTAGTGGGATCATCTCCGGCTGCACCCGAGCCGATCTGGAAATAGCCGATGTCTCTGGTGACGTCACGTGCCGGGCGGGAGATTTAAAGCTGGCCATACACCTGCAGGATTCTCTGTCAGATTTCCTTCAGATCAGATCAGATCTACCAACAACCATGTAGTATAGTGACCTCCCTGATACAATACATAGTGATTGGAAGGTGTAGAAAGGTCCTCATATTACATGGTTGTTGGTAGATCTGATCTGATCTGAAGGAAATCTGACAGAGAATCCTGCAGGTGTATGGCCAGCTTAAAGGTACAGAAATAATTTTTTTTTTTACATTTGTTTTTATTTTGATTGCATTGGATAAATGTTTTATAAATGTTTTATCCAATCCAAATCAAAAGAAAACAAGTGTAAACTTCTAAAAAAATATATAATTTTTTTCTGTACCTCTAAAGCCGGCTCGTGAAACAAACTGCGCCCCTGCCGGAATCAGGCGCAACCGCTGGCTCTCTGTGTGCCTGCAGCATTTCTACAAAGCTGCAGGCAAACAGAGCCTTTCCGCCCCCATCGGCGTCATCGGTGACGCCGATGGGGGTGGAAAGGCAAAACACTGTATCACTTTTGGTACAGAAATCTGCACCTCAGCGAACCGCCAGGGAGGTTAAAGAACAGTTATTATTGACCAAAGATTATCATTTGGAGTTCATCAATGTCACATTTTTTTTTACATATTACAGGTGCATCAAAACACACTTTTTTAAAGCTATGTTAAGTAACCTGAATAATACTAAATGTGCTAGACTCAGTCAGGGCATCTTGGCTTCAATAACCTTTACTCTTAAAGGATGTTATTTTATTTCAATCCAGTTAGTTTTAAATATTTATGAAATAGAGATATAACTTCCCTGTAGACCTTGGGTAGGGTAAAATAATTTTTAATAGCTGGTCTGTGGTGCCAGAATTTAATGCATCTGAAGGACCAGGTTACAGCTCTTGCTTTGTGTCCGTCATATGATCGGACCGTTTCTAGAAGGCTACATTTCATTGTATCTCTGACTATGCCCAATAAGTGTTACAGAAAACGGTAATAACCAGTAACTCAAGTCAACACCTTTCCAAAGGATCACCTTAAGGTTTTGTACATTCATTTTTTCTACATGGAATTTAGGGGTAAATTAATAATATCAAAAAGGAAAATTAAGCAACCTTTTCCATTTGAAAAAAAAGTGTTTGATTTGCATTGTGAATGCATGTTAATACGACATGGTTCCAGATAGCCACTGTACTGTCATTTCATCTTTTCTTGCTTAACATAATTAGAATGGACACGTGTGGAATGCCTTTCTTTCTCGAAAATATTTAAACTGTTATGTAGGTATTTAAATCAGAAATCATGGCCAAGACTTAAAAAGCAATCCAGTTTTTTCAAGGACCTCTATAGCACATGATGGTGTAGTGAACAAGTAGTAGTGAACAAGTGATGAGGTAATCTTTCTGCTCTTTTATTCATCATGTGTTATGAAGCCTAATTGGCTTCCAGTTCCTAATGTATTTAAAATATATTTGGTGTCAGGAGATTGATGTGGATTGAGATACTTTTAGAAGAAATTTTTAAAGATTTGATTACTTTCAAAGAAGATCCAGACACTTTTTTACAGTGCAAGTGAAAACATGCTATTTGTGTGCATGAGGCTGGTTCTTGGCATTCAGCAGAGGTGACATACAGTAGCCTAGTCCCCTAGTTTGACATCTAACCCATTGACCTTCTTCAATACTGCAGTCTGATTACTTGGGAGAAAAGACTGAGGACATGTTCATTCTTGTAGCAATGATGAAATTATTGTAACCTATAAAAAACGAATGAAGACCATGCCCTGCTTTTAAATTTCTATATCTGTGAACTTTTGCCGTATATTGGTGCATGTCAAGAATACATTCATGCAGACGTTGCAAATTATTAAAAGGTCCACATTTTGAAAGCTACAACTACAGTGTTTTTATTGTTTCTTCCAGATGTGTGCAATAGTACTGACCTTCCGGAAGTTGAAATCATCAGCCTGCTGGAAGAGCAGCTGCCACATTACAAGCTAAGAGCCGACACCATCTATGGGTATGACCACGACGACTGGCTCCAAACGCCGCTCATCTCTCCTGATGCCAACATTGACTTGACAACTGAACAAATTGAAGAGACCTTGAAATACTTCCGTAAGTGAATGAACTTTCCATTTAAAACCTGTGTCACTCTTTCATCTTTCGTTTGACTTTAGCTCTTATTGACCTGAGGAATTGGTAGTATTTCTTGATCTTTTAGGACAAATCAAAATTAATAGGTGAGCACTTGCTTCACTTGGTCTTTTCCAACCTTTTTTTTGTACTGAGTAATTACTGTTGGATTGTAACAACAGTTCTCTAGCAACAGAGACATAGGTAACATTTTCTTAGTGTAGCGTGTGACAGGAAGACTTGATCCAAAACTAGCTAGTTCTCCATTTCAGGTCATGCTACTGAACTGCACTTCCTCTACTGTTTGCATGTTCAGAACCACATGCAAATGGAAGTGGATATGTAAATGCTACATGCAAATATACATGAGTAGGACCTGCTGTGGCGAGTGATCAGTTATAGTTATCCAAAGAATGGACAGATTAAGGCAGGAAATGAAAAAACGCCCCATTTAAATTGTCTGTTGGAACAAGAATGTTGTATCTGGTCACCCTTTTACTGTGAAGTCATAGTTATATGATGGTCACTGTATTTTCAAACATTCAAAATTGTTAGATCTGAATTTCATATCAGTTTTTGTTTTAATTGTTATGATTGTGCTCGTTCTTATTATATAAACTATAAGGAAATAGATAAAATTGTAAAATGACCATATTTAGCAGTATTTCTTCTCTTTCATAGCCAATGGCAGTGGTTCACAAACTTTCCCTGCAGGGCCCACCTTTTCTAAATAGGAACATTATCAAGCTCTCCACCCCCACAGTTACACAGTTTGAGGTTACACTACCCCCTAGCTGCGCCACACCTGGAATACCACCATGCCCCCCATTTTTGGAAACACTGACCTATGGAGACTAATTACTTACGTAAGCGTAATAAGTATGTTTGCCTCTGACAGATATATTTAATTTTATATAATTGTTATGGGAGGTTTATTGTTTCTGTGAGAGACAGATAACAGATACCACCAAAAAAACCCTTCACATACTCAGTGCACAAAAGTCAAGGATTGATGTTCATTGAAATGTTTGAGATAAGTATTTGATCCCCTATCAACATGCTAGATTTAAGGCTCTTACAATCTTCACTATATACTGGTAATGAGGTGAGATAAGAAATAACCTGTGTAAGGGAGTGACACCCATCCCAGCTTGTTATTACAGTACCAGTAAAAAAAAAGTTACCTGTCCACAGAACTAGCTACCATGGCCAAGACCAAAGAAGAAGCATTGCAGAATTGCAAGTGGTGAACTTGGTAATAATCTTATGTAATCTTAATTGGTAACACACAGACAAATCTCACAGCACCCACAAGGCCTCAACTATTCAAACAGCACATGCACAGGCCCATCTGCAATCTGCCAATGAACATCTAAAGTGACCAAGACCAAAATTATGCACTTTGGCATCAACTCAACTGGTTGTGTTTGAAGGAAGAGGAATGCTGCCGAAGACCTTAAGAACACCATCCCCACCATCAAACATGGAGATGTGCACATTATGCGTAAGTTGTGTTTTTCTGCTAATTGCACAGGACACCTTAACCACATAGAAAATACAATAGACAGGACCAAGTACTCAAGGTTTAGGTGAGCATCTCCTTCCCTCAGCCAGGGAATTGAAAATGGATTGTGGATGGTTATTCCAGGGTGGCAATGATCAAAATCACACAGGCAAGGCAACAAAAGAGTTGTGCAAGAAGAAATACATTAAGGTCCAGAAGTGGCCTAGCCTGTCTCCAAACTTTAATCCCATAGTAAATCTGTGGTGGAAGCTGAAGGAAAACATCAGCCTCCTGCGGAAAGAGAAACTCATGCAGAAATCCATGTGTTTTGCGTCCAGATAAGCCGCAGTTTCACTACAGGTTTTTGCTGTGTTTTTTTTTTTAGTCCATTGCTGTCAATGGGCTAAAAACCATGGCACAACTGCGTCCGATCTGCCTCCATTGAAATTCAGTTTCGGTAGTGGCTCAGAAAACGTGGTAAACCACTACCAAATCACCCTAGTGGAGCTTATCCTATCTTCAAATAGAAGTGGTACAAAGTCCCCAATGTCCTCTATGATTGCCAACAAAGGTTTTGCCAAAAGTCACCTTATGCAATCAAATACTGAAAAATAGTTATCAAAAACTTATCTCCCTCATCGTAATAAACATTAATGTCTGACTTATGGGCACTGGGCTTTTAAGGGTTATTTTGTTGTTTATGTGTCACATAGCTACAATAAACCTTTGTAGACTGGTCATTTATTTGTCAGTTGGCAGACAGACAAAATATGCAGGGGATCAAATACTTTTTTACCTCACTGTATTAATAATTGTTAGTTGTTCTTGGGTTCCGATGAAGATCTTATTCATTTGATGTTTTGTATTTGCTTTGCAAAGAACGATTTAATATTTATTTAAAAATATTACCTTCATATTTCTTAAACTAGAGATGCAAATGTTAATTCAAAATATGGTTGGAGGTTAGTACATTGCATTTGCAGTAACTGTATTGTACATCTAATCCCTTCCAGTTCTATATTTGACTTTCCCTGTCTCTCTTTAATCTTGTTTTCAGTCAGCTGTGTCAAGAAAGTGCTGAATGTAATATAAATAGATAAAGAAATGACCACTTTTACCTGGTCATTTCAGCACATGTTCATTCAGAGTGGTTATGTGACGTTACGTCCTTGTCCTGCCGGACTTCCAACCAAACTTTTGAAAGATAGAAAGACCAGCCTGTTAGAAGTTTTGATCTTTTGTGATATGTGTCCTTGTAAAACACAGTTAACTGCTTCCCCCCTCGAGTATTTTTTCTTATATACTACCCTTTCTGTTATCCGGCACCCACAGGGTATAGACTGTATTTATTTTGTGTTCTAAGAAGTTCTGTTGTATAGGATGCACCCTATACATCGGGCGGATCTTTCATAAGGACTGTGTGGTCAGCCTATTTCTGTGTGTGGATGCGCCTTCTCACCATATGGTGCGTAAAATTAAAAGGTGGTACTTTTCACTGATCAACCTTGACCCAACCATGATTGATGCCTTTTGTGGACTCTTAAGGGTTGCATTTAAGCCCTGAGTTCATGGGATTCATGTATTTGTGTGTCCTAGTTGCCCTTATGTGATCTTGCAGCATTACAGATCATGTCTACATTACATGCTTTGCCCCTTTGTTAAACCCTTATATCGAACAGAACTCTTCCAGCCCACAAGTATTACTTCTAACACCTATTACTTTTATTCTATGTTCCTTCCTCTGTCTTATTATACCAGTGCTACCCCAAACTTACTGTGGCATCACTGATAGAGTGCTTGATGCCACTTTCAGTGCCACTTTCAGTGCCACTTTCTGTTTGGGGAACATATAGTGATAGAACATAGTAAAGTATACATGGAAGTAAAAACAAATCAATTTAATTGTCCATTAAAGGCAAAAAGGTTCCATGCGTTTTGCAAGCTGTCTCCCACGGCCCGCACAACGGGCAAACAGGGAAGAGGAGGAAACAGGTGTAAGGTCCCGATAAACGAAACGGGTTGTCCGGGGAGAATTGATGACTGAGATCTAGGTCTCAGTAACATCATCCCCTGCATCCCCCTCCCCCCTCGTTGTATTCTTATTTGGGATGTTGGTCAAATTGCTTTTTCTATAGCTATATACTCTGGGATCGCTGTTTTGTTGCATGGCTTCCATGCTTGTCAAAATAAGAGAGATTAAACCCCCATGGTGTTCCGATTCTGTCCGGTTTTCTGTGGCAAAAATTATACAAAAAATTTTACCACCGTGGTGCTTCACTGAGATCCAGATTTCTGTACCAAAAGAGGTACTTTATTTTCCAGGCTATAAGATGCACTTTTCCCCCCAGGAAATCGGGGGTGGGGGGAGAAGGTGCATGTCTTTGGATGTGGGTGGTGGTCCCTTAATCTGTGCTGCATTGTTTATATCAGCGGAGCCCTGCTGAAATAACCAATAAATAGCAGAGGGGGAAAGATGAAAGAGCAGCCTGCACCCACTGCATCTTTTACACACACACAGCCATAGAGGGGAGACAGCTTCCCCTCTGGCCCCGACTTTTCACCAATGTGTGAGAAAGATGCGGTAATGTGATGGCAAGTGACTTGCTAGTGACAACATGTGGCTTAAATTTGGTATTGCAGGGGAATTTTTCTCCCAATTGATTTGTAGTGAATGGTATTTTTTTTCATTTTTTTCCTGCTTTTCAAAACTGGGTGCGTCTTATGGTTCTGAAAAATAGGGTGCATAGGTCAATTAACTTCCAAAGTCATAGAGTGGAATATTTAAAAATGAAATTCCACCATCTGTAAACAAATTTTGATTTGGGGCACCAACGCATGGCAGTACAGTACTACATACACAATAGTGCACAGTACACATGCTCTACCATGTGCCCAAAAGTCCATCCTCTGGTGCCAGAAGGTTGCAATTGCCATCAGTTGCTTCAGAGAACTACTGCACATTTAAATGAAGCCACAGCATTTCATATCTGTCTTTAATGGGAAAAAACTATTTTTGAGCTGGCCATCTGCACAAAGAACATTTCTAACAGGCCCTGGTCATGTGCTAAAATTACTAGACAAGAAACAATTGAGATCATTGAATAGATCTGAATGTCCCAGTCTCTGCTATCAATGCAGACAATGATTACTGTACACATAACTTTGTTTATGGTACACTTTGCAGAATACCCGTGGGTGTTTGCACAGTAGTCAAGCTCACTTGATTTTTAATCCATATATTTATATTTGGTGAAGTTAGATTGCTTTGGCTTGTGTTATTGGGGAACTGCAAAACATTGCTCTGGGAATTGTTCTGCCCAGATTTCTAAATACATTTAGTTGGACCTGTGGCAAAATATATCAAGGCTTTTTAATGAGGCTTCTGTTGAGGGAAAGAACACAAAATAGCAAACCGGGCACCAAAATCACAGATCTCTAAACATTAACTTTAATAAAGTTTAAACAGGGAGATGCATACACTGCTGGGCTGCAGTTACAGCTTGTTCTTCAGCAAAGCCTCCGAAGAGAGTTTAGACATGCTAAGTTGTGGCCATACACACATGAACTTTTGTTAGATCCATCTTACATGAGATTATCCATACTTTTTCAAGTCAGTTGAATATAAAAAAATCAAACCATGTAACCATGTATGCCCATCTTTAGATGGCTTCATAAATGGTTGAGAGATTAGAGAGCTAGAAGATCATTAAGGTTTAATGTCTCTTAAAGCGATACTGTCGGGATGACCATAAACCAAACATACCCCCCCCCCT
>CM070036.1:104848427-104861130 GCA_036250615.1 Ptychadena robeensis
GACTCCACAGCCCTGGGCCTGTACAAGGAATGGGTGTGTGTTCTGGCAAATGTGCATGCTTTTACTAAATTAACAAGCTATCTTATGTTTGTACCTCTATTTGCTGTTAAAGAGAATAGAGCTCTATGGACTGAAAGCTCCCATTGTTCTGTAATTTTTGTAATGACAGCAGCACAGCGCACCAAATCACACTCATGGCAGGTAAATGGGATATATTTCTATTTTAGTTTTAAATCTATAAAATATTTCCCTAAATGAGCAAATTATTTGTGGTGCATCAGACACAAGGGGTTGCCAGGTTCAATATTCACTTCATTTACTGCTTTGTTAATGATCAAAAGTTTTAGGGTAAGTTTTAGGGTAAACGCATAGATATAGGCTAGATTAATGGCCGCTTGGAGCGCCTTGCTCGCTCATGGCCATTATTCTGGCGCATATCTAATGCAGCAGTCCCTGTTTTCAAACGGGATCAATCGTTCCCACTCGAAAACAGGGTTATTGGACATGATCGTAAATCATGGTTTATGTCCACTGCTTTGTATGGGGACGGTTATCCCTATCCAAAGTAATTGCCGGCACACAAAGGGTGGCGGGCAATTCTCTGAGGTAGCTGCATTATCACGCTGCAGCCGGACCCTCATCTATCGAGGGATAATATGCCTGTGTATGTTGCAGCTTTAGTTTTTGTAGTGTATGTAGTTATAGCCTAAAACCTATGTGAAGTATGAGGGAAGATAGTGTTGTAGAATAGGGTGAGACGCTACCCTGATCAGTTTTGCCTCTTCAGGATGTGTATGATTTCAATCACAATATCTCCAAACCCCTAATTAAACCCTTTATACTAGACGCAAAGGTCTCCAAAGCAAACAAGTTTTACTTCCCACTTGCCTGGCCTCTGCAGAATCAGCCTGTGTTTCCATCCTTTGGCTTTGAAAGACTAAAGCTGGGCATAGACTTTCCAATTCCTGCATGATCCGACCATGGATCGGATGCCGTGCGCAATCCTGCATCCCTTAGGGATCGGGTTGTGCAGGAATTTGATGCAGCAACTAACGAGGATTGGGCTTGTCCATAGCTAACAAAGATCTTTAGGTCTGGGCTTCTTTCTACCACTGCACACTGGGTTAAATTGCACTTGTGTGTTGACAGGTTTTTCATTTTGTTTGACCTAATAACAAGCAGCTTCTAAATGCTCCTAAAAAAGTATATAGCTATGACTTTTTTTTTTTTTTTTTTTTTCCAACAAGATTATACACAATCTAGTTCCTTATGTCCAGATGACTGCATGACACCATATTGGGTAAAGTCCTACACTGAGACTCTCAAGCCTATTACCTGCAACATATATACTGTATTAATCCATCTTAAACTGAGCAGTTGGAAAATATTATTACAATAATGCTTGTGTTAAGTAGACCCATTTTCCCACATTGCTGTGATTATGTGCTGCAATGGTTAGTATCATTCTTAGGCTTAGTTTTCACTTGTGTGGAAGCCGGCGGCGTGGTTGCCGCCGCTAAGAACCGCATCTCATGCAGTTTTTAGCGGCGGCCATTCACCCCTATGGCCGCGGTCAGTGCTGGGCGGCCGTGGAATTGCGCGGACCGCCGCCTAAAAACTCGGTCGACCGAGTTTTTAGGCGGCCGTCCGCGCAATTCCGCGGACAGGGGACTAGCCCATTGGAAATAATGGGCGCGGATGTAGCCGCGCCGTGCACAACCGCGGGCTTCCGCTTCAAGTGGAAACAAGCCCTTAGGTGGCATAAGACTTGGTAGTGAGATAACTGTGAAAGGAGAGTTTGGAGAGCTCTGTTCCCCTCTTGTTTAATCAGCCATATACATTATAATTATATACATATATATGCGTACAGTATGCATGTGCATTAATCTCACCTAGAAGTTTGCCTGATAACACTGTATCTCCTGCAGTGATTTATATCCTTCAATCATTGTCACTAAGACAATGTTCATCTGTCTTCTGTAATTTGAGTTATTTTGTGCCTGCAGTGTTAATATGAGATAAAAGTTCCTGTGAAAAATGACTACTATTTTTCAGGTCATGAAGTCATATCACAGTGTAATTTACTTTCCTCAGGTCTGAACTTCTACAAGGAAGTGCATCAGTTTTAAAAACAGTGGAAATATAGGAAATGTAATAACAGAGCCATGATGCAATTGCCTAACTGAATTATATTTTCCTTCATACAGCCTGAAAGGTAATTCTGAAGATGCCTTCCTACGCATTTCCTATTTTGTATTTTGTAATTACAGGTAACAGCAGCTATTTTCGTTGGTAACTAGCTATTACAAACTCATGGTTTATTAAAGCTAAAGTCCAGTACAATCTTAAAAAAGGCTAGTATTGTTTCTCATTACCATTTAGAATTCAGTAATATGAGATTTTCATGGTGTGATAACCATCTAAGAAAATACTACGTTTCACAGTGCAATGATATATGATATTGAGCATCATTATATAGAGAGACCTGCAGTTGGATGTAGGTATGTGTAGATCTAGTTTAATGCAAAGTGGGTATCTCTTTGTACAATATGCCCAGTTAATTTATATGAGAAACATAATCCAAAGTTCCAAGAGAGATAAGAGCAGTGAGATGGAGGGAAGGGGCAGATGGAGAGAGTGTAGGCACTATTTCCATGGTGTCCAATACCATGTTTCTCAGCTGTTTTTTTGTACGCACTGAAATTGCATGGTTCCAGAAGCCTTGGAAATAGAGTCCTAGTAATGGAGCGGACAAGATAGAGGGGGTAGAGTAAAAAGAAAAAGTGTTGTGACAACTGGATCACAACGTTGCACATGTGCCACATGATAATTGTTCATTCTCATTCCAAGAATATATTGGAATCATAGTACAGAATATACAGAATGGTATGCCTAGGCACTAGATCAGTGGTTCTCAACCTGTGGGTTGGGACCCCCTCAGGGGTCGAAGACCATTTCTTAGGGGTCGCTGTGTCCCCTGAAGCAGCAGCGCTAATGCCCACAAGCAGGGTGGAAAGTAAGGAGGTAAAGTAACGGACAACATGGGAGGCATGGGGCATTACTCTCACTCATAACTTGCATCCCACACATCATCACAAGCTGGATGGGAAAATAAGAAGGAGGGGTCATTTCACTTACCTGATGGTGTCATCATGAAGTTTCACTTCTGGTATTTAAAACATAGAGGTGACACTCCACACCAGCACTTCCGCATTCCAAATACAGTACACTTTTTTGATGTCACTTGAGAGGTCCCAGAACAAAAAATGTTGAGAATCATTTCACAAGATATTCTTCATAGCTCAGCAGATCTTCACTTCATTTTGATTTCTGTTGTCTTCATAAATCACATTTTTCTTTATACATGGTTAGAGTAATAGAATAAGGTGGTGTTAAGCCCACTGCATACAAGTCCCTTTAGCTTTACCAACACCTCTGTAGTATAGTGGCCTCCCTAATAGAATACATGTTGATTGTAAGGATTAAAGGGTGGGCTTTAGAAAGGTTCTCATATAACATGGTTTTAGTAGAAGAAAAATTGATTGTTCAGAAATTGTATGGCAAGATTGTAAGGTGTATGGGGACTTTAAGGGATCTTTGAGAAGATGAGTATACTGTACATTCTAGCTAAGGGGGTGGGGGCAAGGTGAGTATAAGATGTGAGCATGGGTTCAAATAATCCAGGAAGCACTTTTTCCAGAGCAATAGGAACATTTCATACCAGCCTTAGGTACATTACTGATGTGATGTGTTTTAACATCAGGGATGTCTTGTGAAGCCTGCACTACTCCATTTTTATTGTGTTATGAAAATCTTTTCTGGGTCCACTGTGCTGTTAATGTTAAAAAAGGACTGTGTGGCATGAATCCTTCCTTGGCCTACAACAATAATACGGTTTAATTAAACAATATGAATATTATTATAAATTTTTGCTTCAGATAAGCATGCTGTGCATTATCTTTATAATTGGCTCCCTTCACTTTGTGATTTTCAGTTTTATTTGTAAACACATAGTGCCCCTCCCGCTAAGTGTACAGACCCGCAATATAGTTCCTTCTACCAACACAGTCCATTCCCTCGACTGCAGTAAAAAGCTTATATTAGCCAAATATGTCACAGTCCAATATAACTCATTCATTATATGATATATGGTAAATGTTCTTCCTAAGGTCTTATCCAGAACTGAGCAAAGATTGTATCTCTTCTCATTAAAGAGAACACGGCTCTCTAAGGGGATACTTTAAAGTGATGTGTGATTTCCGAATACCAGCATGTATTTCTATGCTGGCAGAGCCAGTTTGAGCTAGACACACTGGAATACACTTGCTGTAATAGAGGTTATCTTGTTGTACTAAAGTAGTTCTTTTTTAAATAGTTACATATAATGGATTTGAAAAATAAATGTGAAACTATTACATTTCAAAGCTGAACTCTGTCTTACCTTTATTTTCTCCTGAGACTGAGGACAGCTTGTCATAGTGTGAATTAGAAGCTGCAGCAAGTCGAATAAAGCCTGCCACAATACAGCATTATCATTTAGCCCTGCACTCCTTTAGACTATGTTCCCACTTAACTGATGGCCGTGATCATGCATGGTCGCTATTGGACCTCCAATCAGAATTGTGGATCCCCACATTCTGATCGCATGCGGCTGCGATCTTTTTTTTGATCGCGCCCATAGACCTGAAGGAACACGATTTTTTATAATGGGCCTATGTGGGAACATAGCCTAAGCCTCTCATACACCTTAAGGTAGCCATGTTATACATGCTATACATGGCCTGATTTGCACCAAATGTTTTGGCCGACCACTGTGTGCATTCCTGCTCGGACGAAAATTGGGTATCCCCACCTGATGACATAGACCAGGAATGTCCCACATGTCAGATTGCACAGTGATCCGAAATGCCGGTAAATTTCCGGCCGATCCCATTACTTTAAATGGGCAGTCCCTATTTAAATAATGGCTGGTACACAAAGGGCGCCCGCCGATCAGCTGAGGAGCCAGCTGCAGAGTGGGATGGCGTCATCACGCTGAAGTCGATCCCTCCTCTTTTGAGGGCGAATCGCCTCGTGTATGGCTACCTTTACAATTTTTCATACAATTTCTGTATCAGGGAGTCCACTATACAATATAGTTGTTAGTAGATCTAAAGGAAATTGTATGGAGGGATCTTAAGGTGTATGGGGGTGCTTTAGGTTGAGGAATTTTTGCTCCATTTTCCATTTTTGCATCCATTTTCTTTCATTCATTAGATTTAAGTCCAGGAGAATCAGCATCCCATGTGGCCGCTCGTACCATCTACGATCAAAGCTAGGGTTCACACAATGGCTGTCAACCTAGAGTGGTTGCGATTGGGGAGCGGACTGACTTCAGAAAACATCACACATCCCTATTCTAAATCCATGGGTAGCCACTATTGAGGGGACATGACAAGCCAGCTCCTGGACAGATGGGAGTGGTGACCGTGTGGCTCCCAACTGCCACTGTCAACTGGGTCTAACTGAAGCACAAACACCCAGATGCCACTAAGTATGAAATAAGATCTGTAATAACAATAGGGTGGTAAAGTATGAACCATTTAAATTTCCGTCTCAATCTTTAATGAGGTGTATTTGCATGGATGGTAAACCACTGATGGTATATATAATGTTTTGGTATTTGTAGAACATCACACTGTTGAGTAGTACTGTAATCTCTCGGTATGATATGTGCAGAAAAAAAACGATCATTGGGTAAACAGGGATTTGTTCTGCTCACCCAGAAATGTGGGTCAGTATGTGCTACTGATCTGAAACATAAACAAAAGAGAAAGAGACTTTGTACTTTATTACCAATTAACAACTATTCTATTGCTTATCTGCCTGTTTATTATGTAACCTTTACATATTGGGTTAGGCAGAAAGTATGGACATGCTTGGGGGGGTCATATTGTCAGAGATTGTTTCCCCCTTTGGAGTAATGTGATTTAGTATCTATTGCATTTATGTCAAGAAGCACTTGTTATAGGTATCCCCAAAGAAAGCACATGCAGTAATGAAATGACAGCTCTACCATGTAAAGTACAGAGGAATGCAGGGGAATACAAGGATCGATAGAAGGCTAAAGAAGACATCCCATAAAATAGTTAATTATGTTTCATCAGTGCTTGCAATACTTTAAAACTGTACTTCAGCCAGCCAGCAGGTACATAAAAGGAGCATTAATGTTCCTACTGCCTTCAAATGTTTTTGTCAGAAAAGTCTTTTCTACTGCAATTCAGCTGTACTTGCAGCCTTTGACTGTATAATAAAATGACAAACTACTGTCATCAAACTGTGTTTCCCATATCCATCAATGACCTTTATGCATTTAGTTCTCCCTAAAGTGTCTGCAATATAACTGTGGGCTACCCAACTCTGATGTACTCTTGGAACAGGGGTCAGCAATCTTTACTGTCATAAGAAAAAAATATTTGCCCCCTCTTTAACCGCTCTAGCAGTCAGGACGGCAGCATCTCGTCCAGCGCTGCTACTGCTAGTAAAGCACTGGACGAGATGCTGCCGTCCATCACACATCGGGGCTCCGGGAGCGCATACTTACAGTTCTGTGGTGTCCCCAATGTCAGAGGCAGACTGACAGCTCCTCCGTCTCTTCTCCCCCCCACTTCGAGTGACGTGATGACGTCACATCGGGGGGGGGGGGGGGGGGGGGGGGGGGGGGGGGGGGCGGCGGCGGGAGATTTGAAAAGTAACAGATGTAACCATTTGCAGTAACCCTCTCTTCCCTGGTGTGATTTCTTCACACCAGGTTAGAGAGAGTTAACTGCAAATGGGCACATCTGGGGCACCAGTGACAGTTTATTTGGGCGACGTTTAGTACATAGCAGCATAGCTTTGTGCCCTGATTTTTGTGTTTTTCCATTGGTTTTATAAAAAAAAATTATTTTACATAATTGTTTGTTTCAAACATTATTATATTTAGGATGTCTATTAGACCCTTATGCAGATTTTGGAAAGTTACAGGCTTACAACATAAAGAAAAATTTACCATTGAAGTCTATGGTGCACTTTTGGTACAGAAATCTGGACCTCAGCAGTGCGCTAGGGAGGCTAACTAAAGAAAAACCTGGAGCTGCAAAACACAATAACATCACATTTGTATGCAATGTGTTTACTCATAACATTTTTTTTACATGCAGCACATCTGCTTATGTATGCAGTGGGTACTATGCAATCTATGCATTAGTGCTAACTTGTGCATTGCTGGTAATTAAGTAAGTAAGTAGGTCTCTATAGAGTGAAAGAGTTCAAAGAAATGATATCAAAGGTGGCACTGTGGTCCTCCTTTGCGGTTTTTGTGTTTCCTGCTCCCTGATGCATACAGTCCTCATTAATTTTTTTCAATGGGAGTTGATGCATGGTAAAGGCTCCTGTTCTGTGTCCTGGGTGTTTTGTGCGGGGGGAAATAAGAGGCCCACCGATACCTGCCCCTGCCCAAATCTCCCATTCGGGTGGTACAATGGGTGACTGTGTGCCTCTGTGTGACTTCGTTAGGGCTGTCGGCAGTGCAGAAAGGACAAGCAAGCTGCGGATCCCTGCCGTAACGGAGTGTGTTACACGGCTGTACCAGTAGAAGCCAAAACAAAGTGAGTCAGTATAGGGGAAGGGGACAATGATTGGCACAGAGTGATCAGAATAAGAATTCCCCCTGAAAATAAGACCTAGGGCATATTTTGCCATTCAAAAAAGTAAAGTTTTTAAAGGGAAGTAGAAGGCCTGTGACACCCTGGAGCCCACTACAAGACCTTATTGATATATGCTGCTATGTATGCTAGTGTTATGGTTCGATCAAAACAATAATTGATCCACTTTGCCTGAATCGATTGACCAAAAGTGATGGAGCATAAAATGGAAAGGGCATCCAATGGTGCTACTGTCGACTGACAGACAATATTTACATTGCACAAGTTATTCTGATCTATGATCTATAGAGCAAAAGTGTATGTGAGTATGGCTAGATACACGTTTACTGTTTGGAGATAAACTCTGAAAGATAAGACCTCTCAAGGAATGCCATTGGTAATGTATCGGTACAGCTGTAAGACAGATAATTATTTGGCATGTCTTCGTTATTATTGTTGCATAACTTTTATAGCTAGTCCTGGGGTCAGGTTATTGGGGAACGGGGATGTAGTGTCTGAAAGTGCTGGCAGACATTGTTTGGCTTCTGTCCAGACCAGATATGTGGTCACATACTGCACGTCTTCGGAAGAAGTTTGTTGGCGATTATAGTTCTGGGTAGGTCACTTGGTATTTATTACTGGTAAATTCTAAATAGCATTCTCCGTTCTGCAGAGCCATGTTTCTATAGTAACAATGATTATAACTCCTTGGAATCCAGTGTGTCATACCACCAACTACAAAGACATGGTTTCTAAGGAAACGGCAATGTGGAAAATGATGAGGAACAAAGTTTGCTTTTTAATTAACTAAAAAAAAAAAAAACCAAAGTGTTTGCAGTCTGTGCCCAGGATAATTTGAATGCACTTTAATTTGCAGAGCATGTAAATGTGCAAAGAGTTTGATTTTAAACTCAACAAAGATTGTAACATGGAGGACAAGGGAAAGCAGTGTTTCCTAAAAAATAAAGAAGAAAACCCAAAACCTATTTTCCTTAATGGAAACTCCTGTTGCGTAAGTCCTTAAAGAGGACCTGAACTACAAAGTGAAGAGTTGCTACGTTTTTCTAAAATTAGGTACCTCGGCTTATATTCGGGTCGGCTTATGATCGAGTATATACGGTTATTATGAATTCTTTGCTATACATGTGTATGTTGAAAAAATACACATACTGTGTTATAACCAGAAACAAAACAAATAGAAGAAAACAGAGAAAAAAGACACAACAGACTGGAAGGCAGTTATGTGTTGGGGAGAAAATGTTATTATAGCATCATTGGCTTGTTTAGAGAAATCAATGTAAACAAATTTTAAAGCAATTTCAGTTTTATCTCCCACTGAGTTTTTAGTGGTCTTAACACATATGTCCCAAGCATCTCTGGGGAAAAATGGTAGTGTACTTGCTGAGGTGTGACACTGCCTAGGAAGTTCTGTTCTCTAGCTTTATCTCTGTGGGATGAATATATTTAAGGCACTGCTATATGTTGATCTTCTGAAATGCTGAGTGAGATTTGGGGATTCCATCACATTGCTGGTCATTCTTCACCTTGCTCAAGATAAAGATGTACCTAAAGACCTTTAGTTCAAAGATCTTTTTTTTTTCTTTGTTCATTCTGTAAACATTTCCTTTCTGTACCTTTCCTTTGAACATTATTCCAACAGTCATTTGTGGTCGAGGTTTTCACATGAAGAACATGAAGAAGGTCCTTTTACTTTGTGCTTTTTCACCATTTTTCCTAAAGCTTATGTCCTGTATAATTCTGACTTGGGATTTTACATAAAGGATCTCCTCTTCTCCTAAAACATCTGTTACATATTGGCTTCATGTTGCAAAAACCTGCAGAATTGGAAGTGTCTGTTTTGGCTTGCAATACCTTGGAAACATATATTTATAGCCACAGCAAAGCATGTGCATTCCACGGGAGGCAAAGTCAACAGACTGTCAATATTTGCGCACATGTCAGTGGGTGGGGATATAAAAAGTTAAGGGTAGATAAGGGTAAGTTAAGGGTAAGGGTAATTTTTTTTTTAACATAACTATAGAAACTATCATTTCTATAGTAACTATATGGTTTCTTGTTATGTGAAATACAATAATGCAAGTTGTAAACAGCCACTAAAATTTAAATTCCTTACTAGACAATTTACAATTGTAGACATTATAACCTGTAAGTTCTGTAGTTCTCTGTTCCACCCTTAAATAGTATTCAGAAACCATGACATCAGATCTTTTAGTGCATTTATAAACGAAGACAGAGATTGCTAGACATCCACGTTATGTAGTAAGGGCTTGTTTACATGTTGATTTTTAAATGCCCAGTAAATACCTGTGAAGTGCAGCCATCCAGTGATTGTGACATGAAGCCTTTGCCAGGCAATTTTCGGGCTTTCGCCAGGTAGGCCTGTCGTGTGGTTGTTATTTCAACCCCGCTGAGCGTCTGCAAGTTTTCAGGTGATTACAGACAGGCGCCAGTGTAAATGTAGCCTTATTCAGTTATGTGGCCTGACATAATAAGATAAAAGATAAAAAAAATGCATTCTACTCCTAATCCATCTACTGTACCTTGTCCTAATCTACTGTGCAGTAGACTTACATTGATAATATAGCTGCTTTAGGTAGTTATATACACATTTCTTGATTTCCTTTTTTAAGACTTTAAAGCTAGGAACACACGGCTCGATTTAACCGTACAATCGATGTAAATCAATGAAAATTTACATCGATTGTACCAAAATCGTAGCGCGGACACATGGTACAATCGACGATTTTAGTTCGATGAAGAGCTTTACATCGATTGAAAAGTGATCGGACCAGTTGGAAAATTATCGTCGAATTGTACCACGATCGTACTACTTTTTCATTTTCATCGTACAATTGTATTCGATGAAGTGATAGTTTACTGTTTGTAGGGCATCAATAGCATCGACGATTTTAGTCAATAATCGATGTTCTCTACATCGATATTGTACTAAGATTGTATGACACTACAGCGCACACGGTACAATCGATAAAATACCAAAATCGAGGTTCTTCATCTAATCTTACATCGATTGTATGCTTAAATCGAGCCGTGTGTTCCTAGCTTTATGCCTGCCATACACACCCCGACGGGTGCAGACAGACCAGCTCCGATATGCACCGGAATGCAAACGTGATGACGTCATCACATTTCCACCCTGGTGCATTATGGGGCCCCTTCAGTCGGCCGGCACCCTTTGTGTGCAGGCCATTAGCTTCAATGAAGACGCCGGTCTTCATTGAAGTTAATGCCATCAGCTTCCATCGGCCAGAGATTATCGGACATGTCCATTCTCTGGCCGGCCAAGCTGTGAGGCGACAGGGATCTGTCGCCCCGTGTGGGCACATGCCGATAAGCGGCCGATTTTTCAGCCACTTATCGGCATGTGTATGCCAGGCATTAATTGAATTAAGAGTCGTTGTTTTTTAACATGTGATTGGAGTTTGGTCTTTTATTTTTTAATTTTGTAAAAAGTAAAGAATGTGAGGTACATTAGTCTTTGACAACACCTATTTGTTATCTTAAACTTGGACTTATTGCTATCAAATAAGCTTTATTAACTGTATGAAATGATCTTTGAATCATAGGATGTATGTAGATTTCTCCTTATTGCTTGCTGGATAGCGAGTTTGGGTTTAAGGTTTATGATTATTCTGTAAGACAAGAAAATGAACCATGGAGTTGGTACCCATTTTATATATTCAGTAGTCTTGAAAGTCTGTTCAGATAGTTAAAATTGTATTTTGTGCAATACATTAAATATATATTAATACCAAAGTAATAATATTTACACACACACACATCTTAGTATCATTAGTGATGTTTGATGTTTTAAGGCCCCCATAAACCTTACAATCTTACCATACAAGTTCTGTACAATCAACTTTTCTTCTACCAAAACTATGTAATATAAGAACCTTTCTAATCCTTCCAATCACTATGTATTCTATCAGGGAGGACCCTGCTCTTTTTTATATTTATATACTGTGTGTATATATATATATTCATAGGGGGAGTTAGAGATTTTCAAAAATGCCAGGCTTTATGGGTTGTTTTCAGTATACAGGAGTTAGTATATGCCACAAGTGGTGTAGGAGCAGGAGTATGTACTAGCTTTAAACCACCGACAGAATAATGGGCTCCCGGAATAACTCATTTTGAAGTTGAAGGCTAGTCTGATCCAATTAAATGGCTATTATAAAAAAAATCTGGAAAATATATGGTCTGTTATGGTGGAGTTGCCATGCACAATGCATTGCAGCTTGAGGTGTAACTCCAAGTTAGAATGCCCATGCTGACCCATGTGCACCATGTGCATGGTGAATCGATACCAAGGGACACCATCAAAGGTCTTGTGCTGTCCATGCATAAATGGGCCAGTGTTGTTTTGGTGGCACACAATATAAGCAGTGAATGCTTTGGCTAATCCGTATATGTGTCTCTATAAACAATTGCACTGTAGCTAACCTGTGTTTTTTTTAGGAGTGACTTTGTGTGGGTTTGCAGCTGATACGGGCAGCATTGTGCAGATTACGGGTGTGGCTGCTCCTTGCCTTTTATTTATTATTTGAAATTACCTTATCAGACATGGTCATCATCCACCTATCAGTCATATGGGCTAAAATTATCTGGCTTGTGTTGCACGCACGTACACCAAAAGTAGTCAATTTTGGCAATTGTAAAAGTAAATTAAGTACTTTTGTATGAATAACCAGACACCTTTGAATTTACAGCATTGCTGTCGAAGCAGAAGGATTTGTAGAGAACCCTGGTTTATTTCTTTAGTGGATAAGCATTATGAGCATATATACATAAGTTTTCTTAGCATGCAACACAAATACCCCATCCCTGAACATATCCAGTGATAACACTTTGTATACATAAGCTCTCAGCACTGTGCTGTACTTGCTTCATTCCTTGAAGACTGAAATGATTGTGTAGAATGTTTCTAATGTTGTAGGGTTAACCTATTTGTGTTGGGGTTAATATATATATATATATATATATATATATATATATAT
>CM070036.1:104867121-104902370 GCA_036250615.1 Ptychadena robeensis
ATATTGGTTGGTTTTAATCGATCCTAATTTTTATCTCAGAGTGTATGGCCAGCATAAGGTCTTTTTTCCACTTTGGCCATCTCCTGTGTTTATAATCGCAGGGCAGAGATCGTGGCCATGTATCTGATGGGGCTCATCCCCACATCTGTGCTGTGCACCAGCGTGGCCGGTGATCTAGAACACGTTTTGGATCGCGGGTGGGCAGCTGATCACCCCTGACCACGGCCATAGAGATGAATTGACGCGGTTTAAAATCACGTCTCCATCAATTGAGTTTTAACCACGCCCGAGTTTTAATCACTCCCTATGGTTACAATCTGGCAGAAAGTGGGGGGGGGGGGGAAGGGGCAGGACATCTTGCCACACTACCCCACTGCCTGCAGACGTCGTGCCGTGATTCCAATCGATCTCCCGCGGTCTTTGCACCACTATGTCCCCACTTTAGTGATATCCCGCAATTCTAATCATGGGGCGGTGATGACTAGGGATTTTTCTTGCAAGCGATCGGGTGCATTTTCAATCGCGCCCATAGAGAATAAATGGGACATGTTCAAAAATTGTGTCTCAACGAATTGAGATGCATTTTTAAACACGTCTATTCTTGTCTATGGGCGTGGTCAGAGGTGATTAGGCGTGACCGCCTACGATCAAAAACGTGGTGACCAGAGGGGGAACAGCCCATTCAAATACATAGGCGCGATCGCAGCATGGGGGCTATGTCGAATGGCGATCGATAATTAAATCGCATAAGTTGATCAAATCTAAGAATGATTGTGCAAAAGTTGAACCATATATTAAAAGCGTGTCCAGAAAGCTTTGGATGTATTTACACCATTGTGAGTGAGGTGCAGTGTTAGGATATATGCTGCCTTTTTAACAATAAAAGAGTATTGGGGTTTTGAAATATAACATAAAGAGGGATCTATGTTGGCATTTGGAATCAGTGCCAAATATGTGAAATATGTGCCAAAAATGATTGGGTTGAGAAAGGGAAGCAGGATGGATGGCATGTTTGCTGCATATTGGTGTGATTTCCTTAAAATGTAACTTCCCTGGGGGAATGCAGGTGCTGGAACTTCATCAAAAACATCAGCACTCATTCAGAGGTGTGCAAAATAGCCCTTATTTATACACACTAGAATGGGACACATGGATAAACAGGTCATTTTATTATGTTTATATTTGATCCTGGTTTAGAGAGCAGCTATGTACATGATTTGTTTTCATTAGGTGTATTGGCCAAAGCTCAGTTATAATAGTTTGTTTCTATACATTGTAGCAGAGAGTTGTGCAGAATACATGCAGTTCTTACAGCTAGCTACATACGGTAGTAGGTAGGCATTCTTCAGCTTAAGAGTCCTTGGTCTAGTTCCCACATGTGACGCTATCTACATGGAGTTTGTACGGAGTAATCTCATGCACTCCCTTAACCCATAATTGTTCTAACAGTAGAGCAATGGTTGTGTTCCTATATGCTCCATCTGATTGCTAGAGCTTATGTCAGTGTTCTGGATGAACATTGAAAGCCATTGTGTAAATCAGCACGGTTTGAAAAAAAAAACATTACTTTTTTTATTGATCTTTCACAAGATAATGCACAACAATAAAACCAAGTGCATGAAGTATCATTTGTACTTTTTAGCTTTTACCAAAATGCATTGCTGGATGAATTTAGCTTGCGCATGTGGTTCCGTTACTTTCATTAAATTTTTTATGCTGATGCCCAGACCTACTGGCAACCAATTCTAGAAGACAGGCACAGGTAGGCAGGTGTGCAGATATTCATCATGATGCTTTTCACTTCTTAATGATTTAAAATGGTGCACTGGAATGGCTCATCTCCATAAGTATTGTTATAGATGGTCATAGACTGGCCAACATATGGGGTGGCTAATCCCAGGGACTTTGAGGCAAAGTAAAAATGATTGGGGACCAACCCCATGTGTTGGCCAGTCTTTGACTGACTGACCAATCTTGTTTTGATTTAATGTATATATAAGGTATGTTGGCAATATCATGTTGATCCGCTATGCCCCAAATTTAATAATACAATACTTTAAATATAAGCTGTTATGATATTGCTGAAGCTTTTTTTCATCCTTGTGTCTAGTAATGTTTAATTTTATTGAATAAATATACTGGTTAATACAGTTCTCATGTGATTCTTTTTTTTGTTTGTTTTGTTTTTTTAAAGGAGCCTGAAGAGGAATGAATCATCATTATCCGTCCAAAATTATTTCCACTTTGACTCTCTCACGAAGAAACTGAAAGATCTTGAAGATGAGAATGTTGTCCTTCGGTCAGAGGTACAGTCATTAATTTTTTGAAGCTACTTGTAGCTTGATGGGAAAAACACTACTAGCTCACATCGCCAGTCATGTGATATCTTGAGTGTTGTGGCATCCAGTGGTTTAATATATGTATTTTCCAGTTATTCTGTAAATTTGAAAACACAAAAAAAAAGAAAAGAGGCCATTGGTATTTTTTATTATCCAGATAAATGTAGCCTGGATTAAAAAAACCCACAGGGCCCTTTCATACTGGAATGTATTAATCTCAATTTTGCTGGACTTCACTATAAAATTGTTTAGGCTTAAATCTTATAGTCTTATAAAATGATAACTTCTAATTTGTTTTGTGATTTACAGGCTTGTCACCTGCAGACCGAGACTATCACATATGAAGAGAAGGAGCAGCAACTTGTCAATGACTGCGTTAAAGAACTAAGTAGGTCATCTTATTCTAGTTAATATGAATGTATGCTTAATATTTATATCAATTTTAGCATTTAGCAGCAGATTCAAGGGAGGTTTCTATTTTTTGGGAATGCAATTTAAAGGTTAAAAAAGCTCAATTGATTATAGGATTCTCTCATGTCTACTTCTCAAAAACCAGAATTGTATTAGCCTGAAGAAGGGATCTGAGACATCCTGACTAGAGTTAGTCAATAAACATTATCACTTGGCTGATAGTTGGCTGTCCAGATTTACCTTTCGCAGAGATTTGGTGTTTATTGCATTGGTAAATGTACCCATATGTTTTTAACCTCCCTAGCGGTTGAGACGAACCCTGTTGGTTCGGTGAACAGGGTCCTCTCAACCGCACGGGAAGCCGGCGGCGGGGAGACCCTATGCCTCCCCGGAAAGCTGCAGCGATTGTCTTCATCACTGCAGCATTTCCGGGTTGGCCATAGACCTCCATGTTAATGGAGGGGCGCCGACTTTCCCTCTCACACAGCTGTTGTCAGTAATGACAACAGCTGCATGTAGAGCTCCGGCGAGATGCCGGAAACGACAGGCAGTGTACTCTGTACACTGCCTTGATCGCCCGTATCGCGCCGCTGTAAATGGGCGGTGCACTAGGAAGGTTAAAGTAGGGCATTGCAGTCAGTTAAATCTTTGCACAGGCCTGTCTGTACACATCTTTAACTCATACCCTTTCATGTATAAATGTCAATTTGATCAATAAAGAACCACAAATAGGCTTTTTTTCAGCTGGGCACATACAGGCTATTAACCCTTTGCTAGACATCATGTGACCTTCTGCAGGCTTATAGTAATTTAGCATAGAATTGATCTTTTGTTCTCTTTTGTTAAGACCAACTTCCAGAAAACATCAAAATTGCTGTACTTTGCATTTGTGTTAGGCGATGCTATGGTTGTTTCTTATAATTAGATTACACACTTTTAGGGAGAGGCAGCTTATATATTCTTACAGTATATGTATGTGCGTATAAATATACAGTTTTTTCAGACTATAAGACGCACTTTTTCACCCCCAAAATCGGTGGGGGGGGGAGGAGGAGGGAGTCACTGCGTCTTATGGTACGAATACGTGACCCCCGCGGCCACGCCTTTGCTTCCCGCCAGCTCTCCCGGCAAGGAGATTAACTGGGGAGCAGTCAAGATGAGAGATGCCGGTCTCCCATCTGAACTGTATAATTGCTTATGTCAACAGAGCCCAAAGCCCTGCTGGCATAAGCAATGAAGAGAGAGATAGATGAACTGCCATCTATCCCTCTCTCCATGTCCTTGGAAACTGCAATCACTCGGGAGAGCAGAGAACAGACTCTGCAGCTGTTGGCCCCCCTCCTCCTAGTCAGTGATGTGCTGTGAGTGTACTGCTGCTAATGACATATACTGGCTGAATTGAATATTGAATTCATTTAATCCATTGCATTAACCCAATTGATGTGAAAACATATTAAATATTTTTTTCTGGTTTTCTGCTCTAAAAACTGGGTGTATCTTATGGTCCTGTGCATCTCATAGTCCGAAAAATACAGTACATATATCGTGTACCTAGCAGGACAACATAGGAGATCACTTGAAATCTGTTAACATACCTGGATTGTCTGGAGCATGTTCTTATTCACAAATGACCTTGCTATGGTACCTTGTTCTTTATTAATGTGCGATATAATTTTAGGAGATTCAAACTTCCAGATTGCCAATCTGTCGGAGGAGTTGGCTAAGAAGACTGAAGATGCAGCACGACAACAGGAAGAGATCACTCATCTTCTGTCACAGATTGTTGACATTCAAAAAAAGGCAAAATCAGTAAGTTTTATCCCATTCTCTTTATTAACACATTAAAAAGCATTTTAAAGAATAGATGATATATGCTTAATATTGTGTGCTCTGTGTGTTTCTTTTTTGTCTCTACTTTTTCTGAACAAAAACATTGAGGTTGCACAGGTAGATTGTTGTACCTGACAATTTCTAGCTTTGTATTAAATGTATTTTGAAGTCATGTATTCGGTTTGTCTCTTTATCTGCAGTATGCCATGGAAAATGAAGAACTGGTACAACACTTAGGAGCTGCTAAAGATGCTCAGCGGCAACTTACAGCAGAGGTACAACGATTATAGTGTTAATTATTATTAATTATTATTACGTATCTGCTTATCCCAAGACCTGGGCTGTATATTTAGGGTATTTTCATGATTTCTTTTGGAAAAAACTTACAACCAACCCATAACAACTAATTAGGTCTGTAAATCAAGTGAATTGACCTCTCCAGTGGCAGCAAAAGCGTTAACTATATAAAATATTTGTACTGATCATGAATAATTAATTATGGAGTAATTGTACTGTGACCATTGACAGTTTGTGGCCAGCAGATGCCAGTGATTTCACCCCATCCTAAAGATGTCCTTCCTTAAACTTCTCTTTCTTGTACATATCTCATTTAACTAGTGTTGCATAATAATGATACAAGTATAATAGAGGAAAAATCTTGCAGCATATTTTTTTGGGGAAAAAAATCTTTGTCTGATGCTTCCATGTGTTGGTTAATTTTTTATGATAGGTAATATAAACATATCTAGTTAGACTTGATTAATTTCAAAATCACGTATATAAAAATAATTATAATATTCTAGTCATTCTCTCATTAATGATACTGATTTTCACATAGATTGCATAGCTAGACAGGAATTTAGCTGAGGGATGATTACTAATATCTAGCTGTGATCCATGTATTCAGGTCACGCAGATCTGTAAATGTTAATTTTAGTGCATAACCATAGTTTCTTTCTGTATACAGCTGCGGGAGCTCGAGGACAAGTATGCAGAGTGCATGGAAATGCTTCATGAGGCTCAGGAAGAGCTGAAGAACCTTAGAAATAAAACAATGCCAAATGTAATTTCTAGACGCTACCATACGCTAGGTGTATTTCCCATGGTAAGAAATACATAAATGCATTTCCCGCACCTTTTATCAGTATAAGGTATTAGAGATGGTCACATTTAAAAAAAAAAAAAAGTTTGACCATTTCGACGATTTCAAGTTAATTGCAAAGACCCTGAACATGATATCACCACCACCAAACTTTCTGGAGATGTAGAGAAGAGTTGGGGTATACTACAAATAAGAAAGTAAAGAAAGTAATGTCTTTAACACAAATAGTTTTTGCACAAGTCAAGTCAAAATTGCGAAAATCTGAATTTTAACTTTATTTTTTAACTTAATTTATGCAAAAACTACATGTGCTAGAGCAAAACTTTTTTTTCAAATGTTCCCACAACCCTTCTCTACATCTTTAGAAATTCAGGGGCTTTGCAATCAGCTCACAAATTTAGTCGAAAAATTTCACCATCTCTATTAGGTATACTAAATCTGTTATTTTTTTTTTGTTGGGGGAGGGGGGGGTGTGGGTTGTATCTTGTCCCGGTGTCTGAATTCCTTTATAAATGCCACGATATGTTGTATTCCCAGCCAGATATCTTAGTTGTGTAGCTTTGCTGTTGTCAAAAAACACTACTTCTGGGTGCAAATGTCTTTGTGTGACCAATCAAACAGTGAATCTCACTGGAGCTCATTACAATCTTGGATCAGGCCACATACAGATCTACTTCTACAGAGTTGTCATTAGGCATCCCAAGTGTCTTAATGATGGGATCAGTTTTATTCTTAGTCTTATTCTAAACGTAAATATAAAAACCTAGGAGCTCCTGTAGTCCTACATGTCAGAAGTAGAAATAATGACACATTTTTGGTCTTTGGTCTATATTCTTTATATTGAAATTTCATCAACTTATTGCTCTCTCATACTCAAAATTATACTGTAAAAAAAAACACTCCTATGTCAACAGTGACTAGCTACCAGTCTTGATGTAATAGATCCCAATAAAAGTAAATGGTGACAAAATACACAATAATTGTATATAAGACTACACTGAAATCTTGTAAATTTTCCATTTTATCCTCACATTGTTTTTTTTTATTTATG
The DNA here is from genome assembly GCA_036250615.1 of Ptychadena robeensis. NCBI lineage: Eukaryota > Metazoa > Chordata > Amphibia > Anura > Ptychadenidae > Ptychadena > Ptychadena robeensis. The sequence goes on from CM070036.1 coordinate 104,873,855, forward strand.
TTGGCTATTGGCCTAATGACTGAAATTCAGTAATGTTCCCCATCACGTGCATAGTGTATGCCTGTTCATCTCCACAGCTGTCATTATGAAGTTGATGTCATGCATCCTCGGGCATTCTGGATGATGAGGTGCTAACCATGTCACAATGGTCACAGTCTTCTAATGATTTATTCTTAATATGTTACAGGACTCTTTAGCAGCTGAGATAGAGGGATCCATGAGGAAAGAGCTTCAGATAGATGAGACGGAATCCTTGGAAATGAAGTAGGACACATTTCATACTGCTGATTAACTAAACAACACTATTTCTCAGAATCAATGCATGTTTAGGAAAAAAATAACTATGTCCTTTACTTTATCATGCCCAACACAAATCCAAAGTCTACGCTTGAAGACAAAATTCTATTAGGACTCCAGTGCTGTATAAGGGCATGCATGTGTCTCATTTAATTGAGTAGTTTAGCTGTCAGTTTTATTGCTGCCTGTGGTCTTGCTGGGAGAATGTATCCTCTTCTTCTTTTTTTTATCTAAAAGCAATGATCAAAATAGCTATATGGCACAGTTGCCTAACATCTATATTGTAAAGAACAGATTTTCAAAAATCCAGCAATAGAAAACAGCCAATCATATTTTTAATTGCTGATCTCCAAGAATTCAAATGTACTATGTATAACTGCAGTGTTCATATTTCCCCCTTTCTTCTTGAGCAATTTATTAAACTACTAAGTGCAGGAAATGATAATGCACTATAAATAAATAATTAGTTTAACTTTCCCCTTTCTTTTCCTAGTGGCAATCATCCAAAGCGAGTGTTTGACACTGTACGGAATGTCAACCAGGTAGTGAAGCAGAGATCTTTGGCACCTTCTCCAATGAACATCCCAGGCTCGAACCAGTCGTCTGCCATGAACTCTCTAATGTCGAGTTGTGTCAGCACACCACGCTCAAGCCTCTATGGAGGGGATATCTCCAACATAGTTATTGATAACAAAACTAACAGCATTATCCTGGAGACAGAAACAACTGACAACAGGTTAGCTGTGTGTAATATACTATTTTTGCAGTGATCAGCATACCAGTTTGCTTTCATAACCCACTGTGTGAGCTCATTTCACAAAGCTTTACTAATACCACATTGTATATTGTCAGCCATGTATTTTTATGTTTTAATGTGAGTCTGCAGTGAGGATACAATAATCTTATTAAAAAAAATCACATTGTTTGATTTTATTTAAACATATAAAACATGTGCGTTTTGCATGTTTATGTTCTATTTCTCTTTTTTAGTGATGATAAGAACAAGAAGCCTGGAACACCGGGCACTCCGGGCTCGAATGACTTAGAAACAGCTTTGAGGCGCTTGTCCCTTCGGCGAGAGAACTACATCCTAGAGCGCAAGTTTTTTGAAGACGATCAGGAGCGTAAGCTGCGTAGTCTTGCTGAGAAGGGAGAGCTCCACAGTGGGTCTTTAACACCTACAGAAAGCATCATGTCCCTTGGCACCCACTCCTCCAGGTTGTCAGAATTCACTGGAATCTCAGGAATGTCCTTCAGCAGCCGTTCTTACCTACCAGAGAAACTGCAAATCGTGAAGCCCATAGAAGGTGACAAGGGGCCTCGGCCCTTCTATGTTTTACTTAGTGACTCTTTGTGGTCTTTCATACATCACCAAAAAGCAGGCACTTTACATAACTCGCACTCCTTTTATTTTAGAGATAGCCATCCTCGATGTTGGTTTGAGGTGTTTTAGAACTCTTTAGAACTCTACAGAGCAGATCATTCTCACCTTGTGAGTCAAGCATACAATATCGATTGTTGAAAATAATACTGCCAAATAGTATTTATTACTGGCCCTTCCATAAAGAATAGACAAATATGGGGGAAAACAAAGTCAAGAATGCAAACCCCTGGGAGATTTTTTGTTGTCAAGAACACTTCCTGTGATACTAGGTGTTAACAGAACATTATTTAAGGGAAAGTCTTCTGAAATGGAATATACAGTTATAAAATGTGACAGTCTTTTCCACTGTCCTTAGACAATGCTGTTGTCTTATGAAGGATGAGCATGATCGATCCAACAGAGATTATTCCTTGTACCTCATTTCAAATTGTGTGGAATATTAGATAATGCAGCATTAGTTCAAACGACCTAAAACACCTGCTATGAGACTACCATAATCTGTATTAGAGAGCCACATATAGATTGGAAGTCATTGGTTAAGGACCACTGCATGATAGGATGGCCTATAGGGAACAGATGCTTTATTATTGGCTATCACAAACTAGATTGTTTGGCACAAAATAGAGGAAATATGTAAAATCACATTAGATTAAAAGGGAGAATTGGCTTTGTGACAACTTCAGAAAGGAAACAATTCTTTAATCAATTTGATAATATACTTCCTTTGAAATGCATGCTGATAATGGCAGAAAGATTATATATATGAACTTCAAATTGCCCTTCACTGGTCATTCAGGTTTTGAATTTGTTTTATGAGCAACTCAGCAGATGTTGTGCACTTATTAAAAAAGCACTTTGAATTCTGTAGCTTTATTACAATCATACTGTTGAAATTGTGTAATATAAAATATAAATATAAGAATATGATTATTTTGTCATAACTGTGTTGCTCTAGTTAAGTATTGTCCAAGTATTGTCCAACTGATCCTTGAGGACCACATACAGGCCAGGATTTCCAATAATGAGTTGTGTTCTAGTTCCTTGTAAATCACTACTTATGTCATATAATCTGGCCTGTTAGATAAATACCCTTGAGGAGTTCCCCTTCAATCCCAAAACATAGTCAATGTGGGGCGAATAATTTGAAACTATTTTTGCAATAATTTTGAAAACTATTTAAGGATTTAACTCTAGGAACTTGAAAAGGCACTTTTAGATGTGTTACTGCCAAGCACTTTGTAGCTGTAATTTATGCTATGGTATTTACATGCTGCTGTGTGTGTTTACCTTCTGCCCTTACTGGACATCATGTAATGCTGATTGCTCTTGTATCTCTTTTGATCTTTCAATAAAATCTGTTATATTTCTTCCATCTTCACTTTGTTTATCTCTTTTCCCTTTGCATTCTTTATATCTTCTTTTGCTCACTTACAATATAATAGGGGCATTTTAAGGTTTTGTTGTGGTTTTAACAGTATTTGGAGTTAAACTACAGGCCATGTGTGAGGCTTGGTAACATTAAGTTTCTTAGTTTTATACAGGTGATGCTGGTCACCAGGAGTTATCTCCAATGAGGATACATAGAGTAACATGAAAAAAATATGAGAAACATTAGAACATGAGTAAAGCTAGCCATACATACACGGTTCAACTGCTGCATGATCGATCTAAAATTTGATCGTCTTGAATATTGATAGTTAGTCTAACATTGATTGTAACACTTCACAACGCATTTGGTTTGAACAAATAGATTTGTTTAATTAGATTGGTGCGCATATTCCATAGTACCATCAAATTCAAATACATTGAAAAGCCATCAGAAACTTGTGCGATGGAAATTCACAAACGTGCCGATCACTGCACAACTGGTTTTATGTTAGATTTTGATCACTTTTGGTAGATCATACCTGGTGTGCTGTAATTGATTTACGTTCAATCAACTTAAAACAATTGTTTTTTTTGTGGTGGAACAGAAATATCGAACCAGGTATGGCTACCTTAAGGGTTAAAATCCTGGTCATGGGGTAAATTGTACCAAATCAGTTTAAGGTTCTAATATTTCCTCTGCAGTACTAAATATTGAGCCCAATTTGATCACCCCAAGTGTGAGTTGCTAATTGGAAGAATATCATAATAAATTCTTTAAAAAGCATATCCAAATTTTAAATTATTGGCTTCATAGATTATAAAGATTTAAAGTAAATGTTTTAATGCCCCCTTTGTATTGTGATTGAGGATTTATAATTATATCCGTGTTGATTTATATGGTTTGTATCTTTCTTTTCAGATTTTTTATTTCTTTTTCCATTCTCCCCTTTCATTCTTAATTTTTCTATTTCTTTACTGCCTACACCTTAACCATGCTTCCAGCTCACAGAAAAACAATATTCAGGGTGTGTTCTAAGTCATATAGCCAATGGTATGTATACCTTGTAAAGATTGTAAGGAGGGCATTGCATGTCCAAGCTACCCTTTCATCCCTATGTCGCTAAAGGTAGTATATATAGATGCCTCAATCCCTATATTAAAATCCCTGCCTATTGTAAATCACTCATTTATCTAGTAGAAAGGTTTGGGAATACCCCATCTTGCATTACTTTATCCCTACAGAATCTAATTATTCCCTTTTTATCATGAAATTTTTTTCTCTTTCTTGGGCAAGCTTGCATAAAACCTGTTTTTTAATACCCATTTGTGACCTCCAAGAACATTCTGTGTAAATTGACAGGTGCTTCTTCATTTCACAATTTTCTGAACTAATTGAAGCTGCTTTTGGTGTTTTAATTGTCGGGAGAAAAAGCAGGCCCAACAATTACATATCTACATGTATCTATCTACATGTATCTTAAAGTTCCCTTACCACAACAGATCTATCGAGGCACACCATATCATCTCCCTAGTAATGTCCCACCCTGCACATCATCTGCACAAGCGGGTTGAGAGAGTATGATGGTCAGATAATCACCATGGTTGCTAAAAAGCTAGCAATTTTTTAGAAGCTTATGCCCAAGATGGCAGCACTCTTATCTCTCTTAGTGGAGGTATTCTTTAATCACTTGAGATAAGGATGAACAGTAAATTTTTCCAAAGTATACATTTTTAATTAATTGGATTAATTTCTTACACATCTCTACATTGGAGTGGAACTTCCCTTGTAATGTTTATTGTGGAGTTTTTTTTAAATTCCAGACTTCATAGCAATTCTAAAAATGTATCATTTAGCATGTAACTACGAGCATACCTAGGAATATCAATACAATGAAAAAAAATATATAAATTTTTTCTTTTTTTTATAGACATAACATTTGGTATTTTTGGTCCTTACACCAGTGTCTAAGCATCAGAATTCATATTCTGTATATTTATGGTGTATGTATATTTGGGGATATTTATTCATCTTTCATTGGCCTCGCAATGCACAATTTTATATTAAAGGCATGCCAAAAAACACATTTTGAAAAAATACCTGGATTATGTTGCCAGGGTAGTATAAAGGGGGTGTTTTGGTGTGTAGATGCTTGTTAAGGGCCAATAAGAAGTAATAAGAGGTTGCCATGCAAACAAACATGGCAAAGTGTAATAGTGCTTTGATGGGAATAGTTATTATTGTGTGTGGATTACCATGTCTTAGTTAGGTTGAACTTGTGAGTGATACATTGCTTTGTGGCATTTTGTAACACGTTAGTTGTGGATAATTTAACCATCTAGTGACATGGGAGAGATGTTTATACCAGGGTGATCCACAATATGCTGAAATAATCTCGGAATACATCCACATAGCACCATTTACACAGCAGTGTTTTAAAGAGGTTAAAGCAAACCTAAAATAAACTGAGCTCATTCATAAGCAGTCATTGCCTTCTGAAATGATCTAAAGGTGAACAAACAAAGGAGTATGTGAAATTATGTTATGCGAGAGGGACTTGCATATAACTTTTGTTTATAAAAGTTTTTCTGCTCCTCTACATGCAAGTGCTAAACTAGCCTTTCTGATTTTTCTTTCTAAGCCACAAGTGGCCCTGGAAATATTTTTGGGTCTCATGAAACTCTTCTAAACATTATCTATTTTATTCTTATCTATTATTTTGTGGGCCATTTGCATAAGTAGTAATATTTTTTAATCATAGTCTTGAGAAGAATAATCATAATAACATAGACCATTTACATTATAGTGTATTCTTGCATTTCTTACACTAGTGAGCATTGTAGTGTAGTGTAGTAAGACGTTTAGTGAAAGATTATCCCTTTCACCAGTACTCATTGCTTAAGAAACCTTGGTATGACATTAAAGATTTAACAGTTTGTCAGTTTCAGAATCTGATTTGGTCTCTTATAACTATATTTATTTATAAAATTTCAATTAAAGGCCCCCATACACCTTACAATCTTACCATACAATTCCTGTACAATTAACTTTTCTTCTACCAAAACCATGTAATATGAGGACCATTCTGAACCTTCCAATCACTATGTTTTCTACATGTAAGGGCAACTATACTACATAGCAGATCTAAAGAAAATTGTATGGAGTGATCTAAAGGTGTATGTGGGTCATTACAGATCAACACATTCTCTTTTATTTACATTTTACACATCATACAAGTTTTTTGCAAAGTTGGAATCTTACTGAGAAATTGTATTAAAATGGATGGCCTACTTTAGTTTAAGACTCCTATACAAGGATATAATAAATGATATATAACTTAAAACCTGAATATGTAAAAAATAAAAAAATAAAAAAAGCAATATTTATTTACATGTTAACCCCATCCCCTAGGTTTGTTTATTGGTCACTATTAACATTTTTGTTAAAATGACCCTCCTACAAAAATCAACATTCATGTGTCTGCACAGTGTCATGCATGTAAATATTGGGACTGTAGTCACCTTAACCCTCTTCTTCCTAGTGAAATATCAACCTACTACCTAGAAAACCGTTCCTCTGGAAAACCTATTCATGCTCCTCATTGTGTGCTTTTGTTTAAATTGCATAAAACACAAACCTCTATTATATTACCTTATATCTTGAATATAACCCCCAAAATTTTTTGAAAAAGCCCCCCTCAGCCTATACTCATTTTAGGGTCAGAGTCAGGGCCCCAATTACCTGTCTGGGTGTTCGCTGGTCTCCCTGCAGACACGGGCAGCCTCTGTGAATGGTCTGATATGTATTCAATATTCCATCTGCAGCGTCCCCAAAATTGATTATCAAAATAAGTTTCCATTTTCATTCAATGAATTGGTCCCAATAATAATAATAAAGACTTTTAAAATAAAAACTTATTTTCTTGTTTGAATCATAAGAAGTGCCTTGAAAACCCATCCTGTAATCACAATAAACCTGTGTTCTGTTAACTTTATTGAGCGTGTGACATTAAGATTCATCTGTTTGATTTATTTCTAGAGGCAATGGTGGTTTCTCTATATTTTTTTCCATTTAGAAAACTCCACTATTTGGTTTTTGAATTTCCCACGCTCTGCTTATATTCGAGTCAATACGTTTTCCCAGTTTTTTTTTTGTTTCTTCAGGAACTAGGGAATAATAGAAGCACCGTGTGCCTCCCAAATAAAGTATTTATAATATAATAGTATTTTTTGACTACTGAGTAATAATATTTGTCAGTGGATGAAATGGAAATAGGGTACACTATGGGGAAAATGCTTAGTACTGGCATGAGGTTTTAGTTCTGTTTAAAGGGTTTCCTTAGTTAGACTTTTATAGCAAAATGCAGAAAAATCTGATATGGTCATTTATATCTAAACAAGAGTGCCTGAGTACAAACCAAACAGTTGTGTATGTGATACCAGCATCTGTGAATGATAAATAGGAAATTAGTTCTTAAAAAAGTATATGTACAGCCAGTAGGAAAGAACTAAATGTCACTTTTGTTTTGTGTAATTTACATCCCCAATTAGTAGATTTATCCACTCTTTTTGCGCAACCACCAATATCTTGAAACAAGACAAATAAAAAATGTTAGGGACGCAACAATTTAAGGTAAAGTTAATAGGAATGTATGTTCCACTTACACTAGGAAGGTAAATGCCCATAAGTTAGTCTCATCCTTATGGGTTTTAGGCAGCAAAAAGTACAATAAAAGGGATTGTAGTCCCTCTTTTATATTTCTGGAAAAAAGTGTTGGTGATGCAATTGCATACACTTTAATTATTAAACCAGTGTATATATACTTTTGTTATTACTCTATATGTTTGCATTAAGTATTATACCTTTGTATCGTCTGCATTTTGTAATGTGCATCTAGCTGAAGACATTGTAAAGTGGTCATGATATAGATCAGACATAGAAGAATATTTCTATAAATGATTGGTAAAATTGAGCACCAGTTTTCCTGCTTTTCCAGGATCAGCAACTTTACATCATTGGCAGCAGTTGGCACAACCACACCTTGGTGGAATCCTGGACCCTAGGCCTGGCGTTGTTACCAAAGGCTTCCGAACCTTAGACCTGGACCAGGAGGAAGTGTACTGCTTCACAGACTATGAAGAAGATGAGACAGGTGACATTCCTTACAAGAGCTTAACTACCTCGACTTCCGTCCATCACTCAGAGGCCTCAGGTGAGAGGTCTCAAGCACAAGTGACTGTGTCTGACAGCAAGAATTGTCCAAGCCATTCTCATGCTGCCCCCGAGGACTTGCAAGAGCCCGCGACAGACGATGATGAGGGGTCTGGTGAGGGATCCTCCTTACGTCCTGTAAAATGGACATCTTTACAGGATATTACATATTGGGCCATTTTCACGTCTACACCAAAACACATCCGCACGTGTCTTACTAAAATAAAAAAGTGATCTTCTTAGTACTAAACCATTCATTTCTAATTTAGCAAATCTCCTGTTTGTATTTATTTACATTTTGGCAGAACCACATTTTTTATGTATAAAGGCTGCTAAAATAATTAGATAATTGACTGAATAATGACTGAACGTGTATTCACAGACGACGTGCCATGTATGTCAATAACCTTTTTTTGACCTAATCGTCTTTTAAATGGAAATAATGCTTTTAATGTTTGGTTTCTCCCAAAAAATCAGGGAGCTGTAAACAAAGTTTACATTCAATCTGCAGTGTATTTAAGCTTAAACTTATTGGCTATCGACATAATGATGGTGACTATAGTAGGCCTGGAATAGTCTTAATTGCATGTTGAAAAACCTTCTAGAAGGCTGCACTTGCTAATCTTCTCCAAATTCTAGCTACTTGACTTCCTCTGATCTCTTGACATTGAGTCACTGACCTGGAACAGGAGTGAAAAATTTAGGTCACTGACCTACATGTATGTTCTAGGTTACTGACAATAACTTTTGAAGCCATGGGATTTATTATCACAGGGAGGGTGTAGCAGAGTAGCCTTTGAATTCCAGGAGTGTTCCATTTTCAGCTGGCGCCAATTTTTTCATTATTTAACAGATCAATTGGCTATTGATGATATAGAGCACTTACTGTTGTTTGCACCCCCACCCACTTATAACCATGTATAATTATATTAAAATTCTTGTATATTTTGCACACTGTTTATTTACAAAACTGTCAACAGGTTTTTTTTTTTTACATTTTTATTTATGGTAGAGCCAAGAAAAAACAACGTTACTCCTTCTGTTCATCTTTCCTGGTGTCTTTACAAAAAAGCATAGTAAATCAAACAATAGATAGGTAGCTAGATAGGCTTAGCTTAAACAGGAGTGCTTTAAAAAATAAATAGGGTCAGTCCATGAGGTTGAGTGTCAACCATCTAAAAAAGAAACCCAAAAAATCAAACAGCAAAATTTCCAGTAGAAGTTTTAAAGATGCAACAACCAAACAACATAGACTATTTACCTTGATAATTTAGTATGTGCATTTCATACTGGATTGGAGTATATATTTAGTTGTAGCTAAAGAGATTGAGTTGCCAAGTTATTATACGGTAAATGACAAATACTGCCAGGAGTATGATTATATCACCATCTAGTGAAGACTTTTTTTTTGCCTTGTTAAGGAATGTAAGAGAGGCTCTAGTGCATTGAAGAACTTAATTTTATAATGTATATTATGTCATGTATGACAAAGTATTCTGTATTAATGAGCAGAAAATGGTCAATGATATGGTGAAATGTCAACATTCGTATTCAAATTGTACACATATTGAAACAGCCAAATCAAGCGCACTAGCTATTTTGCCCAATTGGCCTCGTTTTAGTCTGCATACAATATGTATTCTGATGTTGAAATGTCAGAAAATATCATTGATCTCTGCTAATATTTAGGGTTAATGCCTTCTGTCTATCACATCACTGTACACATACGTTTTACTGGGACTGGTCATGCTGCAACTAGTTCAAATAACTTTTTTTTACCAATTTTTTTTTACCTGTTTTTTTTCACCAGGTGCAGTACCATTGCCAATTACATCTGTTCCAAATTAGACAAGAAATTAAACAATTAATTGTCTTGAGATCATTGTGTAGCCAGCATTTGTAGTAGTTTAGTAGTAGCAGCCTATGGGTATCTCACAACACAAATTTTCTTTTCAAATTCTATATTTCTGTAAGTTCACCTTGGCAGTAAATAGATTTTAATAATTTCATGATTTTTGCACTGGACAATTCTAAAACTGCAAATTCTGTATCAGATTTGCCATGTAGCAGGAGCTTAAATTCATGAGTACCAGTTGTTATTGAACCCGAAAAATAATTAGAATATTGCCATGAATTCTTATGACATCTCTTTCGCATCACTGAGTGATAACAATATGTACATATTTTGTACATAAATTAGTGTCCTACATTTTAAAAGAAGGATTAGAGTGACCAGTCCAGATGTTGTACCTTAACCTCTCAATGGGCAACTATAGCTTCTCAAAATTTCAGATGTCATCTAAACTCTCACAATTTCTGTTTCGCACAATGGCCAGATTTTTAACTTGGTGTTCAAGGTTATACAGTTTTTAAGGCTTGTGTCAGGCTTAAGGTAACCTTTGACACTTTTATGTAAAATCTATACCCAAGAACATATTATTTCATCTAAGCAAATTTTTGTTACCTTATTCTTGTCTGTGATCTTGACAGCAATGTGCTTCTCTTATGGTGACAACGCATACCATACTGTATGAATATAATTTTTCAAGATAGAACACTAGTTTCCCTTGTTCATAGACTCAGGAGACTATCGTGGCACATCAACTCTGAACCGTTTTATATATATATATATATATATATATATATATATATATATATATATATATATAGAGAGAGAGAGAGAGAGAATCTTTTATAGTTAATAACAACATTTATAATGATGATCATAAAAATTATATTGACACTGATTTTTTACAATTCATAGTTCATTCATAAATGCATTTTTGTGGAGATAACTTCTGATGGTTCAGATTGGCTTTAAGAGACTTTAGATCAACATCCATTTCTTTTACATTTTTACATGCCTCTCCGCACACAAGTTGAAACCCATCTAAAGTGGCCCCTCTAATACCCTACAGGAGAGCACTGGGGACCCTACAAGGAGGTTTCCTATGTAGTGTAAGACCAGCTCTGTGTACTGTGTGGGTTGTCACTCTATAACACAATCAGTAATAGGACTACATGAAATGTATTAATATTATTATTATTAAATCATTTACATAAAGAAAAAGTGTCCTTTAGTTCATAAAAGTCAAAAGCCAGGGCTAATAGCAATATGACACAGTACAGTAGAATGTCTGGCAGGATTAACCAGTAAATTTTTGCAATTGTGAAATACATATCAAAACAGTTTTAAGTGGTGTGCTCCGCAAGCCAAATGGGAGAGGTTCGCTGTTTAGGTTTACAAATATTTTAAAATAAAGAAGTAGACTAAGACTAGGGCTCCACTATGCGCTGGCATCTGCTGGTGTCAGTGTAAGCCTCCTGTGTCCTGTGGATGCAGATTGGCTACATTGACATCAACGTGATGGGGGCTTGGACCGAGCGATCAGGAGCTCTTACGGGCTGTGGAGACAGCCCTGTCAAAGCCCCATAGCAGTCAATGGGCGACTTGTCCACTACGGATAGTGGAGTTCTAGTCTAGACAGTTGTAAATCTGTACATTTACATGGGTAATATTGCATAGTTATACAAATAAAAATGCAGATTTATGAACAAGCCCCTTTAAGACATGTTTTCTATTTAAACATATTTACACTAATGTAATTTAAAATTAAGACTGCTGCCTAAACTAGAGAAAACACATTGTCACACTTGAATGTGTAAATAAAATAATTCTGCACTTTTGTATCTTGGTAAGCATCCCAACACTTCATTGTAAAGGGTTAAAAATGTAAATGTTAATGTAATTGTATTTACATCACTCATTGTGTTATACTCAGCAGAATCCTGCCACTTTTTCCCTTTAAATTTGTAGAAACATATTGTATATTAATGTAAATAGGATGTTGTCCACCATGGATACTTTTGCACTGCTAATTGATATTTTTGCACTAATGGAAACTATTTTTGTACACATTTGTTAAGAAAACATTTCCATGAGATTTTGCAGGACAAAGCTTAATGCTCTCATTAAAAGGGACTTTTGGAATATTTCAATAATGTTTCTTTTATTTTGTTTATACCAGTTCATTTATTTTGCATTTGTGTAGTTTGTGTAGTACTGTAGTTTTAGATATGTTTTTTATACACGTTTTTTTTGTACACTGTTTTGTACAATGTTTAAAACACCTTTTATGGCTACACATTAGCTGGAGAGATAGAAGTCTAATGCATGTTCTATTTATTATCATATTTATATTTCAGTTATGCCCTGCATGTCTAGTTATCTGTATAATTAAACCAATTCAGCCAGGGGAGATGTAAGAGGGAGGCTTAAGCTAGGTTAGTGGTTCCAGGAGGCGGAGAAGCTTTCAGAAAACCATGGTCAGTTCTTGTATCTCCTTCTTCACCTTTTGAAACTGAAGCACGCCTGGACGCATTGCCAGCCAGAGTTGAGGGAAGTGATTGTGGAACAGCCAAAATTTCTCGGTTGGTTGCTTAGCATACACCTCCTTATGTAGTAGTCAAAGTGGCCAAAAAAGCACACTCCTCTGTATACAGCTTTATATAGAGGTGCGTCTTATAGCCTGCGAAATGAACAAAAGTTTATTTTCTAGAAGAAATTGAATCCTAAAATCAAGATAAGAATGGATAAGAGTGCCATCTCTTCGAGATAATCTTTTAAGCTGGTGGCAGACTTTTTTTGAGGGCAGGAGGACAGAATAGCTCCTTTACTTTTTTCTTCATTGTGAACTGTTTGACTGTAATGGCACAATTCAGATCCACCAACCCAAAATACAGTACAAATAACTTCTTTTAAATACACTTTTTGAACACAATATAACCATTTTATATTGAAAAGAGAGAATTGCCTTTTGGTAATGCTTTTTTTAAGACTTTTATAGAGGTATACAAAGTGGCATCCATTGGTAAACACTATTTATTTGCAATACTCATTTGTCCGAGCTGAGGGAGGGATGAGCATGCATGGCAAAAAACACAAACTTAGCTACAGTGGTATGTCATTATCACAATACTGATCTTATTGTATTATTCTGTAATTTTGTGCCCAAATCTGCTACTCTAGTGACTTTTGCCTGTCGAGAGAATATAAAGGACATAATGGTTCCCAACTGAAATCCTGTGTTAGCAAAACGTATTTAAAAAGTTTGGAGTAGGGTTTAATTTGGCTTAGGACGATGGACAGAATAAGCCCCATAATGTTTTTCTATTTTAAAACCTTAAATACTTATTGAACCTTCAGCTACAGTCATGTGATGTTGATCTCTTAAGGACGCTAGAAAACATTGAAAAACTCAAGGTTTGTTGCGAAAATGTACATATGTCACCTGCTTACTTTACTGTCATCTTTCAGTCTCCACCTTATAAGGAGCCTTAAATCTGTGCTTTTATCTTTGCTTGACTCTAATTTTAGCAGCCTTTATAGTGAATCTGTTATTGATGCAAAATTTGAAAGCACATATATAAATAATCTGTATCTTCAGTGGTCTGCAAAATGTGGAGATTGCTAATCTGCTTTTCAGCATACTTCTTTCCTGAAATAAGATCATTCAGCACGTTTGTTTTCAATATAAAATATTCTTCAGGAAAGAACTTTGCTAATCTATATTTCTTTTTCTTACTAATCACACTTTGTCTTAACCTTTCTGTAATTGAACAGAAATATTTAATTATTCACTAAGCCACGCAAGGTATTAGTGATCTGTTGTTTCCCAATTGCATAGAAACTCAAGCATGATGGTTTTCCATAGATCCCCTTGCCCCATTTTTGCTTCTTCAATATGGCCTGTTAAATATCTGTTACAGGCTTTCCTTCTGTCATTGTGTTCAGTTGATATGCTTCAAGAAACACAATGTCATCATTAGACTCTAGAAAGATTTGCCATCCAATAATAAACCGTTTTGTACTGACACAATTACTAATTCAACATATGCTCTATCCACCAATCACATTTTTAATACTTTAACCATTTTATAGATTATCATACTAAAGGTTATAGACAAAATACACAGACTGCTTCAAGCTGATCTCAAATTGGTTTACAACTTTAACTTGTAAAGTACTGTCTGCTATATAAAATACATAATTTGATATAATTGCAATAAGTTTGTTTCCTAACGGTTAACATATTCACCCCAGAAATCCTGTTATGAGAAAAGGCACTTGTACTGCAACCAAAACATGCCTTGCATACCAATAATAATAATGTGATGTTGGTGATTGGTCTAATTATAAAACTGTTACTGAAATATTTTTTACTTGGTTCTTCTCATTCCACTTTAAGATTGTTTAACATGTATGTAACATATGTCTTATTGTTTATTATGTAGTGCACCATCCTGGGAAGTGCTTATCTCAAACTAACTCTACTTTCACCTTCACCACTTGTCGGATTCTGCATCCTTCTGATGAGCTTACTCGTGTCACTCCAAGGTTAGTGACCACCTCTGTATGATCTTTTAGTGTACCCAATTCTGCTGAAGTTATCAATTTCGTAATTCTGTTTGTCATCATTCGGGAGATTCATCCTTTATGTACTGGTGAACATTGTCTCTGTCCATACAATAAATGCCTTGTGGAAATCATAAATGAGGGGGATGTCTTTCACTGTTCTGGTGACATCTGTATAAAACGATATGTCCTCATTTAATTTTTTTTTTACATGTTTTATTCCTTCCTTTGGTGTCTATGAATCTAGAAGTACATGAAAATCTCCCAGACAAGCTATAGAAATGAAAATAAAACTGACTGGTCTTTTACATTGGCTGTTATTATTACCATACTGCTCCAGCAAGAACACACATCAACTACAACACGTCACAAGTAGTGATGTGCTTTGTTGTCCGAAAGCTTCCCAATTTTGTGTGTCTGTCATTGTCATTGTTGACAGCCGGACTTACTAACATAGAATAAAAAAAAAACAATTTGCGTTTGGTTGGGGTGGGGGCTGGACTCCACACCTCCACAGTACTGTACCACTTTTTTACACTTCATTAACCTCCCTAGCGCACTGCTGAGGTCCAGATTTCTGCACCAAAAGTGCACCATAGATTTCACTGGTAAATTTTTCTTTATGTTGTAGGCCTGTAACTTCCCAAAATCTGTCCTGAATATAATAATGTTTGAAACAAACAATTATGTAAAAAAAAAATGTTTTTATAAAATTTATGAGAAAACACAAGAATTAGGGCACAAAGCTATGCTGCTATGTACTAAATCTCGCCCAAATAAAGTCTCTGGTGCCCCAGATGTGCCCATTTGCAGTTAACCCTCTCTAACCTGATGTGGTAAAATCACACCAGGTTAGAGAGGGTTACTGCAAATGGGCACATCTGGGGCACCAGAGACTTTTTATTCTGGCGATATTTAGTACATAGAAGCACATTGAAAGCAGTTTTCTACAAAGAAAACTGATTTCATGCAATGTACTTTCAAATTTCCTGCCGCCTCCCGATGTGACGCCATCACGTCACTCGGAGGGTAGGGGGGGGGGGAGAGATGCCAAAGGATCCAGCCAGCATGTCACATCGGGGACACCTGGACAGCGCAAAACTGTAAGTATGCGCTGCCGGAGCCCCGATGTGTGCTGGATGGCACCATCTCGTCCAGTGCTATAGTAGAAGTAGCAGCGCTGGACGAGATGGTGCCGTCCAGACCGCTAGGGCGGTTAATAGTAAAACCCTAAAATAATGTTAGTGTTAGTAACAATAGATTTACCGGTAGTCTAGTTCAACTGATTATAGTAATTCCAACCGTTGGACAGTAGATTTCTCTTGTCAAATTTTGCTACCCTCCGATATGCTTTCTCTCGCTATTGGACCTCCCAGATCTCATGCATCCTTAGTAATAGGATTAAGGGAGTTATTAATTTACTACTGAGTATATTTACTCTACAAATGTGATACTCCTGCTGCATCCATTAATAGTTAATCAAACTGTTGAATAATGCCTCCCACCACTGTGGTTCATTGTGACCAGATATAAATGGGACCCTTCCCCATTCCCCATCACTTATGGCTTTACAGGCACTTTTTGTTTACTATCTATAATATGGAGGGAGCACAACTGGGTGGTGAATATTATTATATAGTATTACAAATAAAATGGTGTATAACAATGCTGCCTAACCAGAAATGGTTCTTTTCAGGTCATTTGATGGAGAGGAAGAAAGCACTTTATACCAGGTTTTTCTAAGAGAAGCTATAGGGCAAACTCTGTGACTGAGCATTACAGGGGTGAGCAGTACCTGCTTAGTGGAATATGTTGCTTGTGGAAGAATAGGAGCTGCCAGTGTGTTTGAGACAAGATAACACAGAGAATTTTAACACAACTAAGAATCCAGATGCTTTGTCTGATAGGTTAAGCGGCATGCTGTTTTGCTAGATTGATTCACACCAACTAATTAAATGTTATTACTATCAGCATGTACTTTTAATATAAACTAAGTTGACAATTTAATATAGAGTTTTAGATATTGTAGTCATAATATTGTTTTTTCATGTTTCATAGTAAGGATTTGGGTATTCAAATAGAAACTGCCTTGACATCACTTTTTTGTCTCCAGCATGCTTCATCTAGAGTAAAATTTTAAACTATGTTTGAAAGTTAGCGACCTATTAGTGTAGGGCAGAATAGGTCTCGCACAGAAGGGTGCCCAGCTTAATGCATTATTCTATAGACCTTTTTTAACACATATTGCCATTGCGCATTTTTACAGCTTCTGAAAGATGATGCATTCGCCTTTTCATGGCCTACAGTTTGTCTGATTGTTGAGAAGTTATTTAAGTACTGCAAATCTAAGTTCAACACGCCTGGCAGAGAACTCCAGAATGGTGGCATTCAAGTGGCTGCAGTAGTATGTGCTAGGACACATTTGGGTTCATTTTCTCTGTTGAGCTTTAACATAAAAGTAAAGGTCTCGAAATATAAATGGCTGATTAGGGGTGACTCTAGGACAGAGACTTCAAAAGTGATGCAGTTAAGAGTAAGAAGACATTATTACTGCTGGTGGGTGAAGTCGTAGAGTGATCCTGCACCCAGAAGGCACTCACTCTTCTTGGAAAAGAGGAGGGTTTTTGTACATCTATCTTTTCTGATCGATTCCAATGGGGAAAATTGAGCGGCTGTACACAACTTTATTGTAAGAGCATAGATAGATTAGGCATTTAAATATGTTGTATTCTACTAGGTCACTTGCAACACAGGCAGGTGAATAAATTATAGCAACATAGTAACACCCCCCCCCCCCACCCCCCATGAAGCTTTCAAGTTGAACCAACAGGCCATGGTGGTGCTTAGCATTCTTCTTCTCAGTTCCCTTTATTTGGATTACCTGAAAGGTCCATGCCTTTGCACTTTCTTCTGCATCTGTCCTTAACTCCCTTAATGGCATTTGAACATAAGGTGATTGTTGATGGTTATTATTGACAATAGGACAAAATCCTGTTAGTAGCGATGTCATAGCTTACCACACTCATTGCCTATGTTCAGCCAAGAAAACCAGGCACCACAAATTACTATTGTGAGTTGGACTTGTATGAACAACCCAGTAGGTTTTATGCAATACATTTTTATTAGAATTTTCAAACAAATAACCAAACAACGGAAAGAAAAAAGATGAAAGGCAAACTTCACCAATAAACAAGTTGATCAAGGCATGAGCAAGTAACAGTCCGAACTACCCATTAATATGTTAAAGAGAACAAGTGTAACTATATGTAGGCATATATAAGAACAAAAACAGTAAAACTGTACAATAGCCATACTGTATGGGTAAGTGCAGAAATGAAAGCATTCCTAATGGCTTCTTCTTTTAATTTCCCTAGATACAGGATAGAGAAAAGAGGAATTGTGTGCTGGAGGGAGGCTGACCTTGTAAAGGACATTTAAGAGAGGGATAGCCAGGCAAGGCAGACTATATGCCAGGGGCCAGCTAGCTGTGGAAGTTACCGTAATAGAGCACAAAAGCATGATAATGTTCAATGACCTTAGTCCTACAGTCCTACTCCATGTGGGCAAGGTTAGAGAGCTCAGCGAGCCATACCTCAACCATGGGGGGCTCAGTGGATTTTACCCAGTAGTGTTTTTACACATATTTACAGCATGGTCATGCAAATACAGTCAGGTCTATAAATATTGAGACAATGACACAATTCTAACATTTGTGGCTCTATACACAACCCCAATGGATTTGGAATTAAAAAACAAAACAATGTGCTTTAACTGCAGTCTGTCAGCTTTAACCTCCTGAGTGTTGCACAAGTGACACACTTTCTTTTTAAAAGTGCAGCAGGGGCAATCGCGGTGGAGCATATTTAATGGCACTGCAATTTCTTAGTCTTTAGGAGGTCCCGAGCATGAAAATCTTGCTGGGAAAAAGTGACAACCTGCCATTAACATGGAGGCATATGGAAGGATCGGCATATATGCCAATCAAGAGACTCGCCAGGGAAATCTGGTGGAAAGTTAAGTCTGCCCGCAGTTATCTCGGTTTGAATTTTATGATCAATGAAACTCAACCCGAGATAGCTCGGGCAGAACGCCCAGATAGTTAATTTGAGGGTATTTACATCCAAATCAGGTGAACGGTGTAGGCGTTACAACAGTTTATATATGTGCCTCCTATTTGTTTAGAGGCCAAAAGTAATTTTTCCATGGCCAGGTGTGTGATATTCCCTCATTATCCCAATTACAATGTGCAGATAAAAGGTCCAGAGTACATTTCAAGTGTGCTATTTGCATTTGGAATCTGTTGCTGTCAACTCTCAAGATGAGATCCAAAGAGCTGAAGAGTGAAGACCATGGAAAACAACTGTGGTGGAGGACTGAAGAATTCTTTACCTGGTGAAGAAAACGCCCTTCACAACAGTTGGTTAGATCACGAACACTCTCCAGGAGGTAGGTGTATGTGTGTCAAGGTCAACAATCAAGAGAAGGCTTCACCAGAGTAAATACAAAGGGTTCACCACAAGATGTAAACCATCAAAAACATGAAGGCCAGATTAGAGTTTGACAAACGACATCTAAAAGCCTTCACAGTTCTGGAACAACATCCTATGGACAGATAAGACCAAGATCAACTTGTACCAGTGTAATGAGAAGAGTATGGAGAAGGAAAGGAACTGCTCATGATCCTAAGCATACCACCTCATCAGTGAAGCATGGTGGTGGAAGTGTCATGGCGTGGGAATGTATGGCTGCCAATGGAACTGGTTCTCTTGTATTTATTGATGATGTGACAGCAGGATGAATTCTGAAGTATTTCGGTCAATATTCTCTGCTCATTTTCAGCCAAATGCTTCAGAACTCATTGGACGGTGCTTAACAGTGCAGATGGACAATGACCCAAAGCATACTGCAAAAGCAACTAAAGAGTTTTTGAAGGGAAAGAAGTGGAATGTAATGCCATGGCCAAGTCAATCACCTGACCTGAATGCGATTGAGCATGCATTTCACTTGCTGAAGACAAAACTGAAGGGAAAATGCCCCAAGAACAAGCAGGAACTGAATACAGTTGCAGTAGAGGCCTGGCAGAGCATCACCAGGTATGGAATCCAGCATCTGGTGATGTCTTTGCGTTCCAGGCTTCAGGCTGTTATTGACTGCAAAGGATTTGCAACCAAGTATTAAAAAAGGAAAGTTTGATTTATGATTCTTATTCTGTCCCATTACTTTTGGTGCCTTAACAAGTGGGATGCACATATCCAAACTGTTGTAATTCCTACACCGTTCACCTGATTTGGATGTAAATACCCTCAAATTAAAGCTGACAATCTGCAGTTAAAGCAAAGTTTTTGTTTTACTTTAAATTCATTGTGGTGGTGTATAGAACCAAGAATTTTAGAATTGTGTCGATGTCCCAATATTTATGGACCTAACTGTATTTTTGTCTGTAGTTACTAGTGACAGAATAGGGCAAGCATGTGGCAAATGTCTGTTTAATTGCCTGATGTTGGACATCAGGCTATAAAAGTTATAAATGAGGTATCCATTCTGCTTCCTGGATTTGTATGTCCGAGAACAAAAATTTGTAATATTGCATTTGTTTTTCATTTTTGTGCATTTACTAGAACATATCTGTTAATCCAGTGTCATTGTAACATCTTGTGTTTATCAATGTTCTCTTCCTTCTATAAACTGTTAATGTCATCACACCCATGCAATCAGGTTAAACAATGGCAGACATGTTTGATGTCTAGCCTGGATGACAACCATGGCTTTCTCCATAGAATCCTATACACTGTGTTGTTTTTTCTTTGTAAAGTCTATATATTTAAACATGAATTTTTTCATTCCACAGCCTTAATGCAACGCCCACTCCAGCTTGTAGCATCTTCAGCAATCTAAAACCGACGGCACCAAGCACACCGTGCACACCTCGCCGTTTGAGCTTGGCTGAGTCTTTCACCAACCTGAGAGAGTCAACAACCACTATGAGCACATCTCTAGGACTGGTGAGACTGCTGAAAGAACAAGGCATTTCAGCAGCCGTGTACAACCCCCAAAGTTGGGACAGGGCTGGAAACGTTTCTTTTATGAACCAATCTCTTCCAAAAATGTCTGTTATACCTTCCACTCCTCCAAACTCACCTATGCAGACCCCAAGCTCTTCTCCTCCTTCAGTAGACTTTAAATGCACTAGCCCACCTTATGATAACTTCCTGGCTTCTAAGCCTGCCAGCTCCATCCTGAAGGAGGTGAGGGAGAAAAAGAACATAAGAAGCAGTGAATGTCAAACCGATGTCTCTGTCTCTAACCTTAATTTGGTGGACAAAGTGAAAAAACTTGGAATTGCCAAAGTCTCAGGACCATCTCAGGCATCTGCTGTTTGTGACAGCCACAGACCCATTATATGTGGCACACAGGGACCAGTGCAAGCATATGTTCCTGGAGGCCTTATGCCAGAAGGTCTTCCATTGAGTTACCCTGCTGTGACAAGCCCTATAGGTGGTATTCACCTGAACACTGGAATTCGTCGGAATCGGAGCTACCCAACAATGGTGGGATCTAGTATGCAGATGAAAGCACCTTCAACACTGGCACCAGGCATCCTAATGGGAGCCAAGTTACCAAAACAAACGAGCTTACGATGAGGTACAGCCCAACATCGGCAACCATGTAACTGGTCTTAAAAATTGATCATTAGCTGTGTTTCTGTTTTGAACCACTGCACACAGCCATCATCAAAAGGGGCTAGGACTTAAAGTGCCACCTCTCACTTATTTCCTTGAGCTTGTATTGACAAATCATCATTGTGCCTAGATGAGAAGTGGAGACTGAACTTTGTATAAATCTGTAGATAAGGAGCATATTGCAATTAAAATCATTTCGCCAATTAAAAATGGTGACTTACTGATGTTGCTGTAATATTGTAGATATTATAATACTGTATATTAAATTAATAGGGGGGAGGGGGAGTACTGAATGCACTGACTCTTGCAGGATTGAATGCAAAAATTGTTTTAGTATTACATTAAGTTTTGGACTGACCAAGGATTTATTTCACGTAAAAGGAAATTTTGCCTAAATAGGTATAACGTATCTTTGGGTACTTTAAGAATTTCCTTTGTTAGTGTTGAGAAATGCAATAAATAAATATCCTTTTTTGTAGGTTCTTAAAAATTTGCATTGCAACTACAGAGGCTGAATGCCCACAAAAACAAATTACTTGTGTTTCAGAAAATTATTTCAGTTTCATTTCCTAAAAACCCCCACCACAAATGAATTTACTTAAAGGAGTATCTCTCATCGATAGGTTTAGGGAGCCATTTTGAATTGGCCTTCTATTTATGGTCAAATCCCTTACAGGCGCAAGTATTTTTTTAACTTATCAAAATGCCTGCCATCAGCACCTCTGTAGGTATTCTGTACAATACTGGCGATATACAATGCATATTGTTGACTTCTGAATTGTCCAAATTGTATGGTTCCTTGTTAGCACAGTGAACTACTTGGCAATCAGTTTAACTTTTTCACATTCTGTTTATCATTATTCTCTATTGTCACTGTGCACTAGCATATTTTTTGGATATAAGAAACAAAAAGGGATTGGTAGGTCACAACAGAATAAACACCAGACTGTGCTGTTATTAAACTTAAATACTTGAAGAAATGTAATCATGCAAAGTAAGCTATTTAATGTTAGCTAAAGAAGGAACTAGTTTTTATGTTTGTTAAAGAAGGTCAATATTATATAAAGTTAGTAATTTTCAAACTGTTCTAAAAAACTTTAGAGCACTAATTGTATTTCTTTTGTTTTAGGTCACTTACATTTTAAAGTTTCTTTTTTTTTTAAAGAGAAAATGGTCTTAATCAAAGCCCAAATTGTTTTTTTTGGAGAAAATGCACACTAGGCCATTCAATAAAGTTATAGTCCACTGTATGCCTATTTTTGTTTTTTTGCTTTTTTTGTGTTATAGTTTATTTACCTTTGTTTTGAACTGCACCAAAATCCTTATTGATTGTATGATCAGCAGTATGTCTGAAAATAATTTGTGTGCTTGGTGATATAAGCTACACACCATAAGCACTCTTAGGACATTTTGTGCAGCAAGAATGCAGCGTTAGTAGCACATGAACTAATGGATGAACCTTGTGAGTGAGTGAGTATTTGATAAAGAGCAGCTTTTAAAGTTGGGTCTCTAAAATCTTGTGTTGTTTTCACCATTAGACCAAAATGTATGTAATTAAATTTTCTAAAAGGATGCAAGGCTGCTCACTTTCCAACAAAAAAAATGAACTATGCCTTTGCAAGGGCATTATCACCTGACCTGTATGAGTTTGGTTAAAATGTACATTCTGAGGGATATCTTCCAAAAACAGGAAGGGGAAGAAGAGCCTGGAACTCAATAATGGTCCAATGCATATATTGGTAACTCAATTTTTATATTGTAAAATATTTTATAAAATCTGAGGAATATCTAATGGCTTGCAAAGCAAGTAAACAAAATGTTTTGCTTGCACATGATTGTGTGGTTAAAGTTAGAAGACTTTTACTAAGCTTGGTGATACTTCCCTTGAAAAGTGAAAAATAGTTGTAATTTTAGTAAAAGCCAAAATACCACCTTAACTTTTGTTTAAGTTTTTATAGAGTGGGGAAATGCTAAAACATGTCAGATATATATGCCAAAGAAGATTTCTCTTCACATTATTTTGTTCAACTGTCAGTAATGCTACAAACACAGCTAATGAGCTAAAATCCCAACAGGGAAGATAGCATTAGAAACCATATTTGAGTGGTAACTGTAATGCCTCTTCACACACCTTTCAGTGTGGCTGACAGTCCGCAGACAGCCTAAAATTTTCTGCCTGACACTGTATGGCGCTTTTAGTGTATTTGTGGGCTTTCATAACACAACAACAAATGTGTAACATTAAAGCATTATTACAACACAATTGAGAGGATAATTGTAATTTCCAAAAACATCCATAATTATCCTTGTATGTTGAAAAAACAAAAATAAAACAGCATTAAAATAAAATAGCCAATAATTCATTAGCACATTTTTCGACATAATATTTTGATGTAGCAATCAGGGGATCCATTAGGACTGAGGTGTCCTAACTTTTTGCAAAGAGGGCCAGGTTATGTGAAGTGAAATTGTGTGGGGGCCAACCAATCAGCCTGACATTCCTTGGATCAATAACATTAAATGCAAATAAACTATGCCTTGGGGCAGATCTGTTCCTTCACACATAATTACCATTATTATTGTAAACCATTAGTTATTCACTGCCAAAACACTGATAGAAACTACCCCTAGGTATGCTGGGACTTGCAGTTCTGCCACCTGTCTAACCCTATTAGTTATTCACTGCCATAACAC
Source organism: Ptychadena robeensis (assembly GCA_036250615.1). Taxonomy (NCBI): domain Eukaryota; kingdom Metazoa; phylum Chordata; class Amphibia; order Anura; family Ptychadenidae; genus Ptychadena; species Ptychadena robeensis. Next base: position 104,897,902 of record CM070036.1, read on the forward strand.
TGATAGAAACTACCCCTAGGTATGCTGGGACTTGCAGTTCTCCCACCTGTCTAGCCCTATTTCACCTAACCCCAGAAGTCCTGACCATTTCCCTATCTATGAAATATGGAGAATTGTTAAGAAGACTCCCCAGCACTGCTCGCCTTCATGCTGCATTATGATAGCAGGGATAATCTGCATGGTGAAGCAGCCATAAACAGGCACAGCTTTGTGTAAACACCTGACTGTACCATTCATGGTGGGAGGGGGATTCAAGCAAAAGACCCTGCTAGAACTTTCACACTGACACATTGACATTTCAGCTGTGATCTTGAGTAAAATGGGAGTCCTTTTGCTGCACTTGAAGCAAGGCCTCAAGCCAAAAACCACACTGGTTGGAAAGTTTGGTTTCATCCTCCTTTAGTAGTGAAATGTCACACCAGTGCGGCTTGCCTATGTATAGCATTGATTTTATGGCTGAGGCTGCAGGCCAGTGGAAACTCGAACGCAAGCTGCATTTTGCCCCTGGGCCTTTGGACTTTGGATAACCCTTAATTAGGATTGATTTATATTGTACAGCGGAAAACTAGTATTTCTTAAGGTGTCTTACTTCTTGTGTGTTTTTGCTTTGGTGTAGCATCAATACAGTATATTCTATTCATTATACACAAAGCATCTTTTAGGAAAATGGCTGCTTCTGAGTCCTCCTACACCTAAGAAGTATGCCTCGTTTTGTAAGTACAACTCTCTGATATTTCTTTTATATTAATTTGAACTGCAATGTAATTGCCTTCTGAAATCCCACCAGCAGAGAGCTCTATTTTTGTGTTTAAATGGCTTCTACCACATGTTTGTCTTTTCAGTGCAATTGTTACTCCTGAAGTCGCCATCACTCTCTTTAACTTTCATTTCTAGTTATCAGAGCTATTGTTTTGTAAAGCAAACAAAATTTAAAGCAAACCTATACTCGCCTTTTGTATCTCATCTTCCTCACAGTCAAACCCCACATTATAGAGACAATCTGTCACAAAATTAAAAAACAAACAAGTAAACATGTAATCATGCTCTATGTATATAAGCCTATGAACATACATTTTAATGAAAAAACACTTTCAGCGCAGTCTAGTGTCCAATCATGGTATTGCAATTAACTAACCCTAGGAAGCATGGCTGCTTTATATGTGATCTCTCATGACTGCAGGTAAGTTTCACCAACATTGTGCTGGCTTAGATAGGTAAAGGTTTAACTATAGGTGTGTGTATATACAGTCGAGCCTATAATTATGCACACCCCTGGCAAATGTTGACTTAAAGTTACTTTTATTCAACCAGCAAGCCATTTTATTTACTGAAATGACATAGGTGTCTCCCAAAACATACTTAGACAATGTACAAGAGGCATTTTTGTGGGGGGAAAAAATTCTCTGCTTTTATTTACATTGGCACAAAAAGTGTCATGTCCAAAATTATTCATACCCTTCACAAACTGCCACAGTTTCTGGGACGATCCAAAGTTCTATGCCATTCCAAATAGTCCAATCTGTTCTAAAGCCTAATTGCCCTGATTAATTTGGAACAGCTGTTTTAATAAACTCGACAGGTTAAAAACAGCAGCTCTCTGCAGTAGGTTTGTGGACTGTCATGGCCAAGTCAAAGGAGCTCAGTGAGGACCTGCGGCTGCGTATTGTGGCTGCTCACATGTCAGGAAACGGCTACAAGGCCATATCTAAATGTGTCAAGTTCCAGTGGCTACAGTGCAAAGTATTATAAAAAATACAAGATGTTCTGTGGAAAATCTCAGAGTACGGAAGCCAAAACTAACACCTGTGCTGGCCAGGAGGGTAGTGAGAGAGGTGAAACTGCACACTTCTGGGTTCCACGGATGCAGACCAAGAAGGAAGCCATTTCTCCAGATAAGGCACACAAAAGCTCGCTTGGCCTATGCAAATGCTCATCTGGGCAAAAAAGAAGGCTTCTGGTCTTCTGTGTTATGGTCAGATGAAACACAATTAATTGAATTGTTTGGTCACAATGATGTTTCCTTTATTTGGGGTAAAAAACAAAAAGCCTTCCACCCAAAGAACACCATCCCCACAAACATGAGGGTGGGGACCTAATGCTTTGGGTTTTTTTTTCAGTCAATGGACCAGGGAACCTAATCACAGTAAATGGCACCATGAGAAAAGAGCACTACATGAGGATTTTAAACGACAACATCAGGCAGTCTGCAGAGAAACTTGGCCATGGCCACCAGCGGACATTTCAGCATTGCAGTGACCCAAAACACAAAGTGGTGAAGAAATGGTTATCAGACAACAACATTAATGTTTTGGAGTCAGAGTCAGCAGCCAGAGTCTTGACTGGAATCTAATTGAGAATCTGTGGAGGGAGCTAAAGATCAGGGTGATTGCAAGAAGAAATGGCAACCTGAAAGATTTGGAGCTCATTGCTAAAGATGAATGGGCAACAATACCTGTGGAGACATGCAAAAAGCTGTTCTGCAATTATAGGAAGCGTGTGATTGCTGTAATAGCCAATAAAGGCTTTTCTATTGATTATTGAGAAGGGTATGAATAATTTTCGACATGACACTTTTTGCTCAAATGTTAATTAAAGCTGAGAAATGTTTTTTGCAACAAAAAATGTACATCTTATTATCTTTTGGGAGACACCTATTTCATCAAAAAAGAACTTGCTGGTTGAATAAAAGTAACGTTAAGTCAAAATTTGCCAGGGGTATGAATATGGGCTCGACTGTATATTATGGGCTCGACTGTATATATATTTGTGTGTGTATATATATATATATATATATATATATATATATATATATACACACACACAAAAGTCCCACATGCCAAAGCTTTTGTTTTTATTTCCTAGTGTACACATCCCTGTAATAGGAGTATGTTTTTGCGACATATAAATTCATCTCGAAACCTTTCCCAGCATTAATATGACCCATAAATTGTAGAGGTAAAGTAAATATATTAAGGAAAAAAAGATAAAAAAAATGTAAAATGGTACAAAAAGCTGGTTAAGCATAATAGTGCACACCCTTTTACCAATTTTTTAAGCACTTTTTGATTTAATTACAACATTCAAAGTCTTCTTAGCTGGAGTCTATTGGCATGGCACATCTTGTCTTAGCGTAGTTTGCATCACTGATCAAGATGTGCTATTCTGATTCAAACCCAAAACGACTGAATGCTGTAAATATTTTTGTCATTGTTTTGTTTTTTCCCCCTTGCAGATGTGATTTAATCAAATTGTACATATCATAGGCTACATTAATGGTCGGAAAGTTTTTTTTTATTATTTTTAGTGGTCTATAGTATTTTTTACTATAAATAGCTGGCATTTAACAGGGGTGTGGACACTTTTTATATCATCTATATTTGGAGTGGGCAACAACACCCCATCTATTGACTGTATCTTATGTTACCATTATTAACACTCTCATTGAACAGTTCTTAAGAAATGGAAATTTACTACAGACATGCATACTGTACACCACCTCAATGGATTTGGAATGAAACTAACACAATTTTGCTTATATGTGCTTATACTGCTGACTTTCAGCTTTAGTTTGAGGGTATGCAAACTGTTGTAATGCCTACACCATTCACCTGATTTAGATGTAATTACCCTCAAATTAAAGCAGGCAGTCGGCAGTATAAGCACATTGTTTCATTCCATATCCATTGTGGTGGCATTTAGAGCCAACATGTTAGAATTGTGTTGATGTCCCAATATTTATGGACCTTTACTGTATGTTTTTCACACATGTCATTGTTCCTTACCTTTTCCCTCCAATGTTCTGTGTAAAGTTTCAGGCATTTGCTATGTATTACAATGTATAGTAGGTATGTCTTATGTTTGATTGGCTGACAGGTCAACTCTTGATTGTTTATCATTGTTCCACAACTAACTAAAAATAAGCTTTCTCTCCTTGCATGTTCTAATGCTGCAATAATATTTCTAAATTGCTTACAGATAATGTCTGCATGAAAGGTACTCACCACCAGATTTTTGTTTTTGGCAAAATAAATTATTTAGCTTATTCCTTGTCACTGGTTCATAATAGTTCTTTTATTCATGCGTTCCTATTACAAAGCCAACAAATCCTATTTTTATACAATGTATAATAAGCGGTAATTTATCCAGTTAAACCTTGACTATTGTGCTCCCTTCAATACTGGATATAGCAAATGAAAAAGCTTTCATATTTTGCTTAAATATATTCAATTATAATAAAAATTATATTCATAACATGACTGTGTTAATTTTTTGGTTTAAAAATAAACCTGTCACAATATGAAACAGCTACTCTGGATGGCATGAATGTTTCAGTGTGTACAAATGTCTTATTTGTTGTCTAAATCCTCTGCCCCCAATTCCCAAAACAGGAATGTGCTGTATACCAAATTTTACTTTTAACCTCCCTGGCGGTTCACTGAGGTGCAGATTTCTGTACCAAAAGTGATACA
>CM070036.1:104902470-104913627 GCA_036250615.1 Ptychadena robeensis
TTTTTTCTGAAACTGTAAAGCAGTGGTTCCGAAACTTTCCTTGCAGGGCCCCAATTTCTATTTAGGAACATTATTCAGCCCCTCCTCCCTTTTTAAACACAGGTTAAGAATGAGGGACTGCTCCCCCCAGGAATGCCTTCGTGCCCCCCAGGGGGGTCTTCCCCCCAGTTTGAGAACCAACATTTCCTATGCCCAACTCTGTCACACGCCTTGCACACAATAAATGGATTGTCCACACAGCTGGTAGGGGCTATTTACAATTTACTAAGGAGTGTATACAAGTTCTTCACCATCACCCAAGGCAGGGATAGAGTTTTAGCTTAGGGGAGCTAAGTTGCAAACAAACTACCAGCTGCTAGGGATGTAATAATGGGTGTCTTACCCAGTGAAGGATGGCCCGTACTATGTAAAACACCTCTTGAGACTGCATCCATCCTCTCAGGCAAGGTCAGGGAAAGTTAACCCTGGTCCAAAGGATTTCCATTTGATTTGCCATGGACGGGGTTCCAGCCTGGACACTGCAGAGTGGACGGCCAGCGGGGAAACCCAGAAGAAGGGAGCAGGCTGCTCCAGGAAAGCTGCAAACTACAAATCCCAGGAAATACGGACTGCCTAAAGAGGAAACCAAAAAGGTAGATTCATAACCTCTGTCTTTATAGAAAAGTTACAATTAGAGAAAAAGAGGGAAAAGGGAGCCATGAGTCATACCTAGCACCTGTCATGTTTTATTAAAGGCATATACACCATTTACAGTATATCAACCCTTTAATTAAAGATTTACAGGTCATCTTTTTGACTTGCAGAGAGAACAACTGACTGTAGAAAGTAAACTTTCATGTTTAATGTCCCACAATGTGCTTTCCACTACCAGCTGTAATATATGCTTACATATATGCTATATGCCCCCCCCCCCCCCACCACCTAGTTTAAAGGGAATATAATGAGGGTTTCTTTTTAAAGGAACTACAGGCAAACATTACAGTTCGATCAACTTTAAATAATCGATTTTGTAGCCAATCACATAGAAATCAATTCCTGGTATGATCGACCAAAAGTAACCGATATCGAACAAAGAAAAAAAGTGATCGGACATGTTCGTAAATTTTAGTTGTTGTACAGAGATGGTCGAATTTATTTTCAAAAATTGACCATTGACCATCAGCTAGTCGAAAAATTTGACCGTTCCTATTGATGTACTTGTATGTACAAAAGGTATTGATTCCTGTGAAAGAATTGATCAATTTTAAATAAAATTGTCGATCAGAAAAAAAAATAAAATCAACAATTGGATCACAAAATATTCAACAGTGTATGGCTAGCTTTAATTTTGAATTCTTTTAAATAAATAACACTAATACAATAACTCTCACATCCACAGAAGAAATATGCAGTTCCTGGACCCCCTAAACTGTCATATCTCTATCATTCTAAATGGCTAGTATAACAGTTGTGTTGGACTTGACCAAATCTAAACAGCAATGATTTATCCAAGATTGTAATCCTATAGGTTTGCTTACATAATCTGATTCTGTTAAGGGGTCAGGTGTTTATAGATGTGATGACTGTAGTAACCAGAGTGTTCATTAGGAAGCTAGGGAAATATTTTTATCATTATTAACTTTTATTTAGAAAATGCAAATATATTATGCAGCACTGTACATTTAATAAGCGTTAAAAGGCAACACACTTTAACATACAGGAGGTTGTGGAACAGTGTATACAATAGGTAGCAGATAAGGAACTAGCACTGTTGGGAAGTTAGGAATGAGAAGAGGAGTGGGCCAGACTGAAGAGGTTAATTTTCAGGGCCTTGTTTAAAGGTGATAAAAATAGGAGCAAGTCTAATGGGATAAGGGATAGAGTTTCAGATAGTAGGGGAAGCTCTAGTCTTAAAGATGTGCATGTTATCATATAATGAGTGGGGATGTCATTCATAGGTTAGTAGACGAGCGGAGGAGCGGTTTAGGGGTACATTCTTTGCACAAGGATGGAGATGTAGGTGAGACAGAGGGTGTGAAGTGATTTAAAAGCAAGGCACGAAACCTTGAATTTGAAATATATACTTTTGAAAGTCAGAGTAGAGGTTTTCTGAGAGGAGCAACAGGCAGGTTAGTCTAGCAAAATAAACCCAGTAGTACGGTACACATCGTTGGCAATAGCATTTCTCTTAGTACTTGCTAACCACAGAGGATTTCTGCCCAAGAGGGAGAGGCCAAGCATGGCTCAGATATTATGCAAATAATAGAAAATTGTATACTAACCTTCTGTCATTTTCCTTACCTGATGCCTACATATGGAATCATGTAGGTAGGCTGCACCCCTTCAACCCCTATAGGACCCGAAATACATTTAGAACTCCTGCAAGTAGCTATTGAGGAAAAATCAAGGGAATTATGCTGCTTTGAGTATTCATAGGGATAGGAAAATTACAGAAGACAATTCTACAATGCCCTCATGGCAGCATACTGTGGGGAATAACAATCACACAATTGAATGGGACAATGCAAAAATAAATAAATAAATAACTTGCAGTAAGTCACCTGCTGTAGCAGACCAAAATTTTTAGCTGCCATAGCTTGTGTTTGTTAAAAACACTGAACTTCCAGAATCACTGACACAGAATGTATTCAACAATGGCAACTTTAAACACGTCTTTTAGATTCACTTTAAGCTCAGGCAGTAGGCACTGCATGCTTAACAAACATTTTCAAACGTTTGCATTATGTTTACACAAAAGGGTCCAAGAAAGCTCTTCTAGAGCGTTGTGAAACTGATTTGTAAAAGTTTGCCGTGCACGCTGCTCGACCCCTGTATACAAGCTCTAGACACTGTTTCCTTTAAATAACAAAAATCACTTAAATGCAGCCAAATTCACTTGCTGAGGTGAGACCAGTACAAGGTAATTAACAAGCCAATTAACAAGTAGAATAAATACAGGAGTACATTTATTTAGTATCCATAAATACAAGTTATGCAATGCATTGTAAAGTGTTTTACAATATTCTGTTTGACCAGCAGATGGCAGAAGAGACCTTTAGAAATCCAAAGCACGTCATGGGAATAGGATACATCTAATTTCTAAAACTCCATTATTTACAAAGGAGACAACAATCAATTCACTGTTTTGTCTTCACAAATGTGGTGTTGGAGTGTTGTGCAGTGGTAGAATATGCTCGAGAATGATTTATTATGGAAATCTCTGTCTCTTCAGATCCATTGCACTGCCAGGAGGGTGTTCGCGCAGGTTCCTATACTGCATAGAAATATCAGGCAAATATGTGTTTGTTCTGCGGTGCAATTATATGTTATTTGCACCCCAATTTCATGCCTAATACACCAAATGCCCCATTGTACAGCAACGGATGGACATGGAATACTACACACAAGAGAAAGCCCCAGCACTGCAGTTCTGCCCTTACTCCTTTGGATTTTGTAAATAAACAGATCATAGATTTCCTAGAATCACATTTTCACATCTACCCTTAACATTATCACATTCAGTAAGACCAAATTGTAATACCCAAACCTGAACTCCAGACAAGAAGCTGGAGTGAGATAGATAGATAGATAGAATTCAAGATTGAATTCAAATTTATTCAACCCCCACTAAAATTGAGTGTTTTGGCCATTTTGACATTTATTTGGATCATTTCAGTCATCTTGTTTACAATGAAATCAGCGAGGCACTTGTAAGTCAGACAAATATAACATAACAATAATAATGAAATAACCACAAATGTCTTTTCTGTGCTCACATCATTATCAGTTTTATTTAACCCCCAAGTGACATTCATTCTTAGTACTTAGTACAACATCTTTTTCCAGTGATAACAGCTTTTAAACGTGAAGCATAGCTTGACACAAGTGTCTTGCAGCGATCTACGGGTATCTTAGCCCATTCTTTATGGGCAAAAGCCTCCAGTTTAGTCACATTCTTAGGCTTGCGCGCTGCAACTGCTTTCTTCAAGCTTACAAGTGCCTCTTTGATTTAATTGTAAACAAGATGACTGAAATGATCAAAATGGCCACTCCATTTCAGTGGGGGTTGAATATTTTTGAACACAACTGTACAATACAGCCCTAAACTTTTTTTTTCTGTTGCAGTAGTAACGTGTACAGGCCTTCATGTGACTGGCCAGTGAAAGGAGAAGCAGAAGACTGATGAGTTTTTATCTGTCACACTAGCCCTCTAGCTCATTCTGCACTGTAATATACAGTGATACTAGTGATGCCAAGTCAAAATACATACACTGTGTGTCTTTTATATAATAAATTCATTTAAATGATGTGACTACAGATTCCAATTTTTTTGTTCAGTATATGTCTGAAATTCAGCTTTAAATTCTAAGTGGCAAATTGTAAGATGATTACTAAGAAAATCTAGTGCATCTCTATTGCAGATTAAGTTGATTTTTGAGCAAAGATACTGAAAGTTTACATCCTACAATTCCTTGCAGAATTGAGTTCTGCAAGGTACTACTAAGTGATATTCTATAATACATGATCCAGATGTTAGATTAGAACACTTCCACCCTAGACTTTGTCAGGGGAAGTTTATCCTGAAATTTAGAAATTTCCAAAAGAGAGATATAATACCGTATGCTTGAAGTATCCTCTATATAACCAGAGCAGTTATGAGAAAAAAACTTTGCATACATTAAACCTGCATCTAAAGCTTGAATACAGAGAAACAAGGAGTAAAGGAAGCAACTGAAATGCTTTTGTTGTAAGAATAGAGAGAGATATTTCAACAAAGACGTTGGTTCTAGTAAGACTTGTATAAAACCTATTAATGTCATACAGAAAGAGATTTAGGCTACATTCAAAATAACTTTTTGCTCCATTAAGGGGAAGAATGGGAGTTTCCTTGTGCTTTTTAAAAGCCCTCACAGTGTGCTTGCTGGTAATTTTTTAAACACCTCATGTTGCAATTGGATGGTCTTTCAACCATTAAACAACCTCATCTACATAAATGGGAAAGCCCTGTCGGCACTTTGCTTTTGATCTTTAAAAAAATGCATATTGCCTATGTGGCTGTAACTCAACTTTCTAAACTCTTCTCTCTCAATACACTGGTGTTTATCAAGCCTCTAACTTTAAACAAAAGACTGCATTCTATAAGAACAAACAGTGGAGGGCAACTGGGAGAGTATTAAGAAGAAGAAGCAAATACAATCTCTCAAATAGGAAAAGGTAACAAACCCCCCAGAAGCTAAGTTGGAGCTAACACAAATCCCTCCCCTGATCACTGCCTTCACTTATAGTCCACAGTGTACTCCACTACACCCTATATGTCTTATTATATTGCAAATCCATTGAATTTCTAACTTCTCTGAAATTCAGTTGGCCTGTGAGGACTACCAAACAAAAAAAATTAATGCAACAACTGCACCTAAGGACTGGAAATGTAATTAAAGACATATTGTTGGGTTTGGATGTATTAAACCCCCCCCCCCCATCATTTTTTAATTTTTCTTAGGGCTTGTGTCTACTGCTGCTTTTCCCTTGCTGCAGATGCCCGTCAGCACCGGGAAAAAGACGCAGAGAGAACACTTCCTATTCTAATGAATGGCACAGTGTCCACTCTGCGTATTCTGAGTTCATTGTAGCGCTCAATGCTGTTCAGGCACTGTTCTTCCACGTCTCTCCTCTGCTGCATCAATAGGGTGCACTTCTGCCAGTCTCAGCCATGGGCAAGCTGCAGAGAATCCACCTGGCAAATGTGCCGCCGTATACATCCATCCATCCATCCGCAGTTGACAGGTGGCTCTACACCAATGATTCTGAAATTACAGTATGATAATGGGATAATTCAGTTGAAGATGAATTGGATGTTTCAATCAAATGAAAAGTAATCCGCAACTAATCATGGAAAACACCTTTGTGCCCTTTTACACTGTACACATTCTGCTGTGTGCTGGCAACACACACCTTGGCCCTAACACGTGTTTTTCACAGTACACACTGTGCATTCGCAGACATGCTGTGTTAGTGTTTCCAATACAAGTATATTTGAAACATTCATTTTTTGCATAAAACATCAGCAAAGCAGTGTTGAGCTTGAATATTCGATTTTTGAATATTTAGGGATAGGGATCTGTCGCCCCATGTGGGCACCCCAGATCGGCGGCCGATTTTGCCGCCGACCGATGGCCGTGAGCGCGCACGCCCATCGGTCGGCTGCAAAATCAGCTGCCGATCGGTGGGTGTATGGCAGGCTTAAGAATCTAATTATCACCATTTATTTTAAACGGGGGATGCAGTTAGGTCCTTCAATATTCTAACTTTGGTTCTGTACATTACCACAATTAATTTTACATGAAACAGATTTGGTAATGTCTATTAATTTGAGGTTTCAGGCTTTTGTATCCAACAAAGGGTTTTCAATCAAGTATTAGAGTAAAAAAAGAGGGAAAAATTTCATTTTCCCCAAAAATCCTAGCCACAGTTATGCTTTAAAAAAATTGTTCAAGCCTAAAATAACATGATCGTCATATTTTATGTAGTAAGTACATTTTGATTGAAATTATATCATGATGTTTATACTATATTACAGCAAGTTTGGAGTTGCTGTATTTATCGATGGCTAACACGGTACAACACTCTACTATTATACATTATAAATACAAAAAAATTATTTTCTGATTCTTGTCCATTCTATACATTTTATGTAGTGATCACATCTTGCACAGAAAGCCCCTAAAGAAGCGTTTCACGTTGGGAGTGTGCAATACTTAATATGTGCATATGCATATATACGTATCTGGATGTTGTACTGTACCACGATTGACCATATTCTTGTTATCATGTAATTGCTGTTTTTAATAAAATGTATTGGACTCTGATACCATTGCTGCCCCTAGTCCTTTGGGAGGTTTTTGGGAGAAAAATCTGCTTATTATTAGAATTAGCATTAGAGTTGTTTCGTTTAACATTTTAATACAATTAGCCCTTTTAAAACAATGCGTCCCATAGGGTGTTCAATTCATCATTCTTACACAGAAGTCTCTCAAGAATAATCCTTCATTCTCAAATTTCACAGATTTTTAGTCCACATCTTTCTGCCATTCATCTCTCCTTTGTGTTCCCTATCAGCCATTCATGGGTCTTCATCTATCAATCATTGTTTATAAGTTCTCAATCTTAGGACATCACTAATTAAAGATTATTTAAAACCAAAACTCACTTGAGGCTAAAATGCTTTTGTAGCTTTGTGAGATTGTTTTTTACAGGCTGTGTCTTTGTCTCTGGAATAACTATCTCCATTTAATAGAGAAAAACTGGTACTTAAACCCCCTCAGAATTCTTAAAGTAGAACAAAAGAGTAGAAATTAGACTTAGAACCAGTTATATATTGTCACATGGAATGTCATCTTCCATGTGTTTGAGTCTTGCTTTTAAAAAATAAACAGTGTTACAAACAAATGCATTTTCACAGGGTTAGGGCATATGCCTCCTAAAGGGAGACCCTTGGGCAGGGATGGCGAACCTGTGCCAGAGGTGTCACTCAGAGCCCTCTCTTATAAGAATGTAGTTGCGTGTTCACATGTGTGTGTATATGATTTGTGTGTCTATCTATCTATCTATCTATCTATCTATCTATCTATCTATCTATCTATCTATCTATCTATCTATCTATCTATCTATCTATCTATCCCATATCTTTTTTTGTTCAATAATTATTATTGGGTTTTCAGAAAAGTAAACATACAGTAAGCATAAAACACATTTAAAGTCGTTACATAGTGTAAAATCAACAAGGTTAACAAGTACTAGGGTAGCCGTGGGGTGGCGTAACACAGCTGGGCAGTAACAGTGCCAGGTACACATCCGCTAGTACAGCACTCGTTAACGACAAAAATACAGATAAAAGAACACACATCATAGATAAATCGGGGTAACTGGGGGAGGAAGGTTCAAGGGGACAGAAGAGCCGGGGGGGGGGGGGGGGGGGGGGGGGGGGGGAGGTACTCCACGTGGGAGCGATAACAAAACCGGTCATTGCATAATTGTGCTCAAAGGGTGGCGTTACCAAAGAGCCCACCTGGCATCAAAAGTGGCAACTGAGTTGTTCTTCTTGGCCATCATTAATTCCATGGAGCCATGGAGGTTTATCTCGTCCGTAAGGTCTCTAAATAGGGGAGCGGTCGGGGATTTCCACTGTCTGGTCAGGAGAAGTTTCGTCGCTAGAAGGAGGTGGGCCAATAGGTATTTGTGTCGACCAGGGAACCGGGAAATGCCCAGATGGAGCAGTGCCAGTTCACATGTCAAGTGCACCTTGGTGCCAAACAGGTCAGAGGCCAGTTTTTGAACTGCCTGCCACAGGGGGCAGATCGTTTTACATGACCATAGGTGGTGGATCAGTGTGCCTTGGTCTGGGCACCCCCTCCAGCATAGCGCGGACTGCGCGCTGTCAAACTTAGCTACCAAGTACGGTGTAAAGTACCACCTGTGCAAGAGTTTAAGGGATAGTTCCCAATTTGAAGAGCATTTAGAGGTAGTATAGTAACTCGCAATGGCCTTTCCCCATTCAGACGGTGGGTAGGGGGACCCTATAGCTTGTTCCCATTTCAGCATAGCAGGGGTTTTTTGTAAGGTAACAGGGAACACCAGGGTCCTGTAAAAGGCTGATATTCCTCTAGAGGAGGTCCCAGTCGCCGCTAGGATCTCAGATATACGCGTGGGGATAAACCCAAAACCTCCTTGCGTGTGGGAAGCAAGAAAATGGTGCAAGCGGAGATATGCAAAGAACTCTGAAGCAGGGACCATAAATTGAGCCTGCAGCTGGGCAAATGTTTTAAGGGACTTGTCGTGATAGAGCTGTGACAAAGAGTGAATGTTATAGGAAGCCCAGTGGGTTATTTTGAAATCTAGCAGCAGCAGTGAAAGAGCATCCAGAGGGATCACCACCTTAAATCTCCCCTTATCCCACATGTCCACCTCTGTCAGAATCCGGCAACAGCGGAGGACGCAACCGTGGAGGCCAATAGGCCGCTCTTTAAGGAAGCAGGAGCAAGGGTTTGTGCTTCCATGTCGATCCATTTCTTATCCTGGTGTGGAAGCCACCAGAACCTGGATTGGTCCAGCACAGACGCTACATAATGGTGGTACAAGTGAGGGACCTGCAACCCTCCATGCCATTTATTCCTTGTTAAGGTCAGATAGTTGCCCCTATGCGACTTTCCAGCCCATATAAAATTAGTCATGAGTTTCGTTGCAGTTGTGAAAAATGTGCGGGGGAGTGGTATAGGTAGAGTGCGAAAAAGGTATAACATGTTGGGCAAAATATACATTTTGAAGGCTGCCACTCGTCCCAGAATCGAGAGGTGGTGGCCAGAGAACCTCAACAGGTCGGTGGGGAGATGGTCCAGAAGTGGTTTGTAATTAACGTCAAATACTCTGTCCAAGTCTTCAGTAATGGTAACCCCTAAGTACGTCATACCGTCAGTGGTCCATGGAAATAAGAATCTGTCCTGGATACGTTTCCTCAAAGGGGGAGGAATATTTATCCCCAGGAGATGGGATTTGGTTTGGTTTACCTTATAGAACGAGACTGCTCCGAAGCGTTCTAGTACCTCTGACACCGCTGCAAGTGAAGACATAGGATTCGTTAAAAAAAGGACCACGTCGTCCGCAAAAAGTCCAATTTTATGCTCTTGCGAGCCAACCAGCACTCCAGAGATGTCTGGGTGCTGCCTGATGGATTGCGCCATCATTTCCATTACCACTGTGAAAATAAGAGGCGATAGCGGGCAACCCTGCCTTGTACCATTAGTAATGTTAAAAGGTTTGGAGACCAAGCCATTCACAAATACCGTTGCCGACGGGGAGGAGTACAGGGCCATAATAGCCGAGAGGATAGGGCCCCCGAAACCAAATTTTTGTAGAGACATCCGCAAGAATTCCCAGTGCACCCTGTCGAACGCCTTTTCGGCGTCCAACGAGAGCAACACTGCCGACTTGTCCTGCGACTTGAGATGGGAGATGACATTGATCAGGTGTCGAGTTCCATCCGGGGCCTGTCTGCCCCTGGTGAAACCCACCTGATCTGAGTTAATTAGGCTCGGAAGGACATCCAGCAATCGATTAGCTACGCCTTGGCATATATTTTGACATCTGTGTTCAGCAGCGAAATCAGCCGGTAGTTGGCGGGCGAAGAGGTAGCTTTGCCCGGCTTATGTATGGTAACTATGGTGGCTTGGAGCATTTCTCTAGGGAAGGAGCCCGTCGTTCAAGCTACATTGCATACCGTTACCAGGTGAGGCAACAGAATGCTGTCATTATTTTTCTAGTATTCGCTCGGAAGGCCATCCGCCCCAGGGGCCTTAAGGTTAGGCAGAGATCTGATAACCCTAGAGAGCTCTTCCTCAGTGAACGGGGTGGAAAGTGAGTCAACCTGCAGCGGCGTCAGAGTGGGTACTTTCAGGGATTGCAGAAAAGCATTGATTGCCGGAAGAGAGGGAAGATGGGTATTGCCATCCCCCGCTAAGTTGTACAGGGTACCATAAAATGTACTAAACTGGTTAGCAATATCAAGTGGGTTCGACAGTTTCTCTTGAGTCTTAGGGTCCAATAGATAGGGGATTGTCGTACGTGCATTCAATATCCTCAGTCTCCTAGCTAGGTAGGCCCCAGCTTTGTTACCCATGGAGTAGTGGTTCATTTTCAGCTTCCTAAGAGCATGTTCATAATTGTGAAGGAGCAAGGCTCGGAGATCATTCCTCATAGATTTGATATCCGCGGCCCTACTACCATCAAACACCTGCTTGTTTAGGTCCTCAGCAGCTTTAATCTTCAGCAAGATTTGTTGAGTCCTTTCCCCTATTTCTCTCCTATATTGTGCCGTGAGCTGAATGCAGATGCCTCTAATATAAGCCTTGTGGGCGTTCCACACCGTATAAGGGCTGACATCAGGGGTGCAGTTGATGGAAAAATATTCCACCAACTTCTCTTGAAGCTGTTGAAGTTTGGGCGATGAGTGAAGAATATAAGTATTCATCCCCCACAGCTTATGAGAGGGAAGACGGGGAGACTGAGACACTTCAATATAGATAGGGGCATGGTCGGACCAATTCTTGGGAGCAATTCTTGCAGGAGCTCACGCAAAAATGCAGTAATTTGGGCTGGTAAAATCGATTCAGGTATGCCCCTGAATTT
>CM070036.1:104914012-104935094 GCA_036250615.1 Ptychadena robeensis
GAACTCCCGCATTTTATTTTCAACATGGTCAATACGTTCCCCATGTTCTTTCACCCTACGTTCCAGCTTGTGCACAACTGTATTAAAGTCAGTGAAAATCGACTTGCGCAGGGAGAGCAGCATCTCCTTCATAGTAATAACAGAGACACTGTCCTCTGTAGCTGGGAAATGTTCAATCCCAGGCACCTGGAACGGCCCTGGGTCAGGAGTAGACGGGGAGGTGGGCCCAGGTGCAGCCTGGCCGGCATCACTAGTGTCTGATCTGAGCTTTTGTTTGACCGGACTCCTATTAGTGGGGGTAGCCGGAGGAGAGAGCTCACCTTGGGATCCTCCGGTTTCCGATCTCGGGGAGGTTCTGGCGGAGTCAGCCCTGCTCGCTGTAGATTGTGTCCCTGGCGAATTGTGCTTGTTATGACGGACCGCCGCCATCTCGGGAGCCGCGCGCTGCATAAAGATCAGTCACTTTCTGCACTGTTCCGCGGGTCTTCCGCTTGTTGGTCATGGCGGGGGATTCCGCTGCCTTTGTAGCTCAGTGTGGACCCCACAGGGATGCTGAAAATCGTAATCGTAGCGGCTCTGGGCGACGGAGCTCTGTCAGTGAGCTGCCAGTTCCGTCGGCGGTGACCACGCCCCCCCCCCTATCTATCCCATATCTATGTTTCTATCCATCCATCTTTTCATCTTACCATCCATCCATCTCAAGATAAAATGATGTCCTATAGGGTACACTGTATTTTGTTTGCATTTCATAGCCCTTTAGGAGCTGTAATAATATGCTTTATTGCAATAATTGTATTCATACTGAACGTTTCAATTGTTCTTCAACATCATTTCAGTTAAATCATTTGTTTAACTTAGTTGTCTAGGTGTACATGTTCAGATAAACCTCATCAATATGTAGGTGGATGATAATTGCTATGAAGACAAAATGTATTTCTTGACAATAATAACATTCACACATTTCTGCTTCATTTAATGGGGGGAGATTTTTCACAACATAAAGTATAATAGGATTTTTTTGCATTTTAACACTGTTTTTACAGAAAAGAATGAAAGCTCTGAGAATTCTTCTTATGACTCTGATTTTTGCTATAGCTCAGTGAATGCATGGAAGAGAAAACCTAATCCCTTAAAAGTCAGGTGATAATGGATCACTAACCCATAAGATTTCTTTTACAATTTTAACCAAGATTTATAACCATATAATGTACGCATGTGGTCACAACAACACAACAACATATTGCAGTCTCCAGGAGGGTTTCCCACAAGGATAACATGGGGGTGGTTGTCGGTGATTGACAACTTGCATAATATGTGCAAAAGTTGCACTCAGCAGAGCTGTTTAGCTTCAAGTCAAATTTGTGAATTCAGCCAAATTCAATCTCCCAGGCCGGCGATCCCGCATTGGAAACCCCAGGGATCGCAGGCAGTCTCAGAGGAATCCATTCTGCCTAAACTACTCTTTAGCCAAACGCAATCCCCAGAGACCACATGGATGTTTTCAACACAGTACAGACATGCCTCCCTGCTCTGGGGGAGGGATCTGTTCTGACCAATCTATGGTTTGATCAAAACTGCATTCCCAGAGATCATACAGATGTGTTTGTACAGTACAGTCCAGGAACCCTGCTGCCTTGCTGTGGCATGGAACATGTTCAATTTTCGTTTCGAGATTCATCATCCAATTGTTTACCAATCCAATAGCACCAGTTGGAACAATGTGATTGGGCAATCTGCCCATTTAATGAGGATCTGTCGTGCACACCATTTCCTATTATAGCCTCTGTAGAGCAATGTGCATGGTCTGCTCCTGTGTTTGATTAGCCATGTCTGTTTTGTTGGCCACAGTGTCCCGACCTGATTTTTTACATTGCTTGCCTGCCCTGACTTTGGATTGTCCCTGACCACATCTCCTGCTTTATCCATCTGTACTGTAGTTTATTGGGCTGACCTTTTAAAAACGTGACTTTCCCGACCAAAACAGAGACTTGACAGGTGTGCCATGAGTGCTCATGGTGCTCGAAGTGGCCATCGATCTTGCCCGAATTTATGCATGTGTTCCCTTCTTATCTTAAAGAATTGTTCTTTTGTTTAGTGAGGGATCAGATTTTTCTGTGACTGCCTAACTCTGTAAAACTTTTTACCTTTAATTTCTGTATGTGATCCGCCGAGCTGAAAATAAACTATTGCTTGGTATGAAAATATTATTGGGCTTTTAATTACGATTGTCTGAACTCCTGAACTTTCCAGCTGTGTAATATGTAAGGACATCATTTAATACAAGTCGCCAAGTCGTTTTTCATCCTCCTTGAGGCAGCGGAAAATGTTAAACCCTGAATTAAATATGCCCTCCTTTTGAATGCTAATAGTGTACAGTGTCGGATATGGTTTCAGATTTCAAAGCCCGACGTTGTCAAGGGATGTGGTTATGCCTCATATGTAGGATGCTAGTTAAGGGATTTTAATACGGAAATGTTGGATAAGAAACCAACTGTTTTTATAGCATAAATATTCAGTGCTGTGCTAGGGCTGTTCTTTTAAGTGTCATGTACTCGCTAATGAAGCTCTTGGGGTTATCTCGGTATACAAAGAAAATTATGTGGAACAAACTAGAGGCCATTAGTCCTGAGTTGATGCATGAAAAAGTCACAGCCCTGTAAAGGCTCTGATCACATATGCCAGTCAGGCAGAGTAAATAACCTATTTGTGTGTGTTTAGAATACAAATGGTGCCCAATCTGTTTATTTAATGCCGGATGAAGAGAATTTTCCAATGATTCAATTAGAACATTATTGAGCTTGTGTGCTGTATCTTAAGGTGAATACAGGTTTGTGAAGATGAAGGAATTTAGTGGATTCCTGCATTAGCTCCTAAAAGGTGATTTGACCTTTATCTTTATTCTAAGTTAAAGTAGTAAATTAATATTTATTTAACAGATTCCAAAGACACTGCAGTCTATTTATATTTGTTTACTCTGCATCTTTATAGTTAGGTTTTCAGGGATTCTAGACTACAAAGGCAAAAATGCTGTGCACTGTGTTCCTGGTTACTGTTAATGATATACAGCATTATACATATATATATATATATATAAAATTAGATTTTGACTGCATTTACTCTACAGTAAACATTACTATCATCTATGATGATTCAAATACATTATTAAACTGTTGATTTACCTGGACATTACACCTACAGAATGTTTTATGAGATGGTCCTTCTTTACAGCTTCCACTTCTCTGCAGAGGATTTCCATCTATTTATCTCAAAGACCATTTGTGAGACCAGACACTGACCTTAGGTAAGAAGACCATAATCCCAAAGGTTTTCAATGTAATTAAACTGAGAGCTCTTTGCAGTTTAAGGTCTACCACCCCAAAATCACCCAGCTATGTCTTTGTGGACCTTGCTTTGGGCACTGGAAGAGAACAGGACTAGTGATGAGCAGGAGAGACGATATTCGTAGTCGCAAAATATCACAAATGTTTTGCCTAATATTCGCAGTAAACTTGACAATTGGTGATCTCCAGTCTTTATTATCTTTATTGTGAAAACCGTCACTTGTACAAGTGCATTTTGTGATTTGAGAGATCACACACTGACCTTGGATGAGAAGACCATAATCCCAAAGGTTTTCAATGTTATTTGGCAATTGGTGATCTCCAGTCTTTCTTATCTTTTTTGCAAAAAAACGTGTACACATGTATATTGCGAACACAATGTGTGTTGTCACAGCGACATCTAGTGGAAGAATGCGAAATAGCAGCTGCATTGTAACACTCATACAAATGATGACAACACTCATAGAAATAATTCATTGTGAAAATCGATACTTGTACATTTGCATGTTGCGAACGCAATGCATGGTACTTTCCCCAGAATCTCGAATATTAGAGATTACGAAGATATAGCCCTATATTTACAATAAATATTTGTGATTCAAATATTCACTATCAATACTAAACAGAACCTTCACAAAATTGCTCATATTTTTATATATTTAATTTACATTTTGGTGAGATGTGGTGTCCTCTCATTAAAACTAAGGGCCCATTACCTAAGAACAACTACATACTGTTATCCTTTATTCAACAAACTTTATAGTTGGCACAGTGCAGTAACATTCTCCGGAGATTCACCATATTGGGACATGTTCATTAGACTACCAAAAAAGATCTGTTAGTGCTTGTGTCGCTGTCCCATCGGGATTTCACCACAGACACACTGCTTGTGTCCCTTTGTTTTAAACTCTGGGCTCCTCGTTGTCAATTACCATATTTTTCGCCATATAAGACGCACCGGCATATAAGACGCACCCAGTTTTTAGGGCAGGAAAATCAGAAAAAAAATTAATACGTTTTCACATCAATTGGGATAATGCAATATTTTCAGTGAATGCAGTATCCAATTCAGCCAGCAGGTGTCACTAGCAGCAGTACACTCTCACCTAGACGTCATCTCTACACTGTACACAGGAGGAGGAGGGGGTGCCGGGCTGTCTTCTCGCACTGTGCTGTGTGTACGTGGGGAGTTTATGCTGTTCCCACGGACAGAAGACAAAAGGTAGATACAAGTTCATCTATACTTTTCTCTGGCAGCCGAGTGGCAGCGGGTGTCGCGCATTCGGTGTATAAGACACAGGCACTTTTTGCCCCCAATTTGGGGGGTGAAAAAGTGCGCCTTATATGCCGAAAAATACGGTATGTACAACACGTCCGTTAAACTTTGATGGAAGCATCAGCAAAATACTGGAAAACTGCACCCAAAAAGCATCTGGCACAGTTTTTCAATACAAATGAATAGGTGCGTTTTCGGCAATGCAGTGGTAACACACCCTTAAATGACAGTCTGCCTCTAAACAAGGCAGTCCATTATTGGGCAATAGTGTGGAGCTCGAATATTTGAATTGCGAATATATTTGGCGAATATCGGCTATTCAAGAATTCGCTAATTTCGCGAGTATGGCGGCGGATATTGGCAATTTTGAATATTTGCCATTGGGATGCTTATAAATAAATAAATAGCACATTCCATCGACCATTCATTTTAAAGGTAATTGTGAGGAAATTATAATTGCGAATCTAGTTTTCTAGATTGCGAATATTTGCGAATAAAGAATCAAATATTAGTAGAATTATTTGCGAAATATCGCAAATTCGAGTATTGCCTATGCCGCTCATCACTATTAGGTAAATAATAACTGATGTGCTTATATTTTCTTTAGTCTTCTTCATAAATAACATAAAAAAGTTGGCTGTAAGCCAATTTTTTATAGATCTTAGGCCAAAAGTTCCCATATGCACCCATAAATGAACTATTAAATACTCATGTAACTAAACTTGGCAGATTGTTTTTCTGCATTGAATAATTAGGCCAAGTACGTTTGCCAGTGCATAATTCTGCATTCTGCTATGAAATGAATGCACAGGATTCAGCTTTGTGTTTTGCAACAGATTCATTTACATCTCTATTCTCTAGACTTTGTAAGCCCAGTCTCATGTTCTACTACTTGTAATTAGTGATAACGATGGTAACACCACTAGTTAGAGCTTTCTGTGTCACCTACCTGATAGAATGGACTGTGACTGTATTAATTGAGTTTTTTTAAAAACTTTTATGAATTCCAATAATACAAAGCATTATTTATGGATCATTGTCATATTGTTAGTGTTAAACTTCTAGGAAAATGTCATGAATGAGGCTGAGATAAAAGTTGAACTGAACATAGGTACATGTTCTGGCAGGCAGAATTGGATACATCAGAAATGGGCAGAAGCCTCCGGACTCAGGACTGTACCATTCACAGGGGGCAGGGGTAAGTTACAGACTGCTGAAACTGTCACACTGACATTGCAGCTGTGCTTCTTGAGGAACATTTCAGTCCTCTTGCTGACTTAAGTGCTTTAACGCTTTGTATACTATATAGTTACTCTCGCTCCTAAGTTCCCACGTAATTTTTGAAGATGATGAAGACGGAAGCTAGCCAGCTACTAAATAGGAGGGAGGGGAGGTAAACTTCCTGATACTGAAATAGACTGCACTGGCATCACTTCCTGTATTTGGAAAGCAGAAGTGTCACTCTACCTTGGCTCTTCTGCATTCAAATAACGGAAATTATGTCACTTCCTGTCATTTTCACCTTATTCAATAAGGGACAATTTGACAGGTATGGGGAAGTGAAACCACTGGGAAACACATATCTATTTCACATGTGCATGGAATTTTGTGTTAAAAAACTAGAAATGATTAATATATTGTGGCAAGCTTTAGCTAGTAGTGTCCTGCTAGAAAAGGAGCTGATGGATGACACATTTGAAAGTTAACATGTTACCATGTGCTTTCAACACTTTTTCAGTATGCAGATGACTATGGATAGTTCATAAAATTGGCATATATTATAAACACAACAAGACACAAGTTTTTTGTAAAATATCTAAAACATACTTTGTAAAGACTAGGACCAACACGACCGTTCAAACTAATTTTCTCCTGTGCATTAGGAATATATATCTTGACTACAATGCAATTTCTAGCTTAACTTTCTTCTCCAGAGTTCGAAAAGCTTTTTGTAAATTGCATTGCTATCCTCATTTTTTTCCAGATCATTTAAAAGTCTTGAAGAAATCTGTCTTTACAATCTCCTTTGAGATTTCAGCAAACCTTTTTTAGGAAATTGCTGAATTTCCCTGTGGTAATGCAGCCAATATTCTTCAAGTGCCTTTTAAATGATATTGAGTCCTCGCATAATTCCATCACTATATCTCATATTACTCCTAGAGGGAAAAGGGAGAACATTTCCATAAAAATAGGTTGACACTGAAAGACAAGTTAAAATACATAAGCTACACGTATTTACTGATGACTACTCATGGCCAGAGTTACTGGACTGATTGGGATGATAAGGGCACCATTAAATTAAAAAGAAACACTCATTATGATATACCTCATTCACAGTGTTTATTAAAATAATAAAGTATTACTGGTCTAAGACAGAACAGTTTAATCAGACTCATGTTGTATACATGACACATATCAAATATTCTTTTAAAATTCAAATATAAGCCGTGTGAGTATAAGCTGACCCTCCCCCCATTTCACCCGGGAAAAACTTCAGTTTCGAAAAAATTCAGTTTCGAGCCAAGAGGGGGTTGTAACTGCAGAGGTTGATTATATGCTTACTGATCTTTGATCCATGTATTGGGTCTCCCCCATATTGCAGCCTCTACTCCTTTTATTGGTTTTCTTCTCTGTTGTATATATTGCTTTTACTGTAAAGGACTCTTATTGATCTGTGAACTTTATGTCCCTAAAAGAGAAAGTTTGGCCTATGGCTCCACTCCCAAGAGCACCACTATTTGGGGTTTGAAATCAAACTCAATATTTACAAAAACATCTCAATATAAGGTCTTTATTGTGTCTACAAAGGACCATAATTGTAAGTCTCAACATCAATAAAAACCAATGCATATATCACAATTGCATAAAACTATAAAGCATTTTTCCTGTCCATCATCATACTGTGGCCCTTTTGTTGTCCAACGCGTTTTGCCCTTGTAAACAAGCTTCTTCAGGGTAAGGGCCTGATACGTACACAGCAATGTTTAAATCCAGATAAAAAAACAGGTCTGATAATAGTATCCTATGGCAATGGACTGCGAGCAGAAAGTACCAGCTGGAGTTGACGTTGGTGGGAGAAAAGCAATCCCTCCAGCTCGGAGACGTGGGATGGATTCCCTAAAGCCCCTAGTGTCAGCCTCATAACAAGTTCCCCAAACAGAACTTCATGTCTCTTTTACCATAACCCAAAGGTCCAAGGGGATCCCAGTATAGTCTTAAAGATTGTAACATTCTGGCTCTGTACACCTGTAACCACGATCTTATCTCCCAATCAGTGCTCTGGCTTCAATCAATCCCAGTCCATAAAGATTCAGGTTAGGATATCAATAAGAAAGTGTCTCCAAAGTAACATCGCCATTTTCTTTGGAGACACTTTCTTATTGATATCCTACAGTCTGGAAGACAAGATCGATGCAGCGCTGTGTCCGATATCCCTGTTTTCGATTGGGATTGAGTGATCTCACTCGAAAACAGGGATGGCCGCATTAGATATGGGCCAGATAGAGGGCTGTGAGCAAGCACAGTGTTCGAATAGGCCATTGATCTATGAGTGTATGGGCACCATTACACTTTCACCCAGTACTCCTGGATCATTCAGATATCCATTGACAGATAGTGTTAAGCACAAATATTTGAATCACTGATTTTTATTTTGAATGTTGGCACACAATATTTAGGGAATAATTAATGAAATGTTGCGAATTCAAATATTGCCTTTGCTGCTCATCCATATTGCCAGAGTGCAGATGAGCTTGTACATGGGCTGTCCTGAGCAGGGAAAACCATAATGGTGCTGCGAGATTTGTCCTTTACAGCGTAGTCTGTTACCAATTGTTTTCTTGGTGACTATGGTCTCTGCTGCCCTAAGATCATTGGCAAATGTATCGAGTCTAGTACTGTGTTGTTTTATAACCGTTTTCATGTTCATTGCAACTCAACAAGGTGAGATCTTCCAGAACCCCAGACTGATAGACAGTGACAGCTATTTTTGGTTTATTCCAGTTGCAAATGATTGCACCAACTGTTGTAATTTCCTCACAAAGCTGCTTGATGATAGTCTTGTAGCTCAGTCCAGCATTGTGTAGGTCTACAGTCTTGTCCCTGACATGCTTGGACACCTCTTTGGTCTTGGCCTTGATGGCTAGTTCTGTGGCCAAGTGACCTTTATACAGGTACCATAACGAGGGATTTATAGCACACCTGTACCTTCCAGATGTTGGTTCTAATCTCAGCTCATTATCAGCATAAAGTGATGACTTCTGAGAGCCCGAAATGTTGCTAGGTGATCAAATACTTATTTCCCTCATGGCAAGGAACATCAGTCTCTGACTTGCACTGGATTTGTGAGGGTTTTTGTTGTTAGTCTGTCTCTCACAGCTATAATACAAATACCATTACAATGATAATATACTTGTTTCCTCCCAAAATCCTCCCTATATAACATATGTTGTGTACTATAAGATGCAGTTTCCCCCCAAAATTGTGTGTGTGTGGGGGGTGGGGGGGGGGTTCCTGTGTTGTATGGTACAAAGGTGCAATTTAGGCTGATTATTCAGTGCATGCATAGCTCTCTGCTTTCCGAATGTGAGCTGGGCCGCTTACACCCAGCTCACATACATTTGGTAAAGGATTGTTTCAAGTTCCCTCTGTGGGACTTTTAATGGAAGGTGGACCCCTTCGGGGTAAAACATGTTGCGCAAAGTACTGTAAGCCATCATAAAGCTGGATTACTTTTTAACTTTTTTTGTTCTGTCTATTATCCTCAATAAAAGACTCAGTCAAGACAAGAATTTTCATAATGATGTATGAGTCCACCTTCCATTAAAAGTCAT
The DNA here is from genome assembly GCA_036250615.1 of Ptychadena robeensis. NCBI lineage: Eukaryota > Metazoa > Chordata > Amphibia > Anura > Ptychadenidae > Ptychadena > Ptychadena robeensis. The sequence goes on from CM070036.1 coordinate 104,923,462, forward strand.
ACAGAGCGAACTTGAAACAATCCTTTACCAAATGAACTTTTTGGGATGGGAATTATGGACTACTTGTACAACTTAGCCGCTGGGTAGTTCTACTTCATCAACTCACATACATTGGAAAGGCAGATGGGATAGCTGGCGGTGGGTGTCTCTACCATGTGCACTATATGTTAGCTAGTCAAGCTGCCCATCTCACCTGCTGAATTTGTGCCAGTCTGGGCTGGAGAAACAAGTAGCTCTGGCTCCAAAGTGTTTAACCGGCATCAGACGCTTCACTGCATATGATGCATCTTATACAACATAGCATCTAATGGTGTGCAGTATTTATATTTAAATTGTGATTTTGGAAGTCCTAGCTATAGCATGCTGAATACAAGAAGAAGCTAAGCAGTTAAAATTCTCACCACCTCGATGGAAATATAGACATGCTTCAGAAGCATTAAGACTGCTATATATCCTATAGTTTCACCTAGATAAATGAAATATTTACAGACAGCATATACTTATGTTCAGTATGAATTTAAAAAGTCATTACACTTTCATGAATGAATGTATTTATAATTCTTTTCAGGCATTTTGAAAATCCGGTCTATAATGCATGTGTTAAATTGCACAGCTGATCCCTTTACGTGTGTATCTCAAATTTAAATCCAGCTATTATTTTGAAATCCCCAAGACTGTAATGGGTGGATTTTTTTTGCAATTGTTCTCCTTTAACATTAGTGAAAAGATAAAAAAAAATATCCCCCAAAATTCTAAATATACATGCAATAAAAATGCATGATCCAGGAATTGTACAGCAGCTGCAAGTTTCTGCAATGTTAAAGACATTGTCACTCATCTTTTTTAAAATAAATATAAGCCGCTGAAAACGTGATGTTCTGCCATGTGAACATGACATTTTAATACAGATAAAAATAAATAATAACAAATAAACCAGTCTTCCTTGTTAAGAGCTGGCTGAAGGTGCTTGTTAACCTTCTTAGTGTTCATGACGAGCCCATCTCGTCCAAACTCTGGATGAGCTGTGCTCCCATGAAATATCCCCGGAAAGCTACAGCGATGCTGCTTCCAACCGCAGCATTTCCGGGGCTCTGCGGCATCACTGACGGTGACGCGGAAGGGGGCGAGGGTGAGCAGTGCCATAGACCTCCATGTTAATGGAGGGGCTTCTGCTTTCCAGCCCTCCAAGCTGGTGTCATGAATGACACTGGCTGTATGGAGAGGGGAGGGGGGAGGGAGGAAATGGCAGGCAGTGTACCTCGTACACTGCTGCCATTGCCTGTACCACACTGTTAAAAACGGTGCGGTACAGGCAGTGCGCTAGGGAGGTTAAAGCTCTCTGCAAAAGTTTGAATGGCCTTGTGTTTCCCTTGAATTTTGAAAGTATAACTGCTTTGTTGCTGTGTCTAGAGAACGTTGAATATGCATTTATTCTGAAAGGGTTGTGGTCTTTTCATTTTTCTCAGATTCTCTTTAAATGTTTAGCACAATCAGCTTTTATTCACCTTTACGGCTTTTCTGTACTGATGTACTGATGCCCCATTCTAAAATGTTTAATGTGCACCTAATGTCAAAAACCCCCTAAACATTAAATTACATTTTTACTTCTGAACTGTCAGAGTGGTTTAAAGTCACTCCAAAATGCTTAAACAAAATGCTTTACTGGTCCGTAGCAGTCATCATGTTTATGATGTATGTCGTGATTGGTGTGTGTATGATGCATCTCTGCATTTGTTTTCTGTGTGTGTGAATATAATGCATGGCTTTGCATGATTGGTTGTGTGTGTGTCTGTTTGTATATAATGCTTGTCTCTGCATGATAGGCGAGAGTGTAATGCTTGTCTCAGCATGATTGTGTGTATAATGCTTGTCTCTGCATGATTGTGTGTGTATGATGCCTCTCTCTGCATTTTCCTTTGTGTGTAAATTTAATGCATGGCTCTGCATAATTGGTGGGTCTGTGTGTGTGTGTATATAATACAATTCTCTGCATGATTGGTGTGTGTATAATGCTTATCTCTGCATGATTGTGTGGGTATAATTGGGAGAAAAATAGAGTTGTATTTCAAATAAAGTTTAAATCTGAACCTGTGTAGTTTGAATAAGGGAGCTCAATAATATTCAGATCTAGAAAAGGGGGCCCCGGCAGGGATGGTTTGAGAACCACATATGATGAAAATGGAAAGGTATCTTTTTATCCTTGTGATAAGAGGTAGTGGAACGGAGAAAGGCAAATATTAGCATATTAAACTTCAGCTGTAAGAATAAAAAACTGATAATTAAGGGGTGTTTCTATTTTCAATACATGTGGTTTTTTACATAAACACAAAAAACTGGCCAACATTAGACAATCTTTACTTTAACTCTATGTAAAACCTACTTTACGGATCAAACTTTTTAAACTCAAGATCACCGGAGAGGAAGATAGGTCAATAGAAAAAAGTATAATTAAAGTTTGTATGCATGTATGTAAGATATAATAAGTCTTTCAAGTAGTGGCAGATAGGCACAGCTAGGGCTGAGGGAGGGACAAGAAGCAAGACAACCACGTAGGAACTAGATGTAGACAGTAAGTAATGTGCATGTAACGTGCATTTGTGTTTCTTGGTGCCTGTGTGTATATGTGTGTGTGTGTTTGTCTCTATGTGAATGATTGATGTCCCTGCATAAGTGTAGTGTGTATGTGAATGTTGAATGTTTCTGTATGATTGAAGTGTGTATATATGATACATGTTTTTGCATGAAATGTGAAATTCAAATAACGTTATATGAGTTGTTTGAGGTCCATTTTGCACTAGTACACAATACTTCAACACAAACACAGCTAGTGTGAATGGTCCTTAATCTGAAATGGTGTAGTTTTATAATGATCCTATCTTGAAAAGGGGGGCCCTGCAGGGAAAGTTTGGGAACCACTGTTCTAAAGAAAGATGTTTTATGATGAGTCTCTGGGAATCAGCCTCTTTTATATTGATGTTGATATGAATGATCATAGTGAAGTGTTCAATGGATGAATTCATTGATTAACAATGTAAGAGAAAGGAGAAGGGGGACATCCTTGTCTTGCTGTCCAATATTAAAGTTTATTTAAGTTAAATAGACTTTGCACAGTGGACTTTAGCAGATGGCATCAAATGAAGAACTGTTATCCATGATTAATTATCTTCTTTGACTATACACCTGTGTATAAAACATAATGCTTATACTCCAAAGAAATGAAATTAAAGTCTTCTGAAACTATAGGGTCCAAAGGAAACTTTGGAGTTATCTGCTTCTTAGCAGTTACCAAAACTGTACTGTGTCCCAAAATTCTATATTTTAACATTAAATCCTGAAATATACATACATTTTTCTAAGTCCTTTTTATTTTTAGTTTCATTTTATAATGTCAGTGGGTTATCCATAAGGTAAAATGTACCTCTTAAGTTGCAATCATGTTCAAATGTGTTTTCTTTTTCTGGTGTTCAAATCGAAGAAAGCTTAGATGTTGCATTTTTTAAAGAAGGTAAATATTGAAGCCAATAATAGCTATATTGTTTAATGGTGTACATTGAATGAACACAGTGTCAGAAATCAGCAGGTGTGAACCCACTGTGCTTCCTCTAAGTGAGTTGTCTAAGTAAACCCACTTATTCTTCACGATGCCCCTGAAGGTGGGGATAGACTTTCTTGTAGATTTGGGTCACAGGTACAGGTCAGGCAGCTCGGGTCAGCAACCTGAGAGTCTAGGCAGTTAGACAAGGGTTAAACAGGTATCAGACAGTCAAAACTCAGGAACATGGGACCAGCAATGGAAACCATGAGTCTTTGCAGGATACAGGAACCTTAATACTGAGGCATAAGTAGGAAGGGCTGGATCCTTTATCAACATGCAGGAGGACCACGATTGGTGATCCTTTAAATCCCAGAAAGTGACATGGGCTGGTCCTTTAGGAAGTTCTGCAAAAACCAAGAGCATGCTGTGACCAGATCCCAGTACAACAGTTATCATGATTAAACACAGTGTTGAGGATTGCAGCGGTTAGTAGGGGAACAGCAGCGCACAGCAAGCGTAATTACAGTCTGGTCTTTTGCTATGGGTTATAGTAGTTTAGTAATTTAGCATCATCACTTCTCTTTAAAAGTAGCACAACTGAACAGTTTTGTCAATTAAGTCATTTGCTTTATATGCCCCATATTGTACCAGATTCTTTTGTTGTTGGAAAGAGAAGGCATGTATAAAGTCTGGCCCTGTTCAACGTTCCATTGGCTTGGAGCCCCAGCCATAAAATCAAACTGTTCAATTAATGTAATTTTGTTTACAGTGCTAAAGGATTTGCATCGCACCAAGAGGATTCCCATCTCCCTCAAAAACCACAGTTGCATATGCTTGTGTCAGCTAGTGCACAGTCTTTGTCTCGCAACACACCCTCCCCAATGGATGGTTCAGTCTGGTATGCTGTATTAGGGTGAGCAATGCTGGCAAATGTACTCATTGATTCTCTATTTGCCATAGCTTGGGGAATCAGCATGCCTAAGGGCAGCCTTTTTCAGTGCTAAAGCAGTGAATGGTTTACACTAATAAAGTCAAGTATGTGGAGGCTTCCCATTGTATAGTTGATTTGCATTTAAGCAGGGAATAGACGGCTCGATATTGGAGCTGTCTGATGTTCCCTGAAGCAGTGTGATGATGTTATCACGCTGCTGTCAAATATTGTGGGGGCTGGAAAGAGAGCTCTGCTCTCTCTCCAGCTCAGCCGATACTTTGCATGGGGACCCACAGTTTCCATGCAAAGAAGCAGACATGGGCCGTGATTAACGGTCATGTCCGATATCCCTGTTTTCAAGCGGGATTGATTGGTCCGCCATCGATCTGGTCTATATCTACATGTGTGTACCCTGCTTTAATGTTGATTGTTCAAAAAATGTCAGGTTGAGTGGTCAGCCCCAAACAGTTTTACCTTATGAAACCAGGCAACCGTTGCAAAAAGAACAACATTGCATCAGGGGAGAGAAGTTATGCAGGACAGTCAGAATTTGCTAATTAAGGTAAGGGTTCTTTTTTCACAGATTTTCAATATAATATGTAGTTTGACTGCAAGTGAGTGTAGATTCACTTTAATACTAGAATACTTAAAGACTATACCTTGAAGGTGTATGCAGTTTAAATGTTCAGCTAGTTGCTACAAAGATTGTCCCCCATTTCATGTCCATGTATATTTAAGGTGTGTGACTAAAACTACTGAAGAAAAACTGTTGCAGTTAAGAATAACTGGAATTTTCCAGAAAGTTACCTCTTTCTCATTGTCGATTGCTATAGCTGGTGTTTCAGGTGCCAATTCTTCTTCAGTTTAATGTTGAAATTCAGCTTTAACTTGGGAATACAACTGCTGGTTATCTCTTCATTTTTTTTAACGAGCTGTACTTGTCCTTTGTACAGCTTTATTATGCATGCACCATATGCAGAACAAGAGCGACTATACATTATTCAGTTGTTTCAGACTAATCCATTGAGAAGCAATATATCATTCTCAGTGGAAAACAAACTGTTGTAGCAGGAGTCATACAATTTTATCATCTCTAGTGCCTTTCTGTGCTCCATTCCCTTAGTCATTTATACAAAGAGTTTAATGTCATTTAAATGCATGTCAGTTTATTTCTTCAGAGATTCATACCCTGTCTGTCAACTTTCTTCAGCTTTTGTCACAGTATATGAATCCCACTGAGGGATACAAAGGCAAATGTGGCCAGTGATGGTTTTCAAGGAAATGAAAAGTGCATAAATCATACTGCTTGGTATAAAGGTGGCGTATGATTGGCATACACAATTCTGAGGATAGCAATGTCGCTAATAAGTTTGTATTACTCATATTAAAGAGGCAAATCGTTTTCCTACACAGTCCACTTTTTCCTAAAAATGATTAAAAACATTGTGAAAAAATGTGTAGAAGAGGAGAACACTGATATACTCCCTGCATTGGACAGCTAATATACAGTTATGTGATCATGGTACTGGCTCAATGGAAGCGCTTCAGAAGTACAAAACTAAGTAGAGATGGTCGAATTTGTCCAGTTTGACTTTTTGAGTTTGCAAAGCCTTCAAGCATGTGACAGCCAACCATTCAGGCCCATCAAGGTAAGCTCCTTCCAACACTGACTCCCACAATCCCACATTGAATCACGGCGGGGAGAATGCTGAGGAACAGACTACTCCCGTGTTCAACAAGTGTACTGAAGTATGTGGCAAAGAATTGTGTGGAAGATCTTGTGCAAAGATATGTCTGGTCAGAGTCCCTCCACTGGGGTATCCAGAAAAGGCTGTAAAAATGTATGCTATCTTAGATGACCAGAGCAACAGGTCACTAGCAAGTCCCAAATTCTTCAAGTGGTTTAACATCCAAGGTGAAGCTCGTCCCTACACCCTGCGCACATGTGCTGGCCAAATGAGTGTATCAGGGAGAACAGCTTGTGGATTTCAGATAACGCCCATTGACAAGGATAGTTACAAACCTCTTCCCATGCTTATTGAATGTACTCAACAGGGAAGAGATCCCCACTCCAAATGCAGCACGCCATCAACCACATCTTAAGGGCATAGCAGACAAAATACCTCTCTTAGATGAGAGTTCTGAAATTCTAATTCTCTTAAGAAGAGACATAACAAGAGTTCACAAGGTGCAAGACCAAACCAGTGGACCAAGTAATGCTCCTTATGCCCAGAAGCTTGAGTTGGGCTGGGTTGTTATTGGTGAAGTTTGCCTAGACAGGGTCAGAAAACCCTATAAAGTGAACGCCTGCAAAATAGACCTGACGGAAAACAGATTCTTGGGAAAATCGTGCTCATGCCATTATCAGCTGAAACCTAAACCCAACACAGACCTACAGATCTTATGTGGATTAGATGCAGACATTTTTTACAAGACCTTATCCCATAGCTTTGGTGACACAATCTTTCATACCACCTGCAATGACAACAAGGTAGCTCCTTCCATCGAAGACAAAGAATTCATTAAAATTATGGACAAGGAATTTGTCAAGGATGACTCCAACAGTTGGACAGCCCCTCTACCTTTCTGCAGTCCAAGAGTCACCCTTCCAAACAACAGAGCACAAGCCAAGTCTAGGTTTGAATCACTCAAAAGGACATTAGCAAAGGACTTGCTGCCCACCCAAAGAAGCCTTGGTCTCCATTGGGATGTAAATCAAGACACCTTTACATTTCTTCTACAGAAGAAAGGCTGTTTACAAGGCGAGGAGTGCTATCCACTGTAAACAGTCTATATGACCCATTGGGTTTTGTGGCACCGATCACTGTTCAAGGGAAGCTTATTCTTAGACAACTTACTCAGAATCGTGTTGATTGGGATGTTACACTGCCAGCAGACATACAACCCAAGTGGGAAAAATGGAAACTCTCCCTAGAGACATTAGAGCAGCTTCAGATTCCACGCAACTACCTGTCTTGCTCCCTTAGCCTCGCTGAAGAAAAAGAAATTCATATCTTCTGTGACGCATCCAATGAAGCTGTTGCAGCAGTGGCCTACCTCAAGGCATATGACTCCTCTAGAGAGCCAAGAGTTGGTTTTGTGTTAGGAAGGACTAAACTGGCTCCAAAGGTCAAGCAAACCATACCAAGACTTGAACTATGCGGAGCTGTCTTAGCAATAGAAATTGCAGACTTCCTACAAAGTGAAATGGACATTGACTTGAATAGTATAAAGTTCTACACAGACACCAAAGTTGTTTTGGGCTATATAAATAACACTACTAGAAGATTTCACTTGCATGTGGCCAACAGAGTAGAACGCATAAGAAAGTCCAGCAAACCGGAACAATGGAATTCTGTTCCCACCGACCTGAATCCAGCAGTTATCGCCATCAGTCTGGCATCAGCAGTCAAGTTTGCAGACACCGGCTGGTTCTCTGGACTGGAATTTCTGCTACCACAGGCCTCTCCATCATTTGTCATGGACATGACTTGAAGACTGCCAGAGATGGAGTTGTGAAGACCTTCTTCAGACCTTTAACAGAGACTGTTCTATTTCTACCTCTAGAGCATCTCAGATGACGTAACAGTTGCCAAGCTGATGTGGACACCTGGAAGGACTCTTTTGAAAAGACAAAGTTTAATGTTTTATTTCGTGTCTTTTCTTATTTCTTGTCTTTCATGTCCTCAAGATGAGTCATCTTCTCAAGAATTCATGCTTAATTTGTTGTTGCATAATTTGCATTCATATTATATAGTGGTATCTACAGATACCAGACGGGGAGTGTGCTGTCACAACAGCCTGTCTTTGCATTTTGTATTAGTTATGGTATATTCCTTCTCCCCTGCTGTTTTTGTTACATAGTATTGCCCATCTGCTTTTTCCCGCTCTCCTCTGTCCCAAGATTAGTTCAGTTCCTGTCAGATAGAGCTGCAAAATGATAGGTTCTTACCTATGAAACCTGTGACTGTTTTACAACTTTCTGCATCCAGTATCTACATGTACCTGTGCATTTTACCGGATTAAAGAATTACTGGAACATTAAGCAGTGTTTTATGGAGTAATTTCTCTGATCACCAACATATCTCAGCAAGATTACGCCATCTAATTGAGCATGGGCCTCAAGAAGGGTGACTTCTGCATAAATCGTGTTGGGGACAGAACAAAAAATGTTTCCACAACCCTTCTCTACATCTTGATAGCATGTTCAGGGGCTTTAGAATCAACTCACAAAGGGAGCTAGTCGAAAATATTCAACCATCTCTAATACTAAGGTGTGCATGACTCCAAGGAAGCGCATTTTATATTAAAGCTCCAAGGACCAGTATTCTTCTCTCTCTACCTTATCACACATTCACAGCACTTTTTATCACTTGTGCTTTAATTCTCTGTAGTTACAATCATTCAGTCAAGTGTTGTAGCAGATCAGTTGCCCATTGCTGATGCCATCAACTACTACAGTTTTCACGTTATTTTTTTATGATTAACTTTTATTTATATTGCACCAACATAATAAGCAGTTTCCACATCTCTCAGGCAGCATTATAAACTCCCAGAAAAAAGACCCTCCTCCACTCCACTCCAAAAAAAAAAAGAAAACAGCCTGACCTTTATCTCACCCCAGCATTAGCCGAGGGTTTCTAGCATTTAAAATAATAACAAGGAAAGTGTAGTGTAGTGGAAATACACTAATAAATGTATAGCTGTATATATCTGGCCATGACATGGTTAAGATCTGTGAATGTATGTAAATATGTTTTTAAAAATGTATTAAGTGCCAGGCAGCTGCTGAGATTCTGCCAGAGGTCAAGCCAAGGCTCCCCCCACTTCTTGTTTATATTGTCTAGTCTGCCCAGTTACTGGTTCTGGCCAGCCCCTTGCCATAGCTTATAAATAATCTCCTCACAGAATGTTCTGGGCTATTCTGTCGTCTTATTGCCACCCTGTCACTTCACCGTGCTGAAGCTGTTGGTAGCTGTGTGTCTCCTGAGCAGAGCAGAGGCCCACTATGAGAACAAGTTAGGGCACAGTTGGGAACTGGTGCATCCTAAGTTGAGTGCCCCATTCCTGCCATTGGGCTTGGTGTGATGCTGTAAATATCATTCCTTTAGTAAACACTTGTAAATATCCCCTAACCATCTGAGTGGACAGTACTTTTTTGTATGATAGCCGCAAAGACAGTGGTAGATCAAGCATCAAAAGAACCTGGTTGTTGTAGTGCACCAAATCTTGCTACACAACACTACAAAATTTAAGCTGCTGGCCAATGTCTCCCAACTACGGCTGTGTGAGTGGAAGCTGCAGTTTGAGGCTACCCCCTGATTTCTGGGGGTGAAAAGTGCGACTTATATCCTGAAAAATATGGTTCTTCCCTTCAGTCCAACTTCTTCCATGTGTAGCTCTAGCTAACCCTACACAGTTTCTGCACCCAGCATATCCTGATCCTCTACCTACTGCCTGGCTTTATTCCCCCAATTAATTGCACAAGACCAAGCAAGGATGTTTCAATACAAAGCATACAAAATGCTGGTCCAGGAACAAACTATTTCTTTTTTCAAAAACTCAAAATGTATTTTGTAAACTGGTGCTGCTTCTATGAAATGGATTGCACTATCCCTTCCTAACCCATATCCCAACTTTTTTGCCACCCTCCCCTTGGTTTCTTTTTTGTGTTTTACTTTGTTAAATATGTAATGCAAGTAGCTTTTTTGTCTATTTTGCTGTAAACTGTTTACTGTTAATAATTCTCATTAAAATTGTTATTGTAAAAAAAAAACTATTTAAAAAACATTTCAGGCATTACAGCGGTAAGTCCCCAAAAAGTTACGTTAGCCACAGTAAGGAAATGACACCTGTAATAAATGATAAGTTTGTGGTGAACTTTTATTCTGGAATGTCACCAAATCCTTCTCTGGAAACAAATCTGCTTCCTGCACTCACACTGGAGTGATCTGTGATGGTATAGTCGAATAACAGCCACACAACTTAACACAAGTGTTCCTATACAGACCTTAAATTGTACCTCATTCTATGTTACACATCCTGCTGTAATGATAAAGTGGATGTAAGACTGTGAAATCAGGTCAAAGTAACAGTGCATATCTAACCTAATACCTACAGTATATCTTTTCAAGCAGTATGGGCAATTTAAACTGATAACATGCATCTGGTAAGGAGACAGACGGACATGGCTAGAGGATGCTGCCGGCTAGTCTTGAACTGGTAATCAATCCATAGTGTGGCTGAGGGGAGTGCTTTTGGAAAATGAAAATCAACCTCAAACTACACTCGGTATTATTGCCTGATCTTTTTTATTTAAAAAAAGATCTTCTAGACCAGTGGTTCTCAACCTTTTAAGAGTGTCACTTCCATGTTCCAAATACCAGAAGTGACACTCTGACATTAATTCCAGCCCCTCCCTAATATTTTCCCACCCTGCTTGTGCAAATCATGTGTAGGGTGGGTAGTTAGAAGGAAGTTAGGGGCCTTATTCTTCCTAAGTTAGGGAGGGAGGGGCCTTTTTCTGCCTTACAACATGTAACAAGTGCTGCTGCTTTCAGTGAACTTGGTGACCCTGTGAACTGGTCGTTCAACCCCCAGGGGGGTCCGAACCCACAGGTTGAGAACCACTTTTCTAGACATAAACGCTGCTCTGGCACTAAGTCTATTTCACCACAAGATGTCCTCTGTCTCCTTGGTTAAGTAACAAGCTTCAAAACTGAAGACATACCCCTGGGCCAAAGTCCATCAGAGGGCTTCCTTCCATGACACATCCCTTGCCTAAAGACCTCTTGAGAAAATAATTAACCTCCCTAGTGCTCAGGTGATTGCAGCAGAGTACACAGTACTCTCTTTGTTATTCCAGCCTTTCCTCCTCTCCTCTACACATCTGTGGTTAATAATGGAGGTCTATGGCGTGGCCCCGCCCATTCGATGGCACAGACCGTGCAGAATAGGCAGTGCCAGAACCAATCAGCGGGTCCACTGAGATATAGAATATGTTTGGAACACTGAAGTGCTGGTGTGGAGTGGAACTGCAACTGCATTTCAAATACTTGAAACACTCTGCAACATCACTTGATCAGGTAAGTATAATGTCCTCTCCCTTATTTTTTTTCAGCCGCTTGTGTAAATGATGTGCAGGGTTGGAAGTTAGAAGGGAGACGA
>CM070036.1:104935104-104952523 GCA_036250615.1 Ptychadena robeensis
GTTAGGAGAGAGGAGGCGTTATTCTCCCTCCTAGATTGCCAACCCACTTATGGGCATCAACACTTCTTCTTCTCAAAAGCAGCTCTGATGCTTTCAGTGAGAAAGGCGACCCCTCTAAAATTGGTATTCTACCCCCAAGGGGGTCCCGACACACAGGTTGAAAACCACTGGTTTAGACGATCCCAGCTCGGCCAGAGTTTGTTATGTAAACAAACTCTGGAAGAGCTGGGCTTGTCTCAAACGCTAGGGGGGTTAAGATAAAAGCAATACCCACGCAGACCAATGGCTTTTCCTAGTAACTTTGGTGGACTTTTTGCACCTGGACATTACTGTGGCCTACACATACAACAATCCTGTCACTGCAGAGTATGTTGGAGGAAACTCATTAGAGCTGCAAAATAAAGACTGTGATGTCATTATTTAACATGGGAAGGATTCATCTACAGTTTATTGTGTAATACCCAGCAACTCGGATTGACAAGAGATGTTAAACGAAATAATTTTTAATATGGTATATTGGTTTCATGGTAAGAATCTGAAAGAAACACTTGAAAAAAGACAAAATTAAGAAGATATTGTTTTCTGGAAAATTCTGCATATGTGTATTTCATTGTTTAGTTTTGCAAACAAATTTACAACAAGTACATAATAAATATATGTTTAAAACACTGATTTGTAAAGACAACAAATTAATTTATTTCATCTGTACAGAAAAATGGTGCCTGTTTTAAAGGTGAGGGTGTTTTAAGATGAGTATTCATATTCTTCAGCACTGCGGCGGCCAAAATCCATCCAACCCATATAATCTCTGTCATTTATTCGATGGGTAGGGTCAATGACGGGCCTGTTTGGCAGAACAGCATACCGTCCAGTTGAAGATCCTGCTACAAAACAGAAAAAGAACACTGTCAATAAATAATAACTAAATTACAATGGTACATTACCATTCCTCTTGACCATCACTGTAATCTCTCAAATGGAGGAGCGGATAGCAGCTAAACCAACAAAGGTCCTGGCCTTTCCCCATTCTGTTGACCAGGACTCAGTGGTGTCACTATCCCAGTGCAATTAGCACTGGATGACACCATTTCACTCCCAGAGGAAGGGTGGCACCGAACTATCCAAACATAGAAAGAGAAAGTTTTTGGGACGGGGGTTTCATGTATACAGGGGCTAAGCAAGGGCTGAGCAAAGTTAAATGAAACACTTCAGCCTAATATTATGTGATTGCCGTCTAAATATAACATTTCCACACAATGTGACACCCTTATTACTTGCAGTAAGTAATGTACACCACAAAGGTGACACCAGGGGCTCTGGCACTGGGTGACTCCAAACATAGTGGTGCCACTGCTAGAACTGGTCTGTCGGTAGATTTGCATCAACATGAGTAGAATTAACATCAAGATATACCAGGGATTCCAGTGTGAAAATGGCAACAGGCAATTCCACCCACCCACAACATTTGCCCTTTAAACAAACAAAGACAACTAGTAATTGTACATGCCTATTCATTATGCTACTTTTTTGTCTTGACAAAATGCTAAATAGTTGATACTACACATTGCATTGCTTTGCTGTATACTGTGCCTCAAATTCCACCTAGCTATAAGTATTCTTTAAATGGTGTCTCACAGTATCTCCAGAGCTCACAAACCCCATGATGGAAAAGAAAAATAATTTTTTTTATGATAATGATACACCTCAACATTCAATATTCTACAATGCTACATTTATAATTGTATTTGTACTTTATACTTTAAATAAAGCACTCTGACAATAGAAATAGTGACATATAAGATAGAGAGATCAGTTTTAAAATAAAATTGCACTACATTATTAATTAATATTATATTTAATATAATATTTAATATAAATGTTGGACAGAGAAAGTTCCATGATCGGAGGGAATGTGATTTTAGTGGGTCACACAACTCTAGTTATATTTACTCTTATTGTGCAGCATATCTCATGGGGTTACTGGCTTTGCTTATCCCTAACACCAGTCATGAGAAAATTTGATTTTTTCAAATACATTTAATGGAGTATCACATTTTATCTCCCTACTTGAACATAGCTTGTAACCTGCCAAATCATACCATTGGAAAGTAAGTAGTAAAGTAGTCAAGTAAAGTGACCCTTTAGGAGTCAGGGTTTGTGATACGAATGGGCAGCCTAGGTAACTGCCCAGCGCCTCTTAGTCTCAGAAGTCCTTCTGCACACAAAGCCCCCAAAGTAAAGGTTGTCATACTCAATGCAGATATGTGTTGGTTAAGGTGGGATAGTGGTATACTGTTATATTGCCTTACCAATTACTTGGGCCCCAGTTCCAAAAATCATGGGGACAACACAGTCTTTCTGTAACCCACAGCACACATGTTTCTCAACTTCTGACCTGGCTAGGAAATTCCTTAAATGGATATGCAGCAATTTGCCATAGTACATAGTATACTTTTACACATTTAAACATATCTACATTGATGCAGAGAGCATACTGGTAAAAGCTCTGCAATTCATTCAATAGGTGACCATTCACACGGGGTAATTTTTTTGGTTCATAAATTCTAGGTCATTGTTCCTCTAAATAATTGCTATTATCTAATGGCCAATTGGCTGCATGCTCCTGGCTCCAGTACTTTACATGCTTTTTGTGACCCCTGCACTTTTTACACTTTCATTATACATTATATACGGTACCTTGTTTCTAAATAACCTGGTTAAAATGAAATCCCCATAATGATGGTTTGCCAGCCACAGATGTGATACAATTATCCCTGGTTACCAAACATTACAGAGATAGGAGTACTTTAGCCTATCTGTAATTCAGATCTCTTGTGATCTAAAGTTCAAAGAGGGTTGGGTTGTGTACTGTGCGAGAACTGGCTACCCAGTCTGTAAAACCAGGTAAAAAGCCTTATTAGATGGGCAAGTGATCTTGGCTGGAAAAAAAACATGATGAGTTTGTGTTGATAAAACAATTTTGCAAGAGGAAACAGTGTGTATACTACGCGTTCAAGGTGTTTTTCTAATGGTTTCAAATTAAGTTGGTCTCCCTTTTGGCATATCTACTTATTCAGTATGTCTGTTTATGTTCTGGTATGTGTTACTGTATCCCATGATTTTAGTAGATCTAGAGATATTGGAGTTGAATTGCAGATTAGCTCGTAGTGTACTGGCTGTAGTTCTACAATAGTAGTTGTTTTCCTTGCAGCTTTATACATCACCTTCCTTCTCCTTCTCATTAAGGGCAATGGAAAACATAAGAATCCTAAATGAATTTGACAACCATAAATAAAATATGGTTTCTGTTGCATGTGTTCCTGCTGTTACTGCAGCATTATCATCTGCTGTCATTTCTGTCTGAAATAGATCCAGCATCTGTTCTGCACAATTCAGAATTTCCCATAACCTTTATACATTTTATACCATCAGAATGTATGACAACTATGCTACCGTATGTTACATTTTCCTGTCATGTATAGGCAGTTGTGAGTGGTACATGTCATACAATTGTTATTTTGGTATTTACAGCAGGAGACAAACTCTAAATGAATCGTGTCTGAGAACGAAACCGTCACTTTATTACACATCCATGCTAGTGTCTGGTTGGTCAATTATAACCATTTATGGCACATATTCAACAAGGTGCTGAAAATATTTAATAACTTCATTCATTCATTCATTCGTTCGTTGCTATGGATTTGCTATTAAGGGGCCAAGAAACATCCTGCACCATTACTCAACCATCACTTACAGAAGGTAGGTTGGATATATCCTTCCATTTTGTTAACAACAGAAACTGACCTCATCACCAAAAGCAGAAACACCAAAGTAGGCAACATTTGCCTTATATTCTTTTCTTTTGTCAGCCTGTGCTAATTGTCACCTCATTTGCCTGTTCTTAGCTGACAAGAGTTCCATCCGGTCTCCAAATCCTGTAGGGTTCTACTTCATTGTACAATACATTATGTATTCAGAAATACTCTTCTGCTAGCTTCATTTGTAAGAGCTTACTTTAGATATTGTTGCCTTTCTATTAGCTCAAACCTGTCTACCCATTGTCCTTTGACCTCTGGCATCTACGAGGCATAATAAATGATGTCTGAACCATTTTACATTACCAACCTTTGGATTCTGTAGTCACTATTTCACTAATAAGCCTTCAGCCAAATGATGTCCTGAGGGCAGCCTGTGTACATGATATCTATACGATGTCATAGGTGAGCTACAAAATGCTGATCCATGTCTACATAAGTCTTATATCTGTCATAAATAATTAGCAGAAAGGACATCTCTACAATGAATAACTGGTTTGCTCGGAGTGGTAACATGCCATAAGATAGACTCTGAATTAATTTGATAGTATACTTTTCTTGCTTTAGTTGAAGTCCTTTTGCCCAGGTAATTAACAAAAGGTCATGTATATACAAGAGTACATTCATATTATTAATTATTTACACAGAAGCAAGAGGGTAAGCTATTCACAATAATTGTCTACATTAGAACACAGGGCTAGTAACTAAGATTCATTGATATTACAGCCCACCCATTTCAATGCTTCTAGCCTATTAATTAACATTTACTGTGAAGTGGGTCTTAGTAGGGCATGTTGAAATATGTAGTGATCTGCTGCACTCCAAGCTGAAATCCCAAATATTCTATGCTCAACTGAGTTTAGGTCCACTTTAAGCATTTTTCAAGTTCACAATATGTATGCCAAATCTCTAAAACATTACACCTGGACTTTGCACATTTAAAACATCTGGCAGCATCAATCCAATATATATTTAATGAACCTAAGAACGTCAGAACTAGGATTAGAAAAACAGATGGGTTCCCATTTTTTTCAGGGCAAGCAAGCTTACCATGGAACAAATACATTACAGTATTCAAGGTAAAATAATGGTCAAATGGTTGCAATTATCTGACTTTTTGTGGAAACATACTGTATAGTACTGGGTCAATGATAAATTAAATTAAAGGCTCCAATAGGAGACTAGGATAATTACAAGTTCTCTTTAGGGTTTGCCTATTTAGACTTGAAATCTGTAAGTGTGTTGTATTTGAGATTCATTCATTCCACAGTGAATAAATTGTTAATATTACAATAAGAAAGGATTCTGAACACAAAAAAGAAATAAAACAAAAAAATAGTACATGCAATATAAGAAATCAAAGAAAGGGAATGTTTAAGATCCAGCTGAAATTGGTTACCAGTGTATTACATTACTAGATCATAAAAGAGATCCTATATTTGTAGAGGACAGAGAGAGTAAGTGTCCACACACCATTAGATCTCTCTATCAGATTTCCTTTAGATCTCCTTTTGTTTTACAAAAACCATGTAATATGAGGGACATTCTAAACCATCAAGTCTACACTGTGGTCAATCGCAGAGGACCCTATACTACATAGTTGTTGGTAGATCTAAAGGATATCTGACAGAGAGATCTAAAGATGTATGGTCAGCTTTAGGTAGTTAAAAGTGTCATCCTTAAGCTGGCCATAGATGCTTAGATTTCCTTGGGATCGATTTGTGAAACGATCGTGACATGCAATTGAGTCTTCGATCATAAGTCGTACATCGATCAAAAAGTGCACCAAATTGGATATCGATCACAATGGAAACAACAAAATGTAAAAAACAGGAAAATGTACATAAGTCCTATCTGTACGCCTGTTCTGTTGTTATTTTCCCTTAAAAAAAATTATATTGTTTAAAGAAAAAGTGCACCATTTTCAGCATACCATTTATCGCCCGTTTATGCACCTGATCGGTGACGTAAGTAAAGATCGGCTACACAAAAAAATGCAATTGGAAATTATTGAAGTGGGATCAGGCCTGCATGGGTCGATCGAAAGTACATATCTTGGGGTCTCAAATAACATCCTTCGATTTGTGAAAAATTACAGAAATATCCGATCCCTGCCATGCCTGAATTTATGAACAATCGATCGGTCAGAAACCATACAAAAAATCAAAGCGTCTATAGCCAGCTTAAAGCAGGGTACAGATGGCTCGATATTCGAGCCATCCGATGTACCATGCAGCAGTGTGATGATGTCATAACGCTGCTGTCAGATATCGGAGGAGCCGGGGAGAGGCAGTTCTGCTCTACCCTGCTCAGCCGAGCTTTGCCTGGAGACGCCGCGATCTCTAGGCAAAGCATTGGACATCGGCCGTATTTACGGTCATGTCTGATAAGGCTGTTTTTGAGCGGGATTGATTTGTCGGGCTCGAAAACAGCGATGGGGGCAGATTATATGGGTCAGATAGATGGCCATCGATTTGACCCATATCTCCACGTCAGTACCCTGCTTTAGAGATGGTCATGAGATTTCAATTAGCTGATTTGTAAAATAGATGCAAAGCCCCTACACATTGTATCATTATATCATATCATGATTCACCTTTCAAAATGTCACTTGTCTGTGAACTTAATTAATGCAAAAACTACTTTTTCTGTAATGTTCTCACAACCTTTCTCTACTTCTAACAAATTGTGATAACTGTGCAGGGTCTTTTGTTAAAAAACAAACAAAAACCAATTTACAACCATATCTAGTCTTCAAGCTATCTGGTCTTTTCCGTGTTCACCTCAATAGCCATTTATGCTATATATCACTTTTCTAAAAAGATCAACTACCTGACACCAAACTTTATAGATTCTTCTAGAAGGAGGAGTGTGTGGGTGCTATTACTAGTTCTAAGATTGCCCTGTCACTGCCTACACATGCCTAACTCTTGATTGAAAATGAAAAAAACTAGCATATAAAAAATAGGAGGTCAAATGGTAAAAAATTAAACAAAGTAAAGTAAAGTAAAAGATTTCTGAAAAAGCTGCTCTGCGTTTTCTTAAAAGACACATGTTGTGTATGTATTTAAACAGTGTAATTTAAAGAAAATGACTTAAGGTCAAAGGTGTTGCTGTTTACTCTGGGTATGTAGAATACAGCAAAAATAAAAAAAATGTGGTTACACTCAATGCTCATATATTCAAAAAGTCTACCTTTATACATGAACATGTGCTTTTCATATATATTTTTTTGCATTTAATGAGATGCATTTAATTGAGGATGAATCTGCCTTCTATGAAAAACTGGGTTAAGTAAATGTGAAAACATTCATGTAATTAGTAGTTCTTGCTAAAACTCTATGCTCACTTTCATGAAAAGCAGCACCTTTAAACAAATATTAGTTCCGGAGGTGAAAATGGCATTTTTTTTTCACTTGTATCTTTGGGCAATAGCACAGCAACTCATTTCTGCTAATTAAAACAGTTCCCAACACAATTTTAAATAACAAAGACAATATCGGTATGCACTCTCCATCCTCACCAGTTCTCCTCTGATGACTCCTACTAAGCAGTTGAGCATGAATTAACAATGAATGCTGTAACTTCTACTAAACCTCATATTATTTTAATGACATGCTTTACCCAAGGACATTCACAATAAATGAATAATCAGTCTCTGTGTGATATCTTGTATGTTCATCACTGCTGCATACCACAATTCAGAAGAAGTTACCAAATGGATGGGCACAGTATGGGACAGATTTAGAAACTGCGTCATCTGAAAAAAAGTTTCGTAAAGTTGACGGTACGATTTACCGTCTATTCCTTATCCGATTCTCTGCACTAGGAGCAGCGTGATGACGTCATCACGCCCGCCTGCTAGTGCCGAGAATCGGACGGCACTCTGCATCTGCAGCTCATTAGTTCAGCTGGGGGCAGCCGTCCCCAGCTGAACTAATGGGATCGGGCTAAAATTTACCATCCTTTTGGATAACTGTGCGATTCGACAGGATGGCTTTTTTTAGCCCAATCCACGTCAGTCCAGCCTACAATTCCTGCACGACCCGATCCTTAAGGCATCGGATCGGGGATCAGATCGTGCAGGAATTGGTACGTGTATGCCCAGCTTTAGATTTCCTTTTTAAAGTGAACTTGTAAAGTTGGAGCTCTGTAACAAGCCAGCAATGGAAGCTTTCATATTTCTGCCCTACAACGTTTACTCTAAAGTAGAACTCAAAGTTTTACTCAATGACAATGTGTATAATTGGAATTGTCATCTTTTTCATGAGACACTGGTTCTATTGTTTGGACTTGATGTTACTTTCTGTAAATAAGCACTTGCTTCAGCATTAGCTGCTCATTGCCAAGGAGCTATTTAATTGTAATGACAACGGTGGACACTGGCCATATGTATTGGCACAATCTCTAACAGTTTTAAAAAAGGGTACATGTGAGGATGACAGCACAGGAACACAACTGGAAAACTGGGACCTTATAACCAAAAGTCGAGGTACATGGTTCATGATAAGATTCACGATGTCTTACTATATGCACCCAAAGAACATTGCTATTCTCCATCCATCACCCACATCACCTTCCATGCTTCCCCCAACATCTCACTTACATTAAATAACACTATCATCTGCTCTATTCCACAAGCACGCTGCCTTCTTCACTCCCCACATACAGAACATTGCTTGATCCTGCCCCTTCCTATCCCCAAAACCACCAAGTCCTGGTAAGCGCTTTCATAATTTCTCCCTTGGCAACATCATCCTCTCTAGTCATCCTCTTACTAGACTATCACCTCTTCAGTCCATCATGAATGATGCTACTAGACTCATTTACTCCTCTAACCGCTCCTCATCTGCTGCTTCTCTGTGCAAATCTCTACACTGGCTTCCAATTGTCCGGAAAATAACATTTAAAGTTCTGTGCCTTGCTTTTAAATTACTCCACACCTCTTGTCCCACTCCAATCTGGTAGATAAGTATACCCTAACTGCCCTCTCTGCTCCTCCAGCGACCTACTAATGACATCCACACTCATAACCTTATCACACATGTGGCCTCCAGACTTTTCTAGGGCCTTAACTACTCTCTGAAACTCTCTCCCTCGCCCCATTAGACTTGCTCCTACCTTTGGCACTTTTAAAAAAGCTCTGAAAACCCACCTCTTCAGTCTTGCCTACCCATCTTCTAACTCCAAATATTGCCACCATGCCAGTCCAATCCCACACCTATTGTATACTCTGTTCCCCAAGCTATTCGATTTTAAGCGGCACTATATATATAAATAATAAATAAATAAATGATGATAATAATAATATGTAATATGGTTGGGCAAACGTGCCATTGGCGTGGCACCTGTATTAGAATAGGGCATTGGATTAATAAAATAATGTTTTAATCATCGAACACATAGGGTAGTGAATACAGCCATCGATCAAGGTAGTCGCCTATGGTTTACACTTACATTAACAAGTTGATCAACCTCTTTAGTTAGATAGCAGCTTACAATGAAATGTTTTAAATTTTTTTACATTGACAGTAGTTATAATACAGAACTGAAATGAAGATTAACAACACATATACCCATAATCATATATTCATATGGGGGAAAAATGTATTAAATGTTTTTGCCTCTTGATTGAAATTGTAGTCTGAGATAGTAATTACATTGTTAATTACAGAATGTATGAAGTTATTTGAATCAATTATTATGCCAATTTATGAATAACCCCAATTAATTGATCATTTTTAATTTCAATAGCATAAATGTATTTGTTACAGAAAATTTTTTTTGTAAAATTTTTTTGTATAATGTTTTCTTTGATTTATTTTGATGCTTTATCTGTTTAGTTGATCCTAGGGTAGTGTAAAGCAGGCCATACACAGGTCCGATTTTAGCTCAATCGACTTAAAATGATCAATTTCTTTAGTCGGTTGATTGAGAATTGAGTTTTGCCCACCTGGTTGAATCGACTTAATCCGATAAAAATTTAGTGAAAATTCAGTCGTTTTTTGATCGGACTGGATGGTAAATTTTGATCGGTTGATTGAAAATTGGTTCGGTATTTTGGTGTGGTCAACCAATTTTTTATCGATTTTTTCTACCTATTCTACCTCACTTCTGATTGAAATTTTAATCAGACTATTTTGGATCGATTGTTATATCGATTGAAAAAAAAATCGATCAAAAATCTTGTACTACATATGGCCCATGATACAATCGACATACAATATTATACCGACTAAAAAATTTATCGTTTTAAGTTGATTGAGCTACAATTGAATTAAAATCGGACCTGTGTATGGCCTGCTTTACTCACCTTCTTGCTATAGGGAGAGGAAACTGCATTATTAATAAGCTCTTCCCAATTACACACACCACTTCTTGGATGCCTGAGGGACTGGCAAGAGCTAGAGACTTCTCCTTAATAACATGCATTGAATAGCAGCACCAGACAAAACCTTATGGTGGAATAAACTTGGCGGCTGCCACAGATGAGATGAGACAAGTTCAACACTATATGACTATATGATTAACTCCAAGGTACCCAGGTCCTTTGGGTGCAAAATAATCACCACCATGCTTCACAGTATGTATGAGGTGTTTGTGCAGATATCTCCATTTTAGACCTATCATTCACATTGGTCTAGAAGTCTTCTGGTTGCAATCCAATTTTGCAAACTTAAGATGTACTACTACATCCTTTTTAGAAGGAAGAGGCTTTCTTCTGGCAACCCAAAAACATTAAATTTTATACAGGTCTTCCCACTATATATAGAGATCTTCACACTTTCTATAGAGCTCTTCATATATTTTATATAGGCCTTCACATTTTCCATAGAGGTCTTTATGTATTCTATATAGACTGTCACACTTTCTGTAGAGGTCTTCACATTTTTATAGAGGGTTTCACACTTTTGAAGAAATCTTCCCACCTTCTATAGAGGTCTTTACACTTTCTGCAGAGGTCTTCACATTGTTATAGAGGTCTTCCCACTTTCTATAGAGGTCTTCCCACTTTCTATAGAGGTCTTCCCACTTTCTATAAATGCCTTCCCCATTTCTATAGAGGTCTTCGTACTTTTATAGAGCTCTTCACACTTTCTGCAGAGGTCTTCAGATTTTTATAGAGGTCCTCCCACTTTCTATAGAGGTCTTCACACTTTCTGTAGAGATCTTCACATTGTTATAGAGGTCGTCCCACTTTCTATAGAGGTCTTCAAGTTTTCTTCGAATGCCTTCCCCATTTCTATAGAGGTCTATTCAATATTATATATTATATTATATATTCAATTGAATTTGATTAGCCTAAATCCCCCATACACCTCACAATCGTACCATACAATTTCTGTACAATCCACTTTGCTTCTACCAAAACCATGTAATATGAGGATAAATAATAAGTTGTATTTTGTCCTGTGTTATTTTTAATTTCTCTATTAGTTTTTCATTACATAATAAAAAATCTACCAGTACAGATTTTTTTATATTGGCTTCATACATAAAACCTTAGAATTTAAAGAGGACCTATGCTACCTTTCCCATGACAGTATGTCTGGAGTATTCGAGTAGAAAAAAAAGAATTTTTTTTACACAAAAAAGAAAATCCATGCACAAAATTGCTACAGTACATTTCAATGCTATGTCCTAATCCAAGTTTAGCTATTCTTGGCTCCCAGCAGAAAAAAATTATAGGATTTCAGAGCTAAAGATGTTAATAAGAATATTTTACAATATAGCAAATATGGGCTGAAAGGCTTGAGGGAATTTTTTTTTAATGGTAGTTCACAGGAACCTTTCTAGCTTATGCAGCATACAACCAATTTCTTTGCTATAATATCTAAATGGCTGATTCGGTTCTTAAGCTAGACATACACAGTTCAAATTCAGCGTTCAAACAACTTAAAATGATCAAAGTTTACATTGATCAAACTTAAATCGTATACTGCACACATGGTTCGATCGATGAAAATTGTTCGATAATGATCAAAACATCGATCGAAAAGTGTTTGGACATATTGGAAATTTGACATCAATTGTACAACGATTGAACTAAAATTGTCATATTTTGTTTGTTGGTCGGGTCGATTGTATTCGATGAATACATTTGTATGTGGCTCTGACCTGTGTTTTTTGATCGAAACTAAAATCGTCAATTTTGGTCGTATTACAATCGTATTACGATCGAACCGTCCATGTGGTACTATTTTGGATTTGATTACAATCGATGTTCAATGAAAAGATCAAGATCTAAAATCGAATCAATCATTGATTGTGCTAAAATCTAACCCTGTATGCCTAGCTTTATTCAGCCAACATTTTGCATCTTATAATACATCCTTGGTTTATGATGAAATACAGTAGATAAATAAATACGAACAGATCAAGATATGTCCTCCCAAGAAACAGGCATATGTTTATAGTATCACTAGAAAGACATTTCATATCTGGGAAGCTTGGTGTTCCTGCTGGAGGCAATGATAAAACAAATCATAGTTATATGCAGGTCAACTCATGCATGACCAGGTTACAACTGATATCTCCTTCAAATTGATCATTACCCTGGATAGCTGCCACGTGCACATTGACCAACAGATTTGATATTCAGCCAGGGGCTTTCCACTAGCCATTTGGATCCCTTAAGAGGTTTACAGTAACAATCAGCAGAGAAAGTGGTCCCTAGGAAGTTGTCCCAGCTAAATATCAATGAAGGAACTGGCATTTGAGTTTCTATTGGACAAAAGTATTAACAGCATGAGATAGATCAGAAGCCACAGCAAAGGCTGAAATTACTTTTTATATTTATTTAGTAAATAGGCTGCAGGTATTGATCAAGTCTATCCAGACATATTAGATACCATAGATATTAAGTGTACTGTATTACCATTCTATTTAATTAATAGAAAATTTGCATTTAATTAATCACAAATGAGCATGTACCACTGAAATGTCAAACTGGGGTGGCACTGGAAACTGTGTAAATGCTCTATTCAGGCTCCACAGCATCAAAAAGTCTTTTTGTGTAAACCGTAGCCAGTATAAAGGACTAGAAGTGATGTATGTGATTTTCAGATTGATTTGTTTAGAAAAAAAACCATGAAGGCATTTACAAGGATCACTATATTGATGTATCCAGTGCTGAAAGAACTTCTTATACTGTAAACACGTACCACTCTATTTTATTCAAAGACATATATATGGTTATATATATAACAAACACAAAAAAGGTCAGTAAATTTACCTTCAATATATATTTAGCTATAATAACAATTGTTTAATCTGTGCATTCCTTTAGACCCAAAGGATTACCTAGCTACTAGCTTCTTCCATTGGTTATAACTTGGCACAGTTTTCAATAAGCTTATATATCTTTAGGCTGAAAATATACAGAATTCACCATTTAGTTTTTTTTTTAAATAAACCCCCTCTGTCAATGTAGATTGAAAATTGTATTTGAACATTTAGGCCAATACAATGCTGTAGATCCTAGGTGCCCAACCTGTGGCCCGGGGGCCACATGCGGCCCTTTGGTCCTTGTTTGGCGGCCCCCTTGGTCCTCCCCATGTGGCCCCCAAAACCTAACTGTTAATGCATAAGGCATATCAACACAACTGTGAAGTGGTCAAAGGCTGACCCAGCTTTCCAACTTTGGCTCCTACATCAGTATAATTGTCAATGTTGATCAGGGAAACCAGGTCACATATGAGCGCTGCACCCAGGAGCAGGAGGGGGGTGGGTGCTGTCGGGATCTGGTCCACTGCCTGCTGAGATATGTCGATGAGGGGATGGTCTGGATCGATGTTATGTGCGGCCCTTCAGTCATGCCGAGGGCCATACTTGTGGCCCTTCATATCAAATCAGTTGCCCACCACTGCTGTAGATAGTATTAGTATTTAGCATATGTATTCTTTCTAAAGTTTATATACCATATGCAGAATTTTTGCTAACAATAACTTTGCTTCCAATAAATATAAGTTGCAGATATGGGTACATCATTGTGCTAGATCTTCTGATTTTGTCTTCCCTCCTCCTACATATATATGCAAATAAAATTCTTGTCTTACCTTTTCTGGTCTGCAGATATTTAGCCAACATTGCTCCAAAAATGGCTTTTTGGTCACCATTTCCCTCAATGCGCTGGAGGGGCTTTAACTGGCCTGTTGAGGAGGCACGGATATGTCTTGGGTGCTGTAATATGTTCTGCTGTTCTATTTCACGGACCCTGGGGTCTTCATTCATAGAGCCCACTGTTTGCTGTCCCGTGGAACTTGCAGACAGCACTGCAAGTAGTACACAGATGCATATTCCACTGTACATAGCTAAAGGAGAGATGACATGAATTCCTTGTTACTTTTTATTATAAACATGTACACACACTATAACCATCTATTGGCTTGATTTAGCTTACACATTAGACAACACTTCCTGACAATCAGTGACCAAAAATCAAATCTGCAATTTTTTAAAGACCTGCAGAAATGTTTGAAAATGTGCATGTAACTTTTGCTTTAAAAAACACAGTAAGCATACATAAAGAATAATACATAGCATACAGGGGATAGCTAATAAAACATTATTAATACAAGTTTGCAACAATAGGCAAAATAACCCCCAGTATAGCAGCAGGATTGATTACAGAAGCACACATTTACTACAATCTGCAACAAATATTTCTAGTATCTAATTACTCATTAGTCATTTTCATGTTAAATCTACTCCTACATGCACACTATCTATCTATCTATCTATCTATCTATCTATCTATCTATCTATCTATCTATCTATCTATCTATCTATCTATCTATCTATCTATCTATCTATCTATCTATCTATCTATCTATCTATCTATCTATCTATCTATCTATCTATCTACCTACCTACAGCTGTTTAACAGATACTGTATGGTAGTGTTGAGCTTGAATATATAATACTAAAAAGTAAATGTACTAAAATAATAAATACAAATACATAAATTATAAGATAGATTATCAAAAATTAAAAATATTATTAAAAATGAAAGAAATGATCATTTACACTAAAGAGGTGAGCTTCTATACGTCTTACAAACTTATACTTGGTCCAGACTTATTTAACCACATCTTGGTGTGTCAATATCCTGGACATCAGAACTTGAAAAATTGAATATTTCCCAATATTAACCGGGAACCTGCAACTATGGATCTGATTTCATCAGGCAACTTCCCCGTGTTTTAGTTTTACATGTAAATCATCTTAATAATTATATACATCCCCTTGTAAAAAATCACATTATAAGAATAATCCCAATTTCTACACACTGCATGTCTCTTAGCAAAGTTATTCAATAGATATTTCTATAATAGGGAATAATGTAGTAATGTATTTCTTGGCTACAAAGGGATTACTATATACTGCCCACTGACCTCAATATGTTAACTTTGAGCTCCTTCCATCACACAATACCCTAGTTGATTTCTATATACATCAAGCTTCCAGCTGAATTGAGGTAACAATGACATGCTGTCAAATCACACTTGTAAATCTATAGAGAATCCCAGCTAAAAAAAGTACAGTCCATTGTCATATGAATGTATTTCTCTACCTTTAGGTGCCTCAAAATGATCATTGTGCCCCAAAAAACTAAAATTGAGATACAAATAAACAAAAAAAAAATCTTGCGTACTAAATATTTTATGCCAATTTAAAATGCAGCATGATTATTTAGAATTAGAGAAGATAAAATGACAAGAGAAGTTCAGCAACAACTATTTATTTAAGATGAAATGGTGAATATGCTTATAGGAAACATCTCAGTCTTGTATTGTTGCATTTTCTTTTGTTTTGTTAAATATTGTCATTGTGTATTTGCTGTAGATATAACTGGCAAGACAGGTCTGCTAACATGTATCAAAGTTTAGCAGATGTACAGACACATGAGCGTTCTTATTACAAGATACACTGACTGTTATTTGTAGAGATTCTGATATCACAAAGGTCTCCAGATTCAGGTCACATCTTTATGAAGGGTTAACTTCACATAAAATCTAACTTTAATATCACACATTGCAAGCAAGTCTATGGAACAACTTCATGTATATCTCTATAATACATCAGTAACTTTACTGAATGCAACAGCATCTGCACTTGTACCTCTACATCGTCCCCTATAGAAGAGAAGCACTCAGAATCAGCATGGACCAGGGGCAGCCAGCTATCTATCACCCCACTGATCGTGTCTCAGTCTACAGTTACCTGGCTGCGAGTTCCCAGTCTGTATCCCTCCAGTACATCCAGCTCTGTGAGGAGGAGGATGAGGATGATGAGAGATGCGTCTTACCTTTCAGGCAGGATCTTCCTTCCCAGAGGCAGGCAGGAGAGGGCAGTGCTCAGATGTACTGTGCTCCTACTGCCCGGACTTCGGCTTATATACGAACCCTGACTGTCATCTGTTTGCACAAGCTGACGCAAACCAGGGATCACCACATGCTCATCTGGATGGCATCAGGTCATAACAAATTCATTTCACTTCTTGCCAAACGGAATGCACAGCTAGCTTCACTCCTATCTATTTATTCCCTTATCTTCTATCTGACATGATACTGGTCATCACCATCATCGTCATCCTTTATTAAATGACCACCTAGGCTTATAGAATACACTGGAGGGGGGATTTCATTCATTACTGATTCCTGACTCCTCTTCTTTAATGTGTAATAGTAATGGAAAGCTCAGTAAATCGAAAGCAGTCTTCTGTAGAAGCCTTTACTCTGATCTCTGAGAAAAATATAGTATATATATATTCTCCATCATATAATATCTGTGAACAGACTTTTTACCTAGTTAACCCAAAGAGGGTACATTACATATATCCCACCTTCATGCATATCTATTGGGTTCCTGTCTTCAGTGTCAGTACCTGCATAGGGTACATGTCTATAGTGTCAGTACCTGCATAGGGTACATGTCTATAGTGTCCGTACCTGCATAGGGTACATGTCTATAGTGTCAGTACCTGCATAGGGTACCTGTCTTCAGTGTCAGTACCTTTATAGGATACATGTCTTCAGTGTCAGTACTTGTACTAGGTAGCTGTCTTCTGTGTTAGTACCTGTATAGGATACATGTCTTCAGTGTCCGTACCTGTATTGGGTACCTGTCTTCAGTGTCAGTACCTGTATAGGATACATGTCTTCAGTGTCAGTACATGTATCTGTCTTCTGTGTTAGAACCTGTATAGGATACATGTCTTCAGTGTCAGTACCTGTATAGGATACATGTCTTCAGTGTCAGTACCTGTATAGGATACTTGTCTTCAGTGTTAGTACCTGTATAGGATACATGTCTTCAGTGTCAGTACCTGTATAGGATACTTGTCTTCAGTGTCAGTACCTGTATAGGATACATGTCTTCAGTGTCAGTACATGTATTGGGTACCTGTCTTCAGTGTCCGTACCTGTATTGGGTACCTGTCTTCAGTGTCAGTACCTGTATAGGATACATGTCTTCAGTGTCAGTACTTGTATCTGTCTTCAGTGTCAGTACCTGTATAGGATACATGTCTTCAGTGTCAATACCTGTATAGGATACTTGTCTTCAGTGTTAGTACCTGTATAGGATACATGTCTTCAGTG
>CM070036.1:104968997-104988948 GCA_036250615.1 Ptychadena robeensis
AATAATAAAACTATTCCTCAAAAATACCACTTGCCTAATAATTCTGCACTCCCTGTACAGGTTATGACACTTGAATAACTGTAGGGAAATATGAATAACTATGAAAGTTGCTGTTAGGGGTGTGACACTGGGAATGTTAATTTATAATTAAAAAAAGATTGGACTTATAAGGGTGTTGGAGATCTGGGGGATGAAAGTCAGAGCAGGCATATGTATGGGTAAAATCTGACAAGAGAATAGCAGTGTGTGACTGGCTGGATAAGACTATGAAAGGTCGACATTTGGACTGCAGGTAGTCTCAGGGGTAAGTTACTAAGCCAGACAATTTCAGGGTTGTACTACTGAGGTATGAGATCTGGGGGTTCAAACGTGTTGTACTGTGAGAGTTACATTTGACCCAAAACCAGCTGGTGATCTGTGGATGGAGACAGATAATCAGAGCTTCAATCAGGAACAGGGAGGTCCATCTGCAGCAGTATCTACTATGCAGGAAGCTGATACAGAGGACAGTGAGGAAGATACATACATATGGGGTGAGTACCAAACACCATCTCCTGGTACTCATCTGAGGAGCTCACTTGTCTACCACAAAGTTATTTAGAGATGATAAAAGTAGAGTAAAGTAGAACACAAGGTCAGACACTTTACAAATTGGGAAAACAAGTGTAGAATCCTCCATCAGAGATTTATGTTTGTATGAAAATATGTGTTCTAATTTCCCATTGGGGACTGCATGTGTCCCCCTTCCCAAATCCTTGTGCAGTTGCTTTGTGGAAATTCACCTACAGTTTTTTTAGTTGGAGCAATGAGACCCCGAGGGTCCTGCTGGATATGTGTGTGGGTTCTGGCAGGCGGCAATAATTAAGATGGAGACTTGAAGTATGCTGTTAACGTTTAATAAAACTTGTCACACAAAATGGGAGAGAGGGTTTGAGAGTAGCAGGTCATAATAGGACATAATATTCACTATAGGTGTCTTTACTCTTCCCTATGTTCCCACCTTCACTGGAAACACAGACCACAGAGACCCCTGGCAGGGGGGAAACCCTGGGTCACACAAGACAAAATACCTGTCCAAGCTGACTCATTTCATAACATACACTCCTCCCAGATTCTGGAAACCCCCAAACCTTTCTATCTCTGGGCAGACATGTTTACCACTTCCGCCTAGATATGTCTGTCACTGGGCTGATTTCAAATGCTACTTTCCTCCAACAGACTTGGCAGGAAAGCAAGACCTGTCACAGAGAAAAATATTACCCCCTTAAACTATGCACAAGAGGGGTGCTACATAGTCTCTAGCTCTTTGGTGAAATGCTGCACATGGATATATAATTTCCATCCAATATATGGACAAAATAGTTTCCAGCAAATTTTACATAATCAAAACAGTCTTATTTTTCTGTTTGTTAACTACAAAACAAAAATATATTTTGTTTGGTTAATACCACAGAAATGGTGATTGCACAGGGGTCCAACAAGTCGGTAAATTCCTGTTCGATCACCATTGATTTGCCAAACAATTGTTCCGCAATTCTTTGCGACTCCATGCCACGAACGAACGTATTGGTACCTTTACGCTGTGTTTTCTCTCCCGGCAGCTGAAAGTTAAACCAAAACACAGCACAGCTCAGAAGCCAATCACAGCTGACCTGCTCCTTCTGCCTCTCCTCCCAGCTATGTGGTCTTGTAAGGACACTGTGTTCGATCAGGGTACATATGATTTGTAAGGTAAGTGGAGAGTTTATGCCTTGGTTGGATGGTTGTGTCATCATTTAGCACTCATTCACATTGATGGATGGGGAGTGCTGAGGTTCCAAAAGTGTGCTCCATGCTGTGTGAGGATTGTTGTACAATGCGTTTCTCACACATTCATAAAAAAGTGAGTTTTGGGTTACATAAACATAATGACACCAAAATAAAATAAAATTTGTGCTGCATATCCCACCCTTCGCTTCTACTCAAGATCAGTTTTCAGGTTTCTAAGGTACCTCTGCTTATATTTAAGTGGTCTTATATCTGAGTGTATATGGTACTTATTAAGGGGGTTCTGGTTTGGATGAAATCTAGACACTCTGGTATGGTAGCTTTAGGGTGGTATAGGGAATATTTGTTTTAATGAATGTTATGTTAACCAACAACTTTACAAAATATGATGTGCCATTGGTGAAGATTTCCCATAAAAATCCACACAGTGCTAATTTCAGGTCATTATTGTACCAAATGCACATGTACCGAACATACTGTAAAAGCTGCGTTTATTGCCTCAGGGGTGTGAATAATGGGTAGTCACATGTGTGTAGAAACATTGCAGATATGGCAAATACATTTTCCAGGTTTAGTGTTATTTTGGGGTTGTTTGTGTATTAAATTGCACATGAAAATGTTAATTAATTCATGGAACACTATTTAGAAATGCTGAGTATTATAATTTTGTACATATATTTTACAAATAGCGGTTTTAATTACAATTGATGAGGTTAAATGACATAGCCTAGAACAAAAGGCATTGTTCAAATAATTAAATGTTATTACTCAATGGATGACTGATGTATGTAACGATGATAAGAAACTGACAGGACTTCAATTTGTTAAGGAAAGTATCTTTTGTTGTCATCTTACCCATACAAAGAAGAACAGGAGATGGTGTGAATCAGAGGTTATTTTTTCTTTAGCAAAAGGATGGCTCATATTAGCTTTTTTTGTTGCCTAAGGCAAACTACAAAATAATGCTTTGCCAAGAAAAACATGAGGTTTTATTGTACAATATCCACTGCATTCCTGGATGTAGAGTTGACAATGATTACAAGTGTTGAGACATTTTTGTCTCCCATTGGCTATTAGCAGTGGTATAAAATATGTATACATCTACATCAGCAATACACCTTTGCCTAATGCCTAACTTGGTTTTTGTTAACCTGATTTTTTTTTGTCTGTTTTTGTTTGTCTTGTTCCAGCTACTCCTGTAAAATTGTTTCTTCATTAAAACAAATGTATACTCCAATATGTATAAATAAAATTACCTATTTCCTAATTTTGGAGCAGGAACATTGGTGTATGCCTGATTTTAGCTTGGGGAGAGTTTTTGTAATAAACAAGCTCACCCAAATTTAACTTGGGCAAAATGCCCATGAGGTTAATTAAGTGCAATATCACAAGTCCCACCTGGGACGCCATATAATGATTTTCACTTTAAGAGAAGTCTTTGTGTAGTTTTCAATAAATAGTGTGATGTTAAATCTTCCCGGATGTCACTGCTCCCAGATATTTCCTTTCCATTGCAGAGCTATGGCATCTGAAAGAAAAAGAGATGAGGGTGACAAGATACATTTAAAATTTTCTCATTACAGGTTATTTTTTTTAATCGCATTCTTCCCTAGTATAAGGACATGTGGTGCCGATCACACCAAAAGTACAAAAGCAGGGCCACTTTTAAACAAGTATAACCTTAATGTCAGTTTTTACAATATAAGTCATTAAAAATGTGAACCTACCAATAGGGCGCAAAAAAGTATATCAATTCTGCAACATGAAAACCGAAAAAAGGTTTGGAATGGCTGTACCTTTTGTAACAATAGAGAATCAATTACTCCAATCTAAATAGTATCATTGGTCATCTCAGAGAAAATCACAAAAAAATACTAATTTTATCTGACATGTGTGAGTAATTACATTAGTTTTTT
Organism: Ptychadena robeensis; assembly: GCA_036250615.1. NCBI lineage: Eukaryota > Metazoa > Chordata > Amphibia > Anura > Ptychadenidae > Ptychadena > Ptychadena robeensis. Next base: position 104,972,681 of record CM070036.1, read on the forward strand.
TTTTGCATACAAATGTCTTGCTACATACTTAAAGAAAATATTTAATGAAGAAAATGTTACATTAATTTAATCCTTTACTTACCTTATGGTGAGAAGCACTCCACAATCCAAAAAACATATTACCTGCAGTTTCTTTGAGCCATGAGAGTAGGTAAATGAAAGATCTGGTCATTCCTAACACTGCAGTTAATTATCCCCCAAAGACTGCTAGCTAAATATTAAATCTTGCATATGATTCCAGGAAACAGCGCGTAAGTATACTTTTGAGTGCCCACTCAGAGGTAAGTAAGACTTTTTTGTTATATATATGATTTTCAACTTCAGTATACATCCACTTTAATGTGAAGCTTTTAAAGAGTAAAGAATTCTTAGACTTGGTGCCTGTGACTCTACTGGGGATATTTTCTATCACCGTTTAAGTCTAGCATGCCTGAGAAAAGGTTTAAGCCTTTCACTCCCTGTACAATATGTCTCTAGACGTCTAGGTTCTGTTAATCTGTTCATTTATTCTATCCTCTTTACTTAATTAGAGATGGTGGGCACAAATACATGCCCATAAGGTTCAAATATATCATTAACCTGGCCCTACATATAAATTATATTTTATGATGACAGGATTCCTAAAGTGACTATTAAATTTTGCTTCCCCATCCTCAAAAAAATGTAATGAAACATAGTGAACCTTTAACTGATATTGCTGCAAGTGGAATTTAGTGGCACTCAATTGGCATTCCACATTTTAAAGATAATTGAATGCTTAGTTGCTGAAGGCATCAGTCATGGAACATTTTGTCAGTAGATGTCAATTATTTTTAGCTGGGGGGAACAGGAACTGGTCAGCATTAAACTATTATGCTTTTGGGAGTTGAAATATCTCCCAGGACAGGAAGACCTTTTTCAAATTCCGATCAGCATCAGCAAAACGGGATGGTTGTGTGCTCTCCATTTATTGCAATTGATATTATAGATTTCATACCAGAATAGGGTGCTAGGTTGGTTAATTGTTTGTGGGGGCACACACCTTTTTAACCTCCCTAGCGCACCGCCTGTACCACACCGTTTTAAACAGTGTGGTAAGGGCAAGGGCAGCAGTGTACAAGGTACACTGCCTGCCATTTCCTCCCTCCCCTCTCCACACAGGCGGTGTCATTCATGACACCGGCTGTGAGGGCTGGAGAGCACAACCCCGGAAATGCTGTGGCTGGAAGCAGCATCACCGTAGCATTCTGGGGATATGCGGCTTTCATGAGAGCCCAGCTCATCCAGAGTTTGTTCTTCACACAAACTCTGGACGAGCTGGGCTCAGCAATGAACGCTAAGGAGGTTAAACAGTGCAGACTATCCTTCTTTCTTTTAGAATAAATCTCTGTTTAAAACTTGAAATAGAACCAACTTAGCATACCAGACTTCAAGAGCATTCTTGGGTGTCATTCTTCAATCTTCTATAGTTACAAGTATGTATCTGAATTTGAAGTACTAAAACAACAGCCATTTTTTTTAGCTTATAAATCGTTATTGGTTTTTATCAACAATAACAATAACATTGGAGAAGTGACATATACAAATACGAATCATAGCATTCTACATATAGAGTACACAGAGTAATATTAGGTACATGTGCTTAAATCAGCTTATGGCTTAAGTCCTAGCTAGACAACAGGATCATCAACCTGCTTCTCCCCAACACAACCCCCTTTCTACTGCTAATAACAACATCCCCTCCCCCCTCCCCGTAACTCCACTGCAACTACCTTCAATCCATATATATTTAAAGCAGGAATGTTTTCATAGACACATGCACATATGTAATATATTTTGCATATCTAACCTTAAATAAGTGTGAGTGTGGATTTGCCACCCTTTAAAGCTAGCCATACATTGTCGGATTCCATGGCCGATTGATCACCTATCCGATCGATTCCGGCGATGTCAGCGGGAATCGGAGGTCCGATCGATCGTCCAATTAAGTGTGTCCGATCGCTACATACCACCTTGTCCCACGGATTCCTGGACGATTCCGCGTCCAATCGCTTACTTCCCAAATGGCAACTCCCCCTGATGTGTGCTGAATCGGATCAGAAAGACCAACATGTTGGTTCTCTGTCTGATCCGATTCTAGGCCCCCGAACGATCGGACGTGATCGGACGGACAAGGTGGGCTTCACGCGATTCCGGGACGATCGTTTTGCGTGCACGGAAATCGATCGTCCCGGAATCTGCTGGGAAACGGACCCGTGTATGGGGGCCTTTATACATTTGAGGATTTTTTTAGTTCTGAGTATTATAAATAAATTGTGTATAAAAATTATAAACATTTACATTAAACACAGATATTTGGAGATTAACTAAACAGAGCTATACATACCTTAATGCATTTACAGTCTTTTTCTCAATAGCTGTAAAGATATCACCTATACATGGAAAACATTGTAATTATGGTTAACTTACTAGAAATAGAACCTTTTTCTTAATGGATTATCAGTTAGCTAAGTAAAGCTGTGTTCTCTTCAGATATCATAATATGTGCTTTCCCTTTCATCTAATTAGATGCTTGAAGGAAACACAATTTTAACTAAGTATTCTCTATTCTTTTCAGTGTTATGCTGACAGTTGTTCTTGTCTATAGCTGTATTTTCTGTTCTGTGTGTGCTTGACAAAAATACGCTTTGTAACATGATGTTTGAATGCAGCAAAAAAATGCCATGTTGACTTTTAGCCCTGTCTACACTGCACTGTAAGGAAAAAAGCACAAGGCATGCACTGCTCATTCAAAGGATCTGTCCCTTCCTCTCCCAAGAGACCACAAAAGTCCCTCTAAATAGATCAGTGGTTCTCAACCTGTGGGTTGGGACCCCCTCGAGGGTTAAACAACTGTTTAAAAGGGTCGCCACACTCATCATCATCATCACAAGCAGGGTGAGAAAGTTAGAGGAAGTGACACTCCTGTGTTCCAAATACAGGGAGTGACACTTTGTCCACTCCACCACTTTTGAGGTTGTAGATCTAAAAAGGATGAGAATCATTGAACTAACTAGACTGTCACCTCTACAGTGCTGCTGGACTTATTAACTCCTCTAACCGCTTCTATTCTTCTGCTCCTATTTTCAAATATCTACACTGGCTTCCAATTGTCCAGAGAATCACTTCTCCTGTGCCACCTACAACTCCAACCTTGTACAGAAATATAACCCTAACCCCACCCTCCACTTCTCCAGTGAACTACTAATGATAGCCCCACTCATAACGTCATCACATGCGCAGCTTCAAGACTTCTCTAGGGCTGCTCATTCTCTCTGGAACTTTTTCCTTTATCTTATTAGGCTTGCTTCTAATTTTAGCACTGTCCAAAAAATCTCTGAAAACCCATCTCTTCAGTCTGGCCTACACATCGTCTCATTTCTAACATCACCACCATAACAGCCCCTACCCCACCTATTCCGGCAACGCCCAATCGCATCATGGCGACAGGGCAGGGGAAGGGCGGAAATTCAAGCAGTGTACTGTGTAAGTGCAGGCAGAACGCTACGGGGGTTAAAATGTTGGCGCTATATAAATTAAAGATAATAATAATTCAAAGCAATGGGCTGTGACTTGTCTGTACACACACATGTGCTGCTTTTTATTTAAATGTGGTGGTTAGCCATAAACCATGGGCAATCCATGGGCTGAGTGCCAGAGTATGTGTACCACATACAACAAACACACAAAAGCTGTTCGTAAAATTCCCATAAACATTGACCTCAAACATAGCTTTAGTTAAAAATTTTAAACCAGAACTGGTTTCTTAAACAGAAACACAAGGCAGGTCAGTATCTGCATATGTACTTAGCATATTGACACCTCTTGTTAAAATAAATCACACCGATTTGTTATGTTTTACATATTTATCTATTATTTAAAAAATGTTTAACATTACAGATAGGCATACAGAGTCCAATCTCTAGTTTTTACTTACATACTACTCATATTAAAGGTGAACAGCTGTAACAGTTTCCAGATTACGATCAACACCATGAAACTCCCAATGGGCGCGCTGGTTTTCAAGTTCACCGGCATGGATAAGCCCTTCTAAGCCCCCAGTCGTACACATTTCCAAGTTCGACTTTTACAAGCGCACATACATTGCAAACCAAAAGGTCTCATAATATCAATTCCCTGCTTGTTTCCCAGTTTTCGCTTTGAGCATAAACCTTTGAAGCTGAAATGTATTTATTAGAATTGTGGCTGGCTCTGTAATGAGAACATGGGAGATCAGAAAAGACTTAGATCTCTCTCCCTAAGTATGAGAATAAGAATAGAACTGAACATTTTATTTGTAATTGAGATCCACAGATACATATTGCTCTATCCATTTCTGACTCTCATCAGCCTCGGGAATGGCTTAGCAGAACTAAATGACATGTAATTTATATAGATGTACCTGTTGTTATCAAACCTAGTGTATGTGTGGATATGATACTTTAGAGCTCTTACACTCATCATGAGTTTTTTCTTTACCAAATATTACAGTGGGCCCATTTGTCTTTATTTCTAAAGTCTAACCGAAGCATAGTTTCCATCCACATGGCCTATATTACAGAACGGAAATTGCTATTTATATTTTAAGAGCTTAAATAAAGTAAGTATGCGGCTATTCAAAAAGACATACAGGGAGTGCAGAATTATTAGGCAAGTGGTATTTTTGAGGAATACTTTTATAACCCCATTTCTCAATGCCCCAAAAAACTCATTAATATCAAAGTGAATATTTTTGGAAGTAGTTTTAGTTTGTTTTTAGTTTTAGCTATTTTAGGGGGATATCTGTGTTGCAGGTGACTATTCTGCAATTATTAGCACTTAACAAAAACTAATTTACCCATTTCATTATTTTTTTTCAGTGAAACCAAATAAATCTCACATTCACAAAATACATTTTGGACATTCAAAACAAAACAATCAGGACCATATACCACCTTCTTTGTGAAGGACACTCAAAGTCCTGCACCATGATTCTGTCAAGTGTTTTGATCGTTTCACCATCACCATTGCGTGCAGCAGCAACCACATCCTCCCAGGACACTGTTTCAGAAGGTTACTGTTTTCCCCCTCCTTGTAAATCACACATTTACGATGGACCACAGGTTCTCAATGGGGTTCAGAGTCATGGAACAAGGAATGCCATGTCCATTCGTTTTTTCTTCTTTTTTATGCCCCTTTCTGCCAGCCACACTTGGTACTGGACTGTGTGATGGAGATTGTCCTGCTGAAATCATGTTTTTGAAGGATGCAGACTTCTTCCTGACCACTGCTTGAAGAAGGGTTTCCAGGACTGGCATAGGACTGGGAGTTGAGCTTGATCCACCTCAACCCCGAAAAGGCCCCACAAGCTCATCTTTGAGATCCACCCCACCTACTCCACCTCCCCTCCACCTTGCTGGTCTGATCACTGGAGGCTCTCTGCCCTTTACCAATCAGCCACGTGCCCATCATCTGGCCATCAGACCACTCTCTTTCATCGTCCATAAACCTTGAAACGAAAAATCAGTCTTGAGATATTTCTTGGCCCAGTCTTACGTTTCACTTGTGTGTCTTGTTCATGGTGGTCGTTCTTCAGCCTTTCTGTCTCTGATATGCCACCTGTGCTTTTGGGCACTCCGTGATGTTCAGCTCGAAATGATGGCCAACTGGGGCAGTGGCATCTTGGCGCTGCACGCTTGACTTTTCTCAGTTCATTGGCAGTTATTTGCGCCTTTGTTGTTCCCCGCTTTTCGCCTTTGACATTTTGAATGAAATTTGATTGTTCGATGATCACGCTCAGACTTCATTTTAGAGTGCTGCATCCTCTGCAAGATATCTCACTATTTTTGACTTTCTAAGCCTGCGTCCTTCTTTTGACCCTTTTGCCAAAGGAAAGAATTGCTAATATTATGCCACCTAATATGGGTGTTGATGTATTACCACACCCCTTCTCATTACAGGATGCACATCCCCTATATGTTAATGGTAGTAGGCTCGATCCTATACAGCTTGATAGACCATGCATAAGAGGATGATGCTGGTCAAAATACTCATTTGCCTAATAATTCTGCACTCCCTGTACATGGCAAAGTGTGCCAACTCAACAACCAACAATCAGATATAATCTTTGGCTAATCGAAATATATTGAACTAAAATCTAACACCAGTTACACACTTTGTGTACAGCAATTCCCTTGCACTTCTATTTTTCATTATAGAAGATGGATAATAAATTAGATAATGCAGTTTTTATGTTGATTGATCAGATGTAATACATTACTGGGATTTATTTATGGTTTTATCTATCCTCTATGGTGGTTTAATTGTTTTATTTTTTCTTATTGAAAGCTGTATGTGAAATTTACGGTACATTGTAGTCTGTTTATATTTCCCATCCTCCACAAAGCCCCAACTTCATTAATGATGTCAGCTATGCTAGCACTTCGTCAGAAGGACACGCCAGCGTGTCTGGATTAGATAAGCAATTCCAAGTGTGGTTTAGGGTTACTACTTTTAATAAATAAAATCTACCACGAGCTACAGTATGGATTACCACTAGAAAGTTAAAGCAGTAATCCAGAAATGTTGCACTTGGTGAGAACTAACAACTGGGATTTCCCTTCAAATGAAAGATTTTTTTAGCTTTCTGTCATGCGCCCAAGGCAGGAAGTAAGGAGATGTCTTGCTGGCAAGTTCCATGGTAAACAGGTGTTTTAGACAGAAATTGTTTATAGTTGGTTGTTAAAAGTGACATTCATTCATAAAGATGTGGATAGTATTGACTTGGTCTAATTTCTGGAACCACTAACTAGATCTTTAATATACTATTGATGATCCAAGTAAAGTCAATATCAAACTATGTTTGACCTAATTTAATAGAGTTCTTAACATATACTATAGAACATCATGCTCTTGCACATCACATCATATATTGAGTTTAGTTATGTCTTTGGAAGTGTACTGTTAATATCACAGCATACAGTTGTGATATTTGCATTCTTCCAGCCTTGTGGCAACAGTTTTTAAAATGGGAGGGAAAGGCTTGAGAAGGTGATATTTTTCCAATAAGTGTCCCCTCCTGTTCTCTTTAATTCTACTCAACACCTCTGAGATAAGTTAGAACCCACTTTCAAGCTAAGTCTTCTCACTCTTATGGCTAAAAGGCCAAAGTTTTCCACATACACAATCCAAAACCCTGTGAAAACCTAAACCTGGAGAGTGTAAGCACTTGTACCACCAAAGTATTAGCCGACTCCATATAATTGCCCATGGGTTAAGTATGTCCAACAAAAAGAAATGTACCCTTTCACTGAATTCTTATTGGTTCTGCGCCTAATAACTTTTTTTTACATAAAGATCAGTTTATTTATTTAAAAGAGAGAAACCCAGAGCAACCCATATACAAATTAACAAGTTGTGCATGGCCTTTGTCCTAAGTATAACAATTAGAGATGGTCGAATTTTTCGACTAGCTCACTTTGTGAGCTGATTGCAAAGCCTCTGAAAATGTTATCATCACCAAAATTGCTGGAGATGTATAGAAGGGCGGTCAGAATATTGGAAAAAAAGTTTTGCCCTAGCACATACAGTTTTTCCATAAATGAAGTTCAAAGTCAAAGTCGAAATTCATTTATTCAAAAAACTATTTGTGTTAGAGCCATACGGTTTTTGTAGTATACCCCCAACCCTTGTCTACATCTACAGCAAGTTTGGTGATGATACCATGCTAAGGGGCTTTGCAATTAACCCAAAATCATCAAAATCATAAAATACTGATAAAGAATTGAAGTTGTAGGACTCTGATATACAATTCATGTTAAGCATGTTCAGAAAACATGGGCCACTCCACATAATTGGAGGCAAGTATACTGGAAAGATGCCTGAGTAACACCCGGTGTACTTATTCTGCAATACATGTATGTACTGTTGTTGACCACCCAAAGTTTGTCACATGTCTTTGGTTGGTTTCAGTTCATTCTGTTGTAAACAATAGTGATGTGTGCATTAGTCTGACCTTTGTATCTCAGTGTAGATTATTTTAAATACGGGGCAGCATACACATTACAATATTTGTACAATCCAATTTATTTTTGCCAAAACTATGTCATGTCATGTTGGTATATCTAAGGAAATTAGTGCGGCTTGCACGTCCCTTCCAGTCAAACCCCAATCTGCTGGCAGCTTGAGAGGAGTAGAGATGGCAACCCCTGAGGCTCGAGAGAAGAGCAAATAAGCATATTTATTTTGGATAGTAGTAGAGTGCTTCTCCATCATTGTGCTGGTTCAGAGCTATGTAAAATATTAATTAAATACATTTTTTTTCTTTTCAGTATAGGTCTGCTTTAGGGCTGACTTCAGACAACAAGTTTCAGGGCCCCAAAACTGCAACCAGGCCTCCCTATTGAGCAGTTGTTAATTTTTGTGTTAATCACCTACCAATTGACCCCATACTGACACTATGGGCACCTGCATTGACAAAGCAACTTGAAGTTTTCACTGGACCATCACGGTTCACGAGCCTAAGGGTCATACAGATAACTAAAACCTTAACTGCAAAAACCTTAACCTTAACCAGAAAAAAATATATTTTCTCTATTTCACCTAGTCATTCTATTTCACCTAGTCATTCAGTTCCACAATAATTATTATGTTCATCATCACCATGTAAACATGCAGGACCTCAATGGAATCTAGTGTTACTACAATCCTAACTATAAAAGTTTTACTTAAAATACATTTAATCATTTATTATTGATCACACAAATAATGCATGGAGAGAAATCTGAAGTATATTTGCAAATAGATGAAGCAAGTGAAAAGTAAGCCATACAAGTCCACTTGGAGATAAATTGTCCTTCCTACCCTGTAACTGAGCTGCTACAAAGCTTAATATATGTGCTGTGTTGCTTTTTGTAATTATTATAGCAATGATCTCCTAATGGAAACATGGTACATGAATGATTTTTATTGTTTTAACAGCTTTTCCTTACTTATTTTATTCTCCAGGCAGTCGTTGACCAATAGGAGGAATAAAATAAAAAGAAAATAAATCTGAAATATAGACTGACCGGATCTTCAAATTGTACTTCACACCATGCCTTGACATGTTTTAGAGTATTACTACTTGTATTGTCCTGTGTTACATAACACCACTATTTCATTTTTAACATTCTAATATTGGATAAAGTGTCTCTCTTGTATCTATTATTTTCTGTGTTCCCATTACTGGGAACGGTTAAGAACCATTACTGGGAACAATAGATTCAATATTAAGTTGACACCAGAACAGATGAAGGTAAAATAGAGGGGAGATCTTCCAATGGGAACAACATAATAGTCATTTTAACCCTCGATTACTCAATCTAAAAACAGTTTGGACTTGGCTACCTTGCAACAGTTTGGCACTTGGAAACCTTGGAGAAATCGGAGATGATAAAATTATGCTCCAGAAACACATTTGCCTTAGAAATTTTTTTTCTGTACATGGCCTCTTCAAGACTTGCAAGATTGTTGACTGTTGTGGATCAGTTGGAGATTTTCCTCTCATATGGTGGGTTAGTCCTTTGGTACAAACATTGTGGAAGCAAACCTACTGTGATGCCTCTATTTTGCTAGCTTACCTCCTATCTTGAGAACCTTGGCAATTCCTGCTTAACAAAATGCCATAGGGAAACTCAAGAGCTATTTTACCTCTCTCTCCTCCTCTCTCCTTTAATAGCTAGCAGACTATTGCAGGAACCTGAAGATCACCGTCCCTGCACTTCTCTAAAAAATAAGATCATTTTTAAAAAATTGATGGCCGAACTTCTAGGTTACCTTTCTAAATTTGATCCTGTTTGGACTCTTATTACCCCCTGGGTACATGGATCCAGAAAGAAGATGCTAGATTTACATTCCTGGAGGATGCCACAATGCTGAGTGTAGCTGGGGATACTGGTTTTGGTAATTAAAATCTACCCCGAGTCATACTCTGGATTCTGGCAAGGGGATAATATGCAAACTAGATGCAGTCTGAAGTTGAACCAATCAAGCAAAGGAACCTTAGTTTGGTTATCTCTGTGTAAAGTTGTGGAACCACCTTGTTGTTAATTAACTGTGAAATTATTAAGATACTGCAGATTACTTACTGGTTTCTGTTCACCTAATTCATTAAAAAATTTCAACTTTTGCAATATGCTGATGATTAAGAAAAAAACAATAAATATCCATATTTTACATAAAACAATATAACGTTTTATTTCTATTTTGAAATATTTTTATTGTGTACATACTATATTTTTAAATTGTGTTTTTATTTTTTAGCTGTGCCCCAACTTGTTTGCAAATGCCAAAGCTATCTGAGCTTCAATAACAGTTTCCCTGCATTTGAGGTCTATGGCACCAGGTGTTGTTCTGACATGGCATGTCTGTTACACTAACTGTCCTTAGCATAGCTTTTTGTCTGCGAATAAAGAAAGCATTTAAACATCTGCCTTTAAGCAGTAAATCAGTATAAAGCTGCGGGTATTTTCTTGAAGATGTAGTCCTCTTAATTGGTTTTATTCTTTGAATTAAGTGGCTATTGCTTAATATTCAGTCTAAATATTCTAACAACCTGGTAAGGTCTTCATAACCCACAAGAAACATTTTACCTGCTAGTATAACATTTTGTGTTTGCTTATTTTTGTAATTTTTCCAAACTGAGAGCTGGATAATGTAAAATATTACCAAAAAAGTAAAACACAAAATAATGGATATTGGGTTTTGAAGGTATACTAGTATACTAGTATATATAAAAGGTTTTAATAAAACTATACATAATGAATGTCTGAATACTAGTCAGCCATATTTATTTCATTTAAAATCTAAATACCCCAGTAACCCCACAACTAGGCAATAGTATTTTACATGGAGTGGTCCATGTGATGTCTCTTCATTAAATCCATGTAACTATATTCTAGTTACCAGGATATTGCCTTCCTATGCTTTATCCATGTGTGCTGCCCTGAGTTCCTAAAATACATCTAATGTAAGTATCAAATATACTCCAAAATTACAAGTTTTCTTGTAACACACCATCCATAGCAGTTGTCCAACAATCACAGTCCCACTTACAGCCAAATTAGTGGACCCCTTTAAACACCATGAAAGCACCAAGTCTTACTGTTCCTGAGTAATGGAGCCCCAAAATATGATAATTACCAGTGATGATGTAGACCTGGACAATAGGAATATAGGAAACATTTCCTATTATTATTTAGGAAACAGACTACAGAATGTTTGGAGTTTTAAGTGATGCCATTTATTATCATGTTTTTTGGGAAGTCTTAGATTCTTCTTTAGGCTTCAGACCTGATATCAGACATGCCTAAAGCATGCTTCTTTAATTACTTAAGTTACCTAGTAAAGGGTGAACTCCAAACTTTTTGTGTTCATCGATGGCTAACATGGTACAACAATCTACTATTGATAAAAAAAACAGAGTGAAATAGTATCTATAAAAGAGAATTATTTTTTCTGTGATCAAAACCAAATATAATAAGGTCATTAGTTGGGTACCATTAAATACATAAAATACCAGTTAGATATGCCCAATGTCAATTGTTAACTACATAAGACTACCTATTTCTGTATGAAACACAAGTTGCTTTGCACCGATTAAAAGTTTCAACATCTTGTGCAGAGTGTATTTTTTGTTGATAAATTACAATTGGCTACCAAGGTATGAGGGTAATGTAAAGTGTAATTAAAGTTTCCATCTGCATTGCTGTAGCATTTCTTCAAGCTTCCTGTCCCGATGCTAACCATTTTACGAGAAAGAAAGGCAGACAAGAAATCCCTTACTTTCAAAGCAAAAAAAAGTTTTGGCTATAGATACACTTTATTGATAAAATAAAAAAGTGGATTACAAAAGGATACAATCAGGTAGCAGTAATGGTTCACTATAACCTTTATTATGCTTAGAAAATAAATGAAAGCTGTGTTCATGTTAATTGTCAAATCCTGTGCAAGTAAAAATACAGTTGTTAAAGGAAGCACTTCGTCTGCGCAGTGTGCATAATATGCAACAGAAAAATTTAGGTAAGAATTGGAAAAAAAAATTTGTTGTTTTATGTGAAAAACATAATCCTGATGTATAAATGTAATAGAAAAAAACCTCCACTAACAGTCTTTTTAACTTGCACACTTCTTAAAATAAATAGTGTCTCTGAAAGCTCTGTTAAAGACATAATGGCTTTGTGTTAGAATACAATGTCATTTGATAAACATCAGTTTGCACTTTTCATACTTTCAGAGCCGTCATTCAAGAAATACATATCATCGCTGTAAAGTGACTCTTCACAAACCATTTAAATAGTGTTTCTTCTGATCTCCTAACAATGAATGTCAAGAAGTAACTGGTAACTATTCAATTATTAAATGGGAACACTCAAGGTTGATATTTAAAGACCTTTACAAAGAGGCCAGAAAACTGATGAACAAGAATCAGAAACAATAGTCACATGTAAATGGAAAATATTCTAAAAACCTACTTTAACATCATGGATAATCCCCATGTAAAGCCATGCACTTTACCATTGTTGGTGGGGTAAAAAAACATTATTTTGGCTAACCAGAGTATAATAGACTGCCCATATTTTGAGATATTTGTCTTATAAAGTAGCAGAGGTGTTTATTAATCACAATTGTTATCAATTGTTTTTGGGTAGTTAATATACCAACAAGTGCACTAAATGGTCAACAGTAAGACAACCCCCCAAACAGGAATGGTTTTGCAGGTGGGGGCCACTTAAATTTTTATGTTGATGCCTCAGTGTCAAGGGGACCTTGTGTGTCCTACTTAGGCTACTAATTTCCATTGCTGTTCCTGTGTTACTGCCAACAGTTCAACCACTTTCTGCCTGCCTGGATTCTCCTGTTACCAACCCAGATTGCCTGACATGTGCCTGTGCCTCTGGTACCATTCTCTGGTGTCCCCTGGACCAGCTGCCACATTTGTCTATCCTCCCTTAAGAGGTAGCGACCTGGCGTTCCTCTCGGGAAAGTCTACCCCCACCTTCATGGGTATTGTGAAGAACGAGTTCACTTAGACAAGGCCCTTAGAGGAGGTAGGCACCCACCGGATCGTGACAGTATGGCACTGGTTTCCTGTGTACCAGGCATGAAAGGGTCTGGTCATGGTAAATATTATACCGCCTGCAACATTGGCCAGCAAAATTGGTTTAGTGGTGGGTCATTGTGGTCTAGGGTGCATAAACATGGAGGCACACCCAGACCTACAGCATAGATGGGGAAACCCTGAAGTATGTTAATAAAATCCCATTTCTAGACCAACCAACAGAATAAAAGATAACATTTCACATAACAAGGGGAAATAAATCATAGTTCAGCACAACAAGAAAATATTAACATGAGTTGCATAATAAAGTAAAAAGGTAAAAAAAACATATAGGGGCAATGTGGGGCTTTTGAGGCACAGGTAATATATAAACAAAAAATTGTATATTTAAAAACTGGTCTTTATTGTACTGACCTTCAAAATGTATAAAATATCCAGTAAAAATTACCATACATGACATACAGGGAGTGCAGAATTATTAGGCAAGTGGTATTTTTGAGGAATAATTTTATTATTGAACAACAACCATGTTCTCAATGAACCCAAAAAACTCATTAATATCAAAGCTGAATATTTTAATATAAGTAGTAAGTAGTTTTTAGTTTGTTTTTAGTTTTAGCTATTTTAGGGGGATATCTGTGTGTGCAAGTGACTATCACTGTGCATAATTATTAGGCAACTTATCAAAAAACAAATGTATACCCATTTCAATTTTTTCTGAAATATGGCCTGGTGGCAAGTGGCATCTTGGCAGCTGCACGCTTGACTTCTCTCAGTTTATGGGCAGTTATTTTGCGCCTTTGTTGTTACACACGCTTCTTGCGACCCTGTTGACTATTTTGAATGAAACGCTTGATTGTTCGATGATCACGCTTCAGAAGCTTTGCAATTTTAAGAGTGCTGCATCCCTCTGCAAGATATCTCACTATTTTTGACTTTTCTAAGCCTGTCAAGTCCTTCTTTTGACCCATTTTGCCAAAGGAAAGGAAGTTGCCTAATAATTATGCACACCTAATATAGGGTGTTGATGTCATTAGACCACACCCCTTCTCATTACAGAGATGCACATCCCCTAATATGCTTAATTGGTAGTAGGCTTTCGAGCCTATACAGCTTGGAGTAAGACAACATGCATAAAGAGGATGATGTGGTCAAAATACTCATTTGCCTAATAATTCTGCACTCCCTGTACATTAACATACATAACATGTATAATAGGTGCTAATACACGACTTTTGCAAATTAGCCTGAAAACATTGGCATATTCCGGGTAATTCAACGTTTCGCCAACTGTATGCGTGGCTTCTTCAGGAATGAACCCAGAATAATTATCATATTGTATTATACATAAATATAACCATAAATTCAACAGATCATACATACATAATATTCTACCTCTGACATGACAGTCACTATACATCGTATACATATAAACATAAATTATATCATATGAATTCATAGGTGTTCAACTCAAAACATCAATAAGGATGCATCCTTCCTCCCGGGGATGGTCCTGCGGTTCACGGTCCCCACCCGCCCCCCCAAACAGCACTCATGCGCCAAACCCCCATTCCTCTAAGTCCCCGAGATAGCTACTACCCCTCCCTAGCGATATGCGTATATATATGTATAGATGCCAAACATTAAAACTTCTCAATGAGAATGCTGCTGTTCAATATAGAACTATTCAAAGGCAAATATTATGCTTACCATAGAGGTGATGTAGTCCTCACTGATAGGAGTCCCTCAGAGTGTAATTTTATGGCTCCCCCGCTGGGTGAAGGAATATCCAAGCATTGCAGTCTCAGTATGTTCCCATAAACTAAGGTGTACTCTAGTGGTCCTGGGGTGCCCACATGGCGGGAGACCCACCACTAGACGTCTTCAACCAAAGGCCCTGCAGCGCAATGACGAGCCCTCCAACATCCACCACCACTGAGAAAAGCCAACACCTACGTGAGCATAGACGAGGAAACCCTGAAGTATGTTAATAAAATCCCATTTCTAGACCAACCAACAGAATAAAAGATAACATTTCACATAACAAGGGGAAATAAATCATAGTTCAGCACAACAAGAAAATATTAACATAAGTTGCATAATAAAGTAAAAATGTAAACCACAGAATTTTCATTTGTTTCCCTGAATGTTCTTATATCTGCTCCATAGTCCTGGCTCACTAATAAGAAAGAATGTGACTGTTCAAAGAAATGTTATCAGTACAGCAAGTAAAGAAGAGATATATTAGAGCAAAGCCCAAACAAAAATAAAGAAGGAAAGAAAAGCATCCCCCTCCTTAAACCAAACTTCCCTGTGGGCTCGTTGAGATATCTGGTGATATCTGGTGTATTGGTGACTAGTGTTGAGCTTGAATTTTCGAATTGCGAATATATTCGGCGAATATTGGCTATTCGTGAATTCGCAAATTTCGTGAATATGACGGCGGATATTCGCAATTTCGGATATTCGCCATTGGGATGCTTATGGGCATGGATTGCAAATATATATTCGCAATAATAAATAAATAATAATAATGTGACCATTCATTTTGAAGGTAATTGCGAGCCGATTATAGTAGCGAAACCAAAAAAAGTTAAATATTAAACTAAAATTCTTTTAGGGAGCTAGCTTCTGGAACAATCATCTATTTTCTAGTTCTTAATTGAAAACCTGTAAAGGCTTTTAGGTAATTGATTCTGCCCGCAAACAGGCGGACGTCTGACTTCTTTAAAAGTTCGATCCGCCTGTTCATGGATGGACCTGGCCAAAGTTCGGCCATCACTAGTGATAAATAATCTTGACATATTTGGTATGTTTTTACTGAAGCAAGCTCATCTTTTTTATATTACATTTTTAAAAATTATTTTCTTTTAATTAAAAACATAAGCGCATACTAAATATAGAGAGAGGTACAAAACACTGGTTGTATATATACACAATTAGCATTGGCGCTTCATGCACCTTAGATACTTTCATGTTATTCAGATTAATATAATTCATGACGTCAGTAGCCTAGCAATGCTTCACTAGAATACATGTTCCTTCAACTCAGAGGAATAAAGTATTCTGTAGTATGCAGCTGAAGAGAAAGTAAAAGACAGAAATAAAGAAGGAAAGACGTAAAGACATAAAGTGCAGACAGATAAACAGAAAAGTCTGTTTTTCTGAAAAA
>CM070036.1:104993098-105026165 GCA_036250615.1 Ptychadena robeensis
GGGGTGTTTTGGACCATATTGATTAGTTGTAGATAAAGTTTAGCCATAAATCAGGAGGATGTATGCAGAGTATAGATTTGGGGAAAGCAGGAAGAACCCACCTAAAATGTGAAAAGAGGTAGTCAAGAATAAAGGAGGACAAATATCATTAGATATTCGATCCATTAAGGACAATATATATGTCGTGTTGGGTGATCACATAAGTGTAATCAGTTTATAAGGTGAAAAGACCAAGTCAAAAAATAAGAAAAAGGTGTGAAATCAAAAGAAGAACGTGCTGCTATACAGATAATGGAATCAACAGTGACCGTGTGTATATATATGTAGATGGGTGAATACTCCCAGATGGCGCGGCAATAGCTCTCACCACCCAAGGAGGGGGGCACCCGGCCGTATCGAGACGGCCATCGCCGTCCGCAAATTCACCCGTGATTGGACAGTATGCCTCCCAGAGAAGTGGCTTATTCAGGTGTCAAATTAAGGAGTAATAAAATTCAATTCAAGGGTATGTTTTTAACCATGTAATAAATATGATGTTACTTTTACCACTGTACTCATGTATAAATTCACTCTAATTAGACTAGTGGCCGATAAAGTCCCCTTGCCCCTGACTGCTGTTAGGGGGAACTCTCGCTACAAGTGGTTTTCTTCTAATAGATGTCTTCTGTGGGATGATCAGTAACATTTAATCCAATTCCTCTGTGCCCAGATTGCCCTGGATTTGTTGTAGCATATACACAGTATAGAAGAATCAGACTGTGCAGTCTAATAGGCAGATTGTGCACTCTTTCATCTATCAGGCCCAGTCACCCCTCTTTCTTAACACTGCTAGCCTGTGTGAGGCTGCTTGTGATGAGGGATTAACCCATTACTAACTTTTCAAAGCATTTGTTCCTAAATAGAAGCATGTCCTAAATATCATTAATATACCGCTGGTGGGTGTATAGTTTACACACTCCTGGGAGTATTTAGCAACTTTTCCAGCTTCAACAAGCTAAGATCCATTCCTTGATAAAATTCTGCAGAGGCACTTTCTTATATTTATGTCTATTTTCTTTCTTTCTATTTTCTATTGCATTATATTGAACATGGCTACTTGAGGGATGCCATTTTTCTACAGTCCCATCACTGAAACACGTAATTACATTAAGTTGATGCTCACTAAGTGAGAAAGTTGCTGGGATTAATCAGACAAGAACATTTGTTTTTTGTTATTACATATATTTTGCTGACCTAACTTTTCTTTGGTAAGGGTTAAAAAAAACCTCTTTATATTTATTTTAATATTTTATAGCAGAGGTAATGATGAAAGGTGTGGAGTTATAAACTAAATTTTTCACATTGAAGAATATAGAAATCGCCTTTTTAGCACAGATATCACAGATACATACATATTGAAGTATTACAGTAATGTATCATATACCAATATGCATGTAGGATGGTCCATCCTTCCTTCTTAACATTCATAAATCCCCATGGTATTAGAACGAAAGTCAAAGCATAAATAGCAATCTTGCAGCAAGCAGGGTGAAAGTTTCACATATTCATAGTCACAGACACAAGCTTCTGCACATTAGAAAATAAATCAATGTGAAAGCCAGATTGTAATTCCTGAGCTGAGGTAGCAGTAGGTGTTATATATTTAATACTTACATGATATAAAGGCTTTCAGGCATACAGCGTGCTTATATTGCAAAAGTAACACTTTTGGAAATCAAATTGATCATATTCTAGCAATGAAGTTCTATCTTAAAACCATGTATTGCACCACTGTAATGCTTAAGAGAAAAAAATTGTTCTTGGCATCCTCCCATCACACTGGGCCCGTTTAGAATAAGGGAGGCATTTCTACTGCTATGTAGAGGTAAATGGCAAGAAATGGCATCCACACCACCAGCTTCCAAATTCCAGTTCTCTGGATCTTCCTCTTTATACTAATCCATGGTATTAGAGAGAAAAAATATGCATATTATTGTAAGCAATAACAGATATATGGTGAGGCTTGAAATTCTGGTCCCTTAGGTAAATGCAGACTGGTTCCCTGAACCTCTGTCATGGGTGACACACGGGAGCAGTGGACACACTGTGCCACTTGACAAGTTTAAACCAAGACGCAGAGTCAAAAGAACCCCCCCCCCCGGTATTTACCATTGCACCCCACAGGAGTGATGGGCTTGGCAGGGGGGAAGTTCCCAGGTTGCGGTCCCTAGTTACACTTACTGGCAGCGGCTGACAACAGGTATTCTAATACGAGGTACAAAATCAGCAGGCAGAAGAGAAGTCGGACAGACAATAAGTCAGGGCAGGTGGCAAGCAGGGTAGTCAAGGCGATCCAGGGGTCAGTAACGACAGACAGCAGCAGAGCTTGGGTAGTAGAGACCCGAGGAGCTCTTTGTTCAGGCAGTTTCCTGATGCCAGAGGGTTCCTTAAATACAAGGTCATGCGACTTGATTGGTAGGACTACATGTGAGCTATAAGGAGTGCTAAAAAGAAAAGATATCAGAACACCCAGCAGAGGGAGAAGGAAACTGGGGCCCCATCAAGTGCCTTCATTAATACAACCAGCCAAGGGAGCTGATTTTCGAAAAGTCTGTCCTTTGAGGGTTTGACGGTGGAACAGCAGAAGAGGTAGAGGGCACATATACAGTTACAGATTGACGGGTGACACTGTGATCTGTGACAACCATTTGGGGTGTATTGTTTGGGACAGGGGCAATAACTAACTGTGGTCTGTTAGCCAAAGCCAAGACAGACTGATGCCAGGACTCCACCAGTACAAGACAAGGAATGCCCCGAAGAGGAGTCCCAAAGAAGAGGGCCGATTGTGCTTAAGCCCTACCTCTATCTTTTTCTGGGTTAGCCGAAAAGGACACCCTACTTACAGTGACACATGAAACACATGGTGCAGGGAATGTGTGTGTGTGTGTGGGGGGGGGGGGGGGGGGCAGACAACACAAAAAAATAAGGGAAACCGAACCATGGCCAGGATTAAAGCTAAAGTTGACTTTGAAATTCCCCTAGTGCTCTTTCACATTGTGTGTACTGTCACACTGCTCTGCACAACGCAACGTATTAGTTACCCTGCCTACCATGCGGATCCCACAACACAAAATCCTAAATCTTTAATTGATTATCATGTTAAAGGTTTGAATGCATCCTAGGCTCATTCTATACATGTGTGAAATCTTTATACATCTTCTTTTATAATTAGATAAGACTTAATGAGGAAAAGGGTCCTTCCAACCACCATGCCACTGAGAAACTGCAGTTGCCCGTAGGCATAAAATAGCAGCGGGATGTATATTTCTCTATATGTGGATCCTAATGCAATGCCTTTTAGCAGAGTTCTTAGTTATTTGATAATTTCCTGGCCGACCATAAATTCTTGTTTCTTAGAAGAAAAACACTATTTAGTTTCTATAGTAACATGGAATAGCTTCCAGATTTCTCAAATATGAGCCTGTATGTTTTTAAAGATTTAGTAGTTTGTATAGTGATTTAAATCAAAGGAATAATGATCTGTAGTGTCAATCCAAATATTCATTGATGTGTAAAGCCAGATAAATAGAAATGTTGTAATTTTTTCTACAGACTACTAGTGTATTTTATGCCACTTCTAATGAGAGAATTAAAGAGCTAATTGTAGGATGGGTGCACTTACCATTTGTGACTCCTTCCCAGCACTTTGTAGTAAAAAATGACCATGTATAGTGTACTGTATGTATATGTATGTAATGTACTGAACATTTTATGGTATATTATATATCCATATCAGTGGTGGGCAACTAAGTTGATATGAAGGGACCACAAGTGCGGCCCTCGGCATCACTTAAGGGCTGCACATAACATTTTCAATCTATACTGACTAGTATAAGCATTTTTTAATGAAAAAATTACAGCATGCATAGTTAGAAGACATTATTCTTCATTTTTTATACAACAAAATGTGTTTAATATAATACTTCCAGCATAAGGGAACACTGTAGTATAGTAATGCCCATTTAGGTTATGTGCCTCATAGATATAATCAAAGCCATTGATAATATTAATGGGGCACATAACCTTTGATTCGGCAGAGTGAGGTTAGTTCCTATGCCCTATGCAGTAACAATTAGGTTTCAGGGGCCACAAGTGGAGGACTGAGGGTGCCACAAAAGAACGCCAAAGGGCCCGCAGGTTGGGCACCTGGGATCCATATACTGTATGCAGATAAGAAATTGTATAGTATATGCCTCATTCTAGACTGCATGCATCAATATAAAATATTTCACTATGTTTCATTATGTTTAGTACACAGCTGTTTATACTGTCCTAGATGTGATGAAAGTCAGAGCATTTAAATGCATGTTTTAGTACTGCGCATATGACATTATATGACTTTGACTAAAATGTATAAAGCAGTAGTATTATAATGAACAATACTTGTCCACAGAAAGCTTGTTATGGATAAAAGTGAGATAACCTCGATTGGGTGTGGTTCGCAAGCCCCGTGCACAACCATTATTATTATTAGTTTTATTGATCCTTTATGGACAAGTCATAAACAGCTGACTAATAGTGTTGAGCTCAAATATTCGAATTTCGAATATAGTCGGCAAATATATCTGGTATTCGAGAATTTGCAAATTTCGCGAATATGGCGGCGGATATTCACAATTTTGAATTTTCACATTGGAATGCTTATGGGCATGTATTGCGAATATATATTCGCAATGCTAAAATAAATAGCACATGTGACCATTCAAGGCGAATATAGAATCGAATATTAGTAGAATTATTCGTGAACTATCGCGAATTCGAATATTGCCTATGCCGCTCATCACTACTGACAAATCCTATCTAGCCAATTTCTGATTTAATACAAACTGCACATTTTTTTAAAGGCATCCCTTTGCTACTAGGACACTTATTTAAATTATTCAAGAGTTTAAATATTTAACATAAAGTTATATACTGTTGACCCTTGAATTACAATGTGCTGACAACAAAATCACAAAAAAATGGAAATCAAACCCAAGGAGGTCTGGACTTGGAGTCACACTCAAAATTAAAGTGGGAAAAACACTACAGGCTGATCCAACTTTGATGTAATGACCTTAAAACAAGTCAAAATAAGGCTTAGTAGTGTGTGTGGCCTCCACCTGCCTGTATGACCTCACTACAATGCCTGGACATGCTCCTGATGAGGTGGCGGATTGTCTCCTGAGGGATTTCCTCCCATACCTGCACTATAGCAAAGAAGTTTTGCTGTGTCTGGCAGCGCAGTGTCCAGAGCATGTTGGCACTTTCAGGAGGCCAGTAAGTCGGGAAACGTGGAGGAGGCCATAGGAGGTCAACAATCTAGCATTAGGACCGCTACTTACTATGTTTTATAGCAGTGTAGTTTGCGGTATCTCATATATCTATGATATCATTGTTTAGTTGTGTACTAATGTTTTAATATTGTTGATCTGATAATAATGCTTTTGATATAAATCCACATTTTAAGTGTAATACTGAAATCTTTTGCCTGCGTAATAAATTCCTCCTCCTTATTATGTCTTAAAGCGGACCTACCACATTGTAGGTCACTTTGCACTATCGGCATCAGACTGCCAATAGATAGGGCAATCACTGTCCAAAAAAAATAAATAAATCTTAAAGCAGGAGAGGTGAGTTTTTCTGAGGTAGCCCCTCCCATGCTGTGACGTTGCACCTCGGGCTCTTGTCATAGCTGAAAGGGGTCCCGGGAAATTATCCCAGCTGTGTCTGCAGTCCCATAATGCTCTGCCTGTCCTTTGTGACATCACTGTCACAGCCGATTCACTGTGCAGCCCCTGTCTTCTGTCTCCTCTCTGTCAGCAGAAAATCCCCCCTCCCTCCCCCTTCTCTGTCTCGGAGTTTGGCATTCTTGTGTTGCCAGCTATCAAGTGTTTTCCTGATAAGAGCAGGAGGCTAGAGAACACGGGAGCTGTGAGGGCAGAGAAGTAAACAATGACATTCACATGGGAGGTGTTCTGTCAGTGCAGCGCCCCAAATCTCCTACAGTGTCATCCTTCAGCTTCACTCCTGTCTCCTATGCAAACTGCAACACACATATGCAGCACATGGATCTCTGGAAGGACCAGAACTGTCCTCCCTTACCAAACCCTTTGGGATTGGTAAATATGTCTGTAGGGGAGGGGCACCTTAGTATGTCCAACAGAATGGGCGGAAGTGGCTTCAGGTGCCAGTACTTAAGATGGTGCTTTAGGGAATGAGGAAGTGAAGATTGTAAGTACCTTTTTTTTCTCTGTGTAGCAGTTTTCACAGATGTATACTGCTGACAGGTTTGTAATATGTCCATGTAATGTATGTGGGGTTTTTTTTTTTTAATTTACAACTGCTTTAATCATATATGTTGCCCAGAAGAAATTGACTGCTTCACATGAATCAGATAATAACTTTTTAATGTAAAAAGAGTGTTTTTGGGAGTTTCTATCTGATTCCTTTTGTAATGTGTGACTAACACATTGTTTTCACCACAGATATTAACTGGCAGTAGTTTATTCTACTATATTTGTCTATATTATATATACTATATTTATATATCTTGTATATTTGTAAGTACTTATCACTTTTCAGCCATGGGTGGTCGCATATTCGCATCTTATGGTGTGCGAAAAAGTATATTGTTTATAGCAAACTTTAAGAAAATTAAAGCCTTCCTCCATGTCTTTTTGCTTTCTGTTTCCTCATTTTAAATATTCATTTTTCATACACCAAACAGGTCTGTTTTATAGGTGTTTAATGCAAAAGAATGCAAGGGGAAATCACTTTAAAGGGGAAATCACTTGAAATTACTCTTTTAGTAGGTCTTAGATTTAGTTACTCACATTACCATTCAATTCACTGAATTAAAGCTGAAATCTGCAGTTTCATCGCATCTGAATTGTTTCACTTAAAAGTTGTTGTGGTAATGTACAAAACCAAAAGAGCGAACCAGGGACCTTTGTCCAAATCTGTATGGAAGTAACTTTAATGAGACTAAGTATATTTAATACAAATGCCCACAGAAAGAAATGGATTCCTGTTCTCATTGCAGATGCTGAGGTCTCGGCAAGAGTAGGGAGAATATGTTTTTCTTCTTGCATAGCTGTAGGTCTGACTAAGCAGAGGATATATTAAACTTCTGCAGAAGATCATTACTTTAACGCACAGAGGAAGGCTGGCAGGGGACAAACATTTCTACTTCACTTGTAGATAGATTTTAAAGAAACTAAAGTGTAAAGTTAGCAACACATGCATCAACATTGGCTCGATCATTCTTAAGGCCCCCATACACGGGTCGGATTCGCACCGGATTCCGGCACGATCGAGTCCGGGGCGAGTTGGCACGCGAAACGGATTCGGGGCAGGCATCCCGTAGCCCACCTTGTCCAGTCCGATCGGGTCCGACTGATCGGGGCTCAGAAGATCGGATCCGCCAGAGAACCAACTGTTGGTCTTTCGGGTCCGATTATTGCCCATATCAGCGGGAGTTGCATTTCCGGAGGTGATCATACGGACACGGATCCGGCAGGACAAGGGAGGATGCAGCGATCGGATTCCTAATTGGCCAATCGATCACACCTGAGGATCCCAGGCGGAATCGCGGAATCGATCGGATGCGGGAATCGATCAGGCAAGGGAATGCCGTGCCGTGTATGGGCTGCTTTAGATTCAATCTGCTTGTGCGATGGTCTTAAAGCTAGCAATAAAGTGATGTAGGAGTCCATGGCCAATGGATCACTCAACCAATTGGATTCCGGCGATCTCGCGGGAATGGAGCTGCAATAACAATAGACCAATTAAGGGATCAGACGCTGACATACCACCTTGTCCAAGTGTATCGAGTACAATTGATCGGGGCTCAGAAATTGGATTGACAGAGAAACAAATGTGGTTCTCTGTCGGGGGATCCAATTCTGAGACCCAGATCATTGGACGCGATCACTTGACAAGGTGGTAGTGCAGAGCGATCGGATACTCTTAATGAGGGAGTGATTGCAGCTCCCATTCCAGCTGAGATTGCCGTGAATCAATTGGGTGAGTGATCAATGCCATGGATCCGCATGTGTATGGCTAGCTTAAATTGATCATGGCACTCCACAGGTGATCAGGCAGAAGATGAAGATAGATTTAATTACCATCAGAGACTTAAAAATGACTGAAATTATAACATGTTTGATATTGGCTTCAATCACTTATGTGCATTTCCGTACTTTTGTTCAAACAATTTTTAGGGTAAAAAAGGAATCGATTTTCAAAAAACCATCACAAAATACAAAAGATTTTTAGTCCAATAAATAGAATAATCAAATGAGTATGGACTCATTTTGACTGTTAGTCACATTCAATTACAGTTGTCCCAGACTCTTGTTTTCTAAGAACAGGGTGGTCACAGGTGACTATGAACTGGGTGGCTCAGCTCCATGATTTATCTCTTCTTGGTACTGAAAGGAGGTAGAGCAGCAAGAATCTTACATGAAGAAGCAGAGCTAGGGAGAGAGATACTGATACCCTAAACAATCAGTACAAAATCTTATCAACTTGAATCAACATTGACAAAAGAACAGAAAAACAAGAGGATCTTGAAAGAACTAATTGAACTGATTGAAACAAAAAGAAAAAAAAGTTTTGCCCGGGATCAAGCATATTTAAAAAGAAATCTAGAGTACAAATGGAAGCCCATCCTACGAAACGAATTCAACCCTAGAGAAACAACAAAACTCCCAGACAATCTGACCACATGTCCATCTCAGTCCTCTCTATCGTCTTACTATCAAAAGGAGCACATAGGAAAGGAGAAATCGCTCAAGGTCAATGTGAAATCAAAAGGGTCAGATAAACAAAAAACAGTGGGCCATCCAAAAACAGCATCCAGACAAGATCCACGGTAGTAGCAAATGATACGGGTATGAAGACAGAGGAGGAAGAGGAGGAAACCCCCACTAAAAGGGATTTTTTTAGAGAGATGCGCACTCTCAAGACGCAAAAGAAAAAATGAAGGGGATACCAGAAACCAAGAGAAGAGACTTACAAACGGACACTAACGCCGATGAGAAGACTGTACTCTCCTTGGGCTTAACATTCTGCCTACCACAGATAGGCAATTTGCTTATTTAAAGATTTGCACCATTGCACGAAGATTTTACTGAAATTCTACATCAAAAAGAAAACACATACTACCCCGGAACTACAAAGGGGCTATATGAGGCTTGGAAAACCCAAGACTTAAATTATTAAGAATATGACTGAACTCTGGGAGAAATTTAACTGTGAGAAAATCTAATAACTATGACAAATGCAAACGGAAGTGATAACCGGAAGCGAGGAACCTCTAATGACCACTTACAACACAAAGTACGAACCGGACAACACAAGGAATTATCTCTGTAATCATCCCGGGAACTCCAAGCACCTCAATGTAACTCATACCTCCCTATCCCCAAAGTCAAGAACCAAATCAGTTATTTTCCCACTCGCAGTTAGTAACACGCCCTACTTACCTTGTAGATGGTAACAATTACAATCGGACCCTCATACCTATTAAATTTTCCGGATAAAGGATGAATGTGGTCCTTATGGACAATAATAAACTACGAAACAGAAGATTGTGTCACAAGATCTTAAAAAACAATGTCTGTACCAAAGAGCCACAGGAACAAAATCACCCAGTGGATATCAACTACAAAGGAAAGAAATCATAAGCAGATGACTATAGTATGATATTCTTTTTTTTTTTTTTTTATAATAGGCAGAACCACCTTAAAATTCCTTTCAATAACAGATTACAAGATACAACCTTCTATAGCATCCAAAAATTCATAAAAACCCAACCAATCCTCCAAGTCGCCCTATAGTCTCACTGGTAACAACATCTTTCTGAAAAGCAAGCATGTTGGTTGACGAATACCTTAAAAAAACAACATGTTGTTTGGGATGTCAACAGTACCTCAAAGACACAAAAGCACATGATGCAACTACTCATGGGAAAGGATGTTGTGATTATACCTACTTAGTATGTTCTTGACGTGGAGACACTTTATAACACATTACACATGATAAAGGTCTGGAGCTCCATGTTGCTATCTGAGAGAAGCACTGAACAGCTGATTATACTAATTTCATTCTAAAAAACTTTTGGAAGTTATTTTGAAGGAGGAAAGTCTACTCCAGGTACAGGAGTAGTAGGGGACTACATGTGCCCTTAGGCTAGCTTGTCACATAGTGTATGGATTTCTCCGTACTTATTTCGGAAGTGTCTACCGCCGTTTGCGAACATCGCATGTCGGCTTTGACGTTACTGGATCGCGCAAACTATGGACGTGTTCGAACCCTGACCCCCTAATTGGTTTTACAAATCGTTAAAAGCTTGTAGACCACTGTGGTTTGTGGAGTCACAGTCAGCAGGACATGAATACAGCCAATCAGCACCCCCACCTCACGGGACCATCCACCCCCCTATAGCACAGCAAGGAGGAGGACGCAATTTCACATGCTGAGTGAGAGAAGTGGAGGGAGTTAGATCAGAGAATCAGGAGAGCGCTCTGCATAGGGAAACTATTAGCTAGCCTGTTCTTCTACGTTGTACTCTTCATCAATGCTGTTACTCTGGCTGTCAGGACAGAGTCCTGAAAAGACCCCAAGCCCTTTTTCGGGCTATTTTTTTGCTACCCTGTTGCCTGACTGTTGCATGCAGGGGTGGCAGTGATGTTCAAGCACATATCACACAGTGCCTACTGGCCAGTGCTCATATCTGGTGGCAATTCTGTTACCCCAGGGTATTTTTCACCTATTTTAAGGGATATTGCAGGCTTTCAGCACTTCCAGCCTTGTGCAACTGTGTGTGCGCCCACACTGCCCAGTGCCCACCATAGTTATATGGTGGCATTTTGGTACCCAGGGGATTTTTTCACCCTTTTTAGGGTATTGTCACCTATTGCACGGCTTTTCATCATTAAGGCCTTGTGCCAAACTGTGTGTGCGCCAACACTGCCCAGTGCCCACCATAGTTATCGGTGGCACTTTGTTACCACAGGGGATTTTTTTTCCCCTCTTGTAGGGTATTAGTCCCATAGCACGGCTTTTCATTCACTTACAGCCTTGTGCCAACGTGTGGGCGCCACAATGCCCAGTGCCCACCCATAGTTATCTGGTGGCCTTGTTACCCCAGGGGATTTTTCACCATGATTTTAGGGTATTAGGTCCCGATTGAACGGCTTTCATCACTTAAAGCCTTGGCCAACTGTTTTTTGTTTTTAGTGTGCGCACCCAAGTGCCCACCCATAGGTAGCGGTGGCACTTGTACCCAGGGGATTTTTTTCCCATATGTTAGGGCATTTGGCACAGGCTCTTTAAATAACTTACAGCCTTGTGCCAAACTGTGGTGCGCCCACACTGCCCAGTGTGCCCACCATAGTATATGGTGGCACTTGTACACAAGGGGGATTTTTTCACCCTATTGTAGGGATTAAATAAATATTTGCACGGCTTTTCCGTCCATTAAAGCCTTGTGCCAAATGGTGTGCGCCAACACTGCCCAGTCCCACACATACTATCTGGGGCACTTTTGTTAACCAGGGGATTTATTTTCACCCTATTGTAGGGTATTAATAAATATTGCAGGGCTTCCATCCATTAAAGCCTTGTGCAAATGTGTGTGGCCCCATGCCCAGTGCCCAACCATAGAATTATCTGAGTGGAACCCTTTGTTAACCCAGGGGGATTTTTTTCACCCTATTTTAGGGCTATTGCACGGCTTTTAATCACTACAGCTTGGCCAACTGTGTGTGCAGCCCACATGCCCAGTGCCCACCATAGTGATATGGGTTGCACTTTGTACCACCAGGGGAGTTTTACCCGATTGTAGGGTATATTAATAAATATTGCACGGCTTCCGTCCATTAAAAGCCTTATGCCAATGTGTGTGCGCCCACACTGCCAGTGACAACCCTACTATTCTGGTGGCAATTTGTACCCCAGGGGTTGTTTTCATCCTATTGTAGGGTATTAATAAAAATTGCAGGATTTCCGTCCATTAAAGCCTTGTGCAACTGGTGTGCGCCCCACATGCCCAGTGCCCACCCATATTATCTGGTGGCACGTTGTAACCCCAGGGGATTTTTTTTACCCTATGTAGGGTATTATATAAAATTATTGACAGGGCTTTCGTCCATTTAAAGCTTTTGCCAACGGTGGGTGCGCCCACACTGGCCCAGTGCCCACACATGAGTTATCTGGTGGCATTTGTTACCCCAGGGTTAGGATTTTTCACCCTATTGTTTTTTTTTTTTTTTTTTTTTGTTTTTGTAGGGTATTATTATATTGCAGGGCTTTTCCGGTCCATTTTAAAGCCTTGTGCCAACGTGTGTGTGTGCCACACTGCCCAGTGCCCAGCCACAGTTACTGGTGGAGGGTAATACCCAGCAACTTTTTTCACCCTATTCATAAAGGGTATACTAAAAAGTGCATGGCTTTCCATCCATTACAGCCTTGTGCCAAACTGTTGTGCAGTGCCCAGCCACAGTTATCTGGTGGAGGGAAGACCAAGCAATTTTTTTCACCCTATTCATAAGGGTAGTACTAAAAAGTGCACGGCTTTCATCCATTACAGGGCCTTTGCCAACTGTCTGGCCCAAGTGCCCAGCCACAGTTATCGGGGGGAAGGGTAATACCAAAGCAATTTTATGTCACCCTATTATAAAGGGTATTACTAAAAAAAGTGCAGGCTTTCATCCATTACAACCTTGTGCCAATGTCTGGCCAGCCCAGTGCCAGCCAGTTATCTGGTGGAGGGTTTAATACCAAGCAATTTTTTCAACCTATTATAGGGTGTTTACTAAAAAGTGCAAGGCTTTCCATTACAGCGGTGTGCCAACTGTCTGTGCCCAGGGCCAGCCACAGTTATCTGGGGGAAAGGGTATACCAAGCAATTTTTTGTTCACCTATTCATAAAGGGTATTACTAAAAAGTGAACGCTTGCATCCATTAAAGCTTGTGCCAAGGTCTGTGGCCCAGTGGCCAGCCAAAGTTATTCTGGTGGAAGGGTAATACCAAAGCAATTTTTTTCCCCTATCATAAGGGTATTACTCAAAGTGCACGGCTTTCCCATCCCATTACAGCCTTGGTACAAACTGTCGTGCACCAGTGCCCAGCCACAGTTATTATGGTGGCAGGGTAATACCAAGAAACTTTTTTACCTATTCATAAAGGGTTGTTATTACTAAAAAGTGCACGATTCCATCAGTACACAGCCTTGTGCAAAGGTCTCTGCCAGTGACCACGCCACAGTTATTGGTGAGAAGGGTACGACTACCAAGCACTTTTTTTTTACCCTATTCATAAAAGGGTTATTACTAAAAATGGTGCACGGCTTTCCATCCATTACCGGCCTTGTGCCAAAACTGTCGGGCCCAGGGCCCAGCCACAGTTATCTGGTGGAAGGGTAATACAAGCAATTTTTTGTCACCCTATTCATAAAGGGTATTACTAAAAAAAGTGCACGGCTTCATCCATACAGCTCTGCGCCAACTGCCAGTGCCAACCAAGAGTTATCTGCTGCCCAGGGCCCTTTGTACAGACAACAGATAAAAAGACAGGCAGAGGCAGACCATCACGCAGGGCGTGGTGTGGGGCTGGTGAAATTTCCTTTTGGCACTAGAATAATGGCCAGTGTTCAGAGGTCAATTACCGTCAACAAAAAATGCTGGGGACTTAGTTGACTGGTTCACAGGTAGGACACCCAGCTTCGACATCCCAACCTCTGACCCTGGACACACCATCCTCCGCTTAATGATCAGATGTGACACCTCCTCCAGTTGCCACTCACTGCCCGCCACCAATACTAGCACCACAAGCCGCTACATTTGACCCAATCAGAGGAGTTGTTTTCACATCCTTTTGAAGAGGAGAGAGTGATGCGCAACCATGATTGCCAGAGCATTGTAGGTGCAGGGACCATGCCTATGAAGGTAGCATTTTACACACATTGGAACCGGTGCGGTTGTGAGACGGGTGAGGTTGTGTACCCGATGATGGATTCCTTTGTGAGGTGTTCAGATATAAGTAAGCGGTGACCGGTTGATGATGTGACGATGTGTCCGTGGATTTGTCATGTGGGTGCCCACACCAAGAGAAGAAGAACAGGGGGGGGAAAGTTCAGATGGAGAGGACAGAGAGGAGGAGACCGATGTGGTAAGCAGGGTGAGGGTCTCGCAAGGGAGCTAGTGGCACGTCAGGATGATGGATCGGCACCTGGGTCAGCCAGGACAGCACGCCAATCAACCATGTGTTGCCAACCACCAGTATGCCGTCACGTGCAAAGCTCAGCAGTGTGGCATTTTTTTTTGTGTGTTCTGCCGCTGATAGCACGATGCCATTGCAACCTGGCAACAAGATACTGAGTGTGGGAAGTCCAAAAACCACCTCCGGTCACACTGCTTTGAGAAGGCCCATGATGTAGATCACAAACGCCTATGGGATCAACACATGGCTACAAGCAGGGAACACACACTCAAAGCCACCCTACTCCTCCTTGTTCCAGCACTGTCAGCCACTTCAACCACTGCGTCCTCCTTGCCCCTCTCAAACCACCAGCACTTGCCTCTCCTTTGAGCAGTCCCAGCTCCATCTGGCCACCGGTAGGTGTCAGTGAAGGAATGTTTGAACGCAAGAAAACAATTTCAACAGAGTGAGTCACCCCCTTGCCCGGCGTCTGACAGCTGGGCTTGACTGAGCTCTTAAGCAAGAAGGCTTTTACCAACAGCTTGGTGGAGTCTGCGGCCTTCAAAAAAATTTGTGGCTTTGGGACACCGCAGAGTGGAAGGTACCTGGTTCGAAATTTTTTCCCAAACGGCAATCCCCAATCTTATTCCCTTGGGAAAAGGAAGTCATGGAATCTCTGCATAAAGTGTTGGGGCAAGGGTACATCTGGACCATGATACATGGTCTGCAAAGCACGGGTCCGGGCAGGGCATCACGTACACTGCGCATTGGGTAACCTGCTGAAAAGCTGCCCAGCATGGAAATGCGTGCTATGCAGCCGAGTGGTGGACACCGCCAAGACTTGGAAGGCAGGCATGCTGCCACATCTTCTACTCCTCCTACTCCATCCTCCTCGGCGGAAGCCTCTTCTCTTGATGAGTCTGGCTTCACATCCATATGATGACCTGCCGCTATACCAGGGGGCTATTCCCATCCGGATACGGACCGTTGTCCCAAACTGTCTTGGGGATCTGACTGCCTCGAAAGCAGAGAGCCACACGCGTACCCAGCCACTCCTGTCCGCTCTTAACGGCACAGGGGCTCAGTGGCTGCCCCGCAACAACTGGGGAATTGGCAAAGTGGTGTTGTGACAACGGAAGCAATCTGGTGAGGGGCCATTGTATTGGCAGGTGTCAAATGTGCGGATGGCACGGTGTGTGGTGCCAGCGCTTGTGGCCACAGACCCAGGCTGACAGGAGGTCCTCACGCAGGCTAGGAGGCGGTGGTGTGCCCATTTCAGGCGTTCTCCTACACGGCTATTGGCAAAGTTAGTTTTGGAAATTCAGCGGCGAAAAGAACTATGCCAGTCCCGACGGTTGGTAATTCAACACTCCGACATGTTTCGAACGCCTGCTTCAACAAGAAAAAAGAAGCCGTGAATGAGTATTTGTAATCTAACCAGGGTGCTAGGACAGCCTCTGAGGAGCTGGGTATTTTTTGCCTACTTTACTGGACGCTTCATGCGCAATTGCCTGTCGGCTCGGTCCTTTTTGAAGATCGGTGATCCAAACCTTGTACAGGCGCAGCGAAGGCACAATTAGCGAACATAATCCCATTTGCCTTCTTCTGGAGCGTGCCTGAGAAGAGGTGCTGGATTCAGGCTGTGGATCAGCGTGAGAGAGAAGAGTTTATGGTCACCATCACCAACAGAAACAGACTTAGCAGCGCCTTGCCGGACCTGCGGCAACGCTGGAAGAGGGAGTCTGAGGAGTCGAGAGGAATGGTGGCTTTTTGAGGAGAGAAGACCAACCTCAACAGGATTTCCCACGGTGCTCCTTGTGTCACCTATCGGGACCGTGGGGTTGTACGTGGCTGGGGGGGAGGAAAAGGACTCTCCCCATATTATGAGGTGAGGAGGAGGAGCAGAAATATAGCTCGGCATCCACTCGTGCAAATGGGGTATAAGCAGAAAGTAGGGAATTTTTCAAACGGGTTTCGGGAGGTCTGAGCGGTTGCAGCAGTTTAGAGATAAGCTACAACATCTGACTCTTACACGCTTTTTAAAACAAAAAAATAAATAAAAGGGGCGTGCACAGCACAACGTGGCTCTACTAGGGAATCTTCCCTGCTACCACGACTGCGCCGGCAAGGACAGGGCGCTTCACAGACATGCTGTGAGGGAGGACATTGCGGAGCTTTTTAGTTCTACGCATCGCCACAGCGCTTCGGGATCCACCCGAGGGGAAAAACAACTTCGACCGAAAGATGCAGATACCTCGCCCTTAACTGCGGATATTGACATCTGAGAAGAGTTTGAACCCCTTGACTACTGGGGTCATACTTGAACTGTGGCCGAGCTATCCCAGTTTGCTCTTGAAACTTCTGGCCTTGTCCTCTTCTAGTGTCCTGTCAGAAAGGACCTTCAGTGCTGCAGGCGACATAGTGACAGCGA
Source organism: Ptychadena robeensis (assembly GCA_036250615.1). Lineage (NCBI taxonomy): Eukaryota > Metazoa > Chordata > Amphibia > Anura > Ptychadenidae > Ptychadena > Ptychadena robeensis. The sequence goes on from CM070036.1 coordinate 105,009,756, forward strand.
AAGCGAAGTCACCTCGGTCAAAAAAGTGTGGATTACCCAACTTCTTTAAATGAACGAGGCATGGATCGAAGGACTTGACGTGGGGGATTAGTTTGCCAGCCAAAAGGCCTTGGAGTACATGCATTGGCTAAAACAACTTGTCCCCACGCGGCATACGATGACTTTCAGAATACCTACCGCCACCAACTAGGGGTTCAAGCGCCGCAAGGGTGTCTTTTCCATCTGCCTGGAAAACATAAATTTTTCTGCCGCGGACTACAGCAGCGGCTGTACAATACCAAATTTTCTGTCAAAATGTACATGACAAATTTTGCATTAATGCATTGCATGCATTAAAAAAGGCACATACATGTTTTTTTTTTGGGGGCCACTTCGTTTCGTGATCGCTACCTTGTCGTGGTGAAGGGGCGTGGTATCACAATGAGCGATCACTCAATGAGTGTGTGTTGGCCATGTTGGACACCCCAGATGAGAGGCATTGCTTCATAGTGATCAGACCAAAGCGTCGGTTTGAATAATGTGTCGTATGGAAAACCTAATTTTCTTGGATACACCGACTGACGGTTGCCCCCAGGACTTAACGCACAATGAGTACTCACTGAGAACTGAGACCGGTGAAAATCCTCCATGACCCCCCTTAGGGAGTGATTGGTCGAAACAGTGACAGATGCAACGTCCAGGTTTGGGCGGGGTCATACAAGGGGGAGATAAGTCCTTCAAATAAACACGGTCTAGGGTAATCACTAATTGCACTTATTTTCCCATTGACTATCATTGTAGAATCATTGGTGCGGGATTTATTGTGTTTGTAAACAAATTTATCTTGGGAGGCGGTTTTGCATGGATTCCCCTCGTATGGTCATTGTCGAGGTGTTTGACCCCTGAAACAAAAACTTTTCCCAAACTATTGTGGCCAGAAAGGTCCCTTTGTTTTTTAAAAAAATTCGCCTCTTATTTCAATGGCGGGTTCGCCGGGTTTGCGAACTTTTGCGCTAGTTCGCGTTCGCCGTTCGCCAACGGCAAAATCCGGGTTCTCGCCATCACTAACGCTAACCTGTACCTGGGGGCATGGGAACGGGACCTTTTCTACCTGGACCAAGTTGATAGGTATCTACAATCGACAGGAATGTGGTTTAGATACATTGATAATATATTCTTGACCTGGGAGGGTACCCCAAATGACCTTGTAAAATTTGCTGAAGACCTACACCACAACAAATACAATTTGAAATTTACTCTTAATTATGACCAGCATAAATTACCCTTTCTCGACCTGACGGTAATTAAAGATCCAAACAACCAACTTTCTACTACACTCTACAGTAAAGATACGGCTGGGTGTGAGCTGGTGGCATACAATATTGTATTCCCAGCCGTATCTTTACTGTAGAGTGTAGTAGAAAGTTGGTTGTTTGGATCTTTAATTACCGTCAGGTAATGACGTTATAGTATGTAGTATACCGTACGGACAGTATGTCCGATTAATGCAAAACTGTTCTTCAACATCAGCTTTTGAAGAAGCTGCCAAACTTAGAAACCACCTATTAAAATGCGGCTACAGTAAGAAAATTCTAAAAAAAGGCCTACAACAAAGCAAAAAATCAAAAACGAGACAAACTGTTATTCAGATCCCAAACCAGGGAAAACAACCAAATTACAAGAATCATCACCACCTACACGGCGGACCATCAGCTGTTTAAATCTATAGTCTCGAAATTCTGGCCAATTCTCACCAAAGACCACCAACTCAAACCTCATTCATAGGAAGCCGACCACAAATCACCTACAGCAAATCCAAGATATACTAAATCAAAGCCACTACTCTGGTTCTTAACGGGGGGACACCTGCAGAAGATTGGGGACCTTTCCCTGCCGCTCCTGGAAATGCGTTTGCTGCAAATTAATCAATACGGATGAAAACTTTGTCTTACCAAATGGACAAAAATTTACCCCACATCCCTTTTCTAATTGGTATACTTGTTGTCTTGCACATGCGGATCCTTTTATGTAGGAAAGACAAAAAGGCAACTGCAGCAACACATGTACCAACACACACGCACAGGAACAGTTGGTGACTTGTCCACACAAATTGGTCGACATCTATCTTTGGAGCACAAATATAAAACCGACAGTTTATCTGTCACAGTGTTAGACTGTGTACACCTCCACACCCGCGGGGGAAATTTAAATCAACCTCTTCTGCAAAAAGAAGCCCGTTGGATACACCTAGTAAAAACGCCTGGATCTAAATGACCAACTTAATTTTAAAAGCTTCCTATGACAAGGGGAAAAAGGCTATGAATAATGGTCCCAATTCAGGAATTCGGTCAATGTATGTTTATTCATCTCTCCCCTTTCCCTATTTATGCCCCTCAGGATAGCCACTGAGGCTCTTTCTGAGCTTCTCTCTCTCTATTTCCATGTGATATATTTCTTGTTACACGTGTACACTGTTTATCTTACAACGTGTTCTAAATAACACTGGGACCTGTTGATGCTATACATCAATAATGTATTGTACAGCGCTGCGTAATATGTTGGCGCTATATAAATAAATGATAATAATAATAATAATAATAAATACATCTATCAGTGTTTCCGTTAAATGTATATAATGCGGGGAATGCATAGCACCATAAAATTCAACTGTATTGAAATGATGTTACCTGTTGGAAATCGTAATAATCATTTGTATATATATATATATTTTGACTTGACTTGATTTAACTATGATGGCACACTCATTGGTTTAAATATATATGTGCTGTACAAAACTTGGATGACATAAAAATTAATATGTAATTAACACCCCTAGATAATAATTTTTTCCAGATTGGCCACCCCACTCCTCCCTCCCCCACATTCGTCTTGACCTCTTACTTAAGTAACCTTGATAGCCCTATGTGCCATTTTATAGACAGAAGGGACGAGGGGGTTGCCAAAAGGGGACTTTTTTGCTTTTTCTGCTCAGGTTGTGCACCACTACCATCCTAGGTGGGCCTATGACCATCTCCCTTCTTTTGGGAGTCTGGTCTCTAGGATGTCCCCAGGGTCTTGGTTGGTGGGCTGGCTGGTGGACCCTGCCAGCGCTCTGCCCTGTCCTGGGAATTCTGCGAATTTTATCTGGCTCGTCTGGTTCCCTGGATGGGGGCGGGCGCTGTGGGCTGCGCCTCCTGCCCTCCCACTCGACGCCATGGCAACGAGGACACCTAAGGATGTCCGTCGATGACGTCATTGCCCAATACCCCGCAATGAGGTAGTGGAGGCTGCGTCCCCGGCATGGGACATATAAGATGCATACCTGCTAGTAAGACTTATCCTGTATATATCACTGCACCATTGATTTTCCTTATTTTTCCTCACCTTTCCTCCACCACCCTCCTCCCTATATCCACCCTTTTCCTTCACCTTTTTGCTTGTTGGTTTAGTTTTTTTAACTTTTTTTCACTGCACTCCTAATTGTGCTCTTCGTTATGCATCATTTGTTTTCACACACTAATTGGATACACTTTCTTATAGATAATATCTGATTTGTGCTGGATGTGGGTTGTTCTCTCGGTCCCCCGCTCCTTGGCAGGGATTCTGTTCTGACCCCAGTTGGTTACACTCAAGTTGGCTTTTCAAGACTGTAAGTATACCCTGTCTTACTCGATCATTATGATCTGATCTCTCAAATGCGCCTGCTCATGACTGACGGCCTGACGGCCAATCTGTCTTTGACATTATTTCTTGATTAGAACTCGGTTCTATGGAATGAATCACTCTCTTGCATACCCCTGATGAAGTTTTCTTTAAAAACGAAACATACGTCGCGTTGGGAGTCATGCTATTCATCTATGTGTAGGACCACCATCAGACCTCTGTATTATCGTCTTATATGTTTGTGACCATTTGCCGAGTCTACCATTGTTTTTAGGGCCTGTGGCCCAGTTTTGATGTTTTACTGCAATAAACAAAACAAATGGAATTTTATATATATACACCTGTTTATCTGAATAACCCTTTCTGTTTGGAGCCTTTACAGTCCCTTGGCCCCTGATTGCTTCAGGGGGAATTTCTGGATCTGGGATAGTAGTAAGCCTAGGCTCACTTCCCCAGTCACAATCGGTATGTTCTAGATTAAACATGAAGTAGCACCCTAGAGGTCCCTTTACATCAAACATTGATTCCATTATTACCAATGTACACGATCAAATATCACCTTTTCCGAATAACAGCGGGTCTTAACAGCTACAGATACATTTGGAATTGCTCTTGGGAAACTTGGGAAATGCCAGGGCACCTAAATAGTAACCTTGATACAAAAATAGTTGTAATCAATATAGAGCCATATGCAAGAATTTCACCATGAAATGTCATCTCCACTGTACTTCCACCAGGAAAATTTTATATTTATCAGTTGCTAAAACCAATGGATTAGAAATGTATGTGCAGTACGCAGCATTCTAACATTTCATTGATACCCAAGACTAATAATAGATATATTCCTGTTATCAGAGACTACCATCTACACCTTGTCTATTCCAAAGACTGGCATTGCACACTCTGCCAGTGCCAGGCAGCCAATACACAACCACCTTGGGAAGACAGGTGTTCACAGACTGATTAACAAGATCAATTACTTGGGGCAGCTCCACCAGACATGTAAAATAGATCCAGTAGGGTCTCCACATATATGACAATGGGGTGGCACTCCTGGAGACATTCTATGCAGTCCTAGTGGGTAATGGTACCATCTTGATAATATTTTATAATGATTTTTTGATAATAGGAATCCATAGTTATCTTGAAGGTATTAGTACATATCAATTGAAGGTCTGTGTCTGAGATGGAGAGATTGAATTCTCTTTCCCAGGAGTGAATGAAGTAGGGTTAGCCAGTAGTAGAATGCTTAATCAACAGCTTACATACAGAGTAAATGGTTTGTAAAGGTTTACTTGATTGAGTACAAAGTTTATCCAAAGGAGTAGGATTAATCAAATAGGATGGGTCAGTGATAGAATTAAAAAAATTACAGAATAAATTACAGTGATACAATTTTTTTTTTAGAAGAAGAGAAAGCTGGGTTGCCTACGATGGGCATCATCGGTCCAAGCTAGGATGAAAATGCATTTTTAATATCATACCAATTCCATATTTTTAATAACGAAGTAAGAGAATAAGGTAGTGTAGAGTCAGGAGAACAATGTGTAGGAGAAATCCAGGGGAAAAAACTGTAGGATAGGGGAGATATGCTTCTCCAATTGAATCCAAAGCTTCTGCATAGAGAAGTAGACTCCGTCCAGCTGGTAAATTAATAGTGATGCTTGATCTAAGTGAAGTTTAGCGGCATTAAGAAGAAAACATAGAGTTTGGCTAGTGAGGCAGGTATGTTAACATCTAAATACTTAAGCTCCCCAGTTTGCCATCTGTATGGAAAGGAAGTTTGCAAGTGTTCAATCATATCTGCTGTTAAAGAAATGTTGAGAGCCTCTGATTTTGTAAAGTTTTTTTTTTTAAATTGCTATAAAAACTGAAACTCTTAATTTCTTTTGCTAAAGCTAGCCATACACGTGTCGGATTCCATGGGCAGTCGATCACCCATCCGATCGATTCCGGCGATTCTGCCGGGAATCGCAGGTGTGATCAATCGGCCAATTAAGAGTATCCATCGCTGCATACCACCTTGTCCAACGGATTCCGGGACGATTCCGTGTCCGATTGTCCACCTCACAAATGGCAACTCCCCCTGATCTGTGCAGAATCGGATCAGAAAGACCAACATGTTGGTTCTCTGTCGGATCCGATTCTGGGCCCCTGAACGATCGGACCTGATCGATCGGACAAGGTGGGCTGCATGCGATTCCAGCACGATCGTTTCGCGTGCACGCGCCCGGAATCGATCGTGCCGGAATCCGGTGGGAATCCGACACGTGTATGGGGGCCTTAAGGGAAGAAAAGCTTTGATTGGATTGGAGGCATAAAGTCATTAGCATACACTTAAATTTTATGGTGAAGAGGGCCAATTCATAATCCTTGTATGCAGTCACTACTGATGGCCGAACATCAGCTGTGGGTGTTCGCGAAATAGAACTTCTGCAAATACCCACCGTTCGCATGTTCGCGGCGAACCTCCATTGACTTCAATGCAGGGCAAACTTCTCAAACCTTCACGTCATATTTGTAGCCAAAATACCAATAAAGAAAGTGTCAAAAGGGAGCAAGCACTGGGACAGTGTCATGCCAGAGGGGGGTCAATGGCTAAACTTCCCCTGAAAAATACAGATTGTTTTAAAATGCAGTCTAATGGGCAGAAATCACACAGATTTTGCCAAAAATTTGCTGGAGTGGGCTGCCAGCCTGACAGTACCTTCTGCAGCACATCACATTTAGTCTGATCTCTCTGCAATGTCCTGCTTTATTTTGTGATGGTGAACTACAACTACCAGCACAGCTCAGCTCAGGATTATAACACAGCGCACAGGTCCCATAATACAGCATACCCCACCCCTAGAAAAATACTTTTGTGGCTTAGTAATGATGAACTACATGTAACAGAACACCTTCGCTATAGCTGCAGATAACTGGATGGATTATAAAAGCAAAGTAGCTAAGCTATCCCTCAATCAGCAACAGCTCTCCCTGTCTATCTAGTACTGGAGACACCGGATAAATTGTTAAATGGATGCTGGGCTGCTTTTTTGATGGGGGGGGGGTGTCCTCCAGGAGGGAAACATGTGTTATTGGATGTACTGTCCCACCTAATTGTGGAGTGTGGGGTCAAACCTTGTCTCCTTGTTAAGGTATAGGGGGCCGGTAGAAAACCGATAATGTTCGCTGGCATTGCAAACTGGGAACATGCTATGTTCACTGCGAACTGTCCGCCGGGCGAACTTTTCGGCCATCACTAGCAGTCATCAAGTGTTTCATGGCATTTATCTATTAATAGGGGGACAATGGACATCCCAGTAATGGGCAATGTTTTTTTTGTGTCATGGGTTTTGCAACAAATTGTTCTATATTTGACTTTGGTTGTAAACCATTATATAACAGTGATGTACAGCAGCTGCTATACACCACAAGTCCCAGTTTATCAGACACGTCTAAACTTCTTACATCAACAGAGTCACTTACTTCTTACTTCAAACAGAGATCATCTTTTCTACACCTAATGGTTTATTGATTAGAACACAACATGTGCCTTGTAGCTGATGTGCAAATGAAAAAAAGTAATGCTAATGAATTATATATCACTGTCAGGTTCAGAGATATATTTTATACAAAGAGCATCTGCCTGGAAGCTGTTTTCCATCTAAAATCTTGGGGTCCTCAGGTAATTACAGCAAAATAACATGGGAGCAGGGCTTGGTTTATTGAGTGCAAACAACTATTCCTCCTGTATACTCCCCAGGTAAAGACAAAGCGAGCAGTAGATATCCAACTGTTTCATGATAATTCCATGAAAAGCAAGATCTCCTAATTGTTGTAAATTTTTCAGTAAATAACTTTAGATATATTCTATGTTGCACATTTAAAAATTAATTAATAAAACATGTAATTAAATTAGCTTATCAGGTATATAATACAAATAAATTGCAAATGCAGCCTACCTAGGAAATCCCACTTCTCAAATGGACGCTCACCCATCAGGGCATTTGACATGTATAAAACTACACCCAACTAAGATTCATTGTAGTGCTGCTGAACATGGTATCATCAAAATTGCTGGAGATGTAGGGAAGGGTTGTGGGACCATTTCATTGCTCTAGTACATGTAGTATTTTAATAAATTAAGTTTAAAATCAAGTCCAATTTATTGAAAGTTGAAAGTTCCACTTAACCTGAACGTAACTAATTGACTTGATTTATGTGCTAAAGCAATGTAATGTAATGTTCCTACACCACTTGCCTACATCTGCAATGTTGGCAATAAAACCTTGTTCATGGACTTTGCAAATAACTCCCATAAAAACATTCAAATTCTGTGACCATCTCTACACCCAATGGTCAACTTACTGCTTGCATCAGAGCCTAGAGCCCTTGAAACTAGAGGTAAGGTACTGTGATGTTTTAATACTATGCACAGCACTCTGCACTGCACAGACATTCAGTAATGCGGTCACTGGGTCCAAAATATATTTTCTAATGTGTAAACAATCAGCTTTAAAGTGTTTGAGAAGTCAAAAATCTTTTATCTAGCCCTGGATAGCATATAGACAAAGACGGACATGTCCTCAGACTGTGAAAATGGCAAATACATACAGTAGAGAAACAACAGTAGAGAAAAATAAAATAAAAAATAGAAGATAATTCTTTGGGGGGTTGTCCCTGTTCATGTTTTTCTTCTGGACTTCCTTGTGCATTCTTTATTCTAAACTGAAAAAGTTTACTTTGCATACACTTAAATATTTTTTTTATATTCAAAAAAACAAAAAGGAGGGGCAGAGGTCTGTAGGTAAGGGTCACTATACCCATAAACTGAAGCGTTTAAACAAAATTACCTACACACTCCTTTAAGCAATCATTAGGAGTGATTGGGGTGGCCCTCCCCCAACAACAAAGGGGATTTCACGTGACCTTGAGCCATAAGTATACAACCAAGGTTGAACAATGAGAAGGTTTGAGGTGAAAAAGATATATATACAACTTTATTAAATAAACATTAACAAGTGTGAGCTGGACATTTAAAAGAATCAAATTAAAAACCAGACAGAGTTCTAGTAATATCTTCTGGGTACTACCCAGCTAACAACACTAGTTAAAATCCAATAAATACAACAAAAATGGGGTCAATCGAGAGACCCATCCCTAATAGTTCCTGTAGGACAGAGAGTCGTTGGAGGAACTATCAGGGATGGGTCTCTCGATTTACCCCATTTTTGTTGTATTTATTGGATTGTAACTAGTGTTGTTACCTGGGTAGTAACCGGAAGGTATTACTAGAACTCGGTCTGGTTTTGAAAGTGATTCTTTTAAATGTCCAGCTCACACTTGTTAATGTTTATTTAATAAAGTTGTATGTATACCTTTTTCACCCCAAACCTTCTCATTGTTCATCCTTGGTTGTATACTTATGGCTCAAGGTCACGTGAAATCCCCTTTGTTGTTTGGGCTACCCCAATCACTCCTAATGATGCCCAAAGGAGTGTGTAGGTATTTTTTTTATATTATTTGCTATAAAATCTCAAAATAAGTCAATTGAATGCATGTTTCATTACCATTGCCCACAACATAGACAGTTATTTCACTTGTATATTAATAACAGGCCAATTTTTGTGCTAGCAGTACCCGAATTCCAAATGTAGTTTGTGTTATATATTAAAGCGGACCTACCACCTTGGTATCTGCTTCCTATGCAGATCTGAGGTTAAAAAAATACTTACCTGGTGAAATCTGTAAAAATGCTGTGGTGCCCCACCCCTCCTCTGACGTGCGGCCAGCTGCAAGTGAAAATTGGGAAAGTAGTGCCTCCCTGTGTGCCGGTCAGATCTGAATCTGGCCCTGTGCAGCCAGCTCTGAATTCTGGATCTGGATTGGTGGAGAGACTGAGACCAGAAGATCTCCTGGTCTTGCTCCTTTATCATACATGCTAGAGGACAGGACACTTCAGGCATGTCGGCGCTGGAGCTAGGAAGAGGGGAAGGTAAGTATGAGATTTTCCTCTACAGGGACCACTTTGTTGGATTAAGAATCCATGTAGGTGAGTAAGTTTGTATGTTTTTTTTTTTTTTTTTTTTTTTTTTTAACCTCCTTGGCGTTATGCCCGAAGCCAGTACAGGGGCAGTTTGATTGCGAATTAAACTGCGCCTGTGCTGGGATCAGGCACAACCACTGGCTCTTCATGTGCCTGCAGCGTTTCTACATAGCTTTTCCGGCCCCGTGTCTTTGGCGTCATCGGGGGCGACGCCTTAGACCTCCATGTTAATGGAGGGGGTGTCGCTTTTCTCCCCACACACCTGTGTAGAGGGCCGGGAAGAGAGCCGGCAATCAAACGTACAGTGTCTCCACCGCGATTGCCCGGGCAGCAGCTTTTTGTGCTCAAAAAAAATTCACGAAAAGCCCGTAACGCCCGTTAAGTTTAAAACCACTTTAACTTCAACAAGAAAAACAAAATAAACATGTTTTGTCCCATGGATTCTTTTATTGACTAACTATACTTCTTCCCATACAGCTCATAATTAAAATCAAGTGCTCTTAGTTTTCAGTCTTTCCAAGGCTCAATGCACAGCCTGACCAATTAGAAGGTTGGTACTTTAAATATAAATAGCAGCACTTGAAAACAGCACTATTCATTTAGGACTGGTAGAAAATAAGAGAAATATTAGAGATTCTTCTTACATTACATTTAATGACGTCTGGAAAAACAAGTGAGGACTAAGAATATATTCTAGTAGGGCTCTTTTTGCAGGTATTAACATCTAGTGAATAACATTGCATATCTTTTTAACAATGGTATTGTCAGCTCTTGATTGCAATGTGTTGGCAGCGCCATTTCTAGCCTTTCCTTGTCCTTGCCTCAGCTCGCTGTCAGCCCCGGGGGGGGCGGGGGGGTGAGGTTGGGGACTTCTTATTTCATCCCATTCTTACACCACCCTATTAGTCGACCAGCACACGCTTTTCAGATCTTCCACTGGAGGGTGGCGACGGCGGGGGCCAGTAGCCCTATGCCAGCTGCATTACTATATAACACACTGCTGCATGCTTTTTATTTATATGCAAGGCAAGCTTTTCATAGACAATTGCATGGGAAGCGTTAACACAGTATGTGTACCGTACCCTGGATATAAATACTGGATAGGTGGCCCTCTAGTTTTTTCTTGCTCCCTGACACACACAGCTCCTGGGAGTTGCCCATGGGAGTTGCTGCATGATCAGGGGTCCCTCACTTCTAAAGGAAGAAGAGTAATAAGCCACAGATGCGTTTGCTGCCATTGATTCTGACCGATGGCACACTCTCTTCGTTCCAGTGTTTATGCGTTGGTGGGAGAAAGAGGGAGTTGCTAGTTGCCAGGGAGCCACAACAAACAGGATGAAGTGTTGCATGCGGCTCTGGAGCCATGGGTTACAGCTCCCTGATCCATACAGTCCTGAAGAAGATAATTGATAATTGTCTTAAGTATTGTTATGTACAGCATGTCGTTAATGGTTATAATAGAAAAACATTTCTTTTCTATGTGCTGTGAGTTTCTTATTTTTCTGATGCATATTTACTCTCAACAGTCAAAGTTGATCAAACACTATATCACTATAGCCCATGCTTGAGGTAGATGCTTGTCAATCAAACACCCCTGTCCCCCATTTCACTTCAGTTCAATTTCAATGATCAACAACAGCCCAGACTCCAACTATTTATAGTTTATTGCTCTCCATTGCAAAGAAGAAGGATCGATAATAGGCCACCGTGCCAGATGAAGGGTTGGTGGCATTAGCAATGGTTAGGGTAAACAAATATAATTTTCTTTGCCCTAAATATTAAAAAGCAGTTAAGTCTTGAAGTGGAGACCAACTGCAAGAGTTGATAAAAGTTTAGCAGGGAATACAACTTTAAATTCTTATAATTTTTTTTTCTTATTTATAATTTCTAACTTATTTTATGTAATACAACTATTACACTATTAAAGAATAGTGATGGCCGAACTGTCTGCAAAGTGACGTCAACGTTTTTTTGATTTAAATTCCCTGCGAACATGTGGGAAATTTGAATCTTCCCGCAAGCAGGCATACAACGGACTTTTTTAAAAGTCCAATCTGTCTGTTCGTGGACGGACTTGGCCGAAGTTCACCCATCACTATTAAACAATACATTACAATGTTAAAGCACACAATAAAAAATATATTATAAGGAAATGATTTACAGCATGGGGGAATATACTATATATTTACAGCTACAGAGAATATAGATTTCCTCTAAATAAATGGTTATGTAAATGATGTATTTAGAGCTCCTGTTTATGCATCTAGTTCCCTATGTGAGAACATTATTTATTTATAAGAATTTGAATTGAGCAGACATTTACATTATATGTTCCCTTAGGTGTTACCAGGAAAATTACTTAAAATTCCAACACATGAGTAAATATTATTTCTTATTTATTAAATGTCAATAGCTCACTAAGTTATGTCATTACATACGAGAATGTTCTGGAACACAGGTAAATTACAATTATGGTAAAGGTAAAATGGCTGAAGTCTGACGCTGAAGATCGGTAATTGGAAAGTAAAATAAATCTCAGCGGGCAGAAAAGTGAATCACACAGGAACTGGCATTTTATTATCTGTGGCATTTCTGGAAACAAAATATTCAGACCTGCTTAAATTATAACTGGAGAGACCAAATGAATATGCCACTGTACTGTTCTACAAGTTTAATTATTCACCTTTATATTTATGTTAAGGCCCACTGGCACTTTAATATTCAACCTCTGGTCAATGCTGGTATTTGCTGGCGGGAGAGCAAAGAACCTTCTTGCCCCCCTTTCCCCTGGCCACCTATGCTTGCACCATAGTATTCCTCTGGAAATATAGGTCTATTTTGTTCATATTCTTTCAGCCCCTTTTATCAAACTTCTTAAACATTAGTAGTTGAAAAGAATTTTCCACATTTTAAAATCCTAAATGCTTTCTATTTTCTAATGAACTCTAATAAGTTATTGTTGACCAGTACTCAACTTTGAGAAATTCAGACTAGAGAACAAAATACAAGAGGAAACACATTGTGAACATCCAAACACAAGCAACAACACTTTCTTTTTTCCCAACAGCCTTTATTATTGTTTTATTTACTATATCTACTGGTACAAAAATTCCATAATACACATAAGAACATGGGGTTTTATCTGAATCATCTTGTGAACAAACTATACAATAACATGGACAACAATTTTCCTAACAGGGGAGACGGCTGAAACACAATATTCACAGGTCAGCTTATCCAAACTTATTTAAGAGTTTCTCCACGAAAACTGAAAAGCTAAACTCCTGATAATCCAAAGCTGAAATACAATTTGGAAGATGTTCTAGAACTGCTTTACTATTTCCACATTTTATATTTTCTACAAAAATGAGGACAAAAGAAATATATTCAATTATGACATTTGAGACAAAAAATATCAAGAAATGTGTTTATTGTCCCCTTGTGTCAAGGTTGAGTACTGCTTTAACTTGTATTGTGACTAAATCTTAAGCCCCCCATACACGTTCCGATTTTTCGTACAAATTTTGCCCGACTGACCAACGTGGTTGGGAGATTAATCGATCGGGAGATTAATCGGATGCGGAATTACGATCCCGATTTCTCAAAATCATCCGAAAAATCGATCGGGACCGCTTCGGACCTGTCCGTAAATTTTGGTCAATCTGCTGTTAATAAATAGGGTCGGGCTGATCGATCGGTGATAATTTGAGTTCCAATTTTTCGTGCCAGCTGACCGACCAACCATAACATTTTAGGTTAAAATCTGGTGACCTTATCAGATGAAAAATCGGTCGGGAGAATAATCGGAGCGTGTATGGGGAGCTTAACTGTGTAAATGTTAATAAATAAAAAAAGATTTTCTGGTAAATGTTTGTGGTTAGTAGAGAAGACATTCAAAAAAGAGCTTTCATGTAACACTAAATAAAGCCCCCCATACACATTCCGATTATTCTCCCGACCGATTTTTCATCCGATCGTGTCACCTGATTTTCACCTAAAATGTAATGGTCGGTCGGCTGGCACGAAAAATCGGAATTTGAATTATCACCGATCCATCAGCCCGACCCTATTTATTAACAGATAACAGATCGACCAAAAATTTACGGACAGGTCCTAGGCGTTCCAGACCAATTTTTCAGCAGATTTAGAGAAATCGGCATTGGTCGGGTACATAATTCCGTATCCGATTAGTCTCCCGATCGATTAATCTCCCGACCACGTTGGTCGGTCAGGCAAAATTCGTACGAAAAATCGGAACGTGTATGGGGGCTTAACCTGGACTACATTTTACACTGTTATTTAATTTTATTGCTGTAGTGCTTCATTTCGCATCCCAAGATAAATACAATATTTGTGATAGACTTCATATCAATCACAACACATGTCAAATTTCTAGATCATTGCATTTCTCAGGCTTCAACCTAATTCAGTTGGATAAGAATGCAAAGTTTGACTCCCAAAAACTGAGCTATTTCCCTTTTTCAATGATAATGAGTGGCTGAACAAGGCACAAGACAACTTGATGCGAAACCTTCACTACTAAAATAACTAAAATCCGTATGTGACAAATGCCCTCTCAGTCTGCACACCTGCCCAGACTTTCCCACAGGCTAACAGTCCACGCACCAGCAGGCAAAGAGGGGGGCTGTCAGAGGGCACACACACCATCACAGGTAGACCACAGTTATTCTTCTGCTTTTTATGTGTCACCCGCTGCCACTCCAGACAGGGATGCCTCAGAAATCACAGATTCAGCTTGAATTTTGAATGTTGAATTCTCCCCATGGATAGCCTCCCTGGTTAAGGAGGTAGCCTGTTAACCTCTTGGTGTACTGGCTATTGACCTTTGGTCAACTGGTTTTAAAACTTGTTATGGATCAATAAAATGTTATATGTTTTTCTACTAATATGGTCTGATTTGTCTCTCCTGTGGTGGTCTAGTCAATACGGGTCACTTGAAATCCCCAAATCTGGGGCCTAAGGCAACCCCTATACTCCCACACGCTTAGGGAATACCCCCATCTAACTTTCTATTGGAATTCCCACGAATATCCTGGGGACAGTGACGAACATCGGTACCCCAACCTCTATCCCCCTCTATACAAATACCAATCTAATTTACCTTATCTGACTTTGATGACCCCCTTGAGAGACATGCTGCCAGGTTAGTTGGCTTCCCCCAAAATAATCTCCTATGTTAGTTACACATGACGTACAATGTAATAAATACGAGATAATAATTTTAATAGGCCAACACATATGTTTTTTGGATCAGGAACATTATCACCAGGGAGGAAATGGATAGATCAGGGGTGGGCAAACCTACTGAGTCATGGGTCACAATGAGATCTCAAATTAGACATAAGGGCCAGACTAAAGGCACCCATACACGTCTAGATTTTCCGTTTAATCAATTTAAAAATTTGGGGGGGGGGGGGGGGGGGGGGGGGGGGGGTTCAGGGAAATCAGTGATTGATTGTTATGTATGCCAACTGTAGTAACAGATTTTTGATTGAATTTTTTTTGGATTGACTTAAAGTGTAATTGAGTTAAGGTTCAATTTTAATACAACTAAATGTCCGATCTTTTTTCGTTTGCAAATTTTCCCAATTTTAATAGGTTTAGGTCGATTCAAGCATGTGGGCTGCCATAGATTTTGAATCAATCGACAATTTTTTTTTATTGAATTACATGTAGAACTTCCTCATATGATAGTACGACTGTGGGAGTTTTTCTGTACACCTTATTTCAACTGTAGTTTAGAAGTGGGCTATATGAGCTGAACCACCTGTTGTTAATTTCAGGTGGAGCATCATCTATTAGAGGTTGCACACTTGTGGATTGGGCAACCATGCTAACTGGTTGATTTGATTTCATTTTACCCCCGCCCTTCTGCGTAGATAGGGTTGGGGGAAGTGGACCTCCATATGCCGGGTCCCCACCCTGTATTGCTCTAGTGAAATGTTTTTGAATCATTTGGACCCAGGTTGAGTCTCTTCATTACCTGACCAGTGCCTCCTCCTCTGCGCCTTGCCACACACCTATTCCGCAGGTGAGTGACATTCTTTTACATGTGTTCTTGATATGTTTATATGACAAATTGATATATTTTATGTGACTTCAGGGTTTCTGGTTTGATATTTCCGGTGGACCCTAGATTTTATTAGCATTTAAATTGATTTTTTAGGGATATAATGTTAATATATAATACAATTTGATTAACAACTATACAATGGATGTGACCCATGATGTATTGGGATTGGGTGACTTACATGACACTGAATGATGTACCCTTAGTGAGATTCTGCTTATTAATTTTTTTTTCTTGTTTATAGGACAAGAGTTTAGACCTTGTCCTTGCTTCTAGGTTGACAGTTGACCCAGGACATAACTCCTGATGAAGCCCTGAATGTCAGGGTGAAAAGCGTTATTTTCTTTGATTATAGTCTTTGACCATCCATATGTTTGAAGCTAATGTACAATGTATGACCCTTTTTAGTCTGTGGATAATCTGGATTTTATGATGTGTATTAAAATATTTTTTTGTTCTTTTTTGTCGTTCTTAATAAAATTATGCCCTGTTATATGAACACTTTTATGTGGATTTGTGTGTCGTGAAAGTCCCAGGGGCTAGCCACCGAGTGTTTGGATTAGGGTTGTCTCTGTCCAAACAAAGCTACTGTGACAGACTGGTCATCTGTCACTCTGTGGATGGACCTTTATGTGGTGTCCTGGAA
>CM070036.1:105041811-105054138 GCA_036250615.1 Ptychadena robeensis
CCCACTCTCACTGAAGCATGGAAGAATGTTAAAGTGAATAACGGAAACCCGGTAAGTCCAGGGGCAGAATGTGTGTTTCCCCACCTTGCAGTTATTGATAATATGTTGTTCCATGTCAACAGGATTCATGAGGAGGTAGTGGAACAGATTGTGGTACCCAAGGCATTTAGATGAACTGTGCTTAATATGGCTCATTCTCATCCCTTGGGGGGGACACCTAGCATATGAGAAAACCAAATTGAGCACATTGCAATGGACCTTGTAGGACCATTGGTTAAGTCTGCTAGGGGCATCAGTACATATTGGTGGTTACGGACTACGCCACTCGGTATCCTGAGGCTATCCCTTTAAGGAACACCTCCTCCAAGGCCATAGCTCAGGAGCTGTTCCACATGTTTACCCATACTGGGATCCCAAAAAAGATTTTGACCAATCAAGGGAGCCCGTTTATGTCTAAGGTGATGCAAGAGCTTTGTAAATTTCTCCAGATTAAACAGCTGCGCACTTCTGTTTACCATCCCCAGACCTAGGGATTGGTGGAGAGATTCAACAAAAACTCAAAGGAATGCTGAAAAGGGTGGTTGATAGAGATGGCAGAAATTGGGGTTGTCTACTCCCTTACCTGATGTTTGCCATCAGAGAAGTCCCACAGGCCTCTACTGGGTTCTCGCCATTTGAACTGGTGTATGGGCATCACCCACGGGGAATTTTGGATGTGGCAAAGGAGACCTGGGAGAGTCAGTCTACTCCATTTAGGAGTGTGGTGGAGCATATTGCTGATATGCAGGACCGTCTATCTGCTGTCATGCCCCTAGTAAGAGAACATCTGATTCAGGCTCAGGAAGCCCAAAGCCGAGTGTATAATAGATCAGCACGTATTTGCACTTTCCACCGGGTGACCGAGTGCTGGTCCTGGTCCCCACTGTGGCTGGCTAGGTGGCAAGGACCCTATGAAATTCTAGAAAGAGTTGGGGAGGTAAATTACAAGGTTTATCAGACAGACAGACGGACGGAAGAAAGAGCAGATCTACCATATAAATCTAAATAAAACCCTGGTAAGATTGGGAGGCCTTATCAACCCACCCAGCCACTGCGGTATTAAAGACGCCCATAGTGCCAGAGGTTAAAGTAGCGGAGTCCCTCTCTAGCAGTCAGAAACAGGAAGTAAAGTAGTTCCTGATCCACAACCGCCACATATTGTCAGACAAACCCAGTCTGACGGATATTATAAAACACAACATTGTGACAGAACACGGGGTTAAAGTCCACCTTAAACCCTATAGGATCCCTGAGGCTAGGCGTCAGGCAGTGTCAGAGGAGGTTAGAAAAATGTTGGAGCTAGATTATTGAAGAGTCTCATAGTGAGTGGTCCAGCCCAATTGTTCTTCTGGAAGCATCAGGTTTTGCAATGATTTTCGGGAAAATGAGGTTTCCCAATTCGACGCTTATCCCATGCCCAGGGTGGATGAGCAAAAAGAAAGGCTTGGACCAGCCAGGTACATCACAACCCTAGATCTCACTAAGGGTTACTGGCAGGCACCCCTGACTGAGGAGGCCAAGAAGAAAACTGCTTTTTCTACGCCAGAGGGCCACAGGCAGTAAAAAAGGTTGCCGTTTGGGTTACACAGGGCTCCAGCCACCTTCCAGAGAATGATGGGCCGCATACTCAGACCACATCAAAAGTATGCATTGGATAACCTAGATGACGTGGTCATTTTTAGTCCAGCTTGCGAAAGTCATCTGCCCAGGGTGCAAGCTGTCCTAAATTCTATTTGGAAGGCTGGGCTGACTTCAAACCCAAAGAAATGTGCAATGGGTTTAGAGGAGGCACATTACCTGGGGTACGTTATTGGCAGAGGTATAGTCAAACCTCAGATGACAAAGGTTGACGCTATCCAGGAGTGGCCCTGCCCAAAAACAAAGAAACAAGTGAGAGCCTTTTTGAGTATCGTGGGGAATTACCGCAGGTTTGTCCCTAACTTTGCCACCTTAGCGGCCCCACTCATTGATCTTACCAAGGGGAAAAAGTCAGGAACAATCACCTGGCCCCTAGAGGCGGAGAGGGCCCTCCAAGATATAAAGATGGCGTTATGTAAGTGCCCGGTCTTAGTGGCTCCTGATTTCCAGAAGGAGTTCCTAGTACAGACAGACGCATCAGAGATGGGCTTGGGGACTGTTCTATCCCAGGTAATAAATGGTGAAGAGCATCCCGTGGCTTACCTCAGTAGAAAATTAACCCCCGTAGAGAGCAGGTATGCCATTGCAGAGAGTGTGCTGGAAGCACGACTGCTCCAGTAAGGACTTTGAATTTCTTAATTCTCTTATAAATTCTGATATAAGGACATCTCATATGAACATGTTTTTCTGCGGACCTACTGAATTTTGAAGATATATATATTTCCTGTGTTTGACACCTCAATAGGCATGTCACATAAAGAAGCTCTATATGGGTGACTGTCTGATTTAAAGTTCCTGTATTGTGACCACAGTCTGGCTACTAGATGACGTCAAAAGTCACTAAAGAGCGCGTAATAATATGATAAAATCTCTAAAAAACAAATACTGTTAACTCTCAGTTGTCCAGAAGGTATATTCTATGAGGATTAGTTGATCTTTATATTGATAACTCCCAATCACTTCCCACAGTATGAGTTCTTTTCCTGTATATGCTAATATTCAATGTCTATAAAATCTCCTGTATTTCCGCAAACTAGCAGAACTATCGCCTGTATTGTTCTCATCACATGTGATTAGTTAGTTAATGTTTATTTAACAACAAGACGGTATTGTGTCAAGATTCCACATCAAGAGCAAATGTTTGGCCATCAAATGGGCGCTGGAGAGCCTTAGGTACTATTTGCTATTTGGTAGGAAGTTCAGGCTCATCACAGACCACGCCCCGCTGAAATGGATGGCCCAGAATAGAGAGAGAAATGCCCGAGTCACCTGGTGGTTCCGGTCCCTGCAGGACGTTAACTTTATTGTGGAACACAGGCCAGGGTTTACAGCAGGGTAATGCGGATGCTCTCTCTACGGTGTTCTCTATGTCGGCTGCCTGTGCTCAGCCCCACAGGCTGGAGCAGAGGGGGGGATATGTGACACAGTCACCCCAATATCACCTGTGCCACTGGGCATTGTGCTGGATGGGAGATATGTGGGACCCCAGTATCTCAGATTCCCATTTTGAGATGAGACCAGCAATCTCTTTATTTGGAGGGAGCTTTTCATGTTCCTCTGCTGGTATTTTTTGTGTGGATCGCCTCATTGGGAGAACCATTTGCAGCTGAACCCCCACAGTGTATGATTCATGTCTCTGCAGGATTGGTATGTGTGTTGCATGTCTCTGCATGATTGGTGTGTCCAGGGAGTATATGTTGAAGGGAAGAAATGTAAATAGAGATTTTTCTGTGTGTTGTTTTATTTCTAGGACTGTCTATTAACCTTTTATGGGATTGGATGAGAGGTCCATAAGACCTCTCTATTCATTCCATAGGGCGGATGGGATCCTAGTAAAAGGGACCTACTGATCCTCGATGAGCCCCCACCTGCACCCCACAACACCAGGTAAAGTTGTGGGGAAGAGGCCCTTGTAACTCTGTTACCCTTTTAATTGTGTGTATAAATCTGAATTTTAAAAGGCAGAATTGTATTAAGCGTGAAGAAGGGATCTGAGACACACTGAAAGCTGGCTTCTTTAATGACTTGGACAATAAGGGGAGCACTTGAATTCCAAACTTTCTATGAAACATCAATACCATCCAACGTAGCAGTGTAAATTAAATGTTATATATTATAAGCAAGCTTTCAGAATGTCTTAGCTCCCTTCCTCACTACATTTCTAGTTTTGAGACATTTATACACAAAGTTACAAAGTCATAAATACCTTATTTTTTGACGACTTTTCCTCCCCAAAATCTGGAGGGGGGTATGCCTGCATTTTATGGTCCGAAGGCACAACCACCTAGGGTCACTCGGCCACAAGCGGTCACACCTTGGATCCCCGTCAGCACCTTTCCTCTCCCAGTCAGATTAGCCAGGGAGGCGAAGGAGCTGTCCATGGGCGGATCTACAATCTATACTGCAAAGTTTACATTAGTGGAGGGGCCCGCTAATATAAACAATGGAAAGCAGGGACAGATGAAAGGGCTTCAAGCCGCAGCTCTCCCATCTATCTCTGCCTGTGTGTGAGAGCTTCACTCACAGACAAAACAGTCGACACAGTGATGTCTGCGCCGGCTTCTTCCTTCTTGCCGAGTGAAGTCACGGAGTCGAATTCTTTTGAATTGGATCAGATGAATTTCTTTATCTGATCCGGCCTCCAGAAATAGCCGATATCTCCGGCTATTTCCGGGACAGACGCTCATGTGCGATGATATCACGGAGGCGGGCGGGAGTTTTAAAATTTAAAGGTACATGGCAATTTCAATCAGCCACAGATTGAAGCTTCTATGGCCGGCTTTAGAGGTACTTGACAATTTTTTTTTCTTAGATTTTTTTTTCTTATTAGTTTACATTTGTTTTCTTTTTTTTATTGGATTGGATAAATGTTTTTCCAATCCAAATCAAAAGAAAAAAAAGAAATGTAACCAATAAAAAAAAAATTCTAAGAAAAAAAAATTGTCATGTACCTCTAAAGCCAGCCATAGACGCTTCATTCTGTGTTCGGGGTGATTGCCGCATTCGGGGTAATCGCTTGGTGATCAATCACAAAGCGAATGCGCCCACCTGGAGCGACCGCTCGTGGTTGCACAAAACTTTGATCAGCCAGAGAACCATACGTTTTTCTCTGGTCGATCACCAGTACTTTGAATGGGAACTAGACCCCTTTACTGAGTCCATAATATAAAATGAAGAGTTCCTTCATATCTATCGAGAGAAACCGTTACTGTGTCCAAAATTAATCCACTTTAATACTCCTTGTTGTTTTGCAAATTAATGATGCGGTTAAAATATTTCATTTATTTGGTATGTGGCTAATGAACATGAAATGCCGCAGAGTACTTTACTTTATTTGAGTAAGAAGCCAAGCAGTATACAGTTTATAGCATTTGATGTTGACAGAATGTAAACAGCCTTAAACCTTATTTGAAAATAGATATCTCACCCGGTCCAAAGTCCTCTACTGCCAGGGCAGAGAGATGGAGACCCATGGTTTATGGGAGAGCATGGCATTCCTGGGGCTGATTTGTGTCTCGCTGATATCCCCAACTACTTGCAGGACATGCAGAAGAATAGCTCACTAGCTGATGACACCTTTTCTATATACAGTGGTCATGTTTATTTTATATATGCATGTGCTGTAACTTGCCACAGCTGCATTACCTCAATGCAAGTATATTGGTATACAATTATCAGCCTCAAGACATTTAGCTAGCTGCCAAATGCTGTAATACTGCAGGCACACTGGCTTAGATGAATGAGTATCTCCTATATGATACATTATTCTTCAAAATGATGACAGCTATTTGGTAGTAATTTTTTAAAATAAACTCCACCAACAGCCTTTTACAATAGTTTTCACTCAATTTCTCTCATGAAAAAATCTATAAATATTACCAATAAATTACTGTGATTTTTATAAATAAACTTTTTATTATACTTATCGTATTTTTCGGACCATAAGACGCACTTTTTCACCCCCAAAATTGGGGGCAAAAAGTGCCTGCGTGTTATGGTCCGAATGTGCGACCCCCGGGGCCACTCGGCCGCTGGTGGTCGCATCTTGGCTGCCCGCCAACTCCCCCGGCACGGAGATTAGTCGGGGGAGCTGGAGGGAATGTCAGTTGAGAGATGCCGGCTGGTGCCGGCTCTCTCAGCTGTTCTGTAAAATTCTGTCAGAAAAGCTAGAGAGAGGGAGAGATGGAGTGTCATCTTTCCCTCTCTCAGTGTCAGTGGGAACCGCACGGGCAGAATCACAGCTGAGCTGTTTAGAGCCGAGGAGAGTGAGAGGACAAATGCTGCAGCATCGTGCCCTCCTCCCTCCTGCTCCTGAGTGATCAGTGTAAAGACATGTGCTGAGTCACTGCTGCTAGTGACCCCTGCTGGCTGAAAAGAATATTGCCTTCCAAATCCACTGCATTAAGTCAATTGATGTGAAAACTTAATAAATATTTTTTTTTCTGGATTTCCTGCCCTAAAAACTGTGTGCGTCTTATGGTCCAGTGCGTCTTATAGTCCGAAAAATACGGTAAATCAACATTGGACAAATATAAACACACAGCTAAAATACTGTATGTATAGTGGGGAAAAAAGTATTTAGTCAGCCTCCAATTGTGCAAGTTCTTCCACTTGTAAAGATGAGAGAGGCGTGTCATTTTCATCATCGACATACCTCAACTATGAGAGACGGAATGGGGGGAAAGAATCCAGGCAATCAAATTGTAGGATTTTAAAGGAACTTTTTTTGTAAATTATGGTGGTAAATAAGTATTTGGTCAATATGAAAAGTTCATCCTAATACTTTGTTATATCCCCTTTGCTGGCAATGACAGAGGTCAAATGTTTTCTGTGAGTCTTCACAGGGTTTTCACACACTGTTGCTGGTACTTTGGCCCATTTGTTTGTATATGAACAAATACTTATTTTACCGTGGAATTTAACAATAAATTCATAAGACATCCTACAATGTGAATTCCTGGATTCTTTATGATGAAAATGACACTTCTCTCTAATTTTTTGTCTGACATGCCATTAGGTACTGAGATGAGATCCTTTAGATCCCTTGTGAGACCATATGCTAGTGCGGTTGGCCCTGGGTTCCTCCTAATGCAAGACAATGCTAGACCTTATGTGGCTGGAGTCAGCAGTTCCTGGAAGATGAAGGCATTAATGCTATGGACTGGCTTGAATCTAATTGAGCACATCTGGGACATCATGTCTCGCTCCATCCACCAACGCCAAGTTGAACTACCAGGAGTTGGGGGATGCTTTTGTCCAGGTGTGGTTGGAGATCTCTCAGCAGACCATCCACCATCTTCTCAGGAGCATGCCCAGGCATTGTAGGAAGGTCAAACAGGCACGTGGAGGCCACACACACTGAGCCTCATTTTGACTTGTTTAAAGGACACTCCATCAAAGTTGGTTTAGCCTGTGGTGTTTTTTTCCAGTTTAATTTTGAGTGTGGCTCCAAAACCAGACCATCCATCCATTGATCATTGATTTGTGTGATTTTGTTGTCAGCACATTCAACTATGTAAAGAACAAAGTGTTTAATAAGAATATTTCATTCATTCAGATCTGGGATGTCTTATTTTTGTATTCCCTTTATGTTTTTAAGCAGTGTATTTATTTTTTTAATCGTATAGCATAGTGACCATGAAACGCCTTAGAGTCTTGATGTCTGTCCACAAATTGCTGTAATGTTTTTATAAAGAATACTCAATAAAAGAACCTTCCTTGTAAAGAGACCTTTTTCCCAGTGACAAGCTTCTATAGAAAGAGTATTAGAACATTACCTGGAAAAGGAAAGGGCACAATTGCACCAGTAATAAATTACAAGGGTAGATAGTTTTATGATGAGGGCCTGAGTAGCCAATTTTGGAAACACACTTTAACTTCACCGTACTATCCTATCATTATGTACTGGCAAAGATTGATGGATAAATTGATGTGTACACTAAAAAACAACATATAAGCATATGTACAAATTATAGCATGGAAATAAACAATATACAAAAAATACTTTATGAATACTGCATTGATTTGCTGTATATATTGGTTTCCATATATACTGCAATGTAAAAAGAATCCTGTTTACTGAATAATGTAAATATTGTACATTTGTTATATTTATGGTAGTTTCTTTCTTCTCTGATTACTATTTCATAAGTTATTCTCATCCTCATATATTTTACTTTCAGCCATCATGACACGAGATTAATTTTTCAAAGCATTAATGTACATATAACCCCTTACCTTAACAAGTTTCATTTGAAAGCAAACACATGAAAGAACAAATAAAGTATCAATAAATTATTAGCATTGTGATGTATATGAAATAATGAAAGAATGACTGACTTGTTTGTGCTCTAATTTTTAAGCACTTGTGTAAGTTTTAAAGGGTAAATATACATAATATAATGAGTGTGTGATATCTAATAAATAAATGTTACCTCCACTGCCCCAATACATGTACAAATATATTAATCCTGTATAGGGCAAAACACATGAGTGGTAAAGAACTGTTTAGCTGTGATGTGTTTTACACACTTTGCTACTAATTCCTAGGTTGTCCAGTCCACAGCCCCTGGGCCAGAATTGGGTTTACCAAGCTGTTCGCCTACACAGTTAGGAAACAGGGGTCACAATCATGATCAAATCTTTAAATGTGATTCTCCAAGATGATGATGACAGCAATGTGGCATGATAGTTCTTTCTATGTCCAATCAGAGGTTTTAGGGGCAGGGCTGGCTACAGGTAGTCCTTGAGGACCAGGACAGAAATGACAGTTAAGCTAAATAGCCATTTCCTCTCCCAACTTTCATATCCCATCTGCTGGTACATACAATTAGCCTAATTTTACCTGTTGCACCCTACACATTGAACTTTAATGTTTTTGTGATTCCCACAGACAGAATATATTGCCACTACTCAAACTAATTGGGTATAGTAAGGAAAAGTCTATCACTGGTGCTTTGGATACAAGGGCTGCTCCTATTGTGGCTATGTGTGATTCATATTAGACCTCTAGGTTTTGGAAAATCTGCAATCTGACCCTAGATTTTTCTTTAACACAGTGGAGGCCCTTAAATGCATAGGAGTGAATGTATCCTCAAAAGTATATGTCAAGGAAAAAAACTATTTTCAGCCTAGTCATTTTATTTTTTGTGTTCCTAAAAAGTTTAGTTACTTTTAATAAATGAAAGACAGACATAGTATAAGTATCATGATTCGTCACTTCTTGAGGATGAGGATTTCGCAACAAGGTCTGTTGCTGTATATATATAAATCTGAGGGCTACTCAGATAAGAGTTTGGTGTTGTCGTGCCTTTTGTAAGGGGTATAACGTTTTATATATATTCTTAGTTCTAATATCTATTGACATATATACATAAGCCATTTTATTTTGTTTTCTCCATTTTAAAGTTTGTATGAGAATTATGCAAGACATGTTTCCAGGTGGTTCCTGTGAGAACAATAGACATTCTTATATTATTATTAGGCCTGTCCTTGGAACATTGTAGATGGTTGGGAAAGGCCTGTGATATCTGTCTGGGTTGTGTAACATTGTATGTAGGAACACTTTTAGTTACTTTAATAGGTGATTCATCCTAAAATCAAGCAGGCATTGTTCACAAGATAACTATGTTTGTAACATTTTGATGTTAATATCTGTTGTTGATTTTGTTTTGAATTCCTAATATTAAAAAATTATTTTACTGTATAGTTTATACCATACTGCCATCCAGTTATCTAATGGTAATATTACATTATTTTTGCCTAACAGGTTAACTACTAATTATAATATGGAAATTTGTTAAATGCGATTGGACAATCCAAATGTTTTGGGGGTGTGTCTGTTAGGTAAAGTTTTCCCTAAAAAGGGAGGCATGGGGATCCTGCCATCACGATTCACGAGGGAGATCCTGACACTAATATATCAAAGAAAGTTCCAGCCATCACAACCAGGGGGATCCAGCCAATGAAACACAACGTCTCATTGCCCACATCTTGATAAAGTATATATTTGATATTATATTTCTCAACAAGCTGGCGTGATATTTAGAAGTTATCTGCTTGTTTAAAAAGGTTATAGCTAGTATGGTCTATGATTAGTATGACCTCTTGGTGAAATGCATACATCAACCAGGCTGCTTCCATAGACTTAAAGCGAAACTCTGGCAGTTTGCCATTAGTCTGTATCACAACCATAGCTTGTTACCTTGGAGAAATAATTGCCTTTATCTGGGATGTTGGCATATTGAAGATCTTGCAGAGTTTTAGTTTCATGTGTTCCCTGGGTGTGTGATCTGTAACATAACTGAGAGTTTTAAATGCCTCGCCTACATTTAGCCATAAATGACACCATATACTGTATGTTGAGTTAATACATGTTGATGTTGTCATTCTGATATCTGACTTGCTGGTCATATATATCTTGCGGTATTATTATCTTTTATTATATGTGTATATATCTCCGTGTATGCTAAATAAATGTATATTTTTGTGTGATTATTCCAGCTCTGTTTTGTTGATTGCACAACCTAAATCACATTCACTATAATTGAATTCTGTGAGCTAAAAAATATTGTCCATCTCAGGAACTTTTCTTATGATTACTAAAGGTTATTAAGCTGTTGCTAAGATAACCCTAACAGTGTGAAAGGTCCATATACATTTAATATGCTTTTGTAATAACCATTTATAAATAATTTAAGCATATTGTAAGTATATGGATCTTTCACAACAACACCCTTACAGACCTTGTTACTAAAGAACTAAGTTAGTACTAAGTAAGTAACAGCTAAAAAAAGTTAATATTTGACTATGTCTGTCTTATGTTAACCAAAGTAAGTACTTGAGCTTTTCTTTTTTTGGACCACAAAAAAAGAAATTTCTTTGCATCACAGAGAGCAGGAGACACTCAAGGATACAGGGGGAAGCAATCTGAGCACACCCACCAGAGAATCCAGCCTACTGAGTAGGGGCAAGCACCAACATATCAAAAGTAAGTAACCTGGTACCAACTTGTATTCCAGTTTACCCAACCAATTCACACAGCCTTACCTGCTCATGACAAATAATTTTTTTCTGTTCTTCTACTTTTCCTTCTGTCTCTTTTTATACAATACCACCGCTCTTATAATTGAAGATGGCTTCTAACCTCCTTAGTGTTCATGACGAGCCCATCTCGTCCAGAGTTTGTGTAAAGAACAAACTCTGGATGAGCTGGGCTCACATGAAGCCGCATATCCCCGGAAAGCTACGGCGATGCTGCTTCCAGCCGCAGCATTTTCGGGGTTCTGCGGCATCACCAAAGGGGGCGAGGGTGAGCAGTGCCATAGACCTCCATGTTAATGGATGTGTCATGAATGACACTGGCTGTGTGGAGAGGTGAGGGGGGAGGGAGGAAATGGCAGGCAGTGTACCTTGTACACTGCTGCCATTGCCTGTACCACACTGTTAAAAACGGTGCGGTACAGGCGGTGCGCTAGGGAGGTTAAACACAGATATAAAAAGAAACTACTGCTTTCTTTTTTTCAGCCTACCAAAACATCAAATATCCATCACACTACTCTATTCATCTGCACATGCATACATTTCATTTTACTTTTACATTTTCATTTTTTAGTTTACTGTGAAAACTTACTGCCTTGTCTCCTAAACACCTTTCAATACACTGGGCAAGGTGATGTGATCACCCTTAAGAACTTTTTAGAATGGTGGGCATGTAAGTCTACAATCTAAAGAAAACTTCCTAAAAGTAAAAATAGAGGATTAACCAGTTCACACCACTTGCAGACTCAAACACAAGAATGCTAGTTTACACATCTAAAAGAACCCAATTTGAAAAAATAATATTTTTGACAGAAAAAACATGTACTATAATGGCAAGAAAAAGACAACACATAGAATGAATGAAATGTTCCGAACAATACCATGTCACACTGTCAAACATGATACAAGACAGTATTAGTCTTTTCATATATATGGCTATGGCTGGTAGTGAGTCACGTGTATTTATTGACGGTATAACTACAGATAGAAGTAAAAGGAATTCTGAATCTATAGTGTTATAGCTGCTCAGTTTCAATCAAATCCTGAAAACCTGATAGCACTGCCTTTCATGATACAGATTGACAATTACCTACAGCATACAAATAAATTTCAGGGGCTTGTGAAGGTAATCTCGGAGAAGACTAGTACTTTAAGCTTTACCTGGCAAATACAAAAAAGAAATGATATACCTAACTGACCATAACGGCAATAACGGAAATAAAGGCATTTTGATTTTCTTAGATTTCCGCTCTACAAAAACATCTCTGCTGAAAATGTATTACATTTTTGCTGTCACAATGCATTACATTTAATAGGTCTTGACAGCTCATCTATTCTAAAATATTTATATTTGTCAGAATTCCTGAAGGAGATACATTGTCAATGGAGGTTGTTTTTGCTATGCTAAGAAATTATTCTTAGGCTGTGGCAAGTGAGTGGCATGGATGCCCCAGTTTCATATTTGTGTGACAATGATTGGTTACCTAAAATCAGGTTCTTCTAAAGAATCACTACATTTTGTTTAGTTAATGTGTGTAAAATTGATGTATTGTAAGAAATTGAAATAAAACAATTATTACAGCTGTGTATTCGATATATAATAGTATACTA
>CM070036.1:105054238-105067518 GCA_036250615.1 Ptychadena robeensis
TTCATTTCTTTGTCATTGGACAAACTTAAAAAATCAGTGAGGGGTCAAATAATTATTTCCACCACTGTACATGTGTTTAGTAGTAGAGAAGGGAGATCAGTCTGCTGCTCCTTATTTGTCCATTCAAAGATTCTGGGCAGGGAGGTGACCTAACTCAACTTTATTTGAGAAAAATGTTCTGTGCTATATTGAAGGGGTGTAAAATAAATTTCTACTACGGTATATTGTAATTACGGTGTGTATTTATCTGTTTCCTGTAATTGTTTGAACTGGTCATTAAAATGGAATTCAACAACTCTTACACATTTACCTGAGAGAATGCAAAATCATTGCATTCATTGGTTTCTACATCTTCAAGAGGACATTGATAAATAATTTTTGAGTTATAAATGTGTGTACGTGCAAGATTCATATTGCGCATTTTATATAAATGCCGCAAGCAACTGTAAACTGGCTGCAGCTGTAATTCTTTCAGATTCATTAATTCACATTAAGACTGCAACATCCTTGTACATCCCCAGCATAGAAATATATGTTTTGTGGATTTGTACATGGGCTGTGTACCAAAAAAAATTCCCTTGTGCCTAAATGGCAAAATAAACAGCATCAAATGTAAGAACGAAACATGCCCCTCTTCTTTCAGTGGGATTTCTATCAATGCTGATACATCTGGTGCAATGTTTTTCTCCTGGCTTTTCACCAAAAAATCACTGCTATCTTACAGGAATATTTGAACCGATAATATATTATAACTGTGCTCAATACAACAGCATATATAGGCTTAAGTTGTATAAAGATTATAAAAGGTAACATAAGGTTTAGGATAGGATAATCAAAAAGTACATGGCATACCACTACATATAAATTTGGTATAGGGTACCTCACTTGCCAGGATCTACTACCACAACTCCTGAAAATACATGATTTCACTAACTACAGGGATTCTTTGTTGGACCACTCAAAGTAAAGGGAATAGAGGGTCAACCCTCAGCCCAGACAAGGTGGGTGAGTTTTCAACAGCTTTAACAGCAATTATCAACACACTGCTTGATATATATATATATGCATATATGCATATTGGAATTAAGAATAAGGGTGAGCTCCATATGGAGGGACACTGGGTGATAATATTCCCTCATGCTTGATACTCATCTCGCATGAGGATATCTTAGACTGACTGCTTAAGGTGACGGCACCCAATAGTGACGACTCAGACAATGAACATATAACCACCCTTTCCCCCACGCTAGTGCTGCCTGTTGGGGAGCGCACACCAGGTATCTTTAATCTGCCAGCGTATTCCCATTACTAAGGACGGGAGTCCTGAGGATTTGCGGATCTGATGCGGTTCAATCGCCTGCAACACAAAACGACCCAGTAGCCGGTAAGCCAACTATATTATACAACTGTTTATATGTAAAAGTTCCATGAGGAACATATGGGAATTGACAAAATTAAAGTATAAATATAAAGAAACCTAGAACAGGGTACTTAATTAGGGCTTTGTTTGAGAATATGGCATAATTTGTAATGGTATGTTTAACGAATTAAATTGAATGAGAAGGTAGATAAATCCATGTATGAGCTGACAGCCACAAGATATGATGCATATTTTTCCACACATTGATGCCTTGATGGTTTTTAGGAAAATCCTCCAGAAATCCCTGATGAAGTCCCCTTAGAGGATGAAACGCGTTGGAGCGCCTGGAGTTGACTATAGGACCCCACTTCCGGACCACCAAAAATATTGGACTTTTTTAACCTTGTAACTTATGCTTATATGCATGGAAGAGCTACCTTCCTATGGAACTATGTTATTTATTGTAACACTATTGCACCTTGAATTTTGAATGACAATTTATGTACCTGTGTATGTCAGGTTTTTTGCAAATAAAATTGTCAAACGTCAATCCCTCAACTGGAATTCGATTGATTATCACCCACCCCTAAGGTATGCCCCCCCCTCCCCCCTAATTCTTTGTAAATATGTCATGTCATTTGCAATGCTCATGACAAGGCATAGGTAAATGACATAGGTAAATGGAGGTGCAGTAGAAAAATTATTCATGAAAGCCACCGGTGGCAAATTTGGGGGCCTTTGTTTAGTTTCTCAGATGTGCATGGCTTCACCCATGCACCCAGAGACCACACACCTTGAGTCCTTCACTGACATGACTAGTTTACCCCCTGGTTTTGTAAAGTAGGTAATTTAAATGTAATCACTATAATAATTTAGTAACCTCATTGTTCTTGGAAGGTGAAAGACAGACAAAAGTTTCTAACCAATTGTCTACAAGTACTGCATATGTAAAATATGTTTTTGATACTTTGATATGCAGTACAATCACACACATTTGAAAATAATAAAAATGTTTTAAACTTACAAATACATCAAGTGTCCCAAAAGTATGTGGTTGCATATTTAAGGCTCTGATGAGACACAGTTTAACTCTTAGTTTGGTGCAAAAACAATACATCACCATCACCATGTTTAAGTATGGTGGTAGCAGTATCATTCCTTGGAAAAGTAGGAATAGTTCCATACATGCTAAAGCATACAACCAAATTAACAAAAGAATGGAATGACCCAACCAAAGCCTATACGTAAGTCCAATAGAAAATATGTGTGGTAACCTAAAGAGGGTTGTGCACAAGAGATGTCCACACAATCTAATAGATTTAGCATTTTTGCAAGGAAGAGTGGGCAAAACAAGACACCTACTCCTTTTACGCTGCCCAGTGGTTTAACTATTTTGATCATTAGTTAGTTTTAATACATATAGATTCCCAGACATAGACCAAAGCACTGACCCTATCTACTGTTAAACCTATATGCCATGCCTCACCAAAGATAGAAGCTCTAATTTTTATTACATTTAATCAATGCTGCGTGCCCTTATATCCCCCTCGTGGTTACGACCTCTGTACCACGGAAAATTCCTTCATAATTGCCCTATTACCGGCTCGACTTCACTACCACTTCGGATTACCATTCTCTTAAGGTAGCCATACACGGGCCGATTTGTCACCGATCCGATCATTCTAGGCGATTAGGAATCGGCAATTGATCAGATCGGGAATCAATGCAACACCACCTTGGGAATCCGTTTTGCGGCTGATTTGGACATGAACCGATCTTCAAAATGGCCAATTCCACAAAATCCATCGAAGGCTGCTGCATAGGGCTATGGGTCCACCAACGTACTCCAATTGCCAAGCGATCGACCGAAAAAAAACAGCATCTTCATTCAATGTCAGATCCGATTTTTAGTGAATGCCCGCAGTGATCGATCGGTCAAAAATCAAGTAGAAAATTGGCCTTTGTATGGCTACCTTTATACTGTATATACTAATGACCCTAACCATTTTCTGAGTGTGGGACCACAAAGCAAGTTTTTCTCTACCCTCCCTTTTCCTATTTTATTTTTTTCTTTTGGATTTTCTCTTTCTTTCATTTTGTTGACTTTAGAGGGCGAGGGATGGGAAGCTCAGTTCTGGTGCTTAAAATGTTATCTTTACATACATTTGAATGATATTATCGCCCATCTCATTTCATATGTATACAATTTTTTATTCATAGTTTTCTATTTCATGTGTTTGAATTGTTAACCACTCTAGGAATATTTCAAAATGTGGCTCGTGGTAGATTTTAAGAACCAAAAGTATGTTTGTTCTTTAAAAATGGTGTAAATATGTAAATAATTTTTAAAAAGACTGAATACTTCATTTTTATAGTAAAGTTAAAAGGCGCTTCAACAAAGTATTAGTCCAAGGGCATGCATAATTATGCAAGTAGCTTGTTGTTTTTTTATATATTTATATTCTGCTTACAGATATGTTTTTTTTATTAATTATACATCAATAGTTTTGGAAATTTTTGAAAGGGTTAATAGTGGTCTCATTTTTATTTTACAAAAACCTGGCAAATTTTTATTAACTGAACTGAACAGTAAAGTGCATTAAAAAGACATTATTTACTCTTTCACAAATATTGTATGCAACAAAATGTTGTTCTTTTCTCTAATATGCTCCATGGCTTCCATTTGCTTTAAAAGTACTTGGCATTATTTAAACTCATTCTCAGATCAATTTCATGTTATTTGCTTTACTCTTAGCAGTCTCTGTAGATCTTCATTGAGCTGTTAGAAGTTGTTGATAAAATAGTCAATATAATAAATGAACTGAAAATAGCAGACGCACATGCTGCATTCTGCCCAGGATTAACATTTAACATTTATGTTCAAGAAGTGGACATGATAACCGTATCTCTTCACACAATGATCCTCTAGCCCTGGAAAAATCTTGACTATGCAATTTATTAATCTGAAATCAATGAGAATATTGTGTCCTCTTGGAAACAAAACACTAAGTGTATCAATAACATATGAAAAGCTTTGGGGTACAGTGAACAAATGACCGTGTCATACAGTCAAAACCAATATCTTACCAGCCAGGATGTACTGCTTGTTTTGTCAAAGATACAGAAATCTATTTCAAAGTGCTGTTCAATTTAAAAAAACAAGCGTTAGCATTGAATTTAACTCTACGGAAATAAATATATATATAGAAGGATTGAAACTAGAAAATAATTATTTTTTTGAATAAGCTATTTAGGAAAACATGAATTGCTTTAAAGAGAACTTGTGCTTAAGTCATGAGCACCAAACCATGATCATGAAAATCACTTTAAAGCAGCCCTTTTTGACCAATTACCTATATAAATATATGCTTTTTATATGTTTTTTAAACATTTTTTTATTGATCTCGAAATCTAATGTAAACACACAGCAGATGTTTTTTAAGAAACTAAAGGTGGGCATATACGGTCAATTTTCCTATGCTTCATTCGATACTATGGAACTAATCGAAATCAAACAGGGATTTACCAACATGTTGGTTTCCTGTTAGATTGAGCTTTCTTCAAGCATGATCAATGGAAAGTAAGGTTGGATGCAATAGGTTTGAGAACAAACGATCACTGCGTACATGCACGCAGATCGATTGCGCAGGTATTGATATAAAAATCTACCTGTGTATGGCCACCTTAACTGAAACACAAACAAAGGCAAACAGAGTGTTTGTCATCTTGCTCTCAAAATAAAATACTTTGCAATACAAGCACCTACAAAAATTAGTGGGGGGCTAAACCTGCTTGTTATATGTACATGTATAATTTTTTGTCTAAGAGCTGAACACTGGAGTGTATAAAGGCCATTTCTTGGGGTTTTGAATAAAGTAAGATGTAAGGAATAGACCATCTTTCAGATTTTTATTGCTGTATTTTTTCTAGTAATTGTTATAATCAAAAATGGAAAAAATAAAAAAAAATTTCATTTTAGACTGGACACCATCGCACATCAATACTATGTAAATATCCATACCTGTCAAGCTTGTAAGGAAAAATTACAGGAAGTTATGCATGTGACGTCACGTCCCCTAATTAGTTGCAGCTCTTCCACGTTGCAAATACAGGAAGTGACAGCGACTGCTGTATCGGGGAATTTTAGTCCTCTCCCTCCTGTTTCGTAGCTGCCAAACTTAGGAGGGAGGGGTGTTACTCTCCCTACTAATGTCCCACCCCACACATCATCTGCACAAGGGGGTGGGAACTTAGGAGGGAGAGTAACACCTCCTTTCCTCCTGAGTAACCCAGAATTTATTGAAATCAGGATTAGGCCGGGAAAGCCACATAAAAAAACGTTTTTTTCGCGGCCAAAACGGGAGGGTTGACAGGTATGCAATATCAACAATAAATCAAACAAATCAATTGTGTTAAGACCAGAAAACACCATATAGGGGAGAGAACAGTATGGTAATCATGGTGCAATACTACCAAATAACAAATGTACTAAGCTGTAACTTTTTCACACCCTTGTATAGTGACTTTGCATGTGGACCAATGGAAGGTAAAGTACAGGTCAAAAGAAGGTGAACTGCAAGTAAAATCCACCTTCCGTTGACTCCTCAAAGATCAAATAGATGATAAACTATTGACTTAACCACTACCAACCCCATCCTTCACACACCAGCCCCCCCCCCCCCCCCCCTCAATGATACAATCCTTACAGTAGAAAAGTATAGGAATTATGAATTTACAGTGACAATGTGTAAATTCTACAGATACATAGAACTTGGTACCTGCCGGTGTCTTCATCTTTATAATCAGCATATTGCTACTTGTGTAGAAGCTTTGTTTTCAAATAATAACATAATTTGTGAGAAATGCAGTCTTAAGATGTGATATGATAGTTCTTCAGTGAAGCTTTATTAACCGGAATTGGTAGTAATTAAATGTCTATGTTTCAGTAAAAATCCCTGTTTGTCAAGAGTTCTAAGAAGAAATATCAAATAGTGAGGCATGTTAGTTGTTGCTCCCGTCCATCACCACAAAAAATGGAAGAACAACAGATAATTTTTTTGCTTTTTTAATCAGTTCTCACAAAATTCTTAAAGCCGCCACAATAAATTATAAAATGCTAGAAGCAGCCTAAAAATCATACAAGAACACATTAAAATATGGAACTAAGTGCGTTGACATAAGTTTTGGAACAGAATACTTGTTTGCTTATCCAAACTAAACAATTATAGTTTGACCCACATTTACTAATGAGTCTTGTGCCATAAGACTCCTTCTGGGTCTGAATCACATCTCAATGAGAAATGGACCGTACAATGACAAAGGCAAGAACACAATGGAACCTATATTTATTTGTGTACAGCAGCTTACAGGAGGACAGTTTGTATTTAATAAATGTGTTTTACTGCTTACAGTAAAGATTCCTTATGTCTTATACATTTTCGTTTTACAACATTTTAGGTATTTAATAAGCATCTCAAATTGGCCTTCCAGATGTTAATATTAAGTGGGTTAAAGAGCGATTATGGCTAAAGTGAATAATTGTTAAAACTGCTGTTTGTTTGTTTGTTTGTTTTATTTTTTATTGTCTTCTGGACAGTGGGAAGGGCTGTACATTACTTAAAAAAAAAAAACGTCAATTGAATACCCATAGGTAATGTTGCCCTCAATGACTGAAATCAAAAAATAATAAGGAACAATAAGAATGGAGTGCCTAAATATGATTTGCTGGAACGTCCTGTGCCTGATTTCAACTTATTACATGTCCCTCATAATCAAACACCCCATTGAACCTGTAATGAACAACTTCCTATTGTTCTATGTTGTTCCTCACCTGAGACACTGCCATGGAGATGGCATTGTGACAGATAGACAGTTAGGAATGGACAAGTCAGTAACTTAATCTGTGATGTTCTAACCATTGCAACCCATTTTCTAGCACTATCTAGTGGACCTTCATATTACAGCTGTCTACTAAGGTCCCAGTTGGAGGGAACTGCAGGTACGGTGGAGTGCTTCTCTGCCATCTTTTTAGTATAGGAGCTTTAAATAATGACACATTATTGTGCCTTTTTTTTTTCAGCTGAGGTTCTATTTACCTAAACTTAAAGCAGACCTTCCACCTGGGAGGTCACTCAGCAGTATCGGCTGAGATCCTTAATTGTAAAAAAAAATCTTCTGACAGCAGGAGGGGAGTTTGTTACAAGTGCGCCCCTCCCACTGCCTGACATAGTGCCTAGGCAGCCGAAATGGTGTCTAGGACTTCTCTCCCTGGCAGGAACTCGTCAGAAGTTGCTTCCCCCCTCCGCACCCCCCCATGAATCTCTAAAGTTCCGACAGAAAAGAGACACCAGAGGGGGAGGTGGAGTGAGGGGGGAGGGCAGTGAGGGCGGAAGCAGCTTCACTTCTCCAGGAGCCAAGATGCCAGCATTAGAACTAAAAGTAAAGGAGGTGAGTTTGTTTTGGGGTTTTTTTGTGAAGCAGTTTTTCAGCCTCTGAACTGCTGACATGTGAGTATTGTGTCTGTTTAATGTATGTGTGTTTTTTCATTTGAGTATAAAACCGCCTTTAGACTTGCTAAGGACCAAATTAAATTTTTTTGTTTGCTGATACATTGGAAAAAAGGAGAATTTACATATCAGGATTACTGAAATACAATATTGGAAATTTGGTACAGGCAGACACAATGTTATGTCTTGTCATTTATTATAATAACTAAAAGTAAGTGTTTTCCTTTAAAAATGTAAAAGCCTTAGGGCCCTTTCACACTATATCCATTGCATTTTAAAAACTTGCACGTTTTTTACCTCATGCTTTTTTTTACTGCACGCATTTTTACATAGACAACCAATGTTACCATTCACACTGCATGTGTCGCTTTTTCAAAATGCCTTGCATTTTTTCATTGATTTGTTAAAAAACACAAATGTAAACGTAATGTGAAAAACGCATGCTTTTTGTAAATATGCAGAAACTCATGCCTTTAAAAAATGCATATAGTGTGAAAGGGGCCTTAGTCATAGACTTTATAAACTCTTGTTATATTTTGTTATTTTTTGCAATGAATATAGAGTAATAATTTGATATACTAGAGGCTTATTTACTTTCAAGTAATTAAAACTTTGCATACTTGTAACAGGGCAGATGTACATTCTGTACATTGATTAGAGAACACTAGCAGCATCATTCTCAGCTTGTTGTGATTGGTTCTTAGTTTTTTTGTATTTGTCTGTGAAGAGAAACATAAAAATGTAAAAGCAGTCATTGAAATACGAGTTTATTTTTTGAGTTTCTGACGAGCCAGCAAGGTGTTACTGCCCATAAACAACTAATATCAGTCTTTGAACAGCAAAATAATTGAATGGGTTGCTCACAAACATGCCCAAAAATTTTAGATTTTATTCATGCAGGTCATGGTTTAACCGGTTGTAGTGAGTAATGTACAACTAGGCTTGCTAAATGATGGCAAAGATGTGTAGTAGCCACATTTTCAGCTTTGATATCCTCAATGTAGGTAATTCGCTACTGCTACAAAACCACAAAGTTGCACAAAAAATGTTTCCACTCCACTATTCAAGTGTTCATAAATCTACACAGGACAGTGAGATATCATTCCTCCTCCCTCTTCTACTGTACTAATACAGGAGAGTAAATATTACATACATAATCCTCATTTAATTTCACAATCTTTATAGGCTAATTTAAATGTTTCATTTTTTAAGTTTTCATTAGCTAGTGTTGCTCAGCAAAGAAAAAGTACTTATAGCAAATACTTAATAGCATAAAATTTACTTATATTCAAAACTCTGAAAGCATGAAAAATAAACACACACAGTGCTTTGCGTCACTATGAGTAATATAGAAATATGAGTAACAGAACTATGAGCAATAAACAAGCCATGTTCTTGACAGCAATGTGTTATGTTCTAGGTTAAGTGATTGTATGTATTATTAGCCATGTTATTTTTTTTCTGATTTTTATTACATTCTTGAATTTATATGCATCTGCTGTCATATGGGTACAGGAAATTATGAGTTGAACTAAAAATGTATTAGGCATTACAATGAGTTCCCATCTCCACTGCTAGGTTTAATTTCTTATTAAGGTCTAGGTGTCCCAAATAAGCAGTTATTATTTAGGTCTATTAAGGTCTAGGTGTCCCAAATAAGCAGTTATACTCACTTAATCCTGTGCTCCTTAATTACAATAATATGTTTTCAGGGATTTTCATGCATTGTATTTGGTAAGACAATTTTCTCATTTGTTTGTTATTTAATCTTTGATATAAGTAATACAATTACCAATTTTTAATATGGATTTGTATAAATATTGATGACACATGTGAAACATGTAAATAGATACACAATTTGATATTATATGGAGACAGATGGAAAAATCTAAATAAGGTGGTACAGAACCAGTGTAACTCAATTATAAAAGTGTTTGTGAGAGGTCACGTTTAGAGTCTAATTTGATTAATTAACCTTCTGAGCGTTTCACCCGTGGCACAGTTTTTTTTATAACCGCACCACGGGCAATCGCGGCGGAGCACAATATGCTCCGCCACGATTGCCTGCTCAGCTGAAGGTTGTAAACATAAGTCCGGCATCACTGGAGACGCCAGACTTATGCTGGAAAAAGGCGACGCCCCTCCAGTTACACAGAGGTCTATGGCGCCGCCTACCCCTGCCCCCTTCGCGTCACCGGCGATCGGGGGCGGACCCGGAAGCATCGGCGTGGCTCTAGTTAAATGGGGCTGAGTTTCATGATGCATGAAACTCAGCCCGAGTTAATACGGGCTAAACGCTCAAAAGGTTAAATAAACACCATTCCTTCCTTTTGCTAGTTGTGCATTTTATTTATTCACTGATTTTATGGTTCAGTTTCCTGATGAAGTTTGCAATCTTCTTCAGGAAATGCTGAGGTAGATAGTGGTAGTTGGCAGGAGACAGCAATTGTGGACCCATCAGTCTACAACATTGGTTCTCAATTATTTTTAGGATTTCGTGCGTAGTCTCTGCAAGATACAGCTATCCCATTGAATGTACACTTGGCTAAGATTTGCCATTTTCTGAACAAATAATTTTTAAAAAACAATTATTTATTCAGAAAATGGCAAATCTTAGCCATCAAATTTACATTCAATTGGGTGTATTCCTAAATTGTATTCCTCTATGGGACATGCCAACCAGTGGCAATGATCATGGATAGTTCATGGATCATTGACTTGGCGAATTATGCATAATATGGCAAGAGCTCCTCCACTACACTGTAAAATAATACCATCCAAGTCCTACCATCAACATATAGTTGTATGTAAAGACAAATGTTGTAGATTTATAACAATACAAATATTCTTGTGTAGCATTTTTACAAAAATATATTTTATATCAGTTATCACAATTTCTAAGCTAAGGTGTTGTGGTGACGTCACCACGTTGTGATTGATCGGAGGTCAATTGCACAGGAATTTACCCGTGTATGGCTAGCTTTAGGCCCTTTGAGACCTCTTGCAGCTACAGCTCACATTCAGCTCTTGTTCAGATCTAGAGAAATGTGCTTGTTGCAAGGCAAATAGGGAACTGTGCTGATGCTGCTCACATTTCCTTTTTACAGAAATAGTATAGATTGTGTTATCAATCAACTTTGAGTGTGTGATATGTTTGTTTATACACAAATTGGTGATTCCTTTAATAGCTAATTCACATTTGAAACAAAGTTTTCACTAACCAGGAACCATGTCATCTTGGTTGAAGCAATAGAGTGCTGTATTCACTGGGCAGGCCATCGTCCTTTAGAGATTGACATCTGCCTGCTGACTGTCACCTGTGTGCAACCACAGATTTTAAAAAAACAACATAAAAAACCCTGGAGCCAACGATGTGAATTTAGGCTTAGTGTTTAATTTTAATGTGGTCCTGGAGTGTTTTTAAAGTGATACAATTGTATCACTGATATAAAAATATTCCTCATGTATTAAGATGTCAACGCCAAAAATGAATTACAAAAGTTTGGATTTGGTGGGCGACGTTTGTGATTAAAACATTTGAAATATAAAATACATAGTTGCTGCTTTACACAATATTGTGTTACTACAAATTGTGTGAACATTAACTTGAATATCCCAATTATTCAGATAAAACAAAAACATCGATAATCACATACAAAGGGATTGTATAAATCAAATAGTGGTAAATACATTACTGACTTGAATGTAAATACAATTTAAGATGTCCTTTTAAATTCTTAGATTCAAATGTATACAGAAAACAATTTGCTTTTTACATGATTATCATGAACATTGTCAGCTTCTTTACTAAATCACCCTCAATATGTTTATGGACAGAAAAGAGGCAACATTTCTGACAAAACACTGGTTGTATTGTTACTAATTATTATCACAATATCTAATCTTCCGGAAAGCAGTTGTTTTTTTCTGAAGACAATGCTGCCATGTACTACTCATTTTACAATTATATATTCTTGTGCCAAAGTAACCTATGTTTAGTTAAAAAATCTAATGGCTGCCAGAGCATGGATTTTCTTCAAACACAAAAGAAAAGACTTTTCAGCATAAAAATTATATATGTCTTTAACTATATTTAACAATGTAAAAAAAAAGAAAGAAAATGTAAGCATAAAAAAGAATAGAATATTTAAATATGATGCTATAATAATACACTGTCATTTGGCAGATTTTAGATGAAAAGATAAACTCACTGTTTAAAAAGAATAAGAGAATTTAATATCTTAGGTATTTAAAAGAATATAGATATGTCAAAAGTGAATCAGGCCGACATTTTTGAACTTGGAAAAATACATAGCAGTCGAAAGTTAATTAAACTTAGTTATACAATGGAAATATCTAGATTTAAACTCTTTGATGTTTTGTTTTGAATGCTGGGAATTGCATTACTATTTTAAAGCATGCTCATACTTTTATTTATTAGCTTCCTCTTAACAGAAAATAAATTACATTTTATATGGCCAAATAAAATTTTTTAGTAGGTTGCATGTTGAGCATTTATAAATAAATAGTTTCATGAATGTAGTCATTTTTAGCTAGTTATAGGCAAATGTTGACAATGACCAGAGTTTAACATTCATTAAAGCCAATCCTAATGGTGAACACCGTTGAAGTACTTAGTAGACCGTTTGGGTGCTTATATGCAAACCACAGTTTAAAAAAAGGAAAT
This sequence comes from Ptychadena robeensis, assembly GCA_036250615.1. NCBI lineage: Eukaryota > Metazoa > Chordata > Amphibia > Anura > Ptychadenidae > Ptychadena > Ptychadena robeensis. The sequence goes on from CM070036.1 coordinate 105,066,792, forward strand.
GTGGGCTGCACACTGCAAAAAGGCAATGATACAATTATATTATATCATACTATTAAAGCAAATGCATGTATGGACTGCTTAAAGTGGCTGGATTACAGTTGTTACCTTCTAAAATATTTTGACTGGACCTTGGCTTATAGTTCCCACCCAGTCTTATGGCATCCTCTTGTTTGATTTATAAAAACCTGTACCTATCTGCAGATAACTATCCCTTGTTCAGAACAATAATACATATAAACTAGTAAGTCTCTGTGAACTGCTTACCAGCTTACTTAGTTATTTGCAATCTAATAAAAGGGATCTAACTCTTATAACTTTCACTCACTACATAAACCACTGTTCAGAATTCAAGAGATTGGCTTGATAGTATGTAAACTACTGCTAGGCATACACGGCTAGATTTAGATTCAAGCACAATCGAGCACCATGCGCGTTTACGGATCTCGATTGTGCTTGAATCTATAAAAAAATAGAGCCATCAATCCTGCTCGAAGAAAGCTCAGTCGTACAGGGAACCAACATACAAACAAACTATAGGATTGGATCGATGACACAGAAGTGCTGCTGCTCAATATTGAGGAAGCTCAAGCCTAGCACGATGACGTCCTCACACTGCACTCGAATTGCCCCTCAATTGTACAGGAATCGAGCTGTGTATGCCTAGCATTACAGGGAGTGCAGAATTATTAGGCAAATAAGTATTTTGACCACGTCATCCTCTTTATGC
>CM070036.1:105067618-105084767 GCA_036250615.1 Ptychadena robeensis
AAAAATCGAATCGGAGGTTGGACGAAACAAAAATCTTGACGTGTAAACCCACCTTAAAGAGATCTACCTTCTTGATATGTTAACATGCCACAACACTCTGGTTATGAACTCAAGATAATTTCACCTTGTTATTTATCCTCTCTTACTGTTAAAAACTTTAAAAAATATATATTTCTTGCACCACCTCACTGTATTTTAACACACAGGATCATACTTAATATAAAGCTCCTATATCAAACAGGATCACACACATATATACAAAAATATACAATCATTTACCCTTCACAATGTATTGTTTGTATTTTATATTCAGTTTTATAAAAAATGTATTCATATTCTTTAGATGTTATAATCATGGAAATTGTAACTTTATATTAATTTATAGGTTAAGACACACTTACCTATATGTAATTTTTTTTATCGCATGCATGGCTATAGCAAAACATTTTATCCATAACATAATACACTATAGTGGTCACTTTCATTTTCATTGCACCTGAAATTTTATCAATGAGATGGTAGGAAATAAAAACGTGATCAATTTCCCTAAGGAAATAGTATCACTATAATTTTAACTGCATAACCATTTTTACAATTGAACTGACAATAATACTCAAAAAGTTTTTCACTTACACACCAGATAACAAATATCTTTTTTTTATAATATTGTCTTAAAATATTGTCTACAAAGTGGATATTCTTACAAAAACACAATGCTTCTCATATACTACCACATTACAGGTTAATCCTGTCTTTTTGCTGTGGATGGACCTCTTTCCAGTTCCATGCCCAAAAAGACATACTGGTTTACAAATGTCATGTGACTGCAGATTCTCCAATACTGTCTACAGCGGTGACATCCCTGCTAATACCTTCCACAGACTAGATCATTGCATTTAAAGAAAAAGGAGTCACATGACCATAATTAACCTATTTAATAAATACTTACATTATTTATGACATAGTGATTTAGGGAATGAACATTTCATTTTGGATCTATCAGTCTGTATAGTAAAAAAGGAGGTACATGGGTTTACTGGCACTTTAAGACTTTGTATTTCCTTCTTTTTAAGACACATTTGCATCTTATTTAATATTACTATTACTTATTAGTGTACATAATATTGTTTTTCACTTTACCTACTATACCTTTACAATGAACGATACCATCTTGCCACAATGTATACCTCTTAAAAAGAAAACGGCTGTGGTTTAGCAAACTATATTTCTAGAATGACTATGACTATAATAGTTATATATAATGAATTTACTTGGATCATAGTAGGCACGGTAGAATAAATATTTCCTACACCAATATGACATCTGAGTATGGTAAAAGTTGTTTTTTTCTTAAAGCCAGCCATACACAGTCGGATTCCATGGACGCTCGATCACCCATCCGATCATTCCGACGATTCTGCCGGGAATCGGAGGTGTGATCGATCGGCCAATTAAGAGAATCCGATCGCTGCATACCACCTTGTCCAAGGGATTCCGGGACGATTCCGTGTCCGATTCCATCTCCGACTCCACCTTACAAATGGCAACTCCCCCTGATCTGTGCAGAATCAATCTGATGGAACCAACATGTTGGTTCTCTGTCGGATCCGATTCTGAGCCCCTGATCAATCGGATGCGATCGATCGGACAAGGTGGGCCGCACACGATTCCGGCACGATCGATTCGCGTGCACGCGCCCGGAATCCGACCCGTGTATGGGGGCCTTAAGTCAAATACAAGATAACCCAATGTGCCTCAGAAACTGCTAAATATATATTCACATCACATTCTAGAAAACACAATTTTAACATGACAGGTGAATAGCTATGGTGTATAAGAAGTATACATTCAGTAAAATCATTATAATACTCACCACAAAGCCTTATTGTGATGTGTATTCCCTGACCCAATTTATTTCTATGTGTGTATATTTTATAACTTTATAACAATAAATAACAATAGAGCAACATAGTATACTCTGTGAATGAAGGTTCTGTAGCCATACAGAGCTCACCTCATGTCCTGACAGAGCTCACCTTATGTCCTGACTGGTAGGCAGACAAGTGTAATCTATCTTATTCTCTCTTCCCTTTTTGTAACTGGACAACTTTTTTTGGGATTTCATTCTAAGCATGAAATATGATGGTTACCACAGCTTCATGTTTTGCAAAACTTTGTATAACACTCTGCGGGTTCCTCCAACCAGCTACGATTCTCCTGAAACACATTTTTGGAGCTAACCTAGCTTACTTCAAGTTACCACATCCTAAGAATTCCACAACAAATATTGCATCAGACTTGGACTTAAGTCTACATTAATCATTTATATACCGTATTTTTGAGGGCTATAAGACGCACCGGACCATAAGATGTACCCAATTATTAGAGCAGGTAAACCAGAAAAAAATATTTTATATATAAGTTTTCAATTCAAACTCAATTCAATCCAAAATCAATTGGGTTAATGCAATGGAATAAATTAATGCAATATCAAATTCAGCCAGTAGATGTCACTAGCAGCAGTACTATCACATAACTATCACTAGCACATAACATCATCCTCACTGATCTTCCTCACTGATCGGGAGTAGGAGGGTCGCAGGGGGAATGGCTGCAGATCTCCTCTCCCTCTCTGGCTGCGCCTGTGTCTGTGGAAGCTGCAGAGTGATTGCAGCTTCCACAGAAATGGAGAGAGAGATAAATGGGAGTTCATCTATCTCTCTCTTCATTGTTTCTATTAGCAGGGCTTTGAGCTCTGCTGGCATAGGCAATAATACAGTTCACATTCGCATCTCTCATCTGACAGCTCCCTGGCTAATCTCCTTGCCAGGAGAGCCAAGGGTCGTGCATTCGACTTTGGGGGTGAAAAAATTAGTTTTGTAGTCAAAAAAATGCGGTAAGTCATCATACATAATGCATCTTTTTTAACCAATGTCAGGGATTGGGGGAATGGAGTAGGACCCAGCACTTCAATGGTTCCATCAGTGAGTCAATTTTATTCTGAAACAGTCCAAAATCAAACAAGTAAATGGCAAAATAAGGTAGCTTACTTCAGCCCTGGACCTTCAACATGAAAACTAAACAACACACTATTTCCAGCAGTAGCTCCCACCTCCCAGCTTCTCCCTCTTGGAGATTAGAGATGGGCGAATTTTTTGACTAGCTGATTTTGTAAGCTGATTGCAAAGCCTCTAAAAATGGCATCATCACCAAAATTGCTAGAGATATAGAGAAGGGTTGTAGGAATATTTGAAATTAAAAGTTTTGCTCTAGCACATGTAGTTTTTGCATAAATTAAGTTCAACATTAAAGTCAAAATTTAGATTTTCAAAATTTTTTACTTGACTTTGAACTTAATTTGTGCAACAACTTTTGTTTTTTAGTATACCCCCAACCCATCTCCAGCTAGTTTGGTGATGATACCATGTTCAGAGGGTTTGCAAGTATCTTGAAATCATACATTTTTTCAAAAAATTTGAACATATCTATTGGGGATCTCTCTCTCTCTCTGATGAATGCCTTAACCCCTACCTACCTGCAAGTGACCCCTACCTACCTGTCCCGTGATTCAGGGCTCCTTGATTTTGGAATGGTCATTAAAGCTTATGGTACCTGCATCGTCATGAGGCTAATGCCATTTGGTTGGGCAGCACATCAAAATCTGACTCTAGCTGTTAAGCTCCATACACATGTAAGATAAGGGTGATCTATCATACACATGTAAGACAAGGTGATCTATCATGATCGTCTCGGCCAAATATCTAACATGTACAATCGTTGGGATTTCAAAATGTTCCCAAGAACCTTATTACTAGGTCACTGATGTAGACGAGACATTTTCTTTTTAAGTGTTAGTGAAGAATTACAAAGGTTTTTTTTTATTGAATTCTTGAATTGTAGTAAGTCAGGATTGACTCATAAATGCATATGCATGTTTCAGAATGTGTTGTATGTAACATCATCAATAATAAAATGTATTAGATATCTTGTGCCATCAGAAACTGTCACGAACAGACAAAACAACTTGAAAAGTCCAATGTGGGAAGATGTTATGAAATGCAGAATAATGAAATCCTCCTACTAATCTTTTATATGGTAGATGACAGTATATGACATAGGGTGGTTGAAGGAGTGAATATATCATTATGAAAAAAATTATCTTTTAGTAAACTTTTACAATACATTTAGGATTATTCAAATGCTAATTATAGAATATTCTTACTACTAAAAAAAACATGAAAATGTCAAATTCTGGATTACTCTACTAGTAGGCAGAGTAATTTGAGTTAATATATACATTTTTCATACTTTTCATAGACACTGATTGTTCAGACTATGTAAGTTAAAAAAAAAAACTTTTTTGTAATTGGAGTTTTTTTCACCCAGAAATGTTCAATCGTTTGGAATTAAATGGGGAAAAAGAGAAGTTAAAGCCCAATTTCTGCTTTAGTAAATAAGATGTAGTATATTATATAGTTAAAAAGTTTGAATGATCACCAAAATTATCCAGCTTAATTCCAATGGGACATTATTAAACTAGATCCTATAGTACGGATCAAGAGGAGGAACTCCATGTGTCACAAACAATGACAACAAATATATGTTTACTTACATACAATCCAGGAACATTTAGAATTCCTTTCATTTCATCATTTAAATGCTTCTCACCACCTCAACATAGCTTGACTAGAGAGCTTGACCATAGTGACCAATGAGGATTACATGTTTATTTTTTAGGAAAACTAAGCAACCTTTAGCAACTTCAGTCTGCAACCAGACAAACACAGTTGGAGCTACAAAGCTATGCATCAGACAGAAATGAACTTTATAGAGATGACTATGCTCATTATTGGATGTGCATATTTTTATGTTGTCAGATTTCGACTAGAAAGATTACCTATATTAAAATGAACTTTTGGGTTTAGAAGGACATTACATCATTGGCTAATTAATTTAGGCCTAACTCCAACTAACTTCCTTGAGTGAATAAAAGTTCTAATTATTTGAAATATAAATAAAAGCCCCTTGTAAGCAACCTGGTACTCACTATATTACCACGAGGACTAAATTTAAACAAAGAATGTAGTATTAATAGTGGAAACTGGATAGTGGGCTTAAAACCCATAGATCTTGGTAGACTGTATTACCATCTGAAATTTGAAAAAACATTCAAAATGCAGTTCTAAGTCCCTTGCTGGAACTTCATAGTGTGTAATGTAAAAAAAAGATTCAAAATCAGAAGGTTTATTAAAGACTGACTACAAATGAGGGAATAGCCAACCTGTTTTGGGGGCTCAGCAGTTTCTCTTTCTCAGGGCTTTGCACAGCAGAAATAGTGCCTCATATATAATAGTATGATTCAAAGTCTGTGATCATAAAGTTTGCATCTTAAATGTCTGGTTTTCTCTGTAGAAATCTGAGTTTACTGGCTGATATTAGGCTTAGATACTCCTTATTTAAATGACATGCAAACGCCTGCACAATTTTGCAGCTGCTCGCCGGGAGATGTCTCTCCCGCAGCTGTGGGAGCGCACTGTCGCTGAAAGCAGACCGAGAACCGACAGTGTAAATTTAGCCTAACAAGAGATAAAAAGCAAACAATAATGCAGCTGGGATGAATTCTGGTTCAGTCAATAGTATACATAATGTTGAATTTTTAATGGCAGTGCCAAAGTGAAGAAGGACTGAAGCATGAAAGTAAGGCATTGTACTTGGCTATGTAATCTTTATATATATTTTTTTAAGATCTTTTTATTAATTTTCCATTATACAAACAAATACAATAAAGAAAATGCACCTCCCACCCACCCTCCCAAAGTCTCTTTTGTTGTATCGTAGAAATGCTTATGTTAGAATCCGCCACAGGAATAAGGTAAGTCAACATCCTAGAAGGGTAAAGAAGGGGAGACACTAGGCCACACACACTGGATCACCTACATGGTCACCCTGGAGATATCAGTCAGTCTTCTCTAACCAGGGACCCCAGATCTTGTCAAATTTCTTGGGACACCCACGTTGTTCATATTTAATTTTATATAGTATAATTTTGTTAGTGGATGAGAGGGAGGGGCCAGTCTCTTCCACGCGATCAAATCTATTTTTTGGCATATAAGCAGCAATTGTTTGCAGGCTGATGCCATGGTTAATGGGTCCAGTAACCCCAAAAGGCAGACCCTAGGGTCCATAACTATAGGCATCCCAAGGGTTAAATGCAAGTGAACCATAATTTGTGTCAAAAAACATTCCCAAAAACAATGCAGGAAACTACCCACAGTGTCTCTGGCAGAGAGCAGTGAGGACATGTAAGTGTCCTCGAATTCCTCCCAGTCCTCATCCTGCAGGAAGGGGAGGATAGCCACCCACTTGTCTTTAGCTTTGGCGTATTTGGGGAAAGAGACCAGGATAACAGGAGACCAACTTGAGGTCCCCCTCCCCCCTCAGCAACAACTCAAGCTTGGAGACCGGTAGGGCTAAGCCATCCAAGACATGGTGGGCCCTGATAGCATGCCGTAACTGGAGATACTGGAAAAGGGAGTAAGGGGGTAGGTTAAATTCAGCCCGGAGTTGCACAAAGGATTTAAAAGTTCCTGCCAAATAAAGCTGACCCATCGTTTCAACTCGCAACCTTGTCCAAAAAGAGTTAAGGGCGATCGTACAGATCGAGTATTGGTGGGTTGAGCCAAATGGGACAGTTAGGGGAGATCTGCCAATCTACCGTCCCACAAACGCTGCCCACCCTCCTCAAAAGGGAGAGTGTGGAGCGGATCAAGGAGGTAGCTAAAGTTGAGAAAGGGAGTCCGCGGTAGGGCAGCCTACCCAAGAAGCCAAAGGGTTCCTTTGGCAAGCACAATGTTTCCCTGGCTATGGGAAATGTAATCTTTGATGCGGTGACTCAGCAATTGGAACCCATTTCATGAAGCTATATGAACAATCTGAAGACCACATGACGTTTGAAGGTCTTTAGTACTTCCCTTTGCAGAAAATGAATGTTTTATTTTATGTTGCTACCACTTAATAGCTGCGTTGCTGTTGTTACCAGTTGCTTCCACTTTGGTATTACACCACTAACAGTTGTGGAATATTTAGTAGTAAGGAATTTTAAGTACTAGACTTCCACAGATTGCATCATGTAAAGTACCACCTTAAAATTCCCTGAACTCCTGAGAGTGACCCATTGTAACAAAAAAAGTCTGCATGCAGGTTTTTTATATATATCTGTGGCCATGTAAGTAATAAGAATGTCGGAAGTCAATCATTTGAACTGGTGAACCAATACTTTTGGCAATACAGTGTATGTTGAAATGAGTATTTACTCAATTAACTTCTATTTGCTTTTTATATGACTGTATAATTGCAAAAACTAATCATTGGTTAAGATTCTCAATTTCAGTAAATCAGCCCTAGTATCACCTAGAACTATGTTTGGTGTCAAAAGTAAAGTATGGTTGTATAAGGTAAATACTAAAGTGTAGAAAATGATTTAGCATATTTGTCCAAAATATATATATATCAATAAAGCTTCTTTGTAATGTTAAAAAGACTGTAGAGGGTAGAAGTTGCTGCGGAGGGTAGAAGAGGTCATTTCCTTTTTTTTACCTCCCTAGAGGTTAAGACAAACCCAGTTCCTTCGGTGTTTGGGTTCCCCCCAACCGCTAGGTCAGCGTGCATTGGGTGCACCCCATACACCCACGGAAAGCTGCAGCGATTGTCTAATTCACTGCAGCATTTCCGGGGTTTCAGCACTGCCCCAATCGTGTCACGGTGATGCGGAAGGGGGCGCCATAGACCTTCATGTTAATGGAGGGGCGTTGGCTTTCCAGTCCCCACAGCCGGCGCCATTAATGATGCCGGCTGTGTGGACAGGGGCGGGGCGAGGGCGGGAATTGCACTGTAGACTGTTGCATTGTACACTGCCATGATAGCCCGTACCACGCCGCAGTGCACTAGGGAGGTTAATTAAAGTGTATCCTGAACATTCTTGACATTTTAAATACATTTTTGTTAACATTAACATTTTCTATTAAAAATGATACACTCACTATCAAAAACAAACTACATGGTATATTTAAAAAAATAATGTTTAAACATTGGGATTACTAATAATGTGATTGCCAGATTATGAGAAAGCTAGTGATGCAATTGGCAAGCTGAATAATCCCCACTAGGTAGGAAGCTCCTTAAAAAACAGAAGCTCATAGCCTAAAATACTTTGCAGTTCGTAACTTGGCCTGTTAACAGCACAGCAATCTGTTTCATGGTTCCTACAGGCTATTGCTGTACAAAACAGCCCAGGAGGTTTAAAGATAAATGTTTGCCAATTTCAAGAATTTGTTATAAAATAATTCATCAACTTCATATGAGAGTAATATCTTTAGTAGACTATTGTTACATTCATATATAACACTGATATACCAGATGATGGAAATTTTTATGATGTTGATGCTTATTATTATGAAACATTGTCATTTTGAGCTTACAATCCCCGAATGACTTATGAAATGTGAATTTTAATATGGGAGCTGTTATTTCTTATGTTGGATTGTGTAGACTGAACAATTTAATATAGAAAGAAAATAAATACATTTGTCAGGTTAATTTCTGAACGTTGGGCATAATTAATAATAAACGTATCAAGAATGATTCCAATTTCCTAATTAGTTTAGAATGAAGTGTCAAAAAAGGTCAGGGGATTGTTAACTTCGTTTAACTTCATTTATGAAAAAATTACATATGTCATTTATGTACGTTATGTAAAACTTGGTGTGCTAGAGCAATATTTTTTTAGTTATCCCACAACCATTCCCTATGTTTTTAACTGTAATGATGATGGGGCTTTGCAATTAGCACAGAAAGTCGGCTAGTTGAAAAAGTTCCACCACCTCTATGTCTTAATACCTCGTTCAATGTTACCATATGTAACACCATTACCTCTCCAACATGGAAAGCTATACATAATTTCTCTGAATAGTTTATTTAGCAGCTTACCTAAATATACCATCCTGAATATTCTCAAGTGGACATTCCATTAATTTCTATCAGAAATGTCTATCTTCACAGAGGGTTTATTGACCAACAGAGCATAAAAACAGCAATGAGTACTATGTGAGATATGCCAATATGTTGGTTGTGTGAAACTAGAGAGCATATTTTGTCCACAAGGTGGATCTACACATACAGTATCTGACAAAAGCACATAAGGGAGAGTATGGTCTTATAACCTAGCCATCTTTATATAGAGCAAAAAACTTTTTTTAGATATTCAGAATTCCATGCCATGAGGTGCCATGCTGGACCAGTATGAGAGAGTGTGAGAGCGATAACACCAAATTTAACATTCCCTATTTACACTTGAGACCTTGTAATACTAATGAGTCCCATGACATCATCAAGGGAAAATGGCTTGTTGGGCACAATTTGAAATTTTTGTTGCCAGAGGATTAGACATAAGTAACTATTGTGGAGCCTTAAGCTGCAAATGGGGACTCTTAGTGAAGCGACTCCACACAGCCAATCCTTTCATTAGGGCTCCTGCCCATATTTGTTGGAGAAACAAAAGGTTCAAACAAAAAGATACCCTCGCAGGGGTTGTCAGTGGCAACATAAATGTCCTCAAAATAATCAACAGCCTCCTGGCTTCCAAACCAACAAAGCCGGTTTACTGATCAGACAGACTGTCTCTCACACACCAGCCCTTGACACTCTCACACACCAGCCCTTGACCAAGTGCTCTAATGGACTTCTGAGCCTCTGGAAATACTGGACCAGTAATTGGGACTCTGCCCCACCCTGCTCTTGCTGATTCTCAGTAAAACCAGCCCCAGAACAAAATTTAGAAAAAACTGTATAGAAACACAAAGAGTTCCCTGCAAGTAAAACACTGCTGGTTTAACTTCAGAATCGGAATCTGAGATACAGTGGTCAAACATATCTCCCATCCATCTCCCAACCTATGCTTGTAATGTTTCACTAACTACCAGTAAGCAGTGGCTCGTTCAGGGCAGAAATATCCCCAGGACTGCCCCCACAGTGAGGATGATGTATACATTAAGTGCCACATGTCCACATGTGTTGGTGGTGTTATTTCATAAGCTCTTTCATGTTTTAGCATGGCACTCCTTTACCTTACTTTGGCATGTTTACACACATTATTGGAGTATGGGCTTTTTTGTTTTGTGCAGACGTACACTAAACTTTAGTTGACTTTATTTCTATGCTGCTCCTAAAGAGGAGAGGGTGTTCCTGCCATTACCAACTCCTTTGTAATGTAAAGACAAACCATCTATATTTTATTGGTAAGAAAGAGCAAAAATGTTCTCAATGAATCATGACTTAATTAGGCAGAGCTGCCTCAAGATGGATTTTTACAACACTGTGTAATTTATGTTGCTACCGTCACAGCTAGAACGTGATTTGAGATGAACATAACATCAAAAAATAAGTGTACAATTTTAAAAATGTAAATAACGTAGTTGGTTCTTTTAAGTTTGCCTCGTCAAACTGAGTCAGTCTCTGAGGAAGCATGTCTCTAGTGTTTAACTGTAATCAAAGAGAATTTTTTTCTTATAGAGCCTATAACTAATTAGGAGATAAAATATGCAGAATTAAACAGAGTTATGATGTCATCATTCTTAATAAGAAGGGAGATGAAAAGAATTATTCATGCCAAACAAACATGCAATGAAAAAGTCTAGCTTCCAAACACCGAGTAAATACACAGCAAACTTTATTGACAACTCATATGCTAGTAAACATGCAAAACTGAAATGTTATTTTCCGATCTATAGCTTTTATCTATTTCAATTACGTATGCACTAGCTTTGTGAAGATAATAGATGAGCCATATAATGACAGACTTTACACTTTGCATGACAGTATAAAGTTCAGTCATTTTATGGTGCAAGACTTAAGACATTAAAGCTAAGGCTGCGTAGGTGATTTAATCTCTTTATTTAACAAATGTTACTATTTAACCATGCATGCCAAACCAATGACATCATCGCATTGGCAGCATGAGTTTCTGTAAATGGAAAATGACATGGCCATTGTGTATTGCCAAAATTTGTTTCACCTGCTGTGCCCTGCGACATACATCCCATTATAAAGATTTTCCTCTACATCTTGTTCTGGACTAAAAATCTGTATTTTAAGACATATTTCCTTTCACACAAGTTCTGTAAAGTGTATGGAATAGTGCAAGAAAGTGTTAAAACATGCTTGTATGTTTTTGCTGTCCATTTCATGTTGTTGAGATTTGATTTACTTCCTGTCTTAAAAAGGCACAAAATGAGATACTAGAAAATGTTTCAACAAGTGTCTCCCATCGGGCTAATTTATATATATATATATGGCAATTCAACTAACACAATAAAAGGGCTGTGGAATACTGAGACTACTTAATGATAATTACCTATAGGGGAAGTTATAAACTAAGGGCTGAGGCCATAATTATTAATAATGAAGAAAAAAGTGTGTCCATGCAAGACATCACTGGAATATTTTATTTTAAACATAGATATTATTTTAACAGTAAATACATATATATTTGAAAAAATCCTCACATACATGAGTATCTATCATTATTGTAAATTGATTAATTTATGAAGATTGGGCTAAACTTTTTTGAGAACAGGATATTGGAAGGCTGCTATGCCTTAAAACAGTGGTGGCCAACGGAGGTGATATGGAGAGCCACAAGTGCGGCCCTGTGCATCATTAAAAATATTTTTTTCAATCTATACTGAATTGTAGAAGCATTTTTAATAAAGAAATGAGAATAGGCATAGCTAAAAGACATTCTTTTTAATTTTTAAATAACAAAACCTGTTTTAAATGATACTTCAAGCATTAGGGGACACTGCATACATTTTGTCATATACATCGTTAAATGTTATGTGCCGCAATTATACAATCACCCCCTGCTCATTGGTAGAATAGTGGGAGCATAGGCACTCACCTGTCTGCTGATCCCCCCCACCAAGACTAGCGTAAAAGAGACATGTGACTATCACTTAGTTTATCACCTTTCCTTTTCTTTCCACTTTAAAAATATTGTGTATGAGGACCTGTCAGCAGGGATCGGTGGACAAGTGAGTTCCTATGCCCTAGTCATTAACAATTAGGTTTCGAGGGCCGCATGTGGAGTACTGAAGGGGGCTGCCAAAAAACACCCAAAGGGTCGCATGTGGCCCTTGGGCCACAGTTTGGGCACCTGGGCTTTAAAATGTAGCAACTATTAGGTGTGTTTTTAAGCTTAAAAAAAAGATGCAACTAGCTTAACCTCTTGGACTCGTTCCCCACTTCTGATCCCAAAGGGGTACAGGAAAAATAAACTGATATACTATGTAATCTGTACATATTTGCCATCTGCTCTACCAGCCCCCCCCCCCCCCCCCCCCCCCCCCCCCCCCCCCCCCCCCCCCCCCCCCATACACACACATTCCTGCTATCGTCAATGATGCCAGGGATATGAGAAGTTGGAATGCCAGGGCACTCCCTATCTTATCTGTGTCATCACTGATGTCAGGGAGGTGGCTCCAGGAAGAAGAGCCGAGGATAATGCTGCAGGAGGGCACAAACTCCCTTAAGGCAGGTAAGCTACCCCAAGTAGCATACCTGTTAACTCTACCCTGCTTTTTCCTGACTTGTTCTCTCTGTGTAATAAGAAAAATATATTCCCTTTCACTAGAAGATAGACCAACGTCCCAAAATAACAAAGAAGAGTGAGTACCAACACAGATGCAGGGTGGAAATGAACCGGCCAGCACCAGGCCGACACAAAATTGTCCTCTGAAAAAACAGAGGCTAGGGGACTTTAACGGTCATACAAAAAAGGTGGTACACGGTAAATAAGTTAAAATGACATTTTTATATATATATGTCGGAATTCAAAGTCCATAAATCACATGCAACGCTGGGTGTGACATCGACAAGCCCATGCACTATTCCGGGATCATGTCTAAGACCAACTCAGTCACCCATCTGAGGTTTGCCGCAAAGCCTACGATGTTAATGGCCAGGGAGCACCCCAAAAAGGGAGGGGTGCTCCCTAGCCATTAACATCGTAGGCTTTGCGGCAAACCTCAGACAATGCTGAGACAAATTTATGCCATTTGTCTCAGCATTGTCTCAGGGGAGCAATTTATGTGTGTGGCGAATGGTGATGAAAATGCTTGTTTGAGGGAGATACTGTTGCTAAATGCCACATTTCTGTCTGTTGTCAAAGCGCTGTGTAACAGAAATCAATATTGTGTGGGCTTCACATGAATATACTTGTTTGAGCAAGATATTTAGTAAAATGCATTTTGTTCTGGCTGTTGTTACAGCACTGTGTCAGGGGATCAATTTATGTGTGTGGTGACTGGTGATGACAATGCTTGTTTGAGAGAGATACTGTTGCCATATGCCACATTTCTGGCTGTTGTCACAGCACTGTGTAACATAAATCATTAATGTATATGGTGTGAACATGACAATACCTGTTTGAGTGAGATACTTTTGCTAAATATGTTTTTGTTGTCGCAGCAATTTGTTACATTAGACATACAATTGTATAATACTGGCAATACTTTTTTAAAGAAGACACATTTGAAATTTTCTTCCTCTTTGGGAAGAAAATGTATCAATCTCTATGATAAAGGTCTGAGACCTCTATACGCGTTTCAGAAGGTGGGGGTGGGGTGGGCGTAAGCTGGGCATACACGGGTTAATACCCGTTAGATCAACCCACGATCAATCACAGCGTGGGGAAGTTATGTCCCTATCCAAAGTTCAATCTACCATTTTCCCAGCAGGAACGGTCAATCCCACTCAAAGAAAGGGTTTTGTGTTTGATTACCAAACGATAGCCACGAATGCGCATTTGTTCAGGAGACAAGAGAAAAATCGACACGTGTATGGCCAGCTTACGTTTTAAAAAAACTGTTAAAGGTTTTTTTCCCTTAGAAGTGATGAGTCGAGATGGTGGAAGTTATTTTTTTTAAGGTGTTTTCAGTTTACTGCCACTCTACAGTAGTGATGATATAATCTGAGCACATGTTAATTTATTATGCATTATTCACAATAAATATATAATAAATATACTGCTAAGCATTAACTCTGCCTTACCATGTCATTCTTTTAAATTGTCTACATTTGACTCATCAAGGATATTTGGTTATAGCAGTGAAAGTACAGAATACCTATTTTAAAATCTGACTAAAACTCAGAAAGCTGTTAAAACTTGGCTGGGTTTCTAATCTCCAATAATCTGGAGACATCTGGTAACCGTTACCCAAAGCACTGCTCTAATACATGAACTGGATCATGAAAATTGATGCTTCCAGTGTATTCTCCAAAGCTTTATCTTCTCTGCAGGGGCACTCTAACCTTTTAAACTATCTTTAGACAGATATCACATTCAGTTCAGGTCAATAACATTTGAAAGGGCTTATTTTTAAATTGCACAGATAAATCTTTTTATGACAATGTGACAATTATCCCAGAAATCTGGGTCTGGTGCAGCTCATTTAGTACATTGTGATCAATATAATTGACGAGAGCATCAAATACAATCTTCTTCTTCTGTTGTATATTGATCTAGTGTTATCAAACAGCATTTTACAAACAAATTCTACAATATCACAGCAAAATAACAAAGCTAGGCAGCCTTAAAACTAAATTAATGTTTGTTTCCTCTGGGCTTGTTCTGTTACATTTTCAACTGACCCTACATAAGTAAAATCATTTTAGAAAGTGGGAAAAATAGTCATTACATCTAAGGCAGTGGGGTCATATAAGCTGTTGTCCTGAATTTACAGTAAAGAATACAAGAAGCACTTGTATATTTACCTATTGAATTATCAGAAAACTTTAAATACACCACATAACAAAATCTCTGTTACAACCCAGAATCTAAATCCAGCCCAGACTATTTACCTCCAAGGACACCAACGTTAAATATGAAGCTGCCCTTCCAATCAAAGAATCTTTTAAGGCACTGGTTCTCAACCTTTTTAGAACCGTAACCCCAGAAGTTACTCTAAGAAGTGTCACTTCCTATATTTGAAACGCGGCAGTGCCATTGTGGATTGTCAATTTGGCATTTCAAATACCTGAAGTTACATTCCATGAGGTCACTTTCAGCATGAACTGGTAAGTGTAATTTCCCCTTCCCTTATAAATTACAACCGTGATGTGCAAATGATGTGTGGGGTGGGAGAGTAACGCTCTATCCCTTCTAAAGTGGGAAGGAGGAGGCATTACGCTTCCTCCTAACTTCACATCCTGCTTGTGGTCATCAGAGCTGCTGCTAAAAAGGCAACAAGCAGCAGCGCCAGTGAACTCACGACCATGTGAAATAGTCGTTCGACCCACAAGGGATCCCGACTCACAGGTTAGAACCACTGCCTTTTACAATAAAATGACCCCATACCCAAAACCTAACTTTCAGGAAAGCAATAACATACGAATGTTAGTAATGGTCAAGACCATAATATACACATATGATAATAAAGTCAAAGGAAATATTTATCTTATTTTCTTATTTTTTAATGATCTGATGATAAGCTCACCCTGCTTTCTCCCTGGCCTATACCCATGAACATAGCGCTGCATTCCAAGAGCTAAATAATTTTCCCATGTTGGTTCAGATGCCCTGCAATCTTGATAGGATTTTCCCCATGGCTAACCCCAAACGTTGGAGCTATAAATCTGCAAGGGGGTATGTATGATGCTCCATAGATAGTGGGACAAGCCCCAGACTGCAAATTTTAAGTCAGCTGTGTTTGACTTTTCTCTCATGCCCACATCTAACGCATCTTTACACAAGACTCCTAACTTTTAATATACTTACTATGCTTCACTCACATACAAGCTTGAATGTTTCTTCATATCCCCAACACTGGATATGTATTTGCTCTCTTAATTAACTGGCTTACTTAACACAAATGAAACATTAAATTACTTATTGGCCCTTTAGCTGAATGCATGAAGATTGTCCTTTAAACCCTAAAGCTAGGAACACACGGCTCGATTTAAGCATACAATCGATGTAAGATTAGATGAAAAACCTCGATTTTGGTATTTTATCGATTGTACCGTGTGCGCTATAGTGTCATACAATCGTAGTACAATATCGATGTAGAGAACATCGATTATTGACTAAAATCGTCGATGCTATTGATGCCCTACAAACAGTAAACTATCACTTCATCTAATACAATTGTACGATGAAAATGAAAAAGTAGTACAATCATGGTACAATTCGACGATAATTTTCCAACTAGTCCGATCACTTTTCAATCGATGTAAAGCTCTTCATCGAACTAAAATCGTCGATGGTACCAAAATCGCTACGATTTTGGTACAATCGACGTAAATTTTCATTGATTTACGTTTGTACGCTTAAATCGAGCCGTGTGTTCCTAGCTTTAACCTCAGTGTCTGCAGTTTGCACCCCAAGGTTATCCCCTGAGGAGTCCTGTGGTATCAAGTAATTACCATAAAATTCATAAGCAAACATCCTCTTTTGACCCTGGGGTAAAAATTAGCACTTTGACTGGTTTACGTCTATGCAGCCTCATACGAAGCAAGCTCCAATGCATTGTGTGTTCTGATGCCTTTCTCTCATGATCATAATCTTTAGGCAATGTGTTGTTCAATTGGACTGAGTTTCTGTTCCCTACTTATAGCTGACCATACACCTTTAGATCTCTCTGTCAGATATCCTTTAGATCTACCAACAACTATGTAGTATAGAGTCCGTTGCGATTGAACACAGGTAGATTTGATTGTATAGAAAGTCCCTCATATTACATGGTTTTGGTAAAACAAAAGAAATCTAAACCATGTGGTGTTTATTTTTGTTTTCTTTCGGTGCCTTGGGCGCCCGTGCACTTGCTTCTCTTAGCGCAGTTATTGGGTTGCATCTGGTCCGCCTTGGCTGTGCCCCCCGTTCCCCGGGTGGTGGGCGTCTGGCTGGGGCCTCCCAGGGTCTGGGGGCGGTGCCGTGGCGGGTGTTTCCGGTTGGTGTTTCTCCCAGGGATATTTTGTTGCTTTTTCACTGTGGCGTGTGCTTTGTGTCGTCATGGACCTGTATTTGTGTGGTTTTGTGTCCCTGGTTGCTTGTGATTCGAGGTTGCTCACGGGGCACGTCGGGGGGGGGGGGGGGGGG
>CM070036.1:105084867-105112387 GCA_036250615.1 Ptychadena robeensis
CATATGTGTTACTTTATGTATGTATTTTTGTGATTTGAAAAAAATTATAAAAAGAGCTAAAAAAAAAGAAATCTAAAGATGTATGGGGGCCCTATGGCATTATATCTGCCGCTTTTAGAAGTAGACCAAATATGTTCCCACTTTCAAAACTGTTTTCAAAAACACAACAGAGTTTACAGCTTTCTGCACTCTTTTTTTTCTAAATAGGAACTTTTGTGGACTTCTGCAGAGTACAATGCCACATTTTTATAACTAAACTCTGTCGAAAGCTGTAGATTTTGAGTAATATATATGCAGTTCATTGTTTAAAATTTCATTTAATTACAAATCATGCATACCGCTTTGCTCATTAACTAGAATGAATTTCCTCATTTAGTTTTAATTAAGTAAGCTTTAGTTAAAGAGAAAAAATGTGACACCTGCATCACTGATTTCTTTTTCTTTTAAATGCAATTAGCAAACATTGACATAATAATATTTCTAAGAATTATAGAAAATGTAAAAAGAATTGCATCTGTAGGGGCTAATTTGATGGAACTGCTTTCACATACACTACCGAGGCATACTAAACTATCGCATTTTCTAGACCATTATGTTGCATTACATAACCAAAAAAGTTGAGGATGACTTCAACTCCAAACTTTCTATAACATTTGCAAAATATAGAAAGATATTGTAGTTTTAACACCACATTTTTTTTACTGAAATTAAAGCAAATATAAATCTATTTATTGGATTTAGAAGCTAAAGCCTAAATGTGACAATGGTTGGCCATTATTTGAGACTCAATTGCATTTCAGTAAACATATATTTAGGATTTAAATATGGCACTATAATGGGACACATAGATAATAACCATATGGGCATTCTGCCCATTTACCACACTTTTTTTAACAGAGGTAAGCAAAACACAGGCCAAGTAATTTATCCAAATTTGCTGAAAAAAGCAAAATAAATTAACCAGATTGTGCATAATATGCTTACTTAGCCTTCCAAGGACAACATGATTGCTTGCCATAGTCCAACAATGACAAGAGGTTCCACAGACAATGCATCTAGATCAATATATACAAATAATTAACATTCAGCTTATTCATCATTTCTGGAAATGGCTGCTAAAGCCTTTTTCAAAATATTTTTACCAATATTTTAACCAATATTTTTTTTTTTTTTTTACCCTACACGGAAACAAAAAATCAAACATATTTTTGTTGTTATTTTAGAATATATTATGGTGTATACAAATTCCCACTGAAATACAGCTAGTGAATTATGGATGTCATACTTTTTAAATATGAATTTTCTTGTAAACATTCAATCTGAATAATGAAATACACAGGTAAAAGCAGATCTAGGTTGCTATCATAGGCAGTAATTATAAAATTTTACAATACATTATTAATCATTTTTTAAATGTTAGGGTTGCTGACATATTAAATATACATATTAAAACTCTGGAGGTAAATCTTATTTATTTTTTGTCAAAAATGTTTTACAAAACAAACTCTGGACAAGCTGAGACCACGCATACTTACCTATGCTCAGCCTACTCGCCAATCGATTTCCATCTGTGGAAATCAGGTTCAGCTTCACATCTGATCATTTTATCCCATTGGAAGTTGGATCTAAAGCATAAATTGACCAATATGTATCCAGTGAATGCACACTTGTATTTTGAATCCTCAATTCTACAATGTGCACTCAACCTTCCTATATAAGAGCATCATGCATTTGAAGTAAATATACTTTGTCTTTTCAAGTATATTTGATATGTGAATGCATGTTAAATGCCATTGGTAATGCATACTAGTAAGAGATAAAACAATACAAGAGTATATGCATGAATAAATCCATCCTTTTTAATATATATTTGTCAACAGGCTCTACCAACACCTATCAGTACTCTCTGACTGTTTTTGCATTTTTTATTATGCTTTCCATTTATCAAAACACTTTGAAGGCTTCAGGATGGTACCTTTTCCAGCCTCTCATAAATCATTTCATTTCTAAGCATGAACTGTTATGTAAGGTGTCAAAATGGTGTCATAAAATGGATGATTTGTTATCACCTATCTAATCCAGCCTGGCAGATTGAAGTAACTGAAAAAGAATTTGTGCATATAGAAATTGTCTTTTTAAACAGGTTTTCAAACTCTATTTCTGATTACCAAGAAACATTGAAGTCAAAATAGCATACTCTTAATAAAATACATTTCTTATAAATGGAGAATTTTTAAATGTCAATCTATTGGGAGACAATATTGTGGTTTAACAAAGAATTAAAACCTATCTTGACTTAATTTGGGCTAGATAACTGATGTACTGCTCAGATAACTTGAATGATTAGGTAAGATTAGATTGTTTCTCAGGCAATGCCCTTCAGAGACCTGTCTAAAGAGGAGACCAAATGACCTTAGACTGTGGATCAATACATTCCTCTGTAATCAAGAGACAGTTCTCTCAAAAGAACTTCAGATATCAAAAATCCACAAAACATTTCAGTAAATTAAAGAAGGTCATATATCATAAAATTTAGGGCTTTTTTAAAAACCACCCAATAAATCAGCAATTAGCGCAACATAAGGAAGTTTTCGGCCTTCCGTCCAAAAGACCTGTCATAGGGTCATTAACCTCCCTAGCGCACCGCCTGTACCGCACCGTTTTTAACAGTGTGGTACAGGCAATGGCAGCAGTGTACAAGGTACACTGCCTGCCATTTCCTCCCTCCCCCCTCCCCTCTCCACACAGCCAGTGTCATTCATGTCTGGAGGTCTGGAGAGCAGAAGCCCCTCCATTAACATGGAGGTCTATGGCACTGCTCACCCTCGCCCCCTTCCGCGTCACCGCGACGCGATCAGTGAAGCCGCAGTGCTGCGGCTGGAAGCAGCATCGCCGTAGCTTTCCGGGGATATGCGGCTTTCATGGGAGCCCAGCTCATCCAGAGTTTGTTCTTCACACAAACTCTGAATGAGATGGGCTCGTGATGAACACTAAGGAGGTTAACAAAACAAACCTTGATCGCCTACACATGTTTTCAGGTGCTCATGGCAGATCAATTCCCAGGCTGCTATGGGAGAGCCCCACGTTTCCTGGAATTTAGTGAATTAATGTCATTTTAGTTACATCCTGGTTCTTTAATAACTGGTTTCATCTTAATATATTAGTAATGCCTTGAGGGGGATACATGGTTAGATATTACCGTTCAATTAACTTAAAAATGGTTTAAGTCGATCTTTTGAAAATTGACTTAAAGTAATGGGTGGTGAAGATCGATCATTGCTAGGTTAAGTTGGTAAATTTCAGTTGAATGTAAAAGTATCTGATGGGTTGTCAAGGTATTTGTATACATGTATACAATGGTGCATGTTAGAATTACATGTAATTTTAAATTGAACAAAATAATTGAATCTAAGGTCGATTGGGATTTGTATGGCCACATCTAAAGTACACGTGCACCTTTGGTACAACTGTCCTTTAATCAATAACATCACAAATTCTCATTGATCCAGAGATTTGTAGGTTTAGGTGTGGTTGCAAGTACCTAATAACCTCCTCACTTTTTAGATCACAGTTTGTGTGGCACAGAAGAATCAAGAAGACTTGGTGGGCAGCATCTATGGATGCCAAAGCTAAGCCTTGCACCTAGTGCATAGCAACGCTGAAAGCATGTTGTATTTGAGGAGATACGAAGTTGGGTGGGTATTCATTTGTGGAGGGACATAGCCAAGGGCTATGAAAGGGAAATTATTAGAATAAGTAGATATTGGAAAATCTGTGAGGAAATGTAAGACTCCAAAGATCTGCTATTAATCATGTAGATGTGAGGCACCTAAGAGAAAATTGAAAACAGGAAGAAGTTCAGGAAGGGAGGCTGGTATATTACTTGGAATTATTGTCAAAAGCCCAATAATGGCTAACGGACGCCTCATGTTGTGTCCGCTAGTAAAAAAAAGAGTAAAAAAAAAAATGTTCTTGTTCAATTAAACTGATTGATGGTCATATGTGAATCAGTTTTCCAGGTGAGGCAAATTTAAGAAAAAAATACTAAAGAAGGATGTTATACATTATAAAGCAGACCACCACCTTCAAGCAATACAGGAAAGAAAACTAATCTCTCTGCTTCAAAAAGTGTAAAATAGTTAAATGCCTTGGACAAAATATGAAAACATTAGATAATTCACAAAAAGGTCTGATCACATATGTTAAAATATACAGGTTAGGATTTTTTTTAAATTTACAGATTTTATCAATAATAGGGGTTCGGCCAGTGAGGGACATAAAGTGTATCAGGTGAGTTTAGGTTTGATTTAAGAGAGCAGCTGCTAAAGGTTCCGCAAGATCCTCCATAGGATTGCATTTATGCATAAACCTTCTATTTGGATGCCCTAACCCAGTGGTTCACCCTTTTCTATGTAGGAACATTATCAAGGTCCCCCCTCCCTTTTCAAACACAGGTTAAAATGAGGACCTGCCCCCCTGAAATACCATCGTGCCCCCCCAGTTTGGGAACCACTGCCCTAAACAATGCTCAGATCAGGATGGATGGAGTGGCCACCATATGCCAACAAGTCAGCAACATCAGCAAGGATGTTGGGCCGGAATCATGGGGAAAGAGCTGGTCGGCCTCTGAAAAGTATGTGATGTTTCTGTCTGACCACTTCCTTCCATGGTACAAAAAGAAGAACCATGCTTTCCATAACAAAATCTTATTCATGTATGGCAATAAACAATCTCATTCTGCAAGGAATACCTCTGTATGATTGCCTGCTATCAACATAAAAAGAGAGAAACTCATCCTCCCCTAACCTCAATCCTATTGAGAACCTTTGGAGCATACTCACGCAAAAGATGAGGTTGGCAGGCAATTTACATTCAAACAGCAACTCTAGGAAGCTATTCAAAGATATTCAAGCAAAGTTCAATGGATGCAAGAATTGTACAGCTGCTATCAAATAAGGATTCTGTGTTAATATGTAAAATATGTAACTTGACCAGTTAAGATGTTTTTAAAATAGCGTTTGATTAAGTTAATATGAGCTTTTAATACTGCAAATTCAATCTTTATAACCTATTATTATTATTTTATTGGTAACTGTGCACCCTGACACATACTGAGGGTTATTACTGGCCAGACACTTGCTGGAATGTCTTCTGATTTTAGCTGGGCATACAAGGTTTTTTTTAAAATAAAAAAATCATTAACTTTAGTTTAGTTAACTTTAGTTGATTGATTCCCTTTTTAGTAAAACAATTGGCCAAAAGATATCACAGTTGAAGAAAAAAGAACCTTGAACGCTTAGGTTGGGAAAATTCAATCAATCATCCAGGTTTCTAGGTAATTTTAATGGATTTGTATCCTATTATATTGTATCTTATTATAATACAAAGCATGTGCACAGATTATTGTAATCCATCATGTTTTATCAATCACACTGTGTGGTAGTACCATCGAACCAAATTAAAGTGAGTTTTAGTTGTGATAGAATGAGCCATGTGAATACATTGTTTCAAGAAGGCTTAACTGTGCTATGGACTGCTGGGGTGGAGAGTTTTTTTATTCCTTTACTCCCTTCTGACTATAACCTTCATGGTTGTTCTTCAGTTTTTGCTTCTTAAGCTTTACCCCATAGAGCCATGGTTTGGCCAAGCATAAAACGCCTGTATGCAGTTTGGCATACATGTCTCTGTACCATAAGGCTATATTTGCACTGTACACCAGCAGGATGTATATTTGTCTGGTTGGACATAAATGAATAATTTGCATGGCTCCACCCATTCTCTTGAAGTGAAATATTTTCTTTTTACTGTTGTGATTTGTAATTAACCTCCCTAGCCATATGCCCGAACCCAGTTCGGGCAAAGGGGCGCTGCAATAATCGATACGCCCGAACTGGGTTCGGGCACATCGTGGGAGCTCACCTGCTCCGCCCGCCGCCATCTTCTACCTCCGTCGCCGGCTTCTTCCGGTTCCCGGAGTGACGTGTGACATCACGGAGGCGGGACCCGGTCTTAAAGAAAAAAAACATTTTCTTTTCTTTTTTTAAAATCTTTTTTTTTTTACTTTTGAACTGGATTAGAGAAATGTCTTTCTCTAATCCAGTTCAAAAGTGGATCCCGCTAGCAGAAACGCTCGCTCTGAGCATTTCTGCTAGTGGGATCATCTCTGCTCTCTGGAAATAGCCGAGATCTTCGGCTTCTTCCGTGATCTGCACTTGTGTGCCGATGACGTCATCCGCCGGGCGGGAGATTTAAAGGTACAGAATTTTTTTTTCTTAGATTTGTTTTACATTTTTTTACATTTGTTTTTATTTTGATTGGATTGGATAAATGTTTTATAAATGTTTTATCCAATCCAAATCAAAATAAAAGAAAACAAGTGTAAACTTATAAAAAAAATAAAAATGTTTCTGTACCTAAAGCCGCCATAGCGCTTCCATCTCTGGCCGATTTTGCGAATGATCACCATGCGCATTCAGGGTGATCGCTTGGTGATCAATCGCAAAATGAACGCGCCCACCTGGAGCAACCACTCGTGGTCGCACAAAACTTTGATCAGCCAGAGAACAAACGTTTTTCTCTGGTCGATCGCCAGTACTTTGAATGGGGACAAGGGTCCCCATCCAAAGTATTGGTTGTCAAATCGTAAATGGTGTATTTCGAACGATTGACCATGGCATGATGATGTCATCATGCTGCGGCCGATTGTTCGATAAACGCCAGCCAAGCATAGCGTCTATCGTGAATCAAACTGCGCCCGTGCCGGAATCAGGCGCAACCACTGGCTCTCTGTGTGCCCACAGCATTTCTACAAAGCTGCAGGCACACAGAGCCTTTCCGCCGATGACGCCGATGGGGGCAGAAAGGCAAAACACTGTATCACTTTTGGTACAGAAATCTGCACCTCAGTGAACCGCCAGGGAGGTTAAATTGTAAAACGCTCCTATTTACAAGAAGGATTGCCTGTGCTATTAGTTTAATTGTTATTGCCATTTAGGGAACTTTAAGTAAATTATATTAGGGATCATGAAAAGTCCCTTTTATTTAGTACATACAGTTCATTTCAGTTTTTACTGTTTTCTCTCTTTTTCTCTGTCAACATTTTTACTTTATAACTGTTATTATGTTAATTGTGTTTATGATAAATATAATGTAGGTAGTTCTGAGCGAAGCTGACACACAACATTTAAAGATGAGACACTTTAGAAGCTTTAGAACTTATTTGATTTGAACTTATGTTATATTTGGAATGTTTAAAACAAGATACATACAGATAAGAATAATACATTGGTTATTGAAAAAAGCTGAGGGAATCTGTACCATACTGTCAATTTGTAAAAGTTGTTAAACTAGATAGAACTCTTTTACTGGCAGTATCAACTACTTGATGATAAAAATCTATAGGAGTATAATATGAGTCATAACTAAAGGATATATAATTTACTAAATAATATTTATGGCCTATTTATAAAGGGATGGACATCATGTTCTACAGAAAAATTGCATATCAGACATCAGTTTTCTAAATCATCAGTTTTCTTGATCAACAGGCATCAAATAAAAGCTGCAGAATGAAAAATATCTTAGCAACTGTTATATTTCTTTGATGCATGCAATGTGCCCCCTCCACCGCCCCCCCCCCCTTTCCCTGATGTGTAAGAAAGCAGCCCAGATGTCATCTGTATGCTGACGGCAAGTGTTCACAAGTGACATTTTGTGGCTGAAATTTATATTGCATCAGATTTTTTCCCCAATTGAGATTAATGCTCGAACACTTGAAATACTTGTTTTCTTGTTTTCCTGCTCTAAAAACTGGTGCATCTTATGGTCTAAAAAGAAAGGTATTTAGACATATTTATCTTTTTGTACAGGCAACACATTAGTTAAAAGCCTAGACTCCACTGGGATAGGGATTTTTTGGTGGTTCCCAGAAACAATAAGGCTGTTGGAGGAGCCCGTCAGTTTGTGTACAAGATCTTTATTCTATAAACATCAACACGTTTCGTGGTGCCTCTGACCACTTCTTCAGGATGGTACCATTTGTGCATCTATGACACTCAATGTTGTGCACTGGTTTAGGGAGTATGCCCATGTTAAACCTATAGGCGTAAAGTGAACTACCGTATATGCCGGCGTATAAGACGCCTGGGCGTATAAGACGACCCCCCAACTTTTCCAGTAAAAATATAGAGTTTGTTATATCCGTATAGAGCACCCCACCCCCCCGTCTTCCACACACACACAAATAAAAAAATTAGCTACTCGACTTTCAACACACGATCCCAACACCATTAGAAGTCTGACTTTGTATTAGTAGGATAGGTGAAAGCATTATCAGCAGAGTATGCTATGATAATAGGGAACAAATTTTATAGGGGCTATATAGGAGGATTTCTCAGGGACCTGAAATTGCAGGATTGCTAGGGGTTAACTAGTAAACCAACAAAGGGATTAAAGAATATGTGTTCAATGTAGGCAGTTAAATGTTGCATATAGGAGTATACACTGGCATGAAAAAAACATTGTCTGGTGGCTGGAATTTAGCGAAATGAACTTATAAGTATATCTAAGTGTATGAAACTATTGGGTTTAAGTAATAGTAGGTGAAGATCTGAACCATGAAAGTTCATCATTATACTATAAAATGGTTTCCTGCTATGAATGTTCAAAGTTACACACAGGTTATAATGATTTTACAACCGGTGTCTCTGTGGAGAAAATCCGTAGACCATGTAACAATGCTATCTGTTCGTCGTAAAATGATCCAGCCACGTCGCAGCTTAGGAGCACACACAGTAAAACCAGCCATAGATGTCACCTGCACCCCCCTGCCCGGGACCGGCGTATAACGACCCAACTTGGGGAGGAATTTAAGGTACTGAAAAGTCGTCTTTTACGCCGCATATACGGTATGTTTGTTAGAAAAACAAGTGGTGAGTATTGAACACATCATTCGCATTTCCTGTGATTTTTAATAGAGGAGGAACACTTTGAAGACACATCATTGTCCATTAAAAACAACGGTCATCCTCTTCACTGGGGAAGATGAGGGGAATTTATTGCAGAGGAGACTAGGACAAAGTGTAATTAAACCCAAAAGGTGTTCGGTCAGTACAGGCTTCCTGTATCATTGTCTGTTACCCTGACTGGGCATTTTTACATGCCGGTCATTTGATTAATTTGGTGACCACATTCTGAAGGCTGATATTCCCTCTGTAAGGATGCCAACTATCTAAGCATAATAAGATATATCATATATATTGAATGTTTTTTATTAAAATGATTTCCTTACTGAGATCACTGTAAATGCTTAAATCCTCAATACAACAGTGACATCACTGATCAATTTACTGATTACTGGTTCTCCTGCATTCGTTGAAGACCCTGGCCTCATTTGCTGGCTAGAAATTGGGAATATAAAATACTCACATGCAATGTTACCATATCTACCTGGTTTAAAATTTTATTTTTATTGCACAGAACACTATCAATTCTTTTTCTTCTAGTCCTTCAGACAACATATCCTTGACTCTTTTTGCTGTTTATGAGAAATGAAGCACAGCAAAAGAGATATTGCTAAAATGCATCTGCGGAGCTGTCATGTGACATTTTGGCACGCCGGCGTATTGGCAATCATTTCAGTATGTTTTTATGGCCCCAAGGATATTTGCTAACATTCCTACATTCTGCTTGGATCATGTAGCAGATGGGATACTGGGCAAATCAGCTGTCAAAATAGATAAAAGGGAAATAACAACCAATTACAGAGAAAGGATAAATCTTTATTGAATTTTCCAATATAAACTAGGTGATTATACCAAGAAATAAGATTGTGAATGAACAGCGGGGTACGTAGTAACAACACATTCTACCATGGAAAAAAATGTTTAAGAAGGTAGGTGCATCTGTTTTTTAGAATCCCTGATGATACCATAGCCATAAAATGTTATTGAATTCAGGGCATCATACAGTGCTGGTTTAGTCAACCTGTGGTTATATACTTATATAAGCTATAGTAAGTATTTATATTCATTTTTAGGATTTGATGCAACCAATGAAATACAAAAGTCCACAATCATATAAGGGTTTTTGAAAAGTATCATAACAATAATTTTTAGGAACCAAAAACCCAGTGATGTTTCCTTCATTTGGTGTAAACAAATGAGAAGCCTTCAACCCAAAGAACACCATCCCCACTGTTAAACATGGTGGTGGTAACCTAATGCTTTGGGGGTGTTTTTCAGCCAATGGACCAGGGAACCTAATCACAGTAAATGGCACCATGAAAAAAGAGCAATACATGAGGATTCTCAACCACATCAGGCAGTCTGCAGAGAAACTTGGCCTTGGGCACCAGTGGACATTTCAGCATGACAATGACCCAAAACACACAGCAAAAGTGGTAAGGAGATGGTTAGCAGACAACAACATTAAGGTTTTGGAGTGGCCCAGACAGAGTCCTGACTTAAATCCAATTAAGAATCTGTGGAGGGAGCTAAAGATCAGGGTGATGGAAAGAAGACCCTCCAACCTGAAAGATTTGGAGCTCATTGCTAGAGATGAATGTGTAAAAATACCTGTGGAGACATGCAAGGAGCTGGTCTGCAATTATAGGAAGTGTCTGATTGCTGTAATAGCCAATAAAGGCTTTTCTATTGATGATTGAGAAGGGTATGAATAATTTTGGACATTACACTTTTTGCTCAAATGTAAATAAAAGCTAAGAAATGTTTTTTTACACAAAAATGCCCATTGTACATCTTCTTATTATGTTTTGAGAGACACTTATGCCATTTCCTGTCAAAAAAATAACTTGCTGGTTGAATAAAAGTAACTTTAAGTCACTTTATAATTATGGGCTCCAATGTATGTAGCTTACCACCCTGCTCACATACCCCAACACTACACCAAAGACAGTTGTAGTTCTCATTTTGACATGCACACTTTTTTTAACCTCCCTAGCACACTGCTGAGGTCCAGATTTCTGTACCAAAAGTGCACCATAGACTTCAATGGTAAATTTTTCTTTATGTCGTAGGCATGTAACTTCCCAAAATATGTCCGTACAAGGGTCTAATAGACATCCTGAATATAATAATGCTTGAAACAAACAATTATGTAAAATAAATTTTTATTTTTTTTAAATAAAAATAATAAAAAAACCCCCACAAAAATTAGGACAAAAAACTATGCTGATATGTACTAAATATCGCCAAAATAAAAAGTCTCTGGTGCCCCAGATGTTCCCATTTGCACTTAACCCTCTCTAACCTGGTGTGATAAAATCACAGATTTTCTACATAGAAAACTGCTTTCATTCTATTAACTGTACAAATCTCCCGCCGCCTCCCCGAGTGACGTCATCACGTCACTCGGAGTGGGGGGGGGGGGAGAGAAGGACACGAGCAGCCGAGGAGGCATGTTGAATCGGGGACAAGGGGACAGCGTGAGTATGCGCTCTCCCAGAGCCCCGCATTGTACTGGACGGCAGCACCTCGTCCAGTGCGATAGTAGCAGTTGGAGCGCTGGACGAGGTGCTGCCGTCCATAACGCTAGGGCGGTTAAGCTTTAAAAAAGTATTTTGTAGTATTCATCTGGGTTAAATTATTGTTGTGCCCGCAGGTCCTGGGTTGGCGCGGGGGTGCCAGGTGCAGGGAATCTAAACCACCTGAGGGGTCTTCCCCATGAGGGCCCCTAGCGGGAGATAGGCAGGGATCCCTTGAGGGGACCCTGGGACTTTCCCGCCTCAGGTGGTCCGGTCCTGCTATCCTAGCGTACCCCCCCAGGAAGGTCGGACGAGAGTCCCAAGGGTCGCCCCTTCAGGGGGGAAGTCCGTGTGTAAACGACGGATTGTCAGAGTCCAAAGCAAGGGTCGGACGGCGGAGGCAGAGAAATCCCGGGGAAGGCGATCGGGTCGAGGAGGCGGCAAGCAGAGAATAATCGGGGACAGGCGAGGGGTCGAGGCAGCGGCAAGCAGGTAGAGTAAGTCGGGGACAGCGTAGTTTCGGGAGCCACGAGGTCAAAGGATCGCTCGGGTACGAGCAGGGTCAAAAGTCGGGTAATCAGTCAAGAGAAGTACGATGGTAAATGCAAACAGGAACTGCAATAGTACAGTCACTGAGTTGCAAGGGCTGGCAGTGTTATATAGGAAGTGTGCTCCAAAGTCGCCCCAGGAAGGAGGACGGACACTCTGGAACACACCCCCTCCGCCAGCCCTTAAAACTCGGGAGATGGCTCGCGCTGCCGAATACGGCGCATGCGCGGGCACGCGTCACGGCAGCGCAAGGCGCCGGACGGCGGCTCCACCATGGTGGCCACAGGAGATGCCCCGAATCTACCCCGAGTGACCCCAGGAACATCGGCAAAGGTAATGGGCCAGGGGGGTTAACGCTGGTGGGGCAGACCGCACCAACCCGGATGGCCCGGATCCTGACAAGCCCCCCCCTCAAAGCCGGACTCCGGACTAGCTAGCGGACCAGGCTTACCGGGAAAAAGGCATGGAACTCCGAAACGAGTTGGGGGCATGGACCCCGTCGGCGGAAACCCAGTGACGATTCCTCCAGCCCGTACCCCTTCCAGCGCACCATATATTGAAAACCCCGACCCCGCGGACGGGAATCCAAAACCGCTCTCCACTTGTACTCCTCCACCCCATCCTGGAGGACAGGGGGAGTGGTTGAGGAGGGGACGACCCGGAACGGGTCCACACGACGGGTGTTTCCAGACCACGACACGTGGAACACCGGGTGGACACGGCAGAGAGAGAGAGGGCAGTAGGGATCCGAACAGCCACAAGGGTTCACCCCGGTCAACCACATAAGGACCCTGTACCTAGGAGCGAGGCTTCCGAGAGGACAGCGCAACCGGATGGGCGGACGAAAGCCAGACGCTATCGGCCGTGGCGAGAGCAGTGGAACGGGACCGTAGCCGATCAGTCACCAGCTTCGCCGCCTCCTGCGCCTCTAGGAGGCGGGAGCGAGCCCCCCCCCAGCCCTGTGCATGCAGGACAAGCGCTCGCCGCTTGCGGGAACCGAAGACTCCAGGATCCTGGTGGGAAGAATTTGGGATGGAATCCACCGTTAAGGAAAAACGGGGTGTGACCGGAACTGGAGTGTTTTGAGTTTTGTATGCAAACTCAGCCGCGGGAGAAGACACCCCCAATGTCCTGCGTGTCGGAGCAAAAACACGGAGGTACTGCTCGAGGATTATGATTCTGCCGTTCGCATGTCCGTTGTGACTGGGGTGGTACCCAGAGGTGTAGTGAAGAGGTGAATCCCAGCAGGCGGACCAACTCCTTCCAAAAACGCGAAGTGAACGGGTCCCCCGATCCGTCACTACGTCATCAGGGAGGCCGTGGAGGCGGACCACCTCCCGCAGAAATACACGGGCCGTCTCGGCTGCTGTAGGGATGGCCGCAAGGTCCACGAAAGGGCCATCTTTGTAAAGCGGTTCCACCACGGTCAGAATGGTGTGGCGACCCTCTGAGGGGGGTAGGTCTGTACAAATTCCATCGCAGATGGGACCAGGACGATCGGGAACAGGTAACGGATGGAGCAGGCCGAAAGGACGGTATGGGGGATTTTGCGGGCACAGAAAGGGCAAGCCAGGACGTAAGGAGGAACAGTCTTTCGCTAGCTGGGGCCACCAGAAATGGGCGTTGGAGGACCGGGTCCTCTTTGCACCAAAGTCTGCAAGACGGGCGTCGTGGCGTGCCGTCTGGACCAAACTGGCAGAGCAGGGTTCTGGGGATGTAAAGCCTGTCCTCTCACAGAGTAGCACCCCCTTGTTCTCAGCAAACCATTGGGAGAGGGCCAGTGGATCGGCGGTTCAGGCTATGCAGTGTTCAGCAGTCTCAGGGCCAAGAAGCATGGAAGTGCTTATCCGGGTTGAGATGGAATCGGGTGCGGAGGAAGGTGGGTGTCCGGGGGGTGTACATACGAGAGAGGGGTTCTGATTTTCGTATTCGTTGTGCCCGGGGTGTTGTATGTTAGATGGAAGTTGAAATCTGCAAAGAATAATTGCCCAGCGGGCTTGACGGGGGGGTTTCAGCCTATGTAGCGTGATGGAGATATGCAATTCTTATGTCGGTGTATATGTAGAGTTGGTGTGTGTTGGGCTCCCTCGAGCATGTCGCTCCATTCTTCGAGGTTGCTGCCTTCAGGGCAAGGAGTTCACGGTGCCCCCACACTGTAATTTTCGCTGGGCCGGAGTTGGTTTACGGGAGTAGAAGTAGAAAAACAGGGGTTTTGCAACACGTTCTTCGTCACCCGACCGTTTGAGAGAGGACTCGCTCCTATTGGAAAACCTCTGAGGCGTAATCTGGAGGGTTAAGTAAAAGGCAGGAGGGATCCGGGTGTTTCAGGATAGGGGCCGTTGTGAAATGACTTCAGGTAAGTCGAAAGCGGGCTGGGCCTCGGGGTTCCAAGCAAGCGGGTCTTGGTGCTCGTCAGTTTGAGTGAGGGTAAGGACGTCCGCGAGAACCCTTTTGAGTGAACCGGCGATAGAAATTCGAGAACCTAGGAAACGCTGGACGGTTTCGGTTGTGGGGATCGGCCAGTCCTTGATAGCGGAAGGAAACTTTCTGGGGGTCCATAGTGATCCGGTGGTGGAGATACCAGTCACAAGAAATGGGATGTGCTTTGTTTGCTCGAACGTTGCATTTTTCGGCGTTTGGCGTAGAGGGAGTTGTACCGCTAACCTGTTCCAAATCCTTTCTCTATGTGTGACCGAGTTGCTGCTCCAAGGAATCCGAAAAAAAGAGTTATGTCGTTCCAGATACACAATCACAAAACGTATCAAGGAAGAAGGAATAGTCCCGGAACAGTCATTTATAAACGACTGGAAGTGGCCGGGGAGTTACAAGACCAAACGATCATCCAAAATATTCTGAAGTGGCACAACTTCGTCCGGAATGCCGTCTTCCATTCGTCGACTGGTCGGATGCGACAGGTTGTACGACCCCCTGAGGTCTAACTTGAGAAACACCTTGCGGAAGTTGGAGACGTTGCGTGAGTCGGAGCGAAGAGGTAGTGGATTCGGTTTTTGACAGTTGATCGGAATTCAGTTTGGCGGTAATAATTGATGGGCCTGGGGAGTCAGATTTGTTATGCACGAAAAATTACCGGCTCGGCAAGGCGAGTGTGGAACGGACGGAATGATACCTTTCGTGCAGAGAGGAGTTCTATGTATCCTTTAGAGCACTTGGATTCCGGCTCGGCCAACGGGTATACGTGTCCGAAAGGGGATCTTCGCAATCGGGGAGCAGGGTCCATAGGGCAGTCGTACGGACGATTGTGGTGGCAAAACCGCTCGGCGCTCGTTGCTGAAAAAGTCGAGGTATTGGTGGTACTGAGGCGGGACGAGGGTGCGGTCGAGTCTGGTCGTCCGTGGAGACCACGGGGCTGTGGGTTTTTTGGCATGTGGCAGGAAGTCCGTACAGTAGGCTGAAAGGAACGTATGGAGCCAGTAACCCGTAGTTGATGGTGGGGTTTGGGGGGTTATGACGTACCAGCCAGGCAGACCCGAACGACTGGAAATAGGGGTGTCGGGATGATTGAAATCTGATGGTCTCAGTGTGTCCGGAGGTGGTACGCTAGCTGACAGAAAGGGGGTCCTCCCAGGATACGGACCGGAGGGGATCAAGAGGGCCGTCAGCCAGTCGGAGAGGGTATGGAGTGTTCTTTTGCTTGTAGTGACAAGCGTAGGGACTGCGCGAGAACCCGCGTCCATGAAACAGTCGCAGGCTCGGAGTCCACGATGGCTTCCACCTCAACGCTTCCCTCGGGGACCTGCAGATGAAGTGAGACTGATGCGACCTGAACTTCGGAGCCTCGGATGAGACCGCGAGATTGGAGGGAACATCTTACCCGACGGGCGGACGGACAGGAGCGATAGCATGTGACCAGATGTGTCCGCAGTACAGGCAGAGGTTTGATGCGAAGCGTCTCTCTCTTTTCCTCAACCGACAGGAGTGGTCGTTGATCGCCCTGATCTGCATGGGTATTCCGGTGATTGATCCCATGGAGGCTGGTCGATGTGGCGGCAGCGCGTGGAGGGGTGCGAGTGACGCCAGAAGGTTGTGGAGGATACTTGTCCTTCGGCCTGCGTTCCCTTAGAACGGCGGGTCCAAGTACTATGGCAACATCGATGAGGCCCTGAGTGATTGGGGACGCCGATTCTGGCCAAATTCGTCCTGAGAGAGTCGAGAGAAGTCCACCCTGAACTGGCTGCGAAGAGCGGCGTTTCCAGTCCAGCTCAGAAGCATACTGAGGAAGTTGAGACAACTCGTATCAACAGGCCGGCGTGCTGTCGGCAGATTCCGAATGGTCGGAGTCGGCGTCTCAGCTCTACGGGGATCTTGTACAGCTGGGACAGTTTCCCGAACAAGCCCTCTAACCGTGGCTAGGGGTGGTCCTTTTGGTTGGCAGCTTTAAGAAGCCCACCGCTGGGGTTCCCCCTGGAGGAGGGAGAGAGAAACCGTGCCTACCTTCACTTTTTCGTCCTGATAGGTGCGGGAAGCAGACAGAGAAAATGGAGCATGCAGAGCATTCATTGGAAGGTGTAATACTCAGAACGGTCGCCTCTGAGAACTTGAGGGTAGCGGTTTAGTGGGTTCTGGTGGAGGGGCGCGGTAACTCCAGTCGGGGCGCGGCCCTGCTGCTGCTTGTGCTTGTCTTCTTCCTGGACAGAGAGGAGAGTTCTCGGATTTGTCGACAAAGTGTTCAGCGAATTATTCGCCCCGCGGGTAGTCATGGCTGTACTATTATGTTGTGTCCCGCAGGTCCTGGTTGGGCGGGGGTGCCAGTGCAGGGAATCTAAACCACCTGGGGTCTTCTCCCCAGAGCCCCCCTAGTCGTGAGATAGCAGGGACCTTGAGGGACCTCTGATGGTACTTTTTCCCGCCTCAGGTGGTCAGGTCCTGCTACCCTGCGTACCCCCAGGAAGTGCGGACGTAGAGTCCCAAGGGTGTCCCCTTCAGGGGGGAAGTTCCGTGTACAGGAGGATTTGTCAGAGTCCAAAGCAAGGTTCGAGATAATGGCGGCAGAGAGGAATATCCTGGGAAGGCGAGGGTCGAGGCATGGCGGGCAAGCATGAGAATAATCTCGTGGGAAAGGGAGGTCGAGGCAGGCGGTCAGAGTGTAGAGTAGTCGGGGTTTACAAGCGTTAGTTCAGGAGCCAGAGGGGTTTCAAGGATAGGGGTGTTTTACTTTTAGGTACGTGAGCAGGGTCAAAAGCGGTGTAATCAGTCCAAGAGGTAAGTACGAGGTAAATGCAAACAGGGGTAATTGCATAGTACAGCACTGAGTGCAACGGGCTGCAGGTTTTATATAGGAAGTGTGCTCCAAAGGTTCCGCCAAGGGAAGTGAGGGCGGACACTCTGGAAAAAACCCCCGCAGCCCTTAAAAGAGATCGGGATATGGCTCGCGGCGTCGCGGTGGCTACGCTGTCAGTGTTTTGTTTTTCATTCGCGCAGTGCGCCTGACGGTCGGCTCCACAATGGTGGTGCCACAGGTTAGATGACTCCGGATATACCCCGAGTTGACCCAGGAACAATAGGTCAAAGGTAATTGGGCCAGGGGGTGGCTAACGCTGGTGGGGCAGACGCAACCAACCGGTTATGGACACGGGATCCTGATCAATTATAATGAATTTCAATTCGTCTACATATAAATGACTCATTATATAAAATATACCTTTAAAGTCTTTATTTTCCATTCTCTATTTATCCTGGTAAAAGCACCCCCCCCCCCATACACTTTACAATCTTACCATACAATTCTGTACAGTCCACTTCTACCAAAACCATAAACCATGTAATATGAGGTGTTTTCTAAACCTTGCAATCAATATGTATTCTATCAGGGAGGACCAGGCACTACATAGTTATTGGTAGATTTAAAGAAAATTGTATGGAGTGTATTTTACTCTTTAATATAATTCACTATCTGCTGGAGAAATAAGGTCTACCGGTAAAGCCGGCATAGATGTCTTGATGCCAGGCCCATTTCTCATGAGATCGACCATGCGTGAAACGTACATGCGGTCGTGCCGGGAAATGGCCCGCACCCATTTTGTCCGTAATTTGTTAGATCAATTTCCCATCCGACTCATGGCCGAATTCATGGTTTGGGTTCGATTTTGTGGCAGATGAACCAGCGTGAGTACGCATGGCTGTTGATCTGCAGCATAATCGGCTGCAATTCTAACCCTTTTTGCCCAGCTTTACACACGTAATTCAAATAACATGATGTGAACATTTTTATCAACTTACCCATTCATTCAATATTCATTTCTTTATTTATTACAGGAACAAACGTTGCAGCTTCTCTAACTAGCAGAACGCTAAAATCGCCCATTCTTTGCTCTTGACAATTTTAAAGAAATTTTAAGTAACTAAGGGTTTTAAATTATCTCTAATACATCCCCAAAATCTGTAGTGCATTGTTTGGATCTGAATAAATACTATATTTTGTCTCATTGATCTATCCTTGAATATATGTTCTACACTTTTAAGTGATGTGAAATCTATTTCGTCTTGTGGTCAAGTAGATCAAATTGCCTTTTACTACTGCTATTATATGAGAAGTAATTTCAGAGGCAGAGAGCAATATATTTATTGCAAGCAGGAAACTTGTTTTGAATTAAAAACAAGTGCTAGTTTGTTGGAAAATGAAGGACAAACTGAAATAGAATCCAAAATATAAAGAGGCTTGACATGGTTCAATGACCTCATACATGGCTGAAGAGACCAAAAGTGTTGCAAAAATGGCATTTACGTACATTTGCTGTCTAAATGGCAACAAATAAGCAAATAGAAAACACAGAGTATAGAACACTTTGCAGTATAGACCCCATTATAGACCCCAACCTTGATCTGTTCCTAACAAAGAACAAAGTCTGCAATAGTGCTTCAAACATGCCTTGTGAAGAGTTGAACTAACATATGAAGGGCTTGTTCACGTTAGCTGCAGCTGCAGTGTTGTATATACTGCAGCACATCATGGCTAGGGTAAATACATAGGAAACATGTGTACATTTCACACTACCCCATGCTTGCGTTTCTGGTAACGGGCAATGCCGTGTGTTATCCAAAACACCCTGCATCTTGCATTTTTGAAGGCGCGGCATAAGTGTCTACCATACACTTCTATAAGAGATGCAAGCGTAGCATACTGCACTGTAGTGCATTCTTTTTTGTTGGTAAGGGACGCAGTTAGCCTGCATTATCTGACAAAAAAAACCAGAAGCAAGCGTGGCTAGTGTAAATGATAAATAATACCATGCTATTTGTTCTTTGGTTGGTCCTATGGTATTCTTGCCTCTCAGTAATGCATAGGAGTATGGGATGTTTTTGTCCTCTCCCTCTAGTTGTGTTCAATATCAACAACCACAATGTTGAAACCACACTTCAGATTACTTGTCCGTTTTCAATAAATCTTTATTGAGGGTTTCAGATTACTTGTCCATTGCTTCATAGTGTCTAAGGGGCTTGGCAAGTGAGGAGGACCAACTAAGGGTTTACTACAAGTTAGTAGTTCTGTGTCTATGAGGAAGACTCTAGTACATCCTGCTGTGGTTTTAAAGAGAGGGACAGAACCACATTTAAGGAATGGTAGTTAGAGCATACAACCAAGAGCACTGCTGTCCTTCAGTGTATATTTTCTTAATGGTAACATCCATTTAGGAATTTTGAAGGACAAACCAAAGCACAGTTAATAAGATGTGTTAACTGACACCACTTGAGGATTATAGAAAATAATTTTGTATTAGAGTTATCTACAGGGTGGGCCATTTATATGGATACACCTTAATAAAATGGGAATGAGTGGTGATATTAACTTCCTGTTTGTGGCACATTATTATATGTGAGGGGGGAAACTTTTCAAGATGGTGGTGACCATGGCGGCCATTTTGAAGTCTGCCATTTTGAATCCAACTTTTGTTTTTTCAATAGGAAGAGGGTCATGTGACACATCAGACTTATTGGGAATTTCCCAAGAAACACAATGGTGTGCTTGGTTTTAAGGTAACTTTATTCTTTCATGAGTTATTTACAAGTTTATAATCACTTATAAAATGTGTTCAATGTGCTGCCCATTGTGTTGGATTGTCAATGCAACCCTCTTCTCCCACTCATCACACACTGATAGCAACATCACAGAGAAATGCTAGCAAAGGCTTCCAATATCCGTAGTTTCAGGTACTGCACATCGCATATCTTCACAGCATAGACAATTGCCTTTAGATGACCCCAAAGATAAAAGTCTAAGGGGGTCAGATCGAGAGACCATTGGGCCATTCAACTGGCCCACGACGACCAATCCACTTTACAGGAAACTGTTCATCTATGCTCGGACACCCATAATGTGGTGGTGCACCATCTTGCTTGAAAAAACTCAGGGAACGTGCCAGCTTCAGTGGATAAAGCGGGAAACACATCATCATGTAGCAATTTCGCATATCCTGTGGCCTTGAGGTTTCCATTGATGAAGAATGGCCCCACTATCTTCTATCCCACATACCACATCATACCATTAATTTTTTTGCTCCAACAGTCCAACAGGGATCTATGCAATGTAGCGGTGGTTTTGTTTGTTAACTTCACCATTCACATAAAAGTTTGCCTCATCACTGAACAAAATCTTCTGCGTAAACTGAGGGCCCTGTTTTAATTTTTGTTTTGCCCATTCTGCAAATTCAGTGCGCCGATCTGGGTCATCCTCGTTGAGATGCTGCAGTAGCTCTCTTTTACTCCCCACATACAGAACATTGCTAGATCCTGCCACTTCCATCTCCGCAACATTACCAAAATCGGCCCCATCCTCTCCCCAGAGACCACCAAAGTCCTGGTACACACTCTCATCATCTCATGTCTGGACTACTGTAACATCATCCTCTCTGGTCTTCCTTTTACTAGACTTTCGCCTCTTCAGTCCATCATGAATGCTGCTGCTAGACTCATTTACTCCTCTAACCGCTCCTCATCTGCTGTTCCTCTCTGCAAATCTCTACACTGGCTTCCAATTGTCCAGAGAATCAAATTCAAAGTTCTGTGCCATCGCACGCAAAGCTTCAGGACTTCTCTAGGGTCGCTCCTACTCTCTGGAACTCTCTCCCTCGTCCCATTAGACTTACTCCTACTTTTGGCACTTTTAAAAAAGCCCTAAAAACCCACCCCTGCTGCAATGACCTGGTTACTGTGTTCACCAGACATCAACACAATTTCTATCCGCTTCTCACATGTTAACCTCGGCATGTCAATGGCTGTAAACAAAGAGAAACTTGTAAGTAACTCATGAAAGAATAAAGTAACGTTAAAACCAAGCACACCATTGTTTTTCTTGTGAAATTCCCAATAAGTTTGATGTGTCACATGACCCTCTTCCTATTGAAAAAACAAAAGTTGGATTCAAAATGGCACCACCCATCTTGAAAAGTTTCCCCCCTCACATATACTAATGTGCCACAAACAGGAAGTTAATATCACCAACCATTCCCATTTTATTAAGGTGTATCCATATAAATGGCCCACCCTGTATATTTACAAAATTCCTGTTGGGGGTTGACCAGGTTAGGTAGCATACACTGAAAACAGGCAAGATAAGGTGCAAAAGAGGTACAAAATCAGGAATACAAACAAGAACCATATCCAAACGGGGCAAATATAAGAACACACTCAGACCACAGTTCAGGCTCAGACACAGGACCAAAAAAGGATTACAATGGTCATTATGTGTGGGAGGGCAAGGCACACCTATATAGGCCTGGTGCTAAAGAGGCAGGAGTACCCAACCCAGTCCACCCTTGTGGAAGCCACCTGCTGATGACCATGGAAACTACCCGGACTAAGTAGAAGCACAGTGTCACCAGCAGGTGTTACCCGGGATAGTGCAGGTCCTTCACAATTCCTCTTTGGTTGCATCTGATATTATATTGAAACTTTTATATAGCGAACCATTTGTTATCATAAAGTGTTGCAGCATGACGTCCAAAAATGACCCTTATGGAAATTGCATTACTTTGAGCAGGATTTACCAACACCTACAGAGCTGTAAATGGAAGGATTTGCATATTTTGTAGCTCTCCTAGCCAAGTAGCAGTGATCATTCAAGCACTTTGATTAGCTGCCTCAACACATGGTCACATTTACTCATCAATCAAAGTACAGGACCCAAAGGAATGGTGTGAATAAGTGTACGGTATTCTTGATGGTGCACATTTACTGCTTTGTTTTTAGGCAACTAATACTGCAGTGGAGATGATCTGGTCTACAGAAGGAAGTAATCAGGATGTGCTGTATGAAACAAAGTTTGTCTAATTAATAAACCATAATCTATCAATATTAATGTAATCGATAGGTATTGGCAATAGTACTGTCAATGTAGAGTTGTGGCTGTGTAATTTTCCCACAAGCATTTTTCTTTGTTCGATCCAATATCCTGTTGTCCCATGAAGATTTATACACTTCAGGCAAGCAAAACTTAATTAGTGCTGGAAGCTAAAAAAGAAAGATATGCTTAGTGCTGGAGTACAAAGATTCAGCTGACAAAAACTAGCCCATCTTTACCTTCCAGGCAAATGTTCTACTAAAAGTAGATAAAATATCTATAAAATAAAATATCTATAAGTAGATAAAATATAAGAAGATAAAAGGCAAAATGGTTTCCGTCATACAATCTGTGTATAACTAATCTTGTTTCCTGTTACACAGGAGTTAATTGCAAAGCCCCTGAGCATGGTATTATTACCCAAAAAAATATTGTCCTAGCAAATGTAGCATAAATGAAGTTCAAATTCAAGTCAAGATTTCAACTTAGCCTATGTTCTCACTTAGGCGATAAATCGCCCGCGGGATCGCCGGCGGGCGATCGCCAGGCGACTGACCAGGCGATTTCCCCCTGTGATTAAAAAAAAAACACCCCCATTATAAAAGAAAAGTCGCCTCCATAGAGAATGAATGGACGCAGTTTTTGATCGCCTTCGCACACTATCGCAAACTCCATTCATGTCTATGGGCGCGATCAGATTGTGATCGTGGCCCCAATCGCAACCGTGCGCGATCTTATCAATGGGGACAAGCCCATACAAAATAGTGTAGACAATTGAGGTGATTCCGCTATTGCCTTAGTGGGAACATAGCCTTAACATTGAATTGAATTTATTTAATTCTTGTTCCTGCAACTCACCTATACATTTACAATGGCAATGATATAATGTTCAGAGGTTTTGAAATGGATAAATGAAATTCTGTGACCATCTTGTGTCATCTCAAGCTGCAGTATGTCTTGGACCAAGTTGTATTGTTAAAGCTGGGCATGGACATGTAGTTTTCTTCAAGATGCTGCAATCGATGACATCATCACGCATGGCCTGTCGTGCAGAGAATGGACCAGTCACCTCTGTGTGCCCGCCATTACTTTATATGGGGACTGCCCTCCCCAAAGTCATCTGATCGGCCAGGAATTTACCCGCATATAGGATCACTGTGCTATCTGACATGCGGCAGATTCCTGTCGATCTTGCAAGGTGGGTGCACCCGATTTTGCAATGGGAGGTCGATCAGCCGAAAAATCATGCAGGAATCTGCCCGTCTATGCCCAGCTTTAGCGTAAGTGTTGATCACAAGTATTCAAATCAAGAATTTTAATTGCGAATATCATCACCAAAGATCTCAAATTTAGTACTATAGCTTTATAACCGTGAATATTCAATTACATCAGTACAAAGTGCTGATCGCGAAAATATTCACACTTTATTGCAAAAATCTTTTTTGCAAGGAAGGAAAAAATGACTGGAGAGCATGAATTCTCGAATTTATGAATTTGTTGCAAAACTTAGGTAAAACTTTTTTCTAACAGATATTTTGCTAATAGGAATATAGCCTGTGCTGCTCATCACTATTTAGTATCAGTATAGCCCAGGGCCTGGCTGTACAATCTGACCTACTGCAAATGATAATATGCTATCTCTACAAGATCAAGTATACTGGTCTACTTTACCAAAAACTTAACTGAAACATTTTGCACAAAAAAAGATATTTAAAAGCCGTATTTTTTTAGTTACCAATTAGAATGTGACCATGCTTTAGTAAACAGACAGTCACTTTCACACTTGCTTATTACTATGACACAACCTTATGCTTTAGGTGTAACTCCAGGCTGTGTTTACTTTAAACAAATAAGCAAAGGGTTTCCTCAAACCTAGCTTTAATTATGTAGACTTTCCTCTCGAACCAGTAAATCATATTTTTGTACATGCCAGGATAGATAGAACTATGTCTGTATTCGTGGGATGATCAGATGAATGCACAGCTGGTCATAGACTTCATCAGAAAGGTTGTAAGATTTCAGGCCATGGACAAAATATTGTCATAGACAGGGGTGCACATAAGTGGTACTCAAAAGGGGCCAAAAACTAGCTATGCGTACCTGCATTATTGTTACAAAGCTCATATGCGTACTAACAACTTGGAGTCACTCTGTGTCTGGGCGGCCGCAGCTACATGTTAAATGTATACAATTTATGTCACTTGGATAACCGCAGGGAAACATGAATAACTATGAAAGGTTGAAGTTAGGGGTGTGACACTGGGGATGTTAATTAATAATAAAAAAAAAAAAGAGATTGGATTTCTAAGAGTGCTGGAGATCTGGAGGATGAAAGTCAGAGTAGGCATATGTAAGGGTAAAATCTGACAAGAGAAAAGAACTGTGTGACTGGAATACGACTATGAAAGGATGGCATTTGTACTGCAGGTAGTCTCAGGATTTAGTTACTAACCCAGAAAATGTCAGGGTCACACAACTGAGATCTGGGGGATCAAACGTGTTGTACTGTGAGAGTTGACCCAAACCAAAGCCGGCTGATGACCTGTGGATGGAGACAGCTAATCGGAGGCTCAATCAGGAACAGGGAGGTCCATCTGCAGCAAAATCTACCATGCAGGAGGCTGACACAGAGGACAGTGAGGGAGACAGTGAGGAAGACCACCCTACATATGGGGTGAGTACCAAACACCATCTCCTGGTACTCATCTGAGGAGCTCACTAAAAAAGTTATGTGCACCCCTGGTCCTAGATCCCATCAGTAAGGTTATGTCTCTGCCTCTCTCTTCTACTGTCCATGAAGACTATATGAGTTGTAAAGGTTCATGTCCATTGATATGGAAAAAACCCATTATAAACATTGTTATTTTTCTATAACAATCTATTGCAAATGGAGTTGAAATGTGGTACACACAGTGTAAGAATAAACTATATCTCTGATAGAAAAAAGACATCTTTAATCCTGCTATACATAATAGTCTCCTGTACCCTAACACTATAATTATTGTTGTTGTTCTGGACCTTTAAAACGTCTTTAACCTGTGATTTGTTTCACTATCTTCATATTTTGCAGCACTTGCAAGCTAATTGCTTACTCGCTCTTTTGTTCAATACATTGATTGAAAGAGCAAATTTTTGTAACTGAGTTGTATGTTTTGTAAAAATATAAATAAAAGCATTATGCGTTATTATTTTTTAATTATTGTGCATATTTGTGAAAATGTGCAATAAACGCAGATCAAACAGAAACGTTTTATCACCTGAGGAAATAGCTGATCTTGTAAAACACATTGAAATTCATCACCCATTGGATCTAAATAATATTATATAAAAATATATATATATAAAAAAATATGAACCATATAAAGCCCCTTTCTATCAGGTTTGTATTTAGT
Organism: Ptychadena robeensis; assembly: GCA_036250615.1. Taxonomy (NCBI): domain Eukaryota; kingdom Metazoa; phylum Chordata; class Amphibia; order Anura; family Ptychadenidae; genus Ptychadena; species Ptychadena robeensis. Next base: position 105,110,585 of record CM070036.1, read on the forward strand.
TTTACTTAACAGGTAAAGTTGTCTGGCCTGGTTCTATAGCTTCCAACTTTTTTTGGCCACACAGCAAGCTAGGCAGGTAACTCTTTTTCTGTCTCATTATGCCAAAGGGTCCCTTTGGGCTCTGTGGCGGGTCAGGGTAAAAAATTAATGATGGGAGGGGGTTGGGCGCAGGCACAGAAGAGGCTTTCCTATATAACAAATGTAATAAAAGACACCTACTTATGTATTATTTATAGTCTCTAATGGCTAACAGGTTAGTTTTAAGAAAAATATAAATAAAAGGTTATTGTGTTTGCTGTCAGCTTTCACTATACATTCATGACACTGAAATAGGTTACTGATAGATATAAGCCTACTTGCTTTTGAGTTTTAGCAGAGTCACCAATGATTTTTATGGCATCAGCAATTCTACAGAGAAGACACTGAGTTATTAAAGGAAGCAGAGGTTCTGTGGAGTGAAGATAATTATGCTTCGTATAGGTCATTCTCTGACATGCTTGTCAAACACATAGCCACAGGGACTGCAAATCTGACAATCACTTAATATAGCTAAAAACGTGAAATGTATTGATTAATGATTGTGTATTGTTCCGTATGCTGAAATATCACAAGATTTCTACTTTACTTTGAAATGCAATATACTACACTATACTTACAATATCCTTCCTGATTATGATTGGTGGTATGACCAAATGTGTACTGGCCATACAAAAGTACAGAATAAGGAGTAACAATTAAGCAATCTTAAAGTGCAACATAGATGAATAGTTACCAATTAGGGATCATTCAGTGTATTAAGAAAATTTCTTCTGGATCTTTAGCATTTGGCACTTGATGTTTGCTGTGGTTTCTCGCACCATCTCCTACATCGTAACTGTGTTGTTTTAATGGGATGCTAAACATTCTTCTAAAGTTCTTGAAGACAGTGAAGTAAGGAATCACTTGCTGAAAAAATAGGGGTTCTCTTTTGCATACAGTCCTTTATTTTATGTTTTTCAAGCAAAAAAAAACAAACAATTCAAAACAAGACCATGTTAAAGAGAACTTAAAGTCATATATTTACTCTTCAAGGTGAAATATCAGGTACACTGTGTTCCCATTGGCTGATGGTTGTCAAGAATTAGAAAGCTCTCCGCTATACTATATTCTTTTATGAATGGCAACAAGCTTGATTCTTGTGAAACAATTGTTGCTAAGGCATTAGAGTGAAGGAAAAAAATGGCAAAAGGTTTAATATAAGTTTTAAAACGCCCTCCTTCACAGTCTGTCCTGTGTTCTTCCTGGGTCCATGTCTCCAGCACCAGGGAGGGGGATGGTCTCACCATTGGCCTGTAAAAAATCTCTAGTGTATAACATAACTCAAAAACTATGTGTTTAGTATCACACATGTCAGGTCTGTATTCCTGTTGTGGCCATTTTAAAGAAGTACCCCTCGGCCAGGCATCAAAGGCTCTACATTATATAAAATAAAAAAGTAAGGTCTGAAATATGCAAATATATCCTAAACTACAAAAATAACAGTTTACAGACATTTCACGAAGGAGTTGGCATTACAAATACCTAGAACACATCAGAAGATGAAAAGGCTCTATTAATAACCTGCTCAATGAAGGTGTTACAGGTTAAATTTATGCAAAGAGATAAACCCTCCAAAATCATCCATTCCTAAAGCTATCCATACACTTTTATGCAATAAAAATTACGATCTATTAAAACCGACCAATGTATCCAAACGTCGGAGTTGTTTTAGATCGTAATTTTCGGTAAAATACTACCACATGGAAAATCCAAATTTGGATCGAT
>CM070036.1:105112487-105125435 GCA_036250615.1 Ptychadena robeensis
TATATATATATATAAATACTTCTACATTGCGACAACTAGTACGTTGGTTGCTATGCTGAAATGCCACCATGTCAGAAGTCTTAATATGCTAATAAGCATCATCGGCACTAATTGGTCGGTAAAACACTATGCACTCGCCCGATGTTCCCAGACCAATAAAAAAATTTCAACTTGTCCGATGACTTTAGATAAAAAAAAACGGCAATTAGAATCGTATTTTATCTGTCATACCATGTGGACATGCACAGATTTCATGCCGATAAACTGCTTTCATTGGTCGGTTTTAATAGATCGTAATTTTTATCGCAGAGTGTATGGCTAGCTTAAATATTGTTAAACACAATGTCAACCAATCACCAATGATTAACTGGAAAATATATATTTTTTTTTAAATAGACTCCCATTGGGTGGAATGAGCCTTTAACACCTTTATTGAGCAGCCAAGAAAAATGAAATAAAGAAACAGAGCATATGCATTTCCAAATATCTTATTGACTTTATCCTCTCTTGATGAGCGTCTCTCATAAATAAAAATATCATAACTGATTTCAAAATGCAATCAGCAATCACATGTGTTAGAAATAGAAATCAAATACAAACCAGCTGTATCACTAGCACTTTATCGGTTGCTGCAGTATTGATCTTTAGACATTAAAATGAATGTGTATCCATTCTAATAGGTTAACATCAATGCAAAATGATAATGAGTACTATCTTCTTTTAGGAGGCTATTAAAACTTTATCGTTGTATGGTGTTTTAAGTCATGGAAAGCAGCTTTGATGTAATTTTTACATTAAAAGTTAAGATACAAATTTTACATTGTACCTTTATTTTCTATGTAAAGCTATAAACAACAGAAAATTATAACAATCTTAAAATATTTTGACGGAGAAGTGGGAGAATTTTACTTATAGTTACCAGAAATGTATTGATTAATGAATGTGTATTGTTTGGTATGCTGAAATATCACAAGATTTCTACTTTACTTTGAAATGCATTACACTAGACTATACGAACAATATCCTTGCTGATTATGATTGGTGGTATGAACAAATGTCTACTGGCCATGCCAAAGTACAGAATATGGAGGAACAATTAAGCAATCTTAAAGTGCAACATATGAATAGTATGATGAATAGTAACCAATTAGGGATCATTCAGAGTATTAAGAACATTACTTCTGGCAGGATATCTAGCTTTTTTGGCACTTGATGTTTGCTGTGGTTTCTCACACCATCTCCTACATTCGCGTTTTTTAATGAATTGCTAAATATTCTTCTTAAGTTCTTGAAGACAGTGAAGTAAGGACTCACTTGCTAAAGAAATAGGGGTTCTCTTTTGCAGACAGTCCTATTTTATGTTTTTTAAGCACAAAAAACTAACAATTCAAAGCAAGACCATGTTAAAGGGTACTTAAAGTCATATATTTACTCTTCAATGAGTTCTACAGTGCACTTTAAGAACAAGGTGTAATATCAGGTACACTGTGGGGTGTATTCCCATTGGCTGATGGTTGTCAAGAATTAGAAAGCTCTCCGCTGTACTATATTCTTTTATGAATGGCAACAAGCTTGATTCTTTTGAAACAATTGTTGCTATGGCATTGGAGGGAAGGGAAAAAATGGAAAAAGTTAAATATATGTTTTATACCGTCCTCCTTCAAAGTCTGTCCAGTGTCTTCTTCCTGTGTTAATGTCCCTGCGTCCTATCTTTGTACAGTGTACTGATCCCCCACTTTCCACTTTTTTGCTCACTTCACACCACTGGTGTCAATTAGATGCCGGCGGTGTGTGCGGGGTAAAGCGACACCCCCTCCATTAACACGGAGGTTTATGGCACCGCCCCCCCCCCCTTCGGTGTCATCGGTGACTCTGGGCTGGAATACTCCGTGAACCTGCAGCTAAGCAGAAATGCTGCAGGCTCAAGGAGAACCGGCGATTGCACCCGATACGGCACAGGCGCAGTTTGATCTTAGATCAAATTGCACCCGTACTAGCTTCTGGAGTAACGCCCAGGAGGTTAAGGAGCCCATACATAGTGCAATTTTTTACTTTAAAAAAATTTTCTTTCAAATAATTCCTTTTTACCTGAATAGATGAACCAAAGTAAATGGAAATAGAACATCAAATCACAATGAAAAGATAGATCCTGTGGCTGGTAGAATGTTGCCACATCCCCCTAAAGTTATTTTGAAGATTGGGTGAACAGCCCAAATAAGATGGCCAATTTCTGGGACTTTATTGGCAAATATAAACATGTGTGTTCCAATCTGAGAATGGGGTTAAAAAAGTTTTATTTTTATTATTATTTATTACAAAAGTTAAAACAATCACAATACACATGGCCCCATGTGTTGCAATTTAGAATGAATTGATCATCACAATCATGTTCCTGAGAACAGTAAAAAGTCAATAGTCCAAAGTAGCACAGTTCTGGCCTAGTAGATGTGAAGTTTCAGAAATTGGTTCTCCTAAATATCTTCCGACAAGCAAGACCTGTGCTAGTTTGGACTATTGACTTTTTACTGTTCTCAGCAACAATTGATTGTGATGATGAATTCTAAAATGCAACTCATTGGACCATGTGTATTATAATTGTTTTAACTTTTGTATAATAAAATGTAGTTTTTTTTAACCCCAGAAGAAGTCCCAGCGATTGGCCATTTAATTTGGGTTGTTCACCGAATCTTCAAAAGGACATAAAATCAATCGAGCAGTGATCGGACATTTTGGTAAATTTCAGTTATATGTTTATAGATCTGATCTGATAGATATTAATTTTTTTTTGTTATTTCAATCAATCGTATCCAATGGTATCATGGGCACAGGGATTTTTAAAGAGAACACAAGCATAGCTAAAGGCTAGATCTATGGCCGCTTCGAGCTCTGTAATACAATAAACATAAAAATATATTTTTAGCAATACATTGCATGAATTTCAATATTGCGCAGGTTTTTACCACTTTGAGATTATTAAGATAAATGAGCCTGCTGACATCTAGTGGCTGAAACTAATTGTATTCGGGAAATCTTTATAAAATATATTGTGTTTTATCTAATTTTAGAAAAGCTAAATGGGCACCTGTTAAGCAAGAGCAAAATGCCTAACTGCGTAAGTGAAATATTTATGAATAAATGGCAATAACCCATCGACAACAGCTACTATCTTGAAGGAACTTTATTAGATATGTCAGTAAATGGTTTTGCTTTTACAGAGCCTATGACAATTACTCACATGCTTTCTGTGTTTTATCCGTGCTGAAACAAGAAAATAAGAACACTATAAACAACAAAGACTTTCCTCTGATTCCCATGAATAATATCCAATATAATTATGCTCTTATACTATTATCTGAAAAAAAAGATGAATGCTTAGAGACTAAGAAGTCTATTCCTTATTTGTTAAAGAATCAGATAACTAATTTTCTGAAAGGGTTTGATTGCCATTGGGTGAACATGCTGCAACTACTGCACAAAGAACTGCTAAATGGGCAAACAAGTGGTATGTACTTGGCTTTACTCTATGAGATCCTGCTCTTACTCCTATGATTTAAACACATACTGGTAGAATAGATTAGAAAGAACTAATCAGAGAACAACCTCTGAAAAAATAACCCTACCTGGATTTTATAGGCACCCCAGAGATCAATTCCTTAGTAGATTTGTAGTTAAAAGGTCTTTAATTAATCACATCAGTGGACCATTAGTTATAAAACACATACAAAATAAACATAAATAGTTTACATTAATATACAATAAAAATATTGCTGTGGGTACACATTTAGCTTTGTGTTGCAAGTGATTGATAACTTACTGTACTGATACTATTTCATATGGTAGCCTATGTACTAAGCAAACAAATGTATGAACATGTGACCTAGATATAACTCAACTAAATGGAGATGACGGATGAGGGATGACGACAACGCATTTGACGTCATGGTATAACATATTGCATTGGTGTATTAGATTGTAATTTGTACATTTTTACATCATAGAGTTTCCCTCCCTGAGGAAGCCCTAAGGGCGAAACATGTTGGAGGATATGGACAATAGTGGTGTTGCTGGAATACTCCTGGATTATCCATCACTTGCAACACAAAGCTAAATATGTACCCACAGCAATATTTTTATTGTATATTATGTAAACTATAAATGTTTATTTTGTATGTGTTTTATAACTCATGGTCCACTGATGTGATTTATTAAAGACCCTTTAACTACAAATCTACTAAGTAATTGATCTCTGGGGTGCCTATAAAATCCCGGTAGGGTTATTTATAAGAGGTTGTTCTCTGATTATTTTTTTCTAATCGATTATAGAGTCTAGGGATGGCACGTTGGCATTTTGTACTTTAGCACCCTTGAAATTAATCTCTCTACATACTGGTAGAATAGTCTTTTGTCTGTTTGAATGCTTCTTTCCTGAAACATCTTCATGTCAGCATAAAATGTTTTTTGCTCAGTATCTATACCTTCTTATAGGACTGGTGCACTCTTTTTCTGTTCTCTGGGAATCAGTGTTTTTCCTGTTCCTCTAAAGTAATGAGACAATTGGATTCTCGGCTGTTCCATGGCCAGGTGTGTGATATTCCCTCATTGTCCCAATTACAATGTGCAGATAATAGGTCCAGAGTTCCTTTCAAGTGTGCTATTTGCATTAAGAATCTGTTGCTGTCTATTCTCAAGATGAGATCCAAAGAGCTGTTACAAACCCATCAGAGATAGGGTGGCCAGATTAGAGTTTGCCAAATGACATCTAAAAAAGCCTTTACAGTTTTGGAACAACATCCTATGGACAGATGAGACCAAGATCATCTTGCACCAGAGTGATTGAGCAGGAAAGAAACTGCTCATGATCCTAAACATATCACCACATCAGTGAAGCATGGTAGTGGCAGTGTCATGGAGTGAGCATGTATGGCTGCCAATGAAACTGGTTCTCTTGTATTTATTGATGATGTAACTGCTGAGAAATGCAGCAGGGTAAAGTGTTATCTACTCATATTCAGACAAATGCTTCAGAACTCATTGGTTGGTGCTTCGCAGTGCAGATGAAAACCCAAAGCATGCTACAAAAGCAACCAAAGAGTTTTAAAAGGAAACAAGTGGAATGTTATGCAATGGCCAAGTCAATCACCTGACCTAAATCTGATTGAGCATGCATTTCACTTGCTGAAGATAAAACAGGAAAATGCCCCAAGAACAAGCAGGTACTGAAAGGCCTGGCAGAGCATCACCAGGGATGTAACCCAGCGTTTGGTGATGTCTATGCGTTCCAGACTTCAGGCTGTAATTGACTGCAAAGATTTGAAACCAAGTATTAAAAAGGGAAAGTTTGATTTATGATTATTATTCTGTCCCATTACTTTTGTTCCCTCAACAAGTGGGAGGCACATATGCAAACTGTTGTAATTCCTACCCCTTTCACCTGATTGGATGTAAATACCCTCAAATTAAAATCTGCAGTTAAAGCACGTTGTGTTTGTTTCATTCAAAATCCATTGTGGTGGTGTATAGAGCCAAAAATATTAGAATTCTGTTGATGTCCCAATATTTATGGAGCTGACTGTACCAGTCATTTTCCTTTTCTGGTACATGTTCATACATACATACTTTCCTCTATGAGTTTAAGCGTGATACACACAAAGAAAACAGCAGAGGCCATGCTATTTTCATTTATTATTCACCATCCCTAAAGGTTAATCGGTATTGACTACCTTTTCTCGCACTGTGACTTAATTTGATTGTTAACTGATATGCACTTACTGTATTTAAATTTATTCTGTTCAGTGGCAATCTAGTACGCACTACAAAAAACTCCTGATGAAGCAGAAACCAGCGAAACGCATTGGGATGTGCGAACATTTTACACTACTTATGTATTGTGAATTTGTGTATATGTTGCAGTACTGCACAATGTATATTTGATGTATATTTGAACTCTTTGTTTTTCTTTGTAAATAAAGCTAAACCATTGATGACACTGATGCCATAAAAGTCCCCTTGTCCTTCGGCAGATATGTATGGAAACTTTTCTTTTCCTCTCTTGTTGAATCAATATGTAATGTTTCAGACCTATATAAATGCATATATTTAGTAACTTTTGGTAATTGTGGTATTAATTCAAACATTTGGTAATTATTTACTCCCTGTTTTTGTTCTACAGTTGCAGTTTTTGTACCATGGCCAACCAATGTCAATGGGGCAGTTGCCCAGCAGCCATGCCATGTTTTACCCACAGCTGTGGATGCTGGGAGTAGAGATGATCAATGACATGCGAACTCCTGACATCATCATGCAAATTGCATGGAGACTAAAACTAAGCCAATCTTGCACAGCAGCTGCAGAGTTTGATTGGTTCAATTTCATACAATTTGCATGCTTACGTTGAAATTTCGGCATCTCATTGATCATCACTAATTGGAAGCTAGTGTGGAAGCTAGCCTTATACTTTGAGACACTGACCCAGAAAAATGCATGTAAAAAGTCAAGCCGAAATCCTCATATGTATATTTACTATCAGTCTTCATGTCTGTTGGCAATTCTGTATACATAAAAATATGTGTGGGTGTGTGTAGAGATATGTTTTATATAAAATGTATATATTTGTATACACACACACACATACAGAAAAGTTCAGATCTTGTGAAAGATTGGTTGTCACAACAAAGGGACACCTGGAGATGACAATAGTCTTAAAAATTCTTTAGGAGGGGGGGAACCTATTTCCACAGGAGGTCCCTGTCATCACAACTGGTTGTTTTCATTTGTAAATTTGTATAAGAGGGGACATTTTGAATGTATGGTCACAGATCTTGGAGGGAAAGCTGATAAAGAGATTTGTGCATTGAAGACTGCGATACCTGTGTTTGTCACCATTGCAAAAGGGTCTGTACAACTTCTAATAAATCAGGCCACTGTCTCTGAGAACTTAAGTTGCTGTGGAAATTTGGCTATACGTTGGTCTATTAAGACAAAAATGTCTACTTTAGAAAGTTTAAAGCCGCTGGATTAGCATGAAGGTTAAGGAATTAGCGAAAGGCCAGTTATGGCAGGCTCACTTCTTGCTTTCAGTTGTTATGCTACAAATCGGCTACCTTGATTTAACACTTATATTCAAAACTAATAAATGAAGCTCTGTATCAAATAAATGTAAAAAGACCATTTACAGCTTAGGGTTTACATATCATTTTAGTAGTAGGTCTGTATATCTGTATACACACCCCTATTTCAATATACTGAACTTTGTAAATTCATGATTCATTTCCCATTCACTCAGAGACAAGGTAACATTTATATTTCTCTTTCTCCTTTTGAAAGCCCATTTATTCCAATGTGTTGTTTTGCGCCTTGCTTATTTGCTGTTAGCATTAAACCATAATGAAGGTGAATATTTCATGTGTGTGCCCTTTGTAATATATTACTACAATGCATAATGTAGCATCATGCCCATGTTTTATTGTCCACTTTATGTATGATTAAATAATGTGGACCATAACATTTAAAGTGAGACTACAAAGCAAATGTAAAATCAGATATAATATAAATTCTCACCACAGTAGGCTTGTATTTACATTCAAATAGAACCAAATTTAGTCCCATGCAGCATAGGGCACAGAGATCTTGCTAAGCTAAAAGCCCCATTTGTATCCATTTTGACACCGAGGTCTGGCACACCCATCACCACAGTAGAAATGGTCGAATTTGTCTTTGAAATTTTGACTAGTTGACTTGTTTGAGTCTACTGCAAAAGCCCATGAAAAAGATATCATCACCACAATTGATGGGGATGTAGAGAAGAGTTATGGGAATAAATATAATTTTAAAGTCAAGTCATTCTGACTTTATTTGAACTTAAATAATGCAAACACTAGAGCAATACAATTTTTTTGTAATGTACCCACAAGCCTTCTCTACATCTACAGCATTTGGTAATGATATCATGTTATGGGACTGTGAAATTACCGTATTTTTCACACCATAAGATGATAGATCGCTCATTGGTGGATCTTTCCTATAGCTCTGCCCAGCTCACATACAGCTCTGCCGTTTGGGCTGGAGGCTGGGAATCTGTGGCAGCTTACCCATCTCCTTCACTCCCACTCTACTGGTCGGAGCACATGGCTCTGGCCAGCAGAGTGGGAAAAAGGTAAAGACTTTTTCAGCCATCGGATAAGTCTTATGGTATAAAAAAAACAGTAACTCAACTCACAAATAAACTAGTCAGAATTTTGACTAGCTGAAGTCTTTACTGAATCACTGAAAGTTAAAATGTGAGTTAATGCTTGGCACTGCGGATCATTTGCCTAAAAACTCAAAGTGAAAGTAATATTATCTTTCTAGTACAGAGGTGAGCAAACTAAGGCTGGCCCTTTCGTCTTTTAGTTTGGCCCTTTGTTACCTTGGTGTCAAGACACTCTGGCTCCCCTCATTCCCTGCAATAATTGAAGATAATCCCTAGATGATAATTGTTTGGATTGTTTCCTAGAGGCCATAGTTTTCTGCAATAGAATGTTTAAGCTTCTTAATCAAAAGCCTCTATTTATTAATTTTCTTAACATATTTTCTTTTTTTCCACAAATATCCTGTCCTAGCTACAAGGACTTAGGACCCCTATGCTGGGTGCTCCCTTGCAGGCTTTTTGTCTGGCCCTATGTCACATTAAAAAACCCATTGTAGCACACAATTTGAAAAGTTTGTCCACCCCTGTACTAGTATCAAAAGCAATGTATGGCAATTTTATACATACTTGTATGCATATTGGCCAGGACTCATATATTTCTTATATTTTTTAACTCTGTTCTCTTTAGGTAACATACACCTGAGCCCTGCATAACTGTTCAAGATTAGTAAGGATAAGTAAGGATAAAGATTGTTTGCAAGGATATTTGATAAGCGACCTCTTAAACAATTTCTATAATTTGGTGCATTCCAGAAGAAATGCATTTCTTGCAAAAGTAGCAAGTTCCAATAGTATTTAGGCTGAAATCCCTGATGGTGGTGTGTGATTTTTATTTCATTGATTGTTTGCTATGGATATATCACAAATAAATGATATGCTACGAAACATGCCATTGTGTTTTCCAGAAAACAGGTTGTGACTATGCCTGGAATTAGGGTCACTATATCCAATCTGTTAAGGTGACATATTCCATAGAAAATAACATGGCTGTGTGTCTAACTAATAAGCAGTCTTTGCAGATCAGAAATCCCTGGAAAGCAAAAGCAGATCATATTTGACAGGAAGGCTTGTGTCGCAAATGACTTTTTTCATGTATTTTTCTGCTAGCGCTTCAATAAATATTGACTACCAACTGATTATATGCACATTTGATAATAGGAAGGAACCTTTGGGGAACTTGCAAAGAGAAGGAAAACCACTGTGGATTACAATGCAAGCTAAAAATAAGGTTAGAAAACATCTAATAACAAAAAATACGCAACATGCATGTTCAAGAGGGTGTGCAACTACAGTAGGTGAAGCTCTTCTTGGTCCTCCAAGTATTGCTGATGTCATTCATATATATGTTTGGTTTTATCCTTGCTTTTAGGCTAACATAAAACATTGTTAAGGCATATATCCAGTTATTAGGGCTCTTTATTCAGGAGCCTTTCACACAAGCTCGTTTGCATTGCTGTATGAAACGTAGCACGGCTTGCAAGGTACACAGGTTTCCATAGGAAACACACTGGCCCGAGTTTTGTTTTGCAGTAAGATGCATAATTGCAAGCATTTTTTATATACTTAGCGCAGTACAATGCTTGTATACAGGTAATTTTTAACAGAATCTGATGGCAAAAAGCTAGATCAGCGGTAGGAAATCTTTTCTGGCTACAGATGACTGGGTGGGGCGGAGCCACAGGAGATCAAAGCTGCTCTTTTCCCTGGGTGGATCTCCGCTGAAGCTTCTTGTTCTCCTGCCTCCATCCCTAGTCCACACACTGAAAGGGGTAGAGCAGCTGAAATCTCTTGCAGCTGCTTTTCCAGCCGTAATCTTGGTTGATTTTGATACCTCCCATTGTGTATCCATTGAAGAGCATTGAAAGGAAGGAAGGAAGGAAGGATTAGGATTGAAATTAGTCTAAAAAGCTTTATTTTAATTTTAATTTAAAAGTAGTTTGCAATTCCCAATGACCACATTTACATGGTCATGTCATCTTGAGCAGTCCTCGTTTTCTGATAGGTGATCTGAAGGTAAGCAGGAATTAGCTGAACTGAGCTATATGTGTTAAAGTCTTTAGTAATTGTAGAAGATTTAGGACTGATGGCGTTCCTTGTTATGGGAGATTTATCGCTGTGCTCTTTGAACGGAATGATGACAGCCAAATTGATTTTCTGTGCCACTGTCTTAAATGCCTATTCAACCAAGCTTCACAATCCTGGAAAAGGCTTTGTTTTAATTAATTTACAGTGTCAGTTGAAATGAATAATTTCACATGTCCATGCCACTGTTTAATAGCTTTTGTAAAAGCAAGGTATGTGTGTATCTGTTTGTCGCTAGTTGAATGCAACACAGAAATATGTTTAGAATGCTTAAAAGGCTGTACCATAAGGCTATAGCTGCACTGTACACCAGCGGTTCTGAATGTGCATTTGGCTGATAGGACGTAAAGCAATAATTTGCATGGCTCCACCCACTATCCTGAAATGCTGAAAAGCTGCAAAAATCCATTAGAAGCAAGCAGCAAACAGGTATTTGGAGCTGCTGATGCCTGTGGGGTCTCATGAACATCGAGGTGCAGGATCCTCTACAGCAGTGGTTCCCAACCTTTTTTCTTAAGGCCCACCGTGCCTGTGTCCAAGACAAGCTAGGCGTCCCAACCCTAACTGTCCCCTCCCTCCTACCTCGCATGCACACAACCTATATACCTCCAGCAACAGTGTTCCATGTCCATGTTCAGGGGCTTATAAACTCACAAAGTCATATAGTGGAATTTTCAAGATAAAATTTCATCACTAAAACAATATAGCAAAAATGGTAAAAATTAGAAGAACGCCCACAAGATGGCGCTGCCACTTGTTTACATATCACCAGCAGATAATGGATTTTAGTAAATCACCCTGAGCTCAGGTATACTACCTAAGAGGTTAATTATCAGGAACAGAGAGAACAAAAAAAAAGCCAAGCCAAGAGCGGTGGGCCCCTTTGTAGCTATGGGTCACTATGGCTGCTATGGTGGATCCTACGCCCCTGGTCCAGATGTTTTAAGTTGGAATCATAGGAAGAGAGCAGCTCATCCCCTTTAGGGCTCCTAAAGGTGTGAAAATTAGGAAGGAATACCTCTGTCTCATTGGCTGCTAATTGCATAAAAGGAGAGAAACTTATGGCGGGCCCCCATTCTCCCCTGATCTCAGTCCTACTGAGAACTTTTGGATCATCCTCAAGCAAAAGATCTATGTGGATTATAACACTGCAAAGTAAAACAAAATAGCATTTTATAATAAAATATAATGTTATAAAATGTTTTTAAACCCTGTTGTGCATAATTATTTGGAACATTTATATACTGGTGGTTGATGACTCAAAAACTATGCTGACTGCCACTTGCAATGACTATTTAGGACAGGGGTGTCCAAAGAGGGCCCGATTATGTGATGGGGCATGGTAGACAGGTGTCCATAGGATGCTTGTGTTGTGTTATGCGTTAACACAGTGCGTTAATAATGCATAATGCCCTGTTGCAGGCATTTGTAACTGTAGCGCAAGCTTTTCCAATAAGCTTGTAGCACAAGAAACTATTATATAATGTCAATAACAGTTTTACAAAGCAAGCCTAGTTTAAATATATGTTCACTTGATTCCTAAATGAGAAGAATGGAATGCAAACATGATACTTAAACCGGAAGGTAGGCCTACACACATGTGATCTATGTTATCTATAGAATGCCAAGTTAAAATTGTTCTCCTGAAAAACATTGTAGGATTACTCTTAGTTAGTACTCTTAGCTAGCCACACATGGTTCGATTTTAGCATTCAATGTTTTTCGATCCAAAAAATGATCCATTGTAAAAAAATCGATGTGCTGCCCACATAGTACAATCGACAATCATTGATTGATTTTTGTCAAATCGTCGATTGAAAAGTGATCGGACAGGTTGGAAAATTTTTGTAAGAGGGATTCAATCGACGATTTTGGATTACTTCGATTAACTTTTCAGTCGAAATTTAACAATAATCGTACTCCCCATGTGGTGTACATGGATTAAATTAAAATCGATTTTCGATGTTTTGGATCGAACTACAAAATCGAACCTCGATTGAACGCTAAATTGAACCATGTGTGGCTAGCTTTACTGTCAACAAATTCCTTCATAACAGGCAACTGAGAGACTGCTACTCCCACCTGACTGAGACAAGAAACACACAGGGAGGGTTGAAAAGGGTATTGCTTTGAAAGCACCTTTGCTTGGAATTGTGAAAAGAAACTCGGCTCTATCATCAGAAAGAATTGTGATGATAAATCAATCATTACGCTTTTATGAAATTTTTAGAACTTTATTGACAGCTTGAGCTCCTTCCTGGAGGGTGCCGATGCCTCGCTTGGGACAGTTCAGCCTCACCAAGCATGGCTCGGGGTTACTTCTTTTGGTAATTAATATTAACCTTGAGTCACACTCTGGAATACAGAGGTGCAGATATTGGTCATTCAACATACTGTCTATCCTGCTGAATTAAATGGCTCCTTCACCATTTTTCTATTTGTACAGAGTGCACATATGTTGTTCTATAGTGACATCTAGTGAAATAAAAGGATCATTGTATAAACTATATATTTTCACCATACTGTATATAAAATATATAAAAGTCTCATATAGCATACAAAATGTGCATTATACCTTGCATTTCATACTTCAGGAAGCTCTTCTCTGCACATGGCACATGGCATGTATACAGGGAGTGCAGAATTATTAGGCAAGTGGTATTTTTGAGGAATAATTTTAT
>CM070036.1:105138038-105216531 GCA_036250615.1 Ptychadena robeensis
CCCCCCCAACCCAATTCTTACAGGATTTTGGATCCTCTACTCCAGGATGTCAGTATTAAGGTGGGCATACACAGGTCGATTTTCCTTCAATCGATGAACCCTCGAGTCTGCACTCAACGTCACAATGCTGCTGCGCTCAAGCTTTGATGATTGAATGGAGAATAGATGCTCACCACTTTGTGCAATCGGTCCCGTTCAATACTTTGGATGGGGACCCTCTGTCTGCACCCAAATAATGGCTAACAGGGTTTACCAACATGTAGGTTCCCAGTTCGAGTGACCTTTCTTTGAGCAGGATCTATTGCTCGAGGAAAGGCTGGATGCAATCAATTTGCGAACAATTGCTCACCGCAAGCGGACCAGTGTATAACCACCTGCACTACACTTCAGCAGAATAATATTGTCTGGAGATCATGATAGATCACACAATGGTGTGCCATTTGCTTCCCCCTACTCCATAGAATGGTATGATGGAATGATGTATGTCACTGGAGCGACAAGTGAATTTACTAGACCCTTGAGGGGATTGCCTCACCCAACCCAACTAAAGATCATATTTTATACAAAATCTGCTTCCATTAGAGTCAATGGTTAAATATCTCCCAACACAATACCTGAAAACCATATCCCTCCCAGTGCCCCAAACATACCTGATGCAAAGAAGTCACCATGGAGGCTGGTGAGAAACCGGTTCCTGCAGAATTGGTGCCATCAGTCCCTACCACAGGTGCTACAGCAGTATAGTAGTAACCCAAAGGATGCTCAGAGTTCTAAAGAGAATTTAGGAAGGGCTTCCCTGCATTTAAGTGGGCTTTGGTAGCTTTTGGGCAAATGCCACTTTCATTATAAACAGTTTGAAATTGGCCACATCTTTTTTCTGATGGTAGCCAACCAGTTGTCCACCATTCCTCAGCCTAACCACAAACACTAGACCCCATTTTTCTCCCTGACCTCTAATGCCTGGGTTGTGCTGTACCCGCGGACACAATACCAGCTGATGATCCTTGACCTTCTAAACATCCACAAATGAAATTCATAGGTAAAAAATGGTTTACAACTTAGCCAGCCCCCTTCTACCCCCAACTCATGCGTCTTGATGAAGCCTTTGAGAGGTCTCACGCACACTAGCTGCACTATGCTTGCATCAGCGGTTTTTTGCTGGCAACAGTTGCGGTTACGCTTGCACGTCACAAGGAACGTTATGAAAAACACTAGCGCAGAGCTGATGTACAAGGTTCACCGGCTTCCTACGGGAACGTGTGTACCTTGTGCTGCTACTAGCCGCGCTGTGGTACCGTACCATGGCTAGTGTGAACGAGCCCTTGAAGGATCACTAGAAGGGAAGAGGACATGGCCCTTGTTTGGAATGCCTGAGCACCCCACTTTAAATACCCAAAGATGGAGCCTTAGAGGAAAGAACAGTCTTCTAGGCCGAACACAACCCTCCCCTCAGCAAAGAGCATAGGTTACTGTACTCTGAACTCCATGAATACCAGGAGAGCTTTGGAGGAGTGTCAGCTAGAGATAAGGAACCCCAGCTCTTACCCCCCACAACACGTCGCCATTTTGAGGGGACAAAAGATGGGGGATGAAATGGGAGCAGAAGGCAGTGGCCTTCCTTAATGTATGACCGGGTGTGGGGTCAGGAGACACCATGACCGATGTATCTCTGGGAAATGGCGATGTTTATAGAGAAGACAAGCGCATACACCCTGTGTGTAGAGCCATCACCCAGCTATGAAGACATAACGGGCCATGGGTGCCCAGCTTCTCACCGAAGGAGTTGAGGTTCTGGATAGAGGACATGCGATATTATTTCGAGCACAAAGCGCAGAGGAAATGGCTGGCGGCGGCCGCGGATGGAGTAGAGCGCAGAAAGAGAGAGGGAGGTCCGGCGGGCGCTTGTGTAGCTGGCTGGACGGAGCTGCAGGCGCGGCTTTGCTCTCCTCTAATGCGGGAAGCGCACAGAACCTCTCTATCGAGTCACCTCAGCAGGAAACACCGATCTACGGGCCCTTTACAGGAACTCCTTCTACGCCTACCAGAGCCGTAGCCTTCTCACTAGCGGTTTAGAACAAAATGGCACAGTTGCGGCTTTTTAGCTTCTTTCCCAGCTGCCGATCATGTGACTTATTCTGCTACGAATGGTTTCTGGGAGTTGTAGTTTGCGACAATACCTTAGTCTTCAATCAAAGAGGCGGAGACAACCGCAAGCTAGACTACACTTCCCGTGATGCAACGCTACCCTCACGGCTTCTTGGGCTTGTGTGGGGTGGGAAGGAGGGCGTGTTGTACGTGTTGGGGTGGGGAATAGTAGCTGTTTACTAGGGTCTTGCTCTGAGATGGGGGTTGTTTGTAGGGGTGTAGATGTGAAGGGTGGGCGCCATATTATTTTAGTCTGATGGATGTTGGAAAGATGTTGAAAAAAACAGTATGGCTATTGTCTTTAGTCATTTATCTTTTGTCATAGATAATGGGAAAAGCTTTGTTATAAATAGCAGGCCACTGGGATTTGAATATTGGAGGACCAATGTATTAGCCCATTGTGAGATATGAGGTAATATTTTGCATTCCCACTATTGCACTATTGGCTTTCCAGAAATAATAAATAACGCTTTCACCACCTCACATGGGCCATCACTGATGAGGAAAGGGTTCAGTTCACACTAACACACACACTGTTCACAACATATTGCTGGTAAGACATTCAGTCAGCAGCCATTAAACCCATCATCACCAGACAGCGCTTTCTATGTATTCTCTGCTTTTCCAGTGTATTGCATTTTCTTTTTGAGTGTGCCTTGTAGCATTGCATACATACGCTGCTTTTTAGACAACATTTTGTTGTTTTTTAGCATAGGACATAATGGGTGCATAAAAATGCTGAGTTTAATGTAGGGAAGCATGCGTGCATTAAAGCAAATGTATCCTCTATTAAGCATCAGAAGATCAGTGTCTGAAATTGTACTAATGCTGAAAAAAAAAAAAATATCAGAACAATAAAATAGATTGAAATCTTGAAAAGTACAGATGCAACATTTTAAAAATAAAAGCTCTGTTTCTGTGCTGTTGGAGACCGTGTGTTTTGCAACGCATTCATCGACAATAATAAAGAGAAAAAATGAAATTAATTTCAAATGCCAAGGTGGCTAAGAGGGAGTTTTTTGGGGTTGTCTCTCATAGGGAAAACATCATACCTGTCGATTTCACTGGCTGGGAATACGGGGCGTCACTTGCAGTTTTCAGCTAGACCTCTTCCGCTTTCCAGATGCCGGAAGTGACGTCATTTTAATTAAGTTCCTGCCTAACCTAGGAGGGAGAGGGCGTTACTCTCCCTAGAAATGTCCCACCCTGCACATCATCTGCACAAGTGGGGTGGGAACTCGAGTCATGACCCCTCCCTCCTAAATTAACCTGATTTCAAAATCCCGGAAAAAATCAGAGATTATGTGAAATCGGGATTTGGCCGGGAAAGCCACATAAAAATACCTGACTTTCCCAGCCAAAACGGGAGGGTTGACTGGTATGGATAACATGGGGGTAGTTGTCCATGATTGACAGCTGTCCCCCAACCACCAGCATACCCTGAAAACAACTATCCGAATGCAACCTAAAGAGCTAGTCTGTTGTGCTGTAGTGCAAGATAAATGCTGATAGGAGGAGAGAGCAGAAACAAGTCTCAGTGTGGGGGTGAGAAGCAGAACTGTAGATTTACACTGTCGTTTCACTGGCTGCTGCGGCAGTTTTGATATTGACCCTATGACAAATCTATCTGGCGAAAACCTAAGGTTGCATCCGCCGGTTGGTTGCGCTTATTGCTCGTTTACTGGGAGGCTAACGACCACGTCTGTAAACAAGCCCTAAAGATTACTGAACTGCAAGGAAGGAGACATTGCTGTGTTGTGCCAGTTATGTAAAAACTGGAAGGACAAGAATAGAAATCCTCTGGTGGTTAACGCTACAAGAGTTTTCAAAGGTGACAAAGCAAATGCAGTGCCTATGTTTAAGGTGTCTTTACATAGTTATTGCAGTCATCTGACTTTCACTTCTGTCTAGGGAGGATATTGAGGCTCTATTGATACTGTATGAAAACATGGGAAAAGCATTTTCTAGAAAAAGTTTCAGGAAAGACCACAGTAATCAAGCAAACTGGAAGTAAGCAATGTAATGAATTCTCATAGTGTATTGCGGAACATACAATTTGCAGGTCACACACAGGTATGTGTGGCGAATATGACCTAAATGTGTCTAAACCAATTTTTCAAATTTTTCGTCATTTAAACGATCACACGTGTGGACTGCTGCCCACCTTTAATGATCGACCATAAATCGTATCAAACCTTTTTTTTGGTCAATCATTCGTTGATGGAAAAACAGTGGAGACCATCGATCACTTTATGTGCGATTGACCCACATTGCTGAATTGATTGGAATGCAGCCTTGTCTTGCGCACTCACGGCAGTTGATCGGCCGCAAAATCGGCCGCAAATCTAATGCTTGAAAACTGTATTCGGCCATGAATTGGCCGGGAAATCAATCTAAGAATTTACGGACATGTCCATAAATTTTAGAACAACTGCATTACTTTGGATGGGGAACAGTGAGAAAAAAGAGAAGAAAAGAGCAGCGTAGCTGTAGTAGACCAGCACGTGCAGCAAATAAATCTTTAAGCGGCACTTCAAAGCTCACTGTCCCTATCAATAGTCGTGTGGGCATACATCAACCATGGATCCCATATGGTCAAGAATTTTTCATGCCGATCTTGAAAGAAACCAGTCAATCTCTCATTGATGATGGTGTCTATTTCGTGCATCATCTTAGAGAAAGGCAGGATTTGTTTTTGAAAATTCTATGCTATGGTCAGTTGGGCTGCCACTAAAAAGTAATAAGGACCTGCGCATTACTGACTATTTACGGCCCGTCGTCTGCCTGACTTCTGCCTGGATTTCACCACTGTTTTCTGACAAATGAATCCCACTACTACTGCCCTGAATGCGATGTTGGGCTTTGTGCTACCCCGTTTTAAAATTTTCCACAAGGCAAATGTTTTAGAAAAGAATTATATTTTGAGCATTAGGGCTTGTTTCCACATACATCGGGACCCTCTCCGCTTAGCGTATACACTTAGCAGGGACCCCAACGTAGCAGATACACTTACCTGCTCGGCGGAGGATCTGTCTTCACGGCGCCGAGCCGCTCCGTTGAGTCTCTGCACCAGCAGATGTGTAGACAGACCATCCGCCGTGCAGGCAATGTCTATCTGCTACGTCGGGAGCCTGCTAAGCGTATGTGGAAACTTACCCTTACAGACTGCCTTTTCAGTATTTGTTGATTTAATACATTAATTCTTGTTTGAGCAAATTTTTGTGTTTTTTAAATTACTATATTTTTATTACTATATATATATATATTTTAAATATTTTTGAAATTTAAATAACTAAAAATTTTTTTTTACTAAATATGTAAAAAATGTTTTTTAGAGTTTAAAATGTAAAAAAATACAGTAATAAAAATATACATAGTAATAAAATATAGTAATTTAAAAAAACTGTTATATTTATGATAAATAAAAAAGAAGGACATCTAGTGTCATACTCATAAAATGACTGCAGGAGTTCTGTCTATCTTTTTATTACAAGGGATGATGTATTCATTCGTATTTTCTGGCGTATAAGACGACTTTTGAATACAGGAAAAAGTGTGCAGAAGTCGGGGGTTGCCTTAAATGCCGGGTGCCGCCATCGGGGGGTGGGTGGTAGGGGGCACTCCTGTCCCTGGCCGACTATCAAGGGGAGCCCGAAGGTCTGCCCTGCACTGCGCATTGGCTGACAGAAGCCAGAGGGAGAGATCTTCAGTATCCCCCTCGCCACCTCCTTCTCCTTCCCGATGTGTGAAAGTAGCTGCCTGCTAGTGACAGCAAGTGCTCACTAGCGACATTGTGGCTGAAATTGGTATTGCAGGGAGATTGAGATTAAAGCTATTTTATTGTCAAATATATACAATTTATGTCCCATGGATAACTGCAGGGAAACATCTAAAGGTGCGATAGGTTGCAGATAGGGGTGTCAAATTAGGAATGTAAATTACAAATCTAAAAATAGGATTGAACTTCTAAGGTTGTTGAAGATCTGGAGTTTGAAAGTCAGAGTAGACATAAAAATTTTTATTTGGTGTGCGTTTGAAGAGAGGTAGTCTTATACGGCGAGAATATACCAAACTTTTTAAATTTTAACTGGAAAAGTTGGGGGTCGTCTTATACGCCGGAAAATACGGTATTCCTGGTTTTGTTGTATTGAATATTATTAATATTATTATTATCATAGAGCAATTTTCTATAAAGGATGGCATATTTGTACCACTACAAATTGTGTAGTTGTGTAAGAAAAAAAAAAGAAAAACTGTAACGGTTTTGGTACAGAAATCTGGACCTCAGTGAAATGCCCAGGAGGTTATTGAGGACATTGCACATGTGCAGTGACTATCCTTCTAGGCTTGTCAAAAGGGATCTGGTTTGCCCAAATAGAGTGGGGTCCCCCTTTTTCAGAGTTTACCAGACCTTATGCCAGCAGGGGGCCTGTAATGCTCTTGGGGGGACCCCAGACTGTTCGTGGCCCCCCATTTTACAGAGCATACCAGACCCTTTGCTAAAAGGTTTGTGAGCTGATTGCAAACCCTCTGAACATGAAATCATCACCAAAATTCTACTGGAAATGTAGAGAAGGGTTGTGGAAACATTTTGAAAAAAAATTTTGCATACATTATCAAAAATTCAGATTTTCGAAATTTTGACTTGACTTTGAACTTAATTTGTACAAAAACTATTTGTGTTAGAGACATACTTTTTTTGTAGTGTACCTCCAACCCTTTTCTACAATTACAGAAAGTTTGGTGTTGATACCATATTCAGGGGCTTTGCAATTAACTCGAAATTGTCGAAATAGACATATTTTTTAAAAACAATTCGACCATCTCTAGTTACAATCATTCGTAATTCCACATTCAGTCGATATTTAAATCTAACAAATAGATTGGATGGATGAACGATCACGCAAAATTCGCTCCGTATAAGATATGGCTTTAGATATGGCTATCTTAATGCTTACAGGTATAAACAGCTTTATGCTGAGAAATCACTAAAGCCTTACACAACTGCACAATTTGTAGTGGTACAAATATGCCATCATTTGTAGAAATCTGCTCTATAATAATATTAATATTCAATGCAACAAAACCAGGAATACATGAATACATCATCCCTTGTAATAAAAAGATAGACAGAACTCCGGCAGTCATTTTATGAGTATGACACTAGATGTCCTTCTTTCATTTATCATAATCATAACAGCACAGTTTTCAGATTTTCACATATATTCTGTAACAGTAAGAGCTTCTTTCTCTGATATAATTACTTTAACATTGCTATATTCATCATCTTGGGGATTTCTATGTTTATTTCCATAATCTTTTACATTGTGCAAAGTCCTGTTCCCAAGTTTTTTACTTGCTTAAGGGCTGTTTCTGACTACAGGTGCTGCATTTTGCATTAACCTATAGATATATACCATATATATACTGTAACGTGTTACTGTAACATATAATACACTTGCTGAACACTTGTATGGGGAGGGTAACTAGCGCATTGTCTGAAGTGTGTGGTGGGTTCTGTGTGAATCACACATAAGTATTAACACTAATGCGTGCGCTCCATGTTAGAGATGGTCGAATTTTTATTTTTCAAAAATTTTACCATTTCAACGATTTCAAGTTAATTGCAAAGCCCCTGAACATAGTATCATCACCAAACTTGCTGGAGGGTACACTACAAAAAAGAAAGTATGTCTCTAACACAAATAGTTTTTGCACAAATTAAGTTCAAAGTCAAGTCAAAATTTCGAAAATCTGAATTTCGACTTAAATTTTTAATCTAATTTAAGCAAAAACTTCAGGTTCTAGAGCAAAACTATCAAATGTTCCCACAATCCTTCTCTACATCTCCAGCAATTTTGGTGATGATACCATTTTCAGAGGCTTTGCAATTAGCTCACAAAGTTAACAAGTCAAAAAATTCGACCATCTCTACTCCATGTATACAATGCAGGACGTAGATTAAAGGGCTACCTATACATTTTACAGAGCTGTATGTGTTAAGCTGGGCAAAGACGTTTCGTTCTGTGCCCAATTCTGCTGCAGATTGACGGTCGTGCAGAGAATCGGACAAGCACTCTTTATGACTGCCGTCCCCATCCAAAGTAATGGGTTCGGCCACAAATTTACCAGCATGTCGGATCACCGTTCGATCTGACATATGGCAGATTCTTGGTCGATCTTGCCAGGTGGGCGCCCCCGATATTCGTCCGACGGTCTGGCGGGAATGGCCGAATAATCGGACAGGAATCTGCCCGTCTATGCCCAGCTTTAGTGATTCATAAATATACACAGTTTTACAACAATTTACTCCGTTTTAAATTATACGACATACACTTTAAATAATCATGCCATTAGCTGTAGTGTCACGACAGTCACTGAGTCTAGTTCTTTAACCAATTCCAAAATGTGAGGAAACTTCAACTTTACAAAGGCAGGAGTTTTTCTTGAAGATGCAGAAAGCCCACCTAGAAGGTGATGGTGTCATAAGTAACACAGAAGCCCTTCGTCCAAACAAATTAGCAACAAGTCTCAAGTTTGAAAACAGGACAATGTCAAGTGAAGTAAGCCCACCATGATATATGGCCATGAGAGATTTGCAATATGCAAAATATACTATCCTATACTAAGGGCCATTTCCTCTGCTATGCAGAATATGTGTACACATTGGGCCCTGGAGGCCCCCAAGCTCCACTCCATATAAGCCCCCTATGCGTGGGTCAATTCCTGTGACCGTTCAGGGATTCACTATCTTATTCTATTCCCTCTGGGGTAGGAGTGCGAAGTGGTGTCCTCTGGTTCGATGCAGTCTCGCATAGCAGTTTTAGCTAACCTAAAATATTAGTCCTGAATAATTTTGAAATTGCAAGAATATTGAGTTTTCAATTAATTTATACACTTTACCATCAACATAATTTATAGTATGTTTTTCTTCATTGTATTGACTATATTTTAGAGAAATCAACATATGCATTAACATTTCAAAAGACTAAACAATAACTATGTACTTGCCAGAAGTATATAGCAGATGATATTTAGAAGTGAGTGTATACTGCATACTTGTAAAGCTTTTATATTAGTCATTGCTCTATAATTTATTTTTGTGCTGCATTTGTCAATACATGATCAATTTAATTTATTCAAGTCACACAGCATCTGTGGGCTAGCAAAGTCACATCACTCCTCTTGTCATGTCATGCATTCTGTATTTTCTGTTTTTTATGATTTTACCAGATTATAGACACCTTATGGAAGCCTCATATTTTTGTAACATTAAAAAATTCCTGGAGATTCAAGTGATGTATATAAATAATTAAAACTGATATAAACTGACAGAAAAATATTCTAATTAATGCTATTGCTGATGAATAATTCCATTTGGTGCACATAATTAGAACATGTATACTAATTTAAGTACCCCATACACCTTTAGATCTCTCTGTCAGATATCCTTTAGATCTACCAACAACTATGTAGTACAGGGTCCTCTGCGATTGAGCACAGGTAGACTTGATTGTTTAGAAAGTCCCTCATGTTACATGGTTTTGGTAAAATAAAAGGAGATCTATAGGAAATCTGAGAGAGAAATCTAAAGGTGTATGGGAGCCCTTCGAAATTTGGAGCTTTAACGTAAGGAGCTTAACCCTAGTTTGGTGTGCTTCAGTTGTGTGGAGAGTGAACACCATTGTGAGAACAAAACAGATGCCTGATGTCTTCAGAAAGAAGATAGCATCTTATCATAAAGGTGAGAGGTTTTAAAATCAGCCATTCCATGGTCTGGAAAATAGCCTATAGGTGGAGAACTTCCAACTTGCTTAGGTCTGGCTATCCAAGCAAGGTCTTCCTGTTAGCATACCACAGGATACTAAAACAAATTCCAAATATCCTATATTGTCATTACAGATCCTACAGCAGGCACTTGCACCTTTCTACACCTTCCAATCACTATGTATTCTATCAGGGAGGTCACTATACTACATAGTTGTTGGTAGGTCTCATGAAAGTTGTATGGAGGAATCTGAAGGTGTATGGGGGGCTTTAGAGGAACATCCAGTCCAGACTCAAGTTTGCTAGAAAGAACTTAGACAAAGACTAGGCTGCTGGAATAAAGTTCTTTATATAGATACGTTTAAAAGTGTATTTGGGATGCTTTGCTGCAACAGGAACTGGCCAGCTCACTATCATAGAATCCAACATAAATACTTAACACTGAAGTTTAACTGGACCCTGCAAAATGACAATGACCCAAAACAAGTTAATCCGCCAAGGACTGCCTAAAAAGCTAAAAATTTAGATTTCCGCAATTGCTCACTTAAGTTTAGATTCTAATTTCAAATGTTGTGGGTTGACGTGTGTATGCTAGAAAGTACTCAAACATATCAAAGCTGAAAGTGTCTCACTGTGGTTATGTAAGGACCTTGGCTGTCCCAAGTACCACCTGCTGGTGGCGCTGTGCTAGCGCTTCCCATTGCTAGTTTCCCTAGTCACCAGCAGGTTTCTCCTTGCAAGTGTACGCTGTGTTGAGGACACCTGTCTCGTTAGCCTAAGGGCTATATAGGTGTGCCTCACCCACACATGCGTGCTGAGCATTTTTACTTTAACCTGACTCTAAACCCTGGACATCTGAACATCTGAATTTGAACCCTGGACTATTTATGCACCTGTTTGGTTTGTTCCTGTTTATTGTTAGTGCACAATAAACTTGTTTGTTCACCATATCCCTGTTTGGATATAACAATATAACAATGTTTTGATTAATGAGTAAATAAAGGTACATTCTTTTGTTTACCTTAAATTAAATCACCCTTTTCCAGAGATAAATAAAATATAAGATTTGAGATCTTCTGCACTGTAGGAGGACTTAGAGGACAAACATATCTAGTTCGAAAACAAACTATGGTTCTTTAAACCCAAACATATGGATTTTAGAAACTCTCTTCACTGAAGATATTCAGAGAAGGCAGTAATTTTTGTCAAAAATGGGGTAGAATGAAGGACTACCCACAGTCTCTAGGACAATGATGAAATCCCATGGGGTAGGGATGGGTTTTCACGGCGGGTAAAACCAAAGCAAGGGTGACACCAGTAATTCATGGGGAGGGACCCAATGTACCAACTTGAACAGTTGGCAGAGGTGCAATCCGGGGTGCAGAGTTTAAGGGACTGCATGTTGTTTACCAAAGCACCCCTCAAGGAGTAATGGACTTTGCTGCAGCAGGTTGTGGTTCATGGAAAGCACCTGTGCAAGTTGGAAGCTAATGTGAAACCAAGACATAGTGCCAAGTGTAAGGAGTAAGGAAAATCGGAAGAACAAGCCAAGAGTCTGGATCTGGGAAGTCATGAGTTTTACCGGGATGAAGTGCCAAGGATCAAGACGTAGGAAGAATCCATTGAACAAGCAGAGCGTCTGAAACGGGAAGTCAAGGAGTTAGCAAAAGAGGCTGGTAGCAAACATATGAAAAGACCTGAAGTTCAGGGGACTTCCTCTTGCCTGATACCTCCTTATATAGGGCAGGAGGGAGGAGCAGCTGATGACCTGGAAGAGCTGAGAAGGCTAACATTTAAACTTCAGTGGAGAGAACATTAAAGACTTGTTTTTTGTTGATGCGGCCACTTGGGCATTAAATTTCATAGTTCAGACACTATTTGTTTGTTTAGACACACACATGGGATAACCAGTTCACCACACTAGGGAGTTTTTAATTTATGTTGTTAAACCAATTGGATATTGCTCAAATGATACAACTGACAGATAATTCTGTCGGAAAAGGCCCATTGGCATAAGGGCTGAAAGAGTTATTAAACTCATGCATCACATGCTTTAAAAAAAAAACTTAGGAATTGCTGATGTACAATATAGTTTGGTGATAATCTTCTGCTGACAATTGCTGATGTACTTTGAATGAAAGATTTATGCTCCCTTGAAGCTTTTACTGCATTATCCACAGTATCCAGCACAGCACCCAAAAATAACAGTGAGCAGGTAGGTTGCAGATGGCTCTTGTTGAAATTTATTAGAAAATTAGTAGTTCAGTATAAAAACAATCATATCTCGATGGTACAAATTGGCTTCTTCTACTTAGACTTACAAGGAGGCTGGTGTTTAAGTATCTTGGCCATTGAAATTCATATTCAGGTATAACATTTTGGTATATATAAAAATTGGAAATGATGGTCATTTACTGAAAGTCTTAGTCAATGCTGGAAATCTTTGTGGATTGTGGTGTGTATGTAGACAAGACCATTGATCTCCTAATCAGATGTCTGTGTAGGTAAAATATAAATATCTATTTGAATTCTTCTTTCATTTGATGATCACTAGTAATCTTTCCCCTGATAAAATTGTCCCCACCACATTGGAGGTCACCGTTAATATGGCCTTTGATAATCTCCCTCTGTGAATCTATAGTAAGTGGTGTAATTTTTTCTTCAATTAAAGCCTCTACAACTCTAATTGTAGTGGCAGATTTGCATAGGCATATTGTCTGCCCATGTTTTACTTACAAACGCAATTTAGAACTTTCATGGACAAGATGTAGAGGTTGACATTTTTTTATATATATTCAAACCTTTAATCAAAGCAAATGTGAGGTTCTCTCTGTCTGGGAGGTATAGACTGTACTTGGGACAATATTGTTACTTTTTTTACTGCACTTTGGAACAGTTTTGATTGTCTCATTTAAGACAGTAGGTTTTCTACTGGTAGCACAACATGAACAAAGGTAGATTATATTTTAACTTATTTCATGATGTCTTATTCACTCCTGATTTCTGTTAGCCGAACAGGTGTGACTGTTGTACTAAAATTAAAAGTAGAAAAAAAATATTCCAAGTAAAAAGCACTGCAATCCAAAGTAGACAGACAACATTTCAGAGTAAGGGGAAAACTCTAGCATTACATTTTCAGCTAGAACTGAAATACCTGTTGATTATACCAGAATTGCAGTTTCCTGTGAGGTAAAGTAGAAACAAATATGTGATATGTTAAATCTCTTGTTAACTACTAATCCCCCATACATGTTTAGATTCACTTTCGATTTTGCGGCAGATCAACTGCATTTGATCATGTACGACCTGCCGAGCATTGGCCGTGCACCCTTTGTGTGCCGGAACTTACTTTGGATATCCCGCTGGTCTTAAGCAGTTTAAGCATTAGATTAGTGGCTGATTTTGCGGCAGATCGATCGCCGTGAGCACATACGACGGTCAATCTGTGGTGAATTTGGCTTAACCTATGCAATTATGATTTTTTTTCTTTACTTAATAATGCAATTAGAAAAAAATTTACATTTATTATTGGTTTGTTTTGGAGTCATGGGGTTCTCATCTTATCTAACAGTGAAATGCCTGCAAACGCTAATGATTCTGCATTCTAGAACCAACATTGTCATGATATATAACAATATTTTCTCTTATCATTTATCTATTATGAAGTAAGAGTAAATTACAATTGAATACGGTAAAGTAAACAATTTAATATAAAGAAACACAATTATTATTGAAATTACATTATTAGTGAAATGAGATTCGAAAAAGGGGAATTTGCGATCCCTTACATCCACATTTAGAGCAGAGGTGTCCATGGCGTAGATTTTGGGGGCTCTTGCAATAGCTTGAAGTGCCACAGATTCCATTGTAGGAGAGGGCTGAAGCTGTCTGCGCACATGCACTCTCTGCAGACGCTTCTGCAGATCTCTGTATGTGAGTGGGCAGCTTTAGCCAGCTCACATACACTCTCTGCACATGGAGAAATCTGCCCATCAGCTAAAGCTGTCCACTCACATCTGGATAGTGGGCCTCTGACAGCTTCCCCACCTCCTTTACCACCTGGTATTTTCCCAGTATTTTTGCTGGGGCTCAGCTGTATAGGACTCACCCTATACACTCTTATGATCCACAAAATGTGGTACATTGCTTTAATTGTTAACATAATGTGATATAAAAAGTGTATCTCCACTTTTAAGGAAAAAAACACCTTTTTATGGTTTGTTGCATACATAGCACTATTACCATTTACTTACTGGAATTTCTATCTGTAAACAATTCCACTCCTACAAATGTGGATAGTGGATATCAGTTCCTACTAAAGTCACAAGTATAATTTCAGTTTTGTAATAAGAAAAAATATGGGAAGAAAAGTGAACTATTTGCATAAGTTGGAAAGGCCATGGAAGCAACCTAGATCTTGTTGCCAGTTTCAAAAATTATTATTCAACTCAAAAGGTAATATTTATTATATAGATGTAATTAGTAGGCTGTAATATTGCTGTAAATAGTTAGGCTGTAATTCGTTTGTAATCAATTAATATAACTAATGATGTTGGTGAGGCAAGATCCACCCCCAAGCCTCCTACTGGTGCCTTATAAGTGGGTCCTCTGATTAAAAACTCATAGACCGGCTTGTTTAGTGATGCTGTACAGCTGTCGATTCACTCTGACAAAGTGTACAGGAACGTGCTGGGGAGACAGATGCAACACTCTGTCATTGATGAGGTTTTTTTTTTTTCATCTGAACTGAAGGGACTTCTTTTCTCTCTCTTTACTCTCCCTACCTAGAAGTATAGCTGACGTCCCATTGAATCTGTCATCAGCCAGAGAACGCAGCTATATAAGGGTAAATCCCACCTTAGAAAAAAAGTGATATTACAAAGAGTTTCATCTTTCAGCATCCTTCTGTGAGACGACAGAGAAGAAACAAAGGTGAGTGTTTCCCCAAATAACCTATTCTTTTATACTGTTTGTGAGTAAGACATTAATGTTTATAGAGGAGGATGTGCCTGTTGTGACTTTTATACCCAATATATATTCGATCAGGTATAAAGTACAAGTACAAGTTAAATTAATTCTGGGAATTTCTAGGAATTATTTGGTAATATCTGCTATCTAATAATACATATGCTCAAAAAGATGCATCTTTCAAAAATATTCAAACAATAATAAAAAATGATTAGATTATTATGTTATACAATATTATGTTTGCCAGTAGATTTCAATTTAGGCAAATGTTAGGGTTATTGAATGTAAAAAAATATTAATTAGATCTATGCAGTGCACTACAATAGAGCACTTAGCAGCTAACTATGTCTCTTCACATAGGGAATCTGACAAAGCTTTCATCGCTTTTAGCTCCATATCAATACCTTTTACTCTGGTGATTATCAAGTGTACTGGTGGTTTCAACTCAAGCACATGGGCAAATCTAAAGCTCCTCATTTACCGTTACTGATGATACCTAATGATGTTAAGGTTAAGTTTGCTTTAATCAGTGTCAGCACTGCGGTCTCAGAATATGAGAACTTTGGGAGCTCAAGTGCATTATAAGTCCCAATGGTAATGCCATTCATGAGCAATAATTTGCCTATGAATCATTATAATTTGTATGATAATATATATTTCTAGTCAATGCTTAGTTATGATGTAAATGCAGCATTTATATCTCTATGTATTGCCATTTATCTT
The DNA here is from genome assembly GCA_036250615.1 of Ptychadena robeensis. Lineage (NCBI taxonomy): Eukaryota > Metazoa > Chordata > Amphibia > Anura > Ptychadenidae > Ptychadena > Ptychadena robeensis. The sequence continues at coordinate 105,153,642 of CM070036.1, forward strand.
TGAAAAACATAGAAGCTTTTGCATCATTTATGTCAAAGTACAATACTTAGTAGTTACATTAAAAGCTTTTTTATTTGTACTTGGAAGTCACAGATCAAGGACAGCAGAAGTATAAGGAACTGTAAACTATTTAAAAAGAATTAAAATATAAATGATTCAAAAAGAATTAAAGAGATTAAGATTCATAAATAGCATTTTAAATCCATTTTTCTTCTTCATATAATGTGCTATTTCTATTTATCTTCACTTCTTGTCGAAGCTTGTCAAGCAGTTGCTTTTTCTTTAAAAAGCCATGTTATCTCGACTGTAGTACGTCCAACTTAAATTAATTAGGGACTGACTTACCTAATTGTTAGTAAATATCAGCCAATGAAAGCTCTTATGTTACCCAACCCTAACATCATAGTAGGTTTGTTAAATACGTACTAGGCAACACATTTTTTGGCAAAATGTAATGAGTTAAAAAAATTGTCTATTTAATATATAATTACTAAACAAACAGATCAATACTTTATGAGTTTTTAGGCAGGGTATATTTATTTATATATTAGCAAATATTACACATATTCCTGGCAGAAGGAAAGCTCCTATACAGTCTAGCACTAAAACTAATGGAAGGTAGGAGATGTGACGGATGTGACTGTAGGGGAATGTAAGAGCTCCTCTTTTGCTTATGGCTAGGACTCCACTATGCGCTATAACCTAAAAACTCAAATATATTTCAGATTATGACATTTTACCAATATCAGATGGTTTTTACAAACATTTTGCATATTATATCTTGTTTTTGTCCATGTCTAGCTGGCAGTTTATTGGCATCCTTTTAGAAACCTCAAATAAATGTGTTTTAAAGTCAAAATGTTTTTTTTTTATAATTAGGATGAAAGAGATATGTGAATTATTCTCTCTTCTTTCCTAGGATTGCATCATCATCTCATCATGTTGCATACAGACTCATGGCCAAGCGTAGAACAACTTTCATGCAAACCTAGGCTGAGCACCATCTATATGCTGCTGTTACTAGTTTCCTTTAGTGTCATATCCGTTCAGAGCAGATCACTCAAGCACCAAATTGAAAACAGAAGTAAGTTTTTCATACATATATACCCATCCCATGAATGTAAATCAGGCTGAAAAATTTCAAAGTGGTGTAGTAGCCATTGTGTAAAAATGAGCTATCCTTCAGGCTTAACTAAACAACTTTATCTTACCATTGTTGTAGTGGCATTTTTTCCTTTTTTTTCTACGAGTTACTGTGCACTGATCAAATAATTACAACAAACAATGTTTAATGGTATAGGGTTGGGTTTACATGGCATTTTTTCCTTTTTTCAACAGGTTACTGTGCACTGATCAAATAATTACAACAAACAATATTTAATGGTATAAGGTTGGGTTTACATGTTTTTTTTTCCTTTTTTCAACGGGTAACTGCACTGATCAAATAATTACAACAAACAATATTTAATGGTATAGGATTGGGTTTACATGGCATTTCTTCCTTTTTGCAACGGGTTGCTGTGCACTGATCAAATAATTACAACAAACAATATTTAATGGTAATGGAATATTGTATTGTATCATGTGTACGATACATATGTTATTTAATTATAATATATAACAAAGGAGTAATTTGATACAAGTAGGTATTCCCAGAATTTTGCGTCTTCACAGAAGGGAGTTTCAACCTGTTTATTTTCACAGTGAGAAGTTGCAGCAATATAACTATAGATATTATAAAGCTTAAGGGTGAAAGCTCTGCTGTAAGTTTCCCTTACATATTTATTGCACAACCCAAAATTAAGAAACAAGTGTTTCTATCACAAGAATTTTGATAGTCTCTCCTATCAGTCTTCCCTGAAAGAAATGAACGAGTATATAGGATAACTGTAGTTCTAATTAGTTCTGTACTGTAATGTCAGATTGGTGCAAATATACATGTGTAATGTTAGCCCTGCTATTTTATTTGTACAGTCAAGATACTGTTTCTTTATTTTATTTTTTTCCATAAAGATACTGTTTCTTACATGTTTATTGAACTTTTCTGTTTTCCATCATCAGAAAGAGGGTTGATTCTACAGATTGTACACATACACTTTAGAAACATAAATAAAAAGGACATCTAATAGAGGTGGGGTAGATTAGGCACATATATGTAATGCTATATAGCCCATGGTGGCCGAGAACTATATGTAATAGATCCCCAGGCATTCACCTACAATTTCCTAATGCTCTAACATTTTCTGCACTCTTTTCCAGGGGAAGTTTGCTGGCAAGTTCATGAGCAAACTGACCTTTATTACTCAAGCCATGCTTAAATATATCCCTTGTCTCCATTTCCTTTGGAGTTCACTGACCATTCCTGTTGAACCTCTAAAAAGCCACCAAGTATTTAAATAGTGAATTCGCTCATATTTCTTTTTGACATAACCAAATGCACTGACTATAGCAATACTTGTATTATATTTTTGTTACAGGGCTAGAAGTTGGTCACCTGAGAATGAGTAATTATTATTATGGCAGAGACACAGTTAGTGAAACCCCTCCACCGTAGCATGGCTTGAGTATGCCTAAGAAATCTTAAACTGCATACTTACAGAAAAGTAAATATTTCATTTCAAAAATGGTAGTTGATTGCTGTTCGCGGCATTAAGCAAAATTTCTAGTTAACAACCTACACAATAGAATTTTTTTTACCTTCTAGGGACTTTTACCTAGCCAAGTGTATTTATTTTGAATATTCAAACATCACTCTCTAATGCATTAGTAATTCAACCCCGTTGTGTGGAAATGTTTGTATCATTGAAGATTATTTTAAAACTAAACCAATGTATATTTCAATATGCAGTTTTATCTTACCTGAGGAATAGTGTGATATTAGTAAGAAGAGCAGGAAGACTTGCTATAATAAAGGCTCAGTAAAAAAAAAGATATCAAAGTAATTACACTTCAACAAATATAGTTTTTTTTACAGTTGTAGTACAACGTATCTTTAGTTAAGGGTCTAGCAGATCTAGGCTTCTACAATATACTAACAGTGTTAAGTATTGTATGGTATCTAAAATATATAATTGACTATTATAGTTTTTACTTTTGCTTTTTCGTATGTTTTACTTACAAATGGCTTAAAACAAAAAGTGATAATCCTTAGAGCTGTTGATGAGATAGGGAAAACATGTATTCACCATTCATTTAAGAAAAAATGGAAATAAGAGGAATGATGTTTCACTATAAGAATGCTATTCTAAATAGATAGATAATAGATAGAACTAGATAATAACAATTTCTCTGTAATCTGTAAGAACCAACCATGGACCAATTCTACCATATAAATATAATACTTTGGGATTTTACTTCTGTTTTTTCTGGGCTGCATTGTTCAGAAACAAACCTATAATGTAGCATAGTGCCAGAGGACCTGCTTAGATTATTTTTTCCTTTAAACCACATGGTCCTTGATCTGTCAAACTCATGAATGTATTATACATGTCTCACTTGAAATTTTCACTGGTCAGAACTTCAAACTTTAGAAAAGTGTCCACCCAGAATACAAATGCACCAGTACCTTTTTCAAGGCATAGTTGTCTTTTTTTTATTATGAAATGTATGTGCATCTGGAAAGTGACATATTGTTTTGCCTTGAGGGGCACTTACAGTGGTTTCTTTGAGCATATGTAAAGACTGAGCTCCAACCGATACAAAGACGTCACTTTGAACCTTTCAGACATTGCAGTGACAAAGGAAATGTCCTTGGGTCTTCCTCTCTTAAAGCTTGTGCACAGTGGCTAATTAGCCATTGTTAAAAAATGGGGGGAGGAGCCCCAATGGACTTTACCGGTGAAAATAATTAAAGGTTCCGATCAAGAGATTGACGTTACTGTTCAAACTTTATTAATACAGTTTAAAATGTAATAACATACATGTCTCGGGATGTCTGCATCCACATTAAAAAGCACAAACATACAAGCAGAGCACCATTTGGTCCTCTGTGCCAAAATAAAATTTTAGAAAGTACAAAAATAAGTGCAAATATCGTCACAATTTATGTAGGTCCTATCTGGTAGGAGACTTCAGTGCATTCTGACGCGTTTCTGTCCCCCTATCATTAGGACTTCATCAGGGAACGCTGTAAATGTAGTATCCTGGAAGAGCCATCACATGTTTGTGCGTCAGTTATCAGATTTATAATTATAGATATATAAATGTATTAGATTATACCACCATATAGGTGTATTTTTTATATTAAAGTTAAAATTCAAAAGTGGGTAATACAGTGATAAATCTCATTATTAATCTATTCTAGCAATTTATCATAGTATAGTAGATGCGAACGTGCCGAGACTAAAATCATATCCAATCATGATATCACTGTATATACAAATAGAAAATCAAGCGTCAATCTCTATTCTTCTCTCTCCTAGGAGAGGTTTTTAAACACAAATTAATAGCAAGATTGTTGCGGCTTACCAGTTTGATGATCTTGCTTCTAACAGGCATGGGTCGGAGGACGTCCCACCAACACTCAACCGGCGGACACCGCGCCACCAAGGCCAAGCTATGCCCAAAAAGGTCCGGCACCTGGTGTAAAGTGGCCCTACAAGGGGGGCACTGTTCGTGGGAGGGGAAAGAGGCATTTAAAATGTCGATACTAATGTCCAAATTATGCCATCACCATAGCAGGACTCTTTTACACCCATGTGAATATGAAGAGAACCATAGCATCCTCTTACAGAGAGGACCCCTAATATGTCAAGCGCTGTACCAAAAATATATATTTAGTCTTAAGGAGTCCTGCATGAGTTAGTCCAAAATCACCCACCTTCCAAGGGAGGAAGCCACCTGCTCACTCCCCGGTTACTTGGTCTGTCTTTGTCAATCCTGAGGCAGAAGGAACTTGAGGATAGGGTATATTTTTAGCCACTATGCTATGGGATTAAAAAGTAGTAATGTTGTTATAAAGTAATGCTATGGGAGCAGCATAAGGTCAGGGTGGTAATGGCTGGTGGCACTTACTTTGAAAAACGGGGTCCATTCACTGTTCCTGGTCATGTAGGTCTGGTCCTGTCCATAGTCAGTCACAGTTATTGTGAGGTGTCTGAGTCGATTTTAAATAGTCTGCGGTTTTCCCGCCACGCTGACGGCGCTGTTTGCGACGCCCCACGGCGCCGAAATGATCGGCGCCTTCTGGTGACGTCAATCAAAACTCGCCGTCGCCTTGTGCGGGCGTAATGCGCCTCATTGAGGCGCATTTCCGCTCCATCTCGCGCATCACTTCCTGCAGCGCATACACGCTGAAGGGATGGTGCGCGTGCGTCCCATGTTGCCTAGGCGACAGGTCCGCAACACCTGGCATGCAGGGGCGGCACTAGGGTCCGTCAGCGTCGAGTCCGCCCCAAGGGCTGTCCACCCATAGAGCCTCTCCACCTTCATCCACCAGGCATCTGCAGGACAGTTGTGTGCAAAACGGATGTTGGGTGTGAGAAAGAGTGAAAAGGAATGTGAAGGTGTAATTGTGTGCATAAAATTAGTGAGTTGGAGTGTGGAGAAACATCGGAATTAGCCATTGTTGTCCACTGTTCCATTGTTGTGTAAAATCTCGCAATAACATAAGAAGTCCAGGTTTTTAAGGTGTTGTATTTGTGTGATGTACATTATACCTTATGTTTTTTATTCTACCTTTATATAGCACAATAGTGGTTTCTGAAAACATTAAAAGGCCAGACAGAGGAGATTTTGAGCATTCTCCTAAAGTATTCAAATGTCAAATGTTTCTATATAACTTTTCCATGCAATAGAAAAAAATTGTTGCAATAGTAGTTTTAATTATTGGAATGTTTAGTATTGTTTCATATATTCTTTTTAATGTTAAGGACTAAATTAAAGAAAACATCCTACTAAATAACAAGTAACCACTTCTATATTTTGTACAGTTATAGTATACAAAAACTCAAACTAAAATTTCTATTCCTTCTTAAATGAGGAGAGAAGGGGTTAATGACCTACCAGTTTTGTTATTATTATTTGTGAGAATGACCTATAATTCCTATTCTTGTAACAAAAATAAGCCTGGGATATAGTCTACACATACCAGATGTCTCTAGCTTTGCTATGTACTTCTTGAAACGATTTCTACTGACGCATGTTTATACCTGCCTTGTAAATATATTTTAAATACAATAAAAATAAAAGGATTCCCTCTGTTTACTGAGAGTTAATTTGCTACATCCCAAAATTGTAATTCTTAAAAAAGGAAAATCAGAAAAGTTGCACCAAGTCAACCATGGATCAAAGATCCAGTGACTATACCAAAGGGACTTTAAACGGTAGGAAAGGTGTTCTTGTCAGTAAAGATGAAGTTTTATTGACAATTAATTAGTAGCATATCATAAGTCTGTTGTATATTGATTTTGTCTTGAAAATTGTTCTCAACGTGTTTCGCGACATCCGTCGCTTCCTCAGGAGAAGGCAAGACCGAAAATACTGCCAAAAAAAAAGAACAAAGAGTAAATACAAGTTTAGGGAAAATAACATATTCTACCACAAGCCATCCAAGCAACTGAAAAATAATTAAATCAACTAATATTTACTTTATTTTTATGTAATCATTGCAACTGTAAAGTTAACAATTTTCAGTCTACACATGTTTAATTGGGTCAGAATGACTTTAAAATCACTTTGTAGATGGACCACTTTGGGATTGCCCATGGTTTAGGATACATAAGGACATTTTTCTTATGGTTGCAAAAGGATAGAATCCCCTTTAAAAAGAACTCCTTTGAACATGCATAATAATTTACATGTTCCAAGGGGAGAGATATATATGCATTATCATTGTATTATTAAAAAAATTGTGACATGGGTCCCACCCCATTCCACAAATGACCCCCTTCAGGTGAAGGTTTCGGCATTAAGTCTTGAAAGCCTGCTGAAAGAGGAGACTTACAAGTACCCCAGGGCCCATCCTGCCACAATGGGAAAGGGATGGTGGTGATAAGTGTGCATCCCTCACCCTATCCCTCTTACCCATTTTTTAGCCGGCGAAGTAAAAAATCCAGGAAAAAAATTACACATGTAAAACTGTCCCTTGCAGTAATGCGCTCACCATACCACAATATTCCTGCAACACAGTCCCACTATGTAACGAGAAGCTATGTAAAGAATAGTGTTGAGCTAGAATATTTGAATATATTCGGCGAATATCGGCTATTCGCGAATTCGAATATTGCCAATGCCGCTCATCACTAGTAAAGAACTATACAAGTCAATATATCATTATATATTTTAAATAATATTTTGGTTCAAACAACGTAGCAGATAAAACACATTTTACACTTAAGAATCACTATTGCTCAATAACAGATATGCTGTCTACAGCCCCTCGCTTCCTATTTGATAAAAAAAGAATCATTAGCAAAATGAATACATCCTTATACAGGGTCATTTTAATATGAATACTTATTGTATATGCTAAAGCATACATATATCTTAAGCCGACTTATATACTCAATTGTACTCCATGTTTCTCACAGTCAAAGCACACATTATGCACACAATCTTATGTATATAAGATCTTGTATGTATGTATATAAATTCTTGCCTATAGTCAGTAAGTCTTTAATCTTCTTCTGGTTTCTTTGTTGATTTGGATGCATGCTTTGGGTCATTGTCATGCTGAAAGATGAAGTACCTTTTCCTGTTCAGCTTTCTAGCAGAAGCCTGAAGGTTTTGTGTCAATGTTGACTGGTATTTGGAACTGTTCATAATTTTACTAATATTCGATTCGACATTCGTAAATATGAAATTTGCATTGCATTCATAATTGCATTACAATTACCTTCAAAATCTAGTGGTATATATTATAACAATGCATGACCATATTCTTGCCAGTGCATAATATCTCGAACATTTGAAATTGTCAATAACCGACTCAATATTCGCAAAATTCACAAATTAAAATTATTTGCAATTCGAATATTCAAGCTCAACACTATTCACAATACCCCTGAAGGTGGGGATAGACTTTCCCCAGGGGAACACCAGGTCACTACCTCTTGAGGGAGGATAGGCACGTGAGTCCAGGGGGACCAGGGGACACCAGAGAAAGATAGCAGCGGCATCACCAGCAGGCCGGGTCATAACCAGGAGCAACAGTGCAGGACAGAGGGACGAGGTAGGGATGTAGTCAGCCAAGAAATAGATTAGGGCAGGCGGCACAGGTAGAGGTCAGGCAGTCCAGGTTGGCAACAGGAGAGTCAAGGCAGGCAGAAAAGGGTTAAACAGGTAGCAGATTCTCAGAACACAGCCATAAATCAGTCACACAGGAACACCAATGGAAATCAGGAGACTTAGCAAAACACAGGGACCTTGAACCTGATGCATCTGTTGAAAGGGCTGAGCCACTCATATACATGCAGAAGGACCATGATTGGTCAGTGGGGACGCATGACCAATGCCCTAAATCCCAGGAAGTGACACACGCTGGTCCTTCAGGAAGTGCCAACGGGTCTGAAAGGAAATTGTGGAGCACATCCCAGCACAACAGTAAATCATCACTAGACACGGCGCCTGGGACCACAGTGGTAAGCAGGGGGTCATTGGCGCATGGCAGCCACTGTTACACTTACAAAGCATCAAAGAGGATTGTTAAAAGTTATTCGTTAGGAGGATACAAAACATAACCACAGCATTGGTTATACCATGGAACACAGTGGAGACAGTCATCAGAGAATAAAGAATCGTAGAAAATCAGTGACATTGCAAGTAAATGAACACCGTTCCAAAATAGACAGAAACTAAAAATCGATTTACATTTCTACTTACCTCTGACTAGTTCAAAGGTGCTCCAAAATCCTAAAGCAATATATTGTATTTTTTGCACTATTAGACACACCAGACCAAAAGACGCACATTTTCGTTTTGGAAAAGACATAGCCATTTTACAAAAAAACAAGAAAAAAAAGCTGCTTCCTTATGCCTTATGTTAGAAAGCTCATACTTTTTTATTTTTAAGAAATTGCTGCCACCTAATATTGCTCCTTAGAAATCCATGGATAAAACCTCCATACACGTGTCTATCCGTGGTTGTTTATGCAGATGATCGACTGCCAGCTTCTAGTGAACAGATACTTCCTCTGGCGGGATCTCGCTGCTCCTGACCCTGCCGGAGGAAAAATAGAGGGCCCCTTCTCGCCGGTGGACAGGGTGGGTTGAACACCCGTACTGCTCGCCGGCTAGAAGGAGGGCGAGCATGCATGTTGCATGTGGATAACTGAAGGCAGCGCTGTGATCAGTCTCTGGGGCAACACACGGGAATCTACCTGTGTATATGTAGCTTAAGGGTTCCTATAAAACCTGGAAAATCTATAAGGGTCTGGGCAAGTTAAGTGGACACTCATCTGTATCTGTCCTATTTTTCTTGTCTCTGATAACTGTATTTTTTCTTTCTTTTTTTAAAAAAAAAGGAATTCTATATTATTTTGTCATCAGTATAGTGTATATTTTCCATATTCATTATTTGAAAAAAAATATTACAAATAATAATAATAATAATAATACCAATAACAAGCTAGATTCCATTTACTTTACAGCCTCTCATACCTGCCCAAGTAAAAATTTTATATTTTAATCTATAATCTATAATCTAAAGTCTATTCATATTTTAAAGAATTTCAAATCTTTTTTATTTAATAAATTTTTTTTTTTTTGAGAAACCTAATGCATTATAATTTGTTTTTACTATACTACTAATTCTGTCTGGGAGTGTCACAGAACCAAAAATCTAAGCACAATGCACCTTGTAACTCTTTCTGTGCTACTATTCCCAAAGTGATTTATGTTTGTTGGTAAAAGCACTTAACTCTGTGAACAGCAATTTGGTTTGCTAGAAGGCCAACATTGACGTTAAATGTACTAAAAACGGACTCAACTGTAAAATCGCACCATTTATTGTCAGTCCCTATAGTATAAATGAGGATGACAAGTAGCCCTCTGTAACAGACTGAAGCATAAATGCCATCAGATATTATATATATGATTCTAAAAGCTTTGCCTTTGGTAATAATAATTAGAGATGGTCTAATTTTGTTTAAAAAATTCGACCATTTTGCCCGTTTCGACTTAATTGCAAAGCCCCTGAGCATAGTATCATCACCAAACTTCCTGGAGATGTAGATAAGGGTTGGGGGTATACTCCAAAAAAGAAAGTATGTCTCTAACACAAATAGTTTTTTCACAAATTAAGTTCAAAGTCAAGTAAAAAATTCGAAAATCGGAATTTCGACTTTAACTTTGAACTTAATTTATGCAAAAACTACATGTGCTAGAGCAAAACTTATTTTTTTTTAAATGTTCCTCCAACCCTTCTCTACACCTCCAGCAAGTTTGGAAAAATTCGACCATCTCTAATAATAATAAAGAATGGTTTTGTATTACTTGTTTTAGTATAGAAAATACAATGAATGAAACTCCAGAAAAATCCTTTTGGATAATATGAAATCCTTTTCAGATTTGTATTGCTTTCTGAGTCACTATTTGTAATATCCTATTGCCTGTTTAGCTCTTTGTATTCTTTGTTCCCAAAAGATTTCAAACATTAAGTCACTGGGCGTGATTTTAGTAGCCTTGAAACATACTTCAACAATTATTGTCCATTAGCCTGCCAGAGAAGTGTGATTTGTAACTTCACAGAATGCTTTTTTTTGCAGCAACAGCGTTCTTCTACACCATACACCATTACATCCTATGGAAACTTACTCTATGAAACTCCTTGTGCAGTCTATGAAACTTCCCCTGTGCCAGAGGAAGCCTGTACTCTGTGGATTCATAGCCACATAGTCAACAGTACATTGGCCATTATGGAAAAAATATGTGCCGTGGCACCAAGCAACTGAACTTTGTGATTTTAAGCAATAGTACAATTGATACAATTGATGGTGGATTATCATATTTTTCGACTGATAAGACAAATCTTTACTTACCCAAAATGGGGAGGGGGGGGGGTGGTCTGTGTGCAAATATGTGACTCCCTGCGGATGAAAGACTATTCTATGTGGGGGGAAGCTCTCTGAAGGAAGACTTGCCCACAGGTTTTCCTTCTGATTGTCACCCTACTCTTAAGCAGGCTACAGACTGGCAGATATGGGCCAGATCAATGGCCGCTTGGAGCACCATGCGCACTCACGACCATCTGTCTGGCCCATATAATATGCAGCCATCACTGTTTTCGAGCAGGACAAATCAATCCCGCTCGAAAACAGCCATATCGGACATGACCGTTAAATACGGCCGATGTGCGCTGCTTTACATGGAAACCGCGGGTCTCCATGTAAAGCATGGGCGGAGCTGGGGAGAGCAAAGCTGTCTTTCCCTGGCTCTGCTGATATCTGACAGCAGCGTGAAGGCGTCATCATGCTGCTGCAGGGAACATCGGACGGCTCAAATGTCGAGCCGTCCGTACTCTGCTTTAGCTGTCCTGGCTGAACAGGAATTAAATCTATTCAGCTGGACAGCACTGATAAACTGTCTGCTTGTCATCTTGTCAGCCAGAGCTTTGTATGTCAGCTTGAGCTCATTTTCTGTCTATGTGAATTTTCTGTCTGTGTAGAGCACTGCTCTTTAATTCTGAGTCTGGCAGAGTTGTTTTTTTTTCCTAGATAACATGCTTTGGTTGATGGTGCGTCTTATAGAGTGACAAATGAGCTATATAGCAGCAATAAAATTTCACAAACTGGCTAATTGCAATTAAATTGAAATAAAAATATTTTAATTGAGTTATGCATGGTTTAACACGTAATGGGGTTAATTTGGTAAATTAAAAGGCTGTTACACTTAATAAAATGAATGTAATGAATATAGTGATGAAGCTGTGAAGACTTTAGTCCTGTATTATAAATTCCCTTTACACATAAACATTTACTTCACAAAGTAAGCATCCTTTACTTATTTTATTTATAAATACCGCTGTGTCTGCTCAAATGTAATGTTTTGTGATGTAAAGACAAATTGCTTTAATGATTAATGATACATTTTCTTATGTTAAACAGGCCCAGAGATTGATCCTTACTGGTACGTGGGGCGAGGAGTCCGACCAATTGGCCGGTTTGGAAAGAGACAAGTGAAAAACAGCCTGCAGCCTCAAATCAGCACCCTCTTTGAATTTATCATCAGCTGCTTGGACAAAAATAATGGACTGAACTTAAATGCAATGCTGGAAAAGGAAAGATGGTGACTTTTTTGGACTGCAGTGGCAATCTCATCCCTTGCATATTAAATAATGCAATTTTTGTGTTATTTAAATTTACTCTGTGCTTTTCTCCATTTTAATATTTTATATCCATCAAGTACAAAACAGCTGAATAGGACATGAAAATGTATTCAACACGTAGTTGGTGATGGTGCTATATTTCTAAAGATTTGTGCATCTACAGTTTAGATGCCATCTGCTGGAAAATGTTGCACATGCTCTTGTCATTTTAACATATGCTTCTTCTCACAAATGTATATTTAAAAAATACAGTATGGCAGTTAGTGTACTTCGTTTAATGACATGTCACAGAGTGAAACATTTTGGCAAAAGGATTTTTATAAAAGAATATATATAATGGAGATTTGTTTGCATTAACTTAGCAAGGCATTTCTTCTATAATGATGGAATTATTATTGTAATACTATTATGCAAAACACCTGAAGCCTGAAGTTCATTGCAAACCATCATACTTTATCACTACACATGCAAATGCATTGTTTTATGCTTGCCTATAAAAGGACACCCAAAAGCCTTTGTAGACACAATAATTTAAAAAGCCCTCATAATTTTTCTTAAGATAACCATGTAAAATTCAATTACTATAAGTCAGAATGTTAGTGTCTTTCCCACCTATTTTGAGTGACTTGAGGGCAATTTAAAAAAAGCATTGGGGTAATTCTTAAAAAAAAAAAAACTTTCTCAGGTTTTTTTTAAAAGCGCAACTACCACCTCTGTATCTGCCTTCTATTATAATAATAATTATCGGCATCCAAGTGTGAATTGATTTTTGACATGTGTTTTGCCTGGATTGCCCAGAAGACGGCTTTTCTTGGGTTGTCAATGCCACGCAGGGCTTTCCCACGTCCCGCAGACGTGTTCATTGATCCTCAATGGACATGTATCTGTCAGTAACTCCACGCGCTCACAACGTAACTCTCCTCATTGTGAACAAAGTGACAAGGACATGCTGCTTTGAGAATGCACACTGACCGTTTCATTAGAATGGCAAGTGCCCTTTCTGCATCTTTTTCTTCGCATCCAAAAGGATGCAGTGGACACATGGCCTCAGGTTTTAAGTACAAAACTTTCATTATCTATGTTAACAGCATACAAATAAGCCTTCTGGTGCTAATCCTAAGGCTATGTTCCCACATCAGCTGCGAGGCGGACGCGATTTTAAGCGACCAGGCGATCTTCACCGGAGATTTTTTTTTTAAATTGTCCCCATTACAAAAAAATCCTGTCGATAAAAATTGAATGGACGTGATTTTTAAATCAGAGAAAACAATCATGACCGTGGGCATTAGTTGAAGTGGGGACAAGCCCATTCAACTAAATGGATGCGATCAACAGCGATTGCTGTGCGCGCCTTATAACTTGGACCATAATGTGGATAGTAAAGAATTTGGGCGGGATTCCTTTTGAGATGGCAGTTGAGTGTTTGTTATTCTTTTTCTTCACTTCAGCATCTCATAAATTGCTTTTAAAATGAGGTTAATCTTTCAAATAAAAGTTCAGTAAAATGTGAATTATCTTTTTTTTTACCAGTTAGGTACCACTACTACATACTACACTACTACATACTACATAAATGACTGTGTTTACAGACACATAGCATTCATAAAATGTAAAACCGTAACACAAATATTTTGATATTAAAATATAGAATAGTGAAGACACAATATTAAACATGAGAGCAGTGTATGGCAAAGGATGCCTTTTTTGCAGTATGGTTTACAGTTTAAGAAAAACCTCTGATGCAACAAAATACACCACAAACCATGTAAAGTGTAGTATGCATATCTGGATGTGCTTTGTTTCCAATTAAATTAACTGGAACCACAAGCACATTAATTAGGCATACTGCAGTATGTTTTAAAATAGCTAAGGCTCCACTGCTTCTTTGCAAAAATGCATTAAAAATGCGACGGTCGCATCTATGCTACATCCCAATTAATTTTGAATGTGTGTGTTACCGCATTGTTTGTGTGTCCTGTTGCTTCACATTTTTATCTATAAAACATGACTGCGTGTACATTGAAAAGAAATTTGCATGTGCCATAGAAACAACCATCATGTTTTTTTGTGCATTTTTTCAAAGACCCATTTAAGTCTAAGTCTAAATGGCAACACACAATGCAGTACAGTAGTGTTACTGATAACACATGTTTCCTATGTAAACGTGTTACTTGTTATCAAACATCCAAAAACACAGCAGTAAATGCATCCAATATGCCTTTCACAAAATACATTTGCTGGTCACCATTTTCAAATACATTAATACATCAAAAGTGTGTGTGTGTGAATATACATATATATCAGCATATAAGTCATTAAATGTTAAGTCTGCATTCCGTTTCGGTAAGTAAAGAAAATACGTGTTGACTAAAATCAGTCCAAACATATGGCAGTGCCTTACTGTAATTCTATAGTATGTAGTGGGGTGACATTAAGAATGAATTGAACCATATTGTATCAATGTGTAAAGCGCAAAGTTCTCTGGCGAAAACAAGATAACCATGTAGCTGTGTGTGGTGTTCTCAAGGGCTTCTACTGTGTAATCAAAAATGTGATGATTGGCTTTCCTGCCCAGGTTCTAATCAATGATTATAACAACTCCCCCATGGTGGGGTATTGTATGAGGGCATATGAGCAGAACAAACTGGACCTTACAAAAACAGTTAGGGCCCCCATAACCATGTAATATGAGGGACTTTCTAAACCATCAAGTCTACCTGTGTTCAATCACAGAGGACCCAGCACTACATAGTTGTTGGTAGATCTAAAGGATATCTGACAGAGAGATCTAAAGGGCTTTAGAGTTGCTCATATGTTTACATACCCTGGCAGAATTTCGGATTTATGAACCATTTTTCAGAAAATATGAATGATAACACAAAAGCATTTCTTTCACTCATGGGTAGTGGTTGAAGCCATTTATTGTCAAACAACTGTATTTACTCTTTTCTTTCATAATCAGTACACAAACTTCTCTGAAAAATAGTTACATAATCATAAATGCTGTCAGCATATTTAAACTTCAGAGAACATCAAATACAAAGTTGACATATATAGTTAAACTCTTCAAATCCAGACATGTATGCAAGCCTTTACAATGTACAATACATGACATGCATTCTCTTCTCACAGCAGCTCCTCAAAATTGATTTCCAAAACTGTGGCTGCCTTCCTTCTGAGCTTAGTCATTTCTTAAGCTGGCCATACACCTTTAGATTTCAGATTTCCTTTAGATCTTCTTTTGTTTTACCAAAACCATGTAACATAAGGGACTTTCTAAACCATCAAGTCTACCTGTGTTCAATCGCAGAGGACCCTATACTACATAGTTGTTGGTATATCTAAAGGATATCTGACAGAGAGATCTAAAGGTGTATGGCCAGCTGATGTACAGTCGTATAACCTAAGGAGCTTGATTCAAGTCGTATAAACTAAGGAGCTTGACCCATACTTTTCTAGCATGACTGCAGAGTGCAGAAAGCTTTAAGACAGATTTGGAGATTAAAAAAAATAATTTGCATTATATGTGTGTTTTTGCTGTTTGTTTTTTGCTATTTACCTGCAAAAGCCTATTATGTGTATATATCCAGTTGTCCTAATAAACCTCTGCTTACCGCTGCCATCTTGGATGTGATATCAACAGACTCATAGATGTCGCTCATATGACACACTGTAGTATTCTCTTTCTTTCTTCATTCTGTAGCTACACAAACGGTTATGTGGGAATGTGAAAAGATGGGATGAGATCTTTGGGTGACAGAGAATAATTGGACATGCCCAGAAAATAGAGGTCTATTATGTACTGTGCAAGAAAGGTGCAGGCTGTGATAAGGAATACTACTATTCAAATCAAGTTCAAAGAGATATTTCAAGTGTATAGTAGAGATGGTCAATGAGATGCTAGAATTCCATCATTAACATGCAATTTTTTTATGAAGTCTGAAACTGAACCCTGTGGTAGTTGATTGGCTCGGTTTCAATCTGCATGTATTTGTATACTAATGTCTAAATTCTGGCATCTCACTGTATAGCTCTAACGAATAGCAAATATATTGAATAGTGTTGAGCTTGAATATTCGAATGCTGAATATTTTTCGCGAATATCGGCAATTCCAGAATTCGCCAATATCTTGAATATCTTGGCGGATATTCGCAATTCCGAATATTCGCAATATGGGCATGTATTGCGAAAATAATATTCGCATTGCGAAAATAAACATAGCATGTGACCATTTAATTATAAAGATTTGCGATGCGAATATTATTTTCCGCAATTGCGAATATTATATTCGCAATCCATGGTATTACTGCAAATATTCGAATTTCCGAATATAGAATTGAATATTAGTAGAATTATTCGCAAAATATCACGAATTTGAATATTGCCTATGCTGCTCATCACTAATATTGAAAGCCTAAAAAAAAAAAAACAAAGATCCTTATGTACCCCATAAACATCTAGGTGCCCACATCCCAACATATTTAGTACAGTAGAGAATAAGCATAGAATAAATCTATCATTTGTCTCTCAACCCAAAGTTGTATGGAATGAAACTTGTGACACATAATCACATCATTGGTCTGAAAAATTTAAAATCAGTATTGTATTCATGTATTTATTTATTGAACATGTGACAATTATTTAACATTGTTTTTATCTACATTAAAAAAAAGTAAATGTTTCAGGCCAGTGATTATGTAGCAAGAGTGCCTTACCTTCCCCCTTTGGATTGAAAGACAAAATCTCACTCTCCACTGTACTAAAGCATAAAAATACTTGATACAAAGTTCTGACCCTCCATAGTAAAAAATTTTGTCACGGCCAGAAGTATCACTAGGTTTGGTGACACCATGTGATGGCATATGCAGCATGCTAAATGCACTGCAGCAGAATTTTCTAACAGTGGTAAGGTCTTAAATAGTGGTGTGTACCAATAAAGCTACAGTATTTTCTGGTCTGCACTTCCATCAGTAGGGGAAATATGTGCATTTTTTTTTAGATCAAATTCCCAACTTTTGCTCCTCAGAAATCCGCCCACTATTGTGGGCAAGCACTATGCATAGCTGGCAAAGGAGAAGCAGATGCCAAAGGGAAGATTGCAGGTGGTTTTTTCCTCTCTGTCTCTTGTAACTCTAGCTCTGTGCTACCAGCTACTAGCAGAGCTAGTGGAAAAAGCTGAAAATTCTGATGTCTTATATTGTACAGTACAGAATACAATACTAGGTCACAAGCAGTTGAAATTGCAGTGGAATGTTGCAAGAAGGGACAGGAAAAGCCACCTAAGTACCATATTTTTTGGACTATAAGACTCATCGGACCAAAAGATGCACTCAAAGTTTTGAAGAGAAAATTGGGGAAAAAAAAACAGACACAGCTATTCAGATATCAAGTGAATATACAGAATACTCCAGCAAAGTAGGCATAACTGGACTATGCAGTATTCACTCTGTATTTCTCCAGCTAAAAGGCCAGTGCCAGGAGGAAGGTCTTCACTGCAGCAGGGCTGATGCTTTAGCTTGTGTCTATACACTCGCAGGGACACTTTCTCATTGATTTTAATGGTAAAAAAATTGCATCTTATAGTTCGAAAAATATGGTAATGATGTACAATGCAAATCTTTATTGAACATGATGACCTGACACTCACTCATGTTTACATGGCAAGCTTTGTTGTTCAGTGGTCTGACCAAACACTCGGCATCTAGTGGCCACGTTTGATCCTGCAGGTATCTAAGTTGCAGTTGTTTGTGTGACCAGGGTTTTTGCAATCATGGTCCAGCTTTTCCAGGCTCTTACCTTGTCCTTGATTTTCCAGAAGTCAAATGAAGCTGCATGTGCCCGGTCCACCGTGCCTGTGATAGCATGAACGTTTGCTTCTGGCTTCTACCTGGAAACCTGTAAAATTATGTTTGTTTCTGTGGACTTTCGGCCCTGTCAATCCCTGATTCTCTCTGACTACCCTCTCAAGGCTCATACCATATGAGATATCTGCTGTAGCAATGCTACTGGGCATTCTAAGTGACAACATTGGCCATTTAATTACTGACTATTTGGTTTTGCATCTGCCTTTTTTTTTACAGCCTGTACTCTTTTTCATTTATGTAATATTTTGAACCATTTTCCCTCTTATTGTCTGTTAATTTATAATGCATCTTTTAGATGCCAATTTCTATCAAATGAAGTACACCTCTAACTATTTGAGTGAAAAACCTGTCATTGGTAAAATTAACATAAAAAAATGCAAATTTCAGAGTGAATATTAATCAGATTTAGGCAAAATATCGGGTATGCTGTTGCTAAGACTATCAATGAGTGTTTGCTTCTTCAACATCATATACAATTAAGGCACTCCAAGTACTTAACCCTTAAACTGCTACAGCAGACGTGACTCCTGTTTACCTGTTTACTCCCCGATGATGGCTATCTTGTAAAATTGATTCACCCTTTCTTCCCTGTCCTTCTTGGGTGCCCAGGCAACTCTGATCTGTATTGCTTAATATGTAAGTAAAAAGCAATATGGATTTCTTTATGGTTACATTCCATTTACTTAATGTAATATTGATCGAAACTGATTGCCCATGTCTGCTAACAAGAGCTTTATTTCCTATGGACTTTGTTATATATATCATTCTCATCTAGCCTGAGAAGCAAGATGGTGCATTAAGAGCTTTACCTAAAATAAAACAAGGGCTTTTGTAAATCCTAATATTGAGATTCAGCTTTTGGACATGTAATTATTAGTGATGGCCGAACATCAGCCTTGTCCGTTCACGAACAGGCGGATCTGAGAAAAGTCCACCTGTTCGTGGGGAAATCCCATAGTGATGTCACGGTACATGGACCGCACAGTTACTTATTCCATATGCCGGAAGTGATATCACTTCCGTTTTTTTTTGCCTGGAGATTGAGGTCTCTACCCAGTCTCTAGTGAAAAAATTAATCCTCCGGAACAATAAACTTATTCTCGCCAGCAAAGTAGGTGGGTCGAACACTCATATCGTTCGCCGGTGAGATGAAAAGCGAATATGTTTTTACCACAAACTGTCCGCCCTGCTATATTAAGTATTAAATAAAGACAAATATGTCAGATAAATATGAAATGCATGCTGTCACGGATGAACCGTGAGGTCGGCCAGCCTCCCTGTGTTAATCATAGGTGTATCGAAATATGTGTGTGTTTAAGATCATAGTTGTGTATCGGATCTGTGTGTGGGTGAATATCAGTTGTATCAAATCTGGAGGCTGGAGATATGTCCCCTGCCACTGGAGGCCCTTTTCATGGAATAGGAGAGAAATCAGGAGGGTCGTAAAACTTCGAGGGAGGGTGAGGCTGCGAGGGCGGGGGGGGGGGGGGTGTACGAATTAGATCGTAGAGGGTGTCACTTCTTCACCCAGGGATGGCTTAAAGCAGAACTCCAAACCCCTGCTGGGGTGGGCTCCATGGTCTGTGGGAACAGATAGATAAGGTTTAAGGCCTCCTTACACATGGTCCACAAAGGACCATAAATCACACTTATACCAACCCGGCCAACTGTCTGTATAATTTTATGGACATATACTTGACAGGTTGGGGAAAACTTATAAGCGTGTTCGTCTGACCGCCAGACAACTGATATGAAATATGTACTTCTGGGCATGGGACGGGCTCAAAGTTATAAACTTCTTCATGACGGATATACATTTCCAGAATGTTTGGTATTAATGTGGACCGATAATTTCTGGGAAGTTTGGGACTTTGCCATTATCATCGGTCGGTGTCATCGGGTGGGCCAAAATATGGCGATTGTGTCATTTTTTGGGACGCAGGTCCCTCCAAAATAGGAATAACGCCCAGGGGGCGGATCTCGAAAACCACCCAGGATTGTTCATCTTTAAAAACCAAAGTAAGGCATGATTCTCAGGTCTCCATTTTTAACGGAAACCACACCAGCTGAGAACACATGGCTGGTGGCCATTTCATTTTGGACTTATAATTTCTGGACTTATTGATCTTGGACTTTCCCCTACAACGGACACTTTCCTTCAGCAACCTTAAGTATCATTTCTTCTGTTTTTCCCTTTTATTTTACCCTGGCTTACACTCTCTTTAATTGTTGATTTTAATAATTATTGTATATTTTAATAATTCGTATTGCATAAAATAAATGACTCTTAAGTCATTTCTCTCAGCCTCATACCTGCTTTGAATACCGCAGAACGCTTCCCTAGCTTTCTGAAGAGTCGCTACCTAGACGTTTATAGTGCTAATCAGAACGGGTTTTCCCTTTTCCCGAATTAAATAGGATGGTGGCAGTAATACAAAGAATTGTGTTATTTCTGGTCCTGTATTTTGCACGCTCTCCCTTTGTGGTCTGGCTGCGGCCCAATTCCGGCGGTTGCGACGCACTGATTGTACCGACCAAGTTGGACTCTCTGTGTGTTGAAATCGATCGGGAGGTCTCTGCGGTCTGTCCACTAGGGGGATTCGTGACACATGCATATCAATATTTTTTGTTCACTGAAAGCCAAAAGTGAGATGTCCCTAGAACATGATTAAAAGGAAACATTTGTAATGCAAACACTTGTGGCAGTGACAGGTGCATGCCCACTTTTTTAGCTATCAAGCTAATTTTTACCCGACCAACTCAGTGATCTACAAATTATAAAAGAAAAAAAACATAAGTGGGCAAAAAAAAAAAAAGCATTTCGTAATAATTTGTCTTACCACCCGGTGTTATACAAATGCAGCAGATTGCATCAATGATGCCAGAGTGGCAGATCTGGAAAGATCGGCAGGGACATTTTGGGCTCCCTCCACACAGGTAAGTATGTCTGAGTATTCCAGGGTGAGTATTGTTAGTAAACAAACTCACCCCAAACTGACTCGGGGGAAAAACATAGTGTGTTACAAGATGTTTGTGTTAATAAAGAATTTGAAAATTGGGCACCCCTTGTCTATGGGAAATAATTCTCTCCAGGCCCTTTTCTAGCATTTCGGAGGCCCTATGCAAAGTTATTGTACGGGGTCCCCGATGCTGACTTGTTGAGTGGCGGGGGAGGGATATCGTTTATTCATAGGACAGAAAGTGAAGGCAAGTCTGGCCATTGGGAAACACATGGCACAAAACATGACAAGAGTTTAACCCTACCCAAAACACAATTACTTTATAGATTGCAGGCAAACTTTGTTTGCAGAAAAAAGAAACAAAAGAGACATATTTATTGTTTTATACTTTTTATCTCTCTGAATTTCATATTTGTGATCATTTTTTTTCAATAATTGATTTTTATTTAACTTAAACTGACATGCATTTTAATTACATCACATCCGTCAAACCCTCTTATTATTTCATTGTCCTCTGTTCAAGTTTCATCAAACACAGATGCTACAGATGATGTAACAGAACATTTATTTATAATTTTTGATTCTGCTTAATAGATTTTACCATATAGTCTTAATCTATAACTTTTAAAATACTTTCATTTGTAAAAAAATTAATTCTGATATAAATATTTAAACTAAAAATAAACACTTGATGGCAAAATAATTATCATTGCAATATAATATCTGAATAAACTTTTTTTTTTTACACTCATTTGGCACAAATAAATCTTTTTAACAGAACAAAACATGAATGATTTTTTTGCAGTGGTTACACAGTACATATTTCATTTCAGAAGACTGAATAGTTTAACATTAGTACACTACAGTAGCTTCATAACATGCTTTTATGGAGAACCATTCCACAGCACATTAAACGCTTGATACTGCTTAATACAACAACATAAAAAAGGCAAAAAGTGTACTTTTTTATTCCATTCACTTTGCATTTTATATTAACAATCAGGCAAACAACTGGTATTCACATTTTGTTGAAAACAATTAAAAAAGAATAAAACTAAATGAAACTACTTTCCTTCATAACAAAGAAACTGATAAAATAGAAGAGAAGGTAAAACAGACCACGACAAAGGCTTTAAAGTGGATTTCAATCCAAATTTTTTTTTATTGTTTTAAGTTAAGTTTGCTATTCACCCATTGGGGAAAGCAATGCAATAATGAAAGGTGCTAACGGCAAATCCTGGTAGGGGATCTACATTATGTATTTTTGATGGGACTCCACTTTAATAGCATTTATTAAAGACTTAACTATATGACAATGTATATAAAGGGTTTCAATCAGTATTGTTCAACTGTGGTCTGGAGGCAACATTAGGTGCAAAATGTCTGTAGTATTGGGGGAAGCAATTGATCACATTGACCAATTGGTCACATAAACCCAGTTTGGAGTTGTTTTTAATACTTGCAGCAGGTGTGTGTGTGTTAAACATAGCATTTCATTGTAGGACATGAGTATATATTAGTTTAGGATACAATTTATCAGATAACTTTACACTAGGCATGATAACAAAGTTGTAGCAGGAGCACTGTTGGGTCAAGGCTGGGTTTAACATTACAGTTCCTGTGACCTGTAATCTACCTGCATTTATTTAAAGCACAGGTATAGTTTCCAATAGTCCAATATTCGTAACTGTGTAATAGATCACTTGACCAATCTCAAAGGACACAAGGGAAATCAATGAGTGAACGTTGTGCGGACCCTTAAATTTCACAAAGTAAAAGTTTTTTACTGATTTAAATTTCAATTAAATTGGCTATTTAAAAATATAAGGACAGGGATTTAACATTTTTATATGGCATGTTTCCCTACAAGAGAAAGCATGTAAATGGTTACATTTGGCAATGCCCTCTTAACCTTTTTTAACTTTATTAAAAATGATCTCCGATGTTTTTTTATCATAACTACTATAAACCTCATCAACGAATACTGAAGAGAATACTGCACAAAGATGTATTTTATGCATACTTGTACAAATTAATCACTTCAAGAACTTTTATTGTGACAGTAGAATAGGAATACATAAGTAGAATAGGAATACATACTAAAAGTATCTTACATAAGCTGTTAAATTGCATCAGCTAGAAAACAGTACAGTATCCTTAAGACCTGGTTCTGGTTACATCATTGAAAACACCTTTACAACAAAAATGTTTGCGCTGACTTTTCATTTGGTTTATGAATACATCAAAAATGAAGAATACAAAAACTTGTTTTGGACACATTAGTGGTAGGGTGGAAATAAAAAAGTGCATAATAAATCAGAGAGCCTTTCTTGAAACTCAGTAACCTTTTCCTGGTGTCTTAGAAGAACTTAAGGCAGAGTTCCAGTTAGTAGACCATAATGTTGACCATTCTCAGTGAGGTATCTAAACAAAGCCTGATGATATGGGCATTGTGACATCACACGAGGACCTGTTTCTTTTATGGATAACATAATGGCTGTCAGTTGAAGGCACTCTTGTGTACAGCTTTAGGCATCATACTTTTTGGCAGTATAAATATGGGTCTTTAATACATTATGGTTGAGCCTTTAGTGGGTTCCTAAAAAAAGAAAAATGTAAACAAGAGTAAAAACGAGTTAGTTTTCTTTTTATTTAATTGCCTCTTTTTACTTCCTATTCTAAAGCGCCCTCAGCACATCGAATTACTGCACCTTGTTTTCATATTTGCAAGTCAAAAACTTTATATTAACCTTCTTAGTGTTCATGACGAGCCCATCTCGTCCAGAGTTTGTGTGAAGAACAGCTGCATATCCCCTGAAAGCTACGGCGATGCTGCTTCCAGCCGCAGCATTTCCGGGGCTCTGCGGTTTCACTGATCGCGTCTCGCGGAAGGGGGCGAGGGTGAGCAGTGCCATAGACCTCCATGTTAATGGAGGGCTTCGGCTTCCAGACCTCCTGCAGTGTCATGAATGACACTGGGCTGTAGTGGAGAGGGGAGGGGGGAGGGAGGAAAGGCAGGCAGTGTTACCTCGTACATGCTGCCAATTGCCTGTACCACACTGTTACCCACCCGCGGCGGGACGGACAGCACCCCATCGTCCAGCGCTGCAGCGCTACTAAGCAGCACTTTACATGTGCATTACTAGCCAAGTGCCAAATCCTTACGAATCGGGCTCCCAGGATAGCATACTCAACGCTTACCCCTTTTTGTCCCCCTGTCCGCCGATCCTCTGCTTTCTTGTCTAATAATTCCTCCCCTCCGCCCGCAATCCGAGTACGATGATAACTCAACTCGGGGAGGCGGCTGATTCGTTTGAACTGTAACCATTAAATCGTAATAATTTCTTACCTAGGGAGGGAGTTTGGAAGCCGTTTCTTCTTCTCCAATCAAAACTGCTTTCACAACCTCCCCCCATAAGTAATAAACACATCGCCCAGAATGTGTCCCTGATGCCCCAGATGTGCCCTATTCCAACAACTCAGATCAGCAGAGTGCTTTCTGTAACCCTTTCTTTCCCGGTGTGATTTTATCCACACCAGGTGTTAGAACAGGGTTTAAGTGCAAATGGGAACATCATGGGGGGCATTCAGGCTAACTTTTTTATCATTGATATGGCGGATAATTTAAGGCAAACAAATATAAAAGCAACAGCATAGTTTTGTGTCCTAATTCTTGGTTTTTTTTTTCATTTTTATTAAATTTTTTTTATTTTTGTACATAATTGTTTGTTGCAAACATTATATAGTCAGGATGTCTATTGGATCCTTGTACGATATATTTGGGAAGTTACATTCCTACGACATAAAGAAAAAATTTACCATTGAGCTATGGTGCGCTTTGGTACAGAAATTGGACCTCAGCAGTGCGCTAGGGAGGTTAAAAAACCGGTTGTGCCAGACAGGCAGTGCGTAAGGAGTTAAATAAAATCTTTTGAAAAAATCTATGTTGGCCAGGCCCGGCTACCAACACTTAAACTATTTAACCTCCCTGGCGGTTTCACTGAGGTGCAGATTTCTTACCAAAAGTGATACCGTTGTTTTGCCCTTTTCCGACCCTATCGGCTCACCGATGACGCCGAATGAGGGGGGCGGAAAGGGTCTGTGGGCCTGAAGCTTTGTAGAAATGCTGCAGGCACACAGAGAGCCAGCGGTTGTGATCGACCAGAGAAAAACGTTTGTTCTCTGGCTGAATCAAAGTTTTGTGCGAACGGTTTGCTCCAGGTTTTTTGGGGGCGTTCACCCCCCTTTGGCGAGTGATCACAGCGATCACCCCCGGAATGCGCATTGGTAATCATTCGCAAAACGGGCCCCCACAGATGGCAGCGCTTATGGCGGCACAGAGGTACGAAATTTGTTTATTTTTTTATTTTTTATAATTTTACACTTGTTTTCTTTTGATGAGGATTGGATACACATTTTATAAAACAGTCTCCAATCCAATCAAAATAAAAACACATGTAAAAAAAAATCTACAGAAAAAAACAAAAATTTTTTTACCTTCGAAATCTCCCCCGCCCGGCCGATGACCGTCACTCGGACCCGAATTCCAGATCACGGAGATAAGCCGAGACCTCGTCTATTTCCGTATCGGCTCGGGTGCAATCCGAAGATAAGCTCCTCTAGCGAACGATCAGCCGCGATCGTTTCTGCTAGCCGCAATCCCCTTTGAGCTACGATATAGAAGCCCTTTCTATAATCCAGCTCAACAAGTTAAAAAAATAAAACGATTTACAAAAAACTCGGGGACCGGGTCCCCGCCTCCGTGACGTCACACGTCACTCGCCCGGTAACCCGGAAGAAGACGGAGAAGAATAAGAAGATGGCGGCGATGGAGCATGTGAGCTCCCACGATGTGGCCCAAGCCGATTCGGCGAGTATCGATAGTTGCAGCTTCCCTTTGCCCGAACTGACTTCGGGCATATCGCTAGGGCAGGTTTAAACATATATACATTTATATGCGCATGTGAGGCCTTAACATACTGTATGTACAAGGATTTAATGGGCAATTATTTGAATAGAGAATTGGAGAGCGGTGTTGGAGGCTATATGGACATGTGCCAGTTAAGGCTCTACTACATGGAGTTGCCAGAAGGATTAGGCAAGTGGTATTTTTTGATGAATAATTTTATTATGGAACAACAACCATGTTCTCAATGAACCCAAAAAACTCATTAATAAAAAGCCCTGCAATATTTTTGGAGTAGTTTTCTAGTCTTGTTTTTAGTTTTAGCTATTTTAGGGGATATTTGTGTGTGCAGTGACTACATTACGGCTGCATAATTAGTTAGGCAACTTAACAAAAAACTACATTTATACACCAATTTCAAAATTTATTTATTTTTACCAGTGACCCAATATAACCATGCTCACCTCACAATATACATTGCTGACAAGCACCAAAACCAAAACACATCAGTTGACCATATAGCCACCTTCTTTGCAAATGACACTCAAAAGCCTGCCTCCCTGGATGCTGTCAGTGTTTTGATCGTTCACCCATCACTCTTGCGTGCCAGCCACCACCAGCTCCCAGCACACGTTCAGAGAGGTGTACTGTTTTCCCTCGCTATGTACATCGACATTGTGATGATGGACCACGTTCTCAATGGGGTTCAATCAGGTGAACAAGGAGGCCACTGTCATTAGTTGTTCTTCTTTTATTACCCTTTCTTGCCAGCCACGGCTGTGGCGTACTTGGTACGCTGGGATGGAGCATTGTCCTCATGAATCAGGTTTTTCCTTGAAGATGCAGACTCACTTCCTGTACCACTGCTGAAGAAGGTGTCTTCCAGAAAACTGGCAGTAGGAGGGAGTTGAGTTGATTCCATCCCCACCCGAAAAGGCCCCACAGCTATCTTTGATGGATCCCAGCCCAAACAGGAACCTCCACCTCCCCTTGCTGGCGCCTGAGCGGACTGGAGCTCTCTGCCCCTTTACCAATCCAGACAGTGCCCATCCATTGGCCTATCAAGACTCACTCTCTTCATCAGTCATAAAACCTTAGAAAAATCAGTCTTCAGATATTCTTGGCCAGTATTGACGTTCAGCTTGTGTGTCTTGTTCAGTGGTGTCGTCTTTCCAGCCTTACATCTGGCAACGTCTCGAGTATTGACACCCCTTGTGCTTTGGGCACCCAGTGATGTTGAGCTCTGAAATATGGGCAAAAATGGTGGCAAGTGGCATTTGGCAGCTGCACGCTTGACTTTTCTCAGTCATGGGCCTTATTTTGCGCCTTGGTTTTCCACACGCGTTTGGACCTGGTGACTATTTTGAATGAAACGCTTGATTGTTCGATGATCACGCTTTAGAATTTAAGAGTGCTGGATCCCTCTGCAAGATATCTCACTATTTTGACTTTTCTAAGCCTGTCAAGTATTTCTTTGACCCATTTTGCCAAGGAAAGGAAGTTGCCTAATAATTATGCACACCTAATATAGGGTGTGATGTCATTAGACCACACCCTTCTCATTACAGAGATGCACATCACCTAATATGCTTAATTGGTAGTAGGCTTTCGAGCCTATATAGCTTGGGAGTAAGACAACATGCATAAGAGGATAATGTGGTCAAAATACTCATTTGCCTAATAATTCTGCACTCCCTGTATTTGTACCATATACAAACAGAACCAATACAAAATTTTGTTTCATTGGTATCGCAGCACATTTATATCATATATACTGGGATTGTCCAGTAAAACATCTCTACTGGAGGAAGGTTCAACTATTGGGAATATAGCTCACCACATGTGAAATTCCTTGGGACCCAATAGTTACCTGTCCCAAAGATACTTAAAGACAGTTTTTGCAAAATCTTCTTATAGCAGCCTGTTGCTTAGTAGCTGTATACTGTAGGAGGGCAGCTTCCCCCTCATTGGTAGATATATATAAAAGACAATACGCAATATGGAATACCTGATGAATGAATGGTACTGTCCCATGTAGCAAGTGCAATACATCTTTACATATGATGTCACAATAGAAAATAACACATCCTGAAGATTCTGGTATACTGCAAAGCTCCTAACAGCATCTCTTTATCATTAATGAAAGCAGAAAATTCTAATATTTGTACAACTAGGGTTATCAGGGTTCAATAGCAAAACTATTGAAGTTTAAATACCATAATATTAATAATTGCAAAACAAGCTTTCGGGATGTCTCAGGTCCCTTCTTCAGGCTTAATATAAACAAACATTAAGGACATAAATATTTAAACAAAAACAAGTTTTGTCTTGACATACCTAAAAGATAGAGGTGAAAGTAAAGAGTAAAGCTAGCCATACATGGGCCGACTTTTTGTTTTATTCCCGAAGAATTAAACACAGCAGACGTTGGCGGTGATCGATTGTTTGGTAATCAATGGCTGCCCACCTTTGACCAGTATCTAACAAGAAGTCGATCAAACAGTGATGTTGGTATATTCTGTTCGATAGCCATTACTTTAGATGGGGATCCTCAATCACCATCCAAAGTATCAAGCAGAAATCAATTCCCCAAGATGGTGTCCACTGCAATGATTGTACGATCGATCGTCCGAAGGGGAATAACAACATGAATAGGGCCACCTTTAGCAATTAAAACGTCCATAGGGTTAAGGATAATACCCCTGGACTTCTCATCTCTATTACCCCCAATAAATTCTAAACTCTGATTACTCCATTGACTAACCCTTTACTTTCACCTCCATCTTTCAAGTGTGTCAAAACAAAACATATTAATGACCTTGTAACTTTTTGTATAAATGTAATTCTAATGAATCTGAGAGCTCCTTCGCATCCGGCGAAAAGAAGAAAGTGCATCTTATGGTTAATTATTAACTGTATTTGTAATATCTGCCTAGCATTCAACTTTAATGTATCTGGCTGCAAAACCAATATTGCTCACCATAACTTCTTTAGCGGTACTCTTCCATTCTTTAGATCTTTGAGTTAAAGATCCCTGAAGCACAAAATTTCTGTTGAATGCCTTCACTTTGTTTACTGCTGGATGCTGAAGTTCTTCATCTTTTCATGAAAAGAGAAAGAAAAAAACAATAATGAGTCCTGATAAACAATAATTTAAATAAAGTAATACAAACATTACTTTTGTAATTACAAATATTACAAAATTTAATTTTACTAAAACAGACTAATGAGTTATTTCAATTAAGGAGTGTAATTTCAATTAAGGAGAGGAAATGCAAAAAAAGCAGATTACAATACACAGAAAAAGAGTGTAAGCAGTGCACACATTTTATATTAGGTAGGGATATGTATAAGATGAATACATTGACAAAACTTAGGGGAAGGTGCCAAGAAAAAAGGGAGTACAAAAGAAGGGGTTGTGAGAGTGAAGGGAATTTGGGTCCTCAGTTTACATCATACCTAATAATTTGTTAAGGATGTCTGGTGGCATAAATTATGAGATCCAATGGTCCCATGTTCTTAAGAATGGTATCATGTAGGATAGATTCAGTTTTTTCATGGATCAGATCCTGACACACCCTAGAGTGCATTACATTCAAAATGGGGGTTTTCAATGGCTTTGTGATAATCTGCGTAGCTGCTGACATGATGAAAGTAAAATGCTTAAATTTTAAGGTAAAACATATTCCAATGAATAGGGCATTGCTTTGTTACAGCAATGTAGGCATGGATAGAACATGCAGCATTCACTCTATATTCTTTTAACCAAACCAAATGGCTAGTGCCAGGAGACAGGTATTAGTTGGGTATTGGGTAAATATCCACAAAACCGGGTATGACATCGTGCATATTGGATCTGAGAAATAGCCCAAATATGATTATTAAAATGGATGTTTTTTCCTCCTATATAGAATAAAGTCCTAACAATATACTCTCCTGTGGAAGCCCCGTTGAATAGAGGAGAAACGCGTCGAGAGAATCTGTACTTGTCAACTAAGGACCCAATGGAAA
Organism: Ptychadena robeensis; assembly: GCA_036250615.1. Lineage (NCBI taxonomy): Eukaryota > Metazoa > Chordata > Amphibia > Anura > Ptychadenidae > Ptychadena > Ptychadena robeensis. The sequence goes on from CM070036.1 coordinate 105,183,646, forward strand.
AATTAGGATCCACAACTTTATGACTACTGCCCTCTTTGGTGAAGGGGTGGTATCAGTGGTCTGAATATATATGGGGGACAAATTTGTGATCATAATGTACTGTATATATCATTATGTTTTTGTGTAAAGAAAACTATTTTTAATATATTTATTGTATGGTCATCAATAATAAAGACCCTATTTTAACTGGAACAAATTGGAGATTCATAATGTGCTGTTAAAGCCCCATCCGCTTTGATGTCCCCCTTCCCCCTCTTTTTCCTTTGAGTTTTCTGTGCTTAAATTTTACATTAATTAGGTCTGGTGGTTGTTAATGTAAAAGAGAGTATTTGGGATCTTGGTCTGATACCATGGCCAGTCATCCTTATCTAAAGTGGATTGCAGATCACTCCTGCTTATAATCACATAGGATGGGGGGTCTGTGTATTGGCAGGAAAGGATCTTGCGGTGTCATATAATAGATTATGCTATTTGGTCATGGCTCTACTGTATCTAACTTGCTGTAAAGAGCCATATGAAGTGAAGTCTGAGCAAGCAATTTCAGTAAAGCAAATGAGCATTATTGGAGAATCACAATATACATCTAATGAGCTGATCAATGTGTGTTCCTGTGATTGGCTGGTTGAGATAATTTGATTATGCATCCTGTGTATGTAACAGGACTCTTAATTCAATGTACAGCACTTATATATATAGTTATATGTTGGCACTATATAAATTAAAGTTGATAATAATACTATTATTAATAATAATAAACAGGACCAATAAAGTAAAAGATAAAAATAAATCAACAAAATTACTCCATTACATTATAGGTTACACCAGAATATGAGTATGCTGTGACCAGGACGAGTAGTAAGAACATTGCATGACAAACACCTATGAGGGTCATGATTTTTCATCATTTAAACATTTTGTACACTAGTAAACAAATGGTTCTATTGTTCTTTCTCAATGATAACCCTGAATTTGAGAACTGTGGCATCCCAATAATTATGATAGCATAATCTTTATAAAATTGCCAAGCTAAAGGACTAGGACTTTCCATAACACTCTACTAGACACTTGTATTATTTTGGTAAACATTGTGTTACCGTGTAGAGGAGTTGCTGGTAGTTTTCGCCGTTGTTGCCTAGATGTGTCTATAGTTTGAATCTGCAAAAGATGTAAAACTATAAGCAAATAAAGGAGAATAAACATATATTACACTGTTAAGAACAACAAAACATGCATACTTCTATGAGTAAACCATCATCATACTGTAAAAGTAAGCCTTTAATATTTAGAGAGAGGCAAGTGCCTCATTGCCTTTCCTCTAACTTCAGTAGATGCATGTAGTTGTTGGTTGTGGCAGCGTCTGCATCATTATTTGTATAGCTTTCATTAAAAACACCGGCTTGACAACACTAGTCATTTAAGTTTATACCAGAATAGAATTGCGGTTGACCAGGCAAAATGGAATAAGAATGAATATATTTGGGAAAAACTAATTAAAATTCTCTTTACCAAACAGAAATCATACCTTGTTCCTATATCTGGGATGGGTGGGGAGGGTATCCTATAAAGAACAGCTTCATGCTTGCTCACACCCCATTAACTTTTCTTACATACTAAGATGAGCAACGTTTAGATGTATGTCCTTAATCCTACTTTATATGCAGCAAAAACATCAGATTTCTATAAATAACTTTTAAGAAAGGACATTCATACCTGATTGGTATTGGTCGGGTCATGTTTCTTGGTCAGCCTCACACATGGAGCAACATTTAATCCAGCTACGGAGAGAGCTGATATTCTACTTTCAATATCTGAAATCTAAGCAAATATTAAAGATTAAAGAATATTAAAAAGATTAAGAGACAAGCAAAACACCAAATTTATGTTGTGTGAATGTAAAATGCAAGTTGCCACAACACATTCTGAATTGGGCCTAAAGGTTTGGATTTAAGATTACCTATCAATTCAACTTTTGATCAACTTTTTTTGAAAAAAGTTTGAAAAAAGCTATTTAATATATAGACCTTTCTACCCAATCAATCTGTATCTAATCATGGAGGCCCTTGCATTAAATAACAGTAAGTAGATCAATAAAATTGATATAGAGAGCATGAAAGATGTGTGGTGAGCAGAGACTTTTAACGTTCAAAACATTTTGCCTATCCTTCAAATCAAACCTTTTACTTTCTACTATACCTTTAAACTTAACCTCCCTAGTGTTACACTCAAAGCCAGTATGGGCGCAGTTTGATCGTGAATCAAACTACGCCCGTGCCGGGATCGGGCACATTTGCCGGCTCTCTGTGTGCCTGCAGCATTTCTACAGAGGTGCAGACATACAGAGCCTTTCTGGCCCTGTGTCTTCGTTGTGTCATCAGTGATGCCGAAGGGGGCGGGGGGAGTGCCGCGCCATAGACCTCCATGTTAATGTGTAAAGGGCTGGGGGGAGAGCCGGCAATTACGGCGGAGTAATGGCGCGAAAGGCCCATAATGCTAGGGAGGTTAAAGTGCATGACGATGTGTTGATCTGACACTAAAATTACCAACTCTACATGTTTCAATTTGGTTGATTTCTTTCCTTCACCATAGCAAAACAATCTTACAAACAACAGTTCATTTGAATATTCAAGTGATACAATTTAAATTCCCCTGAACAATGGATCAGGGCAGACAACACAGGTACAGGTCAGGCTGGGAGAGTCAAAGCAGGCAGGCAGGGGTTGAACAGGAGGCAGAGTCTAAGAACACAGGCATGAATCAGGAACACAGATAGCAATCACAAGCCTTAGCAGGATACAGAGACCTTAACACTGAGGTGCCTATAAGAAGTGGGAGACACACTCCTATACCTGCACGAGAACCACGATTTATCAGTCCAGACACATGACCAGTGCCTTAAATTCCAGGAAGTGACGCATGCTGGTTCTTTAGAGCATGCTGTGAGGCCTGAGTGGGAACTTTGGAGCAGATCTCAGCACAACAGTAACCATCCCTAAATACGGCACCCAGGACCGCAGCAGTTAGTAGGGGACAGGGGAGCACGGCAGCTGTTGTTACAGTACCCCCCACGCCCCCTCTTTGAGAGGCCACAACAAGATAGAAATAATTTTAGCAGGGCAGGGTGGGAACTTTGGAACATCTCCCAGCACAACAGTCAGCGTCCCTGAATATGGCACCCAGGACCGCAGTGGTAAGTAGGGGGGCAGTGGCGCACGGCAGCTGATGTTACAGTACCTTACTCAAAATGGGGGGAAAAGCAGGTGGATCTTTCCTCTGGCTCTGCTACTGCTGTGTGCATGTTATGAGGGCTGAAGATGCCCCGCTGTCATACACACCTAGAGTGCTGACCAGATGTTCTAGATGTATAGGGTGCATCTTAAACAGTCAAAAAAAGAAAGTAAATCTTCTATGCAACAATAGTTTTTGTTCATTACGTCTTCCTACACTCTTCTTATTAAATCATTTTACAAAAACACCCTATTTACCAAACTTCTAATCTAAATCTCTTGGATTCCGTGATAGTTAAATGATCTATGTAACAAGTAATTTATGTGCTGCCTACTTTACCCTGGCTATTCTGTTTTGTCTTTCCATGGGCCAAAAAGTTAAACTTGATAAACAGTGATTTTCCTAACTTATCACAGTATTAATATAGGTTTTCACAAATGTAATAGGTTTTCACAAATAAATTACCTGACGCTCAGCATGATGAACCTGGGCAGCTGCTGTTGCCACTTGATCCTCCAGATCAGCGAGTTCTATTTCTGTAGTCACACTGTTGATTTTGCGCGCAGAGTCCTCAATCTCATCCAGTTGTCCTTCTAAACCATAGACCGTTCCAGCCGTGAGATACACCTGAAATCATTAACACAAATACAGTCTTATTTTACTTTGTGTCTACACACCAGGTCTGATAATCACGTATCTTGCCCCAAAATTACAGTTTATTTTAAACCAAGAACAAACATGCAATTTTAGATATGCTGGCTTATTAGTTTCCTATGCTTTTTTTTATGTTTTTCTCAAGTTGCACCTGGTGAAAGTGCCATACTTCCAATCCTAGGGAGACAAACACTTAAGCTGGCCACACATGGGGCGATTTTTCTTTCAATTCCCGATCGATTGCCGTGCGGGAATGGGCTGCAGCCACCGTTTCTTTGAGTGCGATTGGTTGATTAAATGGAACTTACATGTTGGTAAATCTCTGTTCGATTGCCATTAGAACATAAACATAACAAAGATTTAATGGAAATGTGACACTAAAGAATTGCACTTCATTTATGGGGGCCAAAAGTACTTGGACATATTAAAACTGAAAATTGAATGTTCATTTCTTATAGTTGGTTAAAACCCCTGGCTGGCAATGACATTCTAAAGTCTTGAACGAAGGGACATCACCAGGTACCGATTTCCTCCATTTTAATGCTCTTCCAGGCCTTCACTGAAACTGCTTTCAGTTGCTGTTTGTTTTTGGGTCTTTTTGTTTGAAGTTTAATCTTCAGATCAGATGAATGACCATTCAAGAATATTACAATTCTTTGTTTTGCTATATTATAAGTGATTTACCACAATCCATAGAGTAATATTCTATACCTTGAAAGGTGCCATTATGACAAGATAATCAATGCAATTTATTTCACCTGTTTTAATGACACATATAGATTAATAAGAATGGATGCTCAGTCTGTTATCACATCTTCATTGTAGAAATGTTCTTCAGTAATTGAAGAATGTGTCAATATGCTTTTATATACTTGTGCATCCCAAGTATTAGACGCAGTTTAAAACACTTAGTGGCTTAATGGCTTAAATTTATTGATCATTAGGAAATTACAACATGTAATATTGTTTTACATAGCTGTTTTGAAGCATATTAGTAGTTTAATTAAACAAATATAATAAATGTGGCTATCAATTAGTTAACTTGGAATTTACTTTGTAAAGTATTGGTTCCCTATATCTGAATATTTAAGTGTGGCTAAACTGTGTTCTTTTGAGCCATGAATCAAACCATTCGGAGTCATTCACAAACAAATGTGTGAGTTGATGGATATGGATAGCTAAACCTACGTTTTTTATTTTAAATTGATAATTAAGCAAAATACTGTATTCACGGACACTTTCTTTTTAGAAGTATTGCTGTGTATATGCTGTGTTTTCACTGAAGTGCCTTATGAGCACTGATATTGCACTGATATTGCTCTTTGGCCTTGTGATAGTAATTTCCTTGGTTCTCTAAAGGAGGCCATACCCAGGTTGATTTTAAAAATTTTAAAGCATTAAGTGGATCATTTTATATTAATTCCTTTTTTGGATCAAAATTGGACATGTTGGTAGATTTCAGTTGATCATTCAAGTATCTGCAGTTTTTCTAGGTATTTAGATTAATTTGTATTGGATGGTACTATTGAGCATGCGCACAGGGCTAAGGATTGTAATCAGTTGTTTTTTTAATCTATTACATTATGTGGTTGAAAACTATCCAAATGTAATACAATCATAAACATTTAACCATGTATGCCCACCCTAAATCTGGTAGAGAGATTAGAAACTGTATATTGTAAAATGTTTTGATGAGGAACATTAAGGCCCCCATGCACCTTACAATCTTACCATACAATTTCTGTATAACTTTTCTTCTACCAAAACCATGTAATATGAGGACCTTTCTAAACCTTTTAATCACTATGTATTCTATCAGGGAGGACCCGGCACTACATAGTTGTTGGTAGATCTAAAGGAAATTAGATGGAGTGATCTAAAGGTGTATTGGGGGCTTTATTCTTAAATAGTTGCTCTGGCATCTTCAACAATCTTCCACAGGGTGGTGTACCTCCATCTCCATCTCTTATTCTAAAAGACTTAGTCTTTCTGGGATGCTTTTATACCTATCATGTTACCTGGCATGTTGCCCTATCCAAAATTTTATAAAATCTGTTGCTTTCATAATTTTTACTTTATTTATTCAAATTTGCTTTATTTAGGTTAAGCCTCCCCAGCTGTTTTTCCTTTTTTTGTAATTATATTTTACATAAATATGACATTGCTAAATTAGTCAAATGTGGCTTAACATAGGTTAAATTAAACTATATTATTTTACTTTTTAAATAGAGTATGCTTATCTTAACTTTAGGAAACATGGTGAGAACACCTTTTTTTTTTTTTATAAATGCCTAAATTTGACATGGGCATAAAGACATTAAGGTATCATGATCATCTTTAGAATAGGTTCCCAGTAGCAGCCACTCTTCAAGTGCTTTTATGAAAACCTCTGAATATTGGATATTAGAGCCACTTGATTCTGCCACTTCATCTGCAGGAAAATATAAGAGTCTGACTCACAAAAGGCTAAGAACACTGTTACGTGGCTAACAGTATCTGAAAATTGTGAGCAGAAAATATAAAGAATAATTGTAAAAATATTTGGTAGCTGCAGCTTAGATCCAGCAAGTTCAAACTTAGAGGAAATGGCCATAACCTTTTCCTTGAGTATTTACAGTGATGTCCACTATGCAGAGAATTTCCTTAATTCAATCTACACAGGATCTCAGGAGCCACCAAAAGCAGGAATGCCCATGCACAATATCAGTACTGTTATTATCTCATATTTATATAGTGCTGACATATTACTCAGCATTTTGCATTTTGTATATACAGCCATATCACTAAAGGCCCCCACACACGCACCGAGTGGGGGCTGACAGAGCAGGTCCGATCAGGTCTAAAAAGCAGCGTGATGATGTCATCACACTGCAGTCCTGAGCTGACAGCATTGGCGGGCACCCTTTGTGTTCCGGCCGTTAGCTTCAATAAAGCTAATTCAAGTTAACGGCATCGGCCAGAGAATATCAGACATGTCCGTTCTCTGGCCGGTCAAGCTGTGGGGCGACAGGGATCTGTTGCCCCATGTGGGCACCCCTGATCGGCGACCGATTTTGCCGACGGCCGCAAGTGGGCACGCCCGTCAGTTGAGGGCAAAATTGGCCACCGATCAGTGCCTGTATGGCAGGCTCACAATCTAATATCCCTACCATAGTTATATATATGTAAACAACACAGTGATTGTAGGGTAAATGGGAAAGTGTTTGCAAAAATATACAAACAGAACACTGTACTCAAAAAACGGCCTCATCTCATAAAATATTAATGTATTGCAGGAAAAGACATAAGTGGTGAGCTAAGTCTTAAAAGGTCCCTGGGACTTTTTAAAAGGCCTGGAGTCACAAACTGTATACTATTAGTGGTTACTCTAGACCCTGGTATCGGGAGGTAGAATAAATATGGAGGCATCTACATAATGTCTAATAACCTTGAGTTATAACTGCATTTTTTTACAAGCTATCCTAGATGGAGCAACCCATGGAGGTCAGGGAATAATTTTATGCAAGACAACAGTGATTGACCATCTGTCCTAATTTTGTGTTGCTGTAATCGCAAAGAAACAATGGAATAACATTGTCACCCTGCCACAAAGGATTCTGATAAAGTCTTCATATAGCCATTTATCTATTTTGCGATGTCACTTCTGGAAGAATATCCCTTATTTTAAAATGCACAACGTGGCAGGTATGATGCTGCATAAAATGTGAATTTAAATAATTAATCTAAACCTATCCTTGCCTATATGTATTTAAATCATTTATTTATTTGAAAACAGTCCAAAAACATAATATGACAAAAACCTTTTACCTTTCATTAAATATATACTAATTTTGATGTTTGAAATGGTTGGGAAAATGCAACAAAAGACTGCATAGTTGTGTTCTACAAAAAAAAAAAAAAAACTAAAAGAAAAAACTCAAACCTTGACATGTGAATGGGTACACCATTAAAGCTGTTTCCTCTAGGCAAAACAGTAGAGGCACTATCCAACAATAAAGCAGCATAGACAATATTAGAATTTGTGACATTTCACAAATGATTCTCCAAATATTCTTAGCAAAATAAAATTTTTTCGATCTCCCATTATTACTCAGATACCACACATCTGTGCTGCAAGTAATTTTTTCCACACTTTTAGGGGAAAAAAGTTATTCACATTTAAGATATTTGAGTGGACTTGATATTTTTTGGGTACATCTTTCCTTAAATAAATAATGAGGAGAGGTACAAATAAGGGACAAGGACATGGTCGTGGTGTTGCTGGTGGTGGACCTGCTGGTGCAGGCAGAGGACGTGGTCCATCTCTGCCATCTACAAGCAGAAATGATCCACCTTCCTCTGTTTCACTTGCTGAAAGGTGTCATCACCGATATTTTATAGGCCCCAATATTACTGGTAGAATGCTAAGGCCAGAACAAGTGCAGGCCATAGTAGATTGGGTCGCTGCCAGCAGCTCCAGCCGTTTCTCCATGTCTGCCACCCGGTCTTCATCTCAAAGCACATAGTTGGCACCTTCTGCAGCTGGAAAGCTGTCCATCTCCATGAATTCTGGCGAAAGTGATAAGCAGCCTTAGCTCCAAGTCATGCAACAGTCTCTACTGCTTTGATGACACGGATGAGCGTTTTGCCATGGGCCGTCCACCTAGCCCTGCCCAAGAAGTGGAAGAGATTGAGTGCACCGATGCTCAACCCCTTATCTCGCCACATGTGGAGATGGAAGAACCTGCAGCAGGTGTCTGATAAAGATAATGACGAGACACAGATACCAACTGCTGCGCCTTTGTACAATGTCGACACTGCTAAGAAGGGCAGAAGGGTCAAAGACTTTGTGGAAGATAATGGCGAGGATGATGAAGTCCTAGACCCAACATGGGATGAAGGTCAGGTGGCAGACTGCTGCTGTCCACCACAACCAGGCACCCAGAGTGTCAAAGGCCGCTCCCAAGAGTTCCCTGGCGTGGAATTTCTTCAAACAATCTCCTGAGGACAAGAAACAAGTTTTGCACGCTTTGCAATCAGAGCTTCAAGCGAGGCATCAATGTTCTGAACCTTAGCACCACCTGCATGACTAGGCATCTAAGTGCCAAGCACAAGCTGCAGTGGACTCAGCTTCTTAAAGACAAAGAAGGATCTCTTGCTCCCCGGCTCCCCTTTTCTGCTGCGGTCCCCTCAAAGACTGCCAGCAGTCCACCTGGTAGCAACACCACTGCCACAGTCACCTAGCATCTCCACCATGTCTCATGCCAGCGTTCAGCTCTCCATCTCCCAAACACTGGATAGGAAAAGGAAGTTTGCCCCTACCCACCCGCGATACCTGGCCCTGAATGCCAGCATTTCAAAATTGCTGGCATTGGAAATGCTGTCCTTCCGTCTCATGGAGAAACCAAGTTCTAAAGAAATGACGGCTGTGGCTGTCCCACAGTATGTTGTTCCCAGCCCTCACTACTTTTCTAGGCGAGCCATCCTTGCCCTGCATGACCAATGGGTGGACAAATATAGGTGTGCCCTGCGCAATGCCATCTGTGGCAAGGTGCACCTAACAACCGATACTTGGACCAGCAAGCACAGGCAGGGGCATTATATCTCCCAGCATACTGGGTAAATGTAGTTGCGGATGGGGTGGAGGCACAGACCAGTTTGGCGCATGTCCTACCCCCGCCCAGGATCGCAGGACATTCCTCTTTGCCTCCTGTTGCCTGTTACTCTGCTTCCTCCTCTGCAGCATTCTCCACTGCCACCTCTTCTTCCAGTCAGCGTTGCATGCCCTGCACCACCGACTTCAGCATGGCCAAGGGTAAGCGCCAGCAGGTGGTTTTAAAACTCCTGTCTTTGGGAGATAAATCTCACACCAATTATGAGCTGTGGACCGCCATCAAAAATCAGACCCAAGAGTGATTGCTGCCAATGAGCCTTAAGCCTGGCCTGGTGGCCTGCGATAATGGGCAAAATCTGGGCGTTTTGACGCACATCCGTTGCCTGGTGCATGTGCTGAACTTGGTGGTGCAAAATAAGATAACGCTGTTCTCAGCGTCACTGTCCCACTTGTCTGTCTCTTGGAAAAAACACTGCAAGTGTTGATGGAAGAGGATGTGGTACAGGAGGAGCAGCAGGAGGAGGATGAGGATGAGGAAGAGATGTCATCATTCCGAAACTTATCGAGGCAGTCAGTCCTAAGTTGCTCGGAGGGTAGACAACTCTCTTTCCATGGCACAGTTATTTAGGATGAGGATGAGGAGCAGGAGGGTGAGGAGGAACTTGGTTCCCAGCAGGGTCCCACCTGCAGCGAGGCTGGGGGGACACGGAGGACATAGATGATACCCCTCCCACAGAGGACAGCTCTTTATTGTCTATGGGCAGCCTGGCACACATGAGCGCCTACATGCTGCAGTGCCTGCACAATGACCAACGTGTTGCTAACATCATCACCTGTCCTAAGTAATGGGTGGCCACCTTGCTGAATCCACGCTTCAAGGACAGCATGCCCTCTTTAAGGACCGCCGGCAGATAACGAACGTGTTAGCAGGAGGCAGCATTTTATCAACATGGTGGATGAGTAAGTGTGCACACGCCTACAGGTACTGACTGATGGGTCTGTCCCATTCAACTTCTTGATTTCTAAATTGTCTACATGGCCCAAGCTTGCACTTTATGCCTTGGAGGTTCTGGCATGCCCTGCGGCAAGTGTTTTGTAGGATCAAGTGTTTAGCACCACAGGGAGCGTCATCACTGACAGGCGCACCTGCCTGTCTGCAGCCAACGTGGACAAGCTCACATTCATTAAAATGAACCAGGCATGGATCCGCAAGACTTTAATGTACCTTGTGCAGAGTAAAGCCTGATCCAGCCTGTAGTCTTATCTGGCTTACATACTTTTCCCCATGTTTTGGGTTCTGACCAAATTGGCCTTCAACTAAACATGGTGTTGACGACTACTTCCTCCACCTCCGATTCCACCAACACAGCGGCTTCTCCCAACGCCTCAACCTTCTACTCCTTATGCACCTCCTCCTCATCCTCCTAGTGGTGCAAGAATATCAATGCCAATTTTTGTCAAAAACGACACTGTATTATCAGCGCATCTTTGCTTTAAGGACCATATATTCCTGTCGTTTACTGGTCCTACATCAAGTGCAATTTTTTAACTGGTGGCCTAGAGTTACTAGTACCCTGTAATGTCTCCAAAGCAATACAACAAAAAAGTTAATTGCCGGACAGTTTGACTGGTGCCTGGCCAATTTTTGGAAAAACCCATTAGACTGCTTTGCGGTCTTACCCTGTAATGTCTCCAAAGCAAGACAACAACAAAGTTCATTGCCGGCCAGTTTGACTGGTGCATGACCAATTTTAGAAAAAACCCATTAGACTGCTATGCGGTCTTACCCTGTAATGTCTACAAAGCAAGACAACAACAAAGTTCATTGCTGGCCAGTTTGACTGGTGCCTGGCCAATTTTTGGAAAAACCCATTTGACTGCTATGCGTTCTTTTCTACAACTGTGTGGCCTGGGGTAACATGCCCCTTTTACTGTCTCCAATCCAGGAGAAAAATACAACAAAGTTTAGGCCGTTAAAATTGTCTGCGACTGATGAGCGGCAATGTGTGTACTTCTTGGAGCTGGGGTTTTATGCCCCCTTTACTGTCTCCAAGAGCGAACAAAAAATGAGGCTTTAAGGCCCTGAATGCCAGGATTATTGTGGTTTCCGGCTGACCAATTCCACTGTACTATGGTCAATGTCTTCATTATCAGTGGTGTAGTGGCAAGTATGTCACAAATGTGTGTACTTCTTGGAGCTGGGGTTATATGTCCTCTTTACTGTCTCCAAGAGGGAACAAAAATGAGACTTTAAGGCCCTGAATGCCAGGATCTCAGTGTTTTTTCCAACTGACCAATTCCCCTGTACTGGGTTCAGTATCTTCATTATCAGTGGTGTGGTGGCAAGTATGCCACAAATGTGTGTGCCACTTGGAGCTGGGGGGTTGTGCCCCTTTACTGTCTCCAAGTGTCAAAACACTATGAGGCTTTGAGGCCCTGAATGCCAGGATTTCTGTCTTTTCCGCCTGGCCAATTCCACTGCTGCATTGCCATAGTCTGTGTATTGTTTGGAGCTGGGGTTAGATGCCCCTTTACTGTCTCCAAGTGGGAAAACAAAATCAGGCTTTGAGGCCCTGAATGCCAGGATTTCTGTCTTTTCTGGCTGGCCAATTCCCCTGCTGCGTTGCCATAGTCTGTGTATTGCTTGGAGGTGGGGTTATATGCCCCCTTTACAGTCTCCAAGAGGGGAAAAAATTAGGCTTTGTGCACTTCGGTGTAAGAGGTGCAGGTAGCACATAGCCCCCAGCACAGCAAAAGAGGGAGCAGGGTGCAAAGTCCAAGAGGCCGTGCCCTAGCTGCTCGGCCTGCTACTATCCACCGCAACCAGGCACCCAGAGCGTCAAAGGCCGCTCCCAAGAGCTCCCTGGCATGAAATTTCTTTAAACAATCTCCTGAGGACAAGACACAATTGTTTTGCACGCTTTGCAATCACAGTTTCAAGCGAGGCACTAATGTTCTAAAGCTTAGCACCACCTGCATAATCTGTTAGTGGATGGTTTACAAAGAACCACATAATCGTTTCCGGCTGACCAATTCCACTGTACTAAATGTGTTTACTTCTTGGAGCTGGGGTTATATGCCCCCTTTACTGTCTCCAAGAGGGAACAAAAAATGAGGCTTTGATGCCCTGAATGCCAGGATTTCTGTGGTTTCCAGCTGACCAATTCCACTGTACTATATTCATGGTCTTCATTATCAGTGGTGTAGTGGCAAGTATGCCACAAATGTGTGTTCTTCTTGGAGCTGGGGTTATATACCCCTTTACTGTTTTCACAGTTTTTTTTACTGCTTTGTGCACTTGGGAGGAGGCCCTGAATGCCAGCATTTCTAAATTGCTGTCCTTCCATGTCCCGCACCCACACTGTGCTATGGGTGTGTCATGGCATTTGTGTCCTTCTCTGCCTGTGGTGTAGTGGCAACTATGCCACAAAATGACCATTTCCTGGTGGTTGAGAAATGACTCCACCGTGGGCTGCATTGCCCCCTCCTCCATATTGACTTCCTCCTACTCCAAATTTTTCGCTTCAATGGGAATTTTATGACAATTATTCTTAATCTGATGCTTTTTTAAGTAATTTCTCTATCCACATTGGTCGTTTTGGTGCCTTTTGCAGCCCTCTAGCCCTTTCCCTGAGCAATTTTTTGGCTTCAATGGGGTTCGGGACGATGTTCGATTAAACCCGGATTTTTCAAAGAAGTTCGACAGAACTCGCCGAACACGGACATCCAGGTGTCCGCTCAACTCTAGTCATTTCACTAGAATCTCGAATATACGAGATTACAAAGATATAGCACTATATTCGAGATCTTTCTGCATTCTCGAAGTGCCAATATTCGCAGTAAAAATGTGCGATTTGAATATTCGTGCTCAACATTAGTTCAAAACTAACTTTTTCAGGAAGGACTTTGAGTGACAACCAGAGTTCTGCCAAAACCAATTCTGCCACCAGGATTCTCCAAATGTTGTTGGGTTCATTGCTGGTCTTTTTCTTGCATGGTCTAGGCACTTAACTGCATTAAGCAAAGTACTAGGTTGGTAGTTTAACTTGTAACTCTATAAAAAGACAACTGTAAAGCCCCCCATGCAATCAATTTCCCAAAGATCGATCTGTGCACGCGTTCCAGCAGATCGGTTATTGAACAATCTTTGGGGGATCGGTGGCTACCCACCTTGAGCGTTCGACCTGGAAAAAATCCAAATTGTGCAAGAAATGGATCAAGCACGGATCCCCCAAGATGGTAAATCCCTGTTCGTTCCGAATACTTTGTATCAGAACCAGGGTCCACATAGAAAGTATAGGGTGGGAATTGATGCGTCAGTGCACACTGACTTCACTACTCTGTGAATGATTGCCGGCACAACTAACAGGAATCTAAATGTGTATGGATACCTTTAAGGTAAACGATAAAGTTAAAACTGTTCTCTAGATCATTGAAGAATAATTTTTGAGAATTTTCTTTATCCAGAAAATAACAGATGACTCTTGTCTAATGGTCTCCAATAATCAGGGCTCTATAAGTTAAATACTGTAAATACTGGCACCAGCTCAACCAGATGTTAGATCTGCCTACAGCAACGATGTCCCCAGATCCTTACCTGATGTAAGTGAATAGCAAGTAAAGTACAAATTTAAATAATTTAGATTAAACCCATGCCTCACACCAATCCAGTTTTCCCATCCCTATTGATTTAAATACAACAAGAAAAAGAGTTCCCCCAGAATGGGACTGGATTTAAACAATTTAATATATCACACATTTATTAGTCAAAACAAAAACACGTTTTATTAGTAAACCATATTAGACTAATAAATGTGTGATATATTAAATTGTTTAAATCCAGTACTCCACTTAAAGTTTTTTTACTTAAATCCCAATGTATCAATTTGTACTACATAGGAATCAGGAAATAATATTGAAGTATTTTTAAACATTCTTACATTTTCTTCCAGTTTGGTAAGTTGCTCGTCTAGGCTGAGTGGGTCAGCAACTACAGGAAAAGTCCCCTGCTCAAGTGTATTTTCTGGGGAATCCCATGTATCTGTGGATCCTGCTATCAGTTCCTCAGTTGCATTGATGACTTTAAGGACTTCTGTTGATATGTTGCAGAGAGACACAGCAGAGTATTTCTGTTTATATACAAGAGGACATAAAAGGATTAAGGATAAAAAAGCAACATGTTAGAATATAAATTCATTAATTTAGCGGTATGTAAAGAATTATCATTATCTGGGAACAAATGTGTTACTGTGTGTGTTCTTGAGTATTAAAGTAGGCTTACAATGACTTGGCAGCCAATAGACTGCATATGTGAGTCAGGTTTGTAAGCCAAAATATTGAAAACAATAATTTTCCAAATTTCATAGACAAACAAGGTTGATATATTTCTTAAAAAAGTGTCTGGAGGATATCCCAAAATTGTTACATTAGCTGTGCATTATATTTTAGGGTACTAGGCTCAATTTCAAATAACAACCAGTCCAGATACATTGAGCATCTTCACTGCAAAGCGGCTTCCCTTTTACCACATGTACATGACTGACAGTACATGCATGCTAGTGTGGGTTATTATGTACTCATATACTGTATACCAAACATGTGATCAACAAGAAAGGAAAATCAAGATACAGCTAATGCCTTCATTATGTGACTTACATCAGTATCAGAAACCCAATATTTAAAAGGACAGCCAATTTGCTTATGTATGGTAAATGGTAACTCACCAAATATATGCGTTAGTTGGGAAGTTACAACAGAAATGGCAGAAGTAATGGTTTAAAGTCCATATTACTTAACTACAGAAAAAAAAATTAAAAGATCCCTGGCATAGATTTAATTTATAGAAAATCTGTACTGGATGATCAGTTCCATATTAACACAAAAAAGATAAACAATCCAGGAAATGATAAACAATCCAGGAAATTAAGAAGAAAAAAATCATGTAAATATTCCTATACTATAAAATACTTGAAAGTTTTTAAGTATATTTGTATAACTTTACCTCCCTAGTGATATGCCCGAAGCCAGTTCGTGCAAAAGGACGCTGCAATTAGCGATGTGCCCGAACTGGCTTCGGGCACGGCGTGGGAGCTCACCTGATCCGGCTGCCGCCTCCAGCAACGTCCTCGCCGGCTTCTTCCTGGTTCCCGAGTGACGTCACGGAGGCGGGACCCGGACTTAAAGGAAAAAAAATTTTTTTATATTTTTTTTTTTTTTAACTGGATCAGATACATTTCGTTATCTGATCCAGTTCAAAAGAAGATCCGTCAAGCAGAAAGGCTCATCGGAAGCGTTCCCGTATCTGAATACACCTCCAGCTGGACCAGAGTGTCTCCAGAAATAGCCAATCTCTCCGGCTATTTCCATGATCGGCACTCGTGTGCTGATGATGTCACAGCCCGAGCGGGAGATTTAAAATGTAAAGCTACATGAAAAATTTATATTATATAAAAAAAATGTTTTATGGAATCCAAATCAAAAGAAAAGAAAACAAATGTAAACAAAAAATTTTTTTTTTTTAGCATGTACCTCTAAAGCCAGCCATAGCGCTTCAATCTGTGGCCGATTTTGATCACCTTGCGCATTTGGGGTGATCGCTTGGGGATCAATCACAAAACGAACGCACACAACTTTGATCAGCTAGAGAACTAACGTTTTTATCTGGTCGATCGCCAGTAGTTTGAATGGGGACCAGGGTCCCCATCCAAAGTATTGGTTGTCAAATCGCAAATGGTGTATTTAGATTTGCAGAACAATTGACCATGGCGTGATGATGTCATCATGCTGCGGTCAAATGTTCGATAAACGCCCGCAGAGCATAGCGTCTATGGCCGGTTTAACCTCCCTAGCGTTACGCCCAAAGCAAGTACAGACGCAGTTTTATCGTAAATTAAACTGCGTCCATGCCAGAATTGGGCACTACCGCTGGCTCTCCGTGTGCCTTCAGAATTTCTAAAGAGCTGCAGGCACACAGAGCCTTTCCGGCCCCGTGTCTTCGGCGTCATTGGTGACGCCGATAGGGGCGGAAAGGCAAAACACTGTATCACTTTTGGTACAGAAATCTGGACCTCAGTGAACCGCCAGGGAGGTTAAGTATTGAAAAAGAAAGGAACAAATACAACAGTATATATAGTAGGTGTATCACTAACACATCACTAAATAGACCAACAAATTATGAGGTTTGTCAGGTTACTACAAATCTTCAATGAAGTTTGAGAATGTTACATCCCAGCTTTGAGAATACCACTACCGTCCTTGACACAATAAATCACTGCAAGGAAATCACTAAATTTTAAGGACTGCAACTGTATATTGAATATTTATTGAATATCAATATAAAATATTTCTAAATATATCCAAAAGATTACAATGGATTATTTTAGTGTTTCTTTGTACTTAAGATTAATGCTACCAACCACTATACAACTAGGTAAATAACACTATTTAATTGCCATTATTTTATTTGTTATATGTATTTGTTATTTGTTGTTATTTGTATTGTTTATTCGTTAGGGACGGCACCATCTCGTCCAGCACTGCTACCATCACTATAGCACTGGACAAGGTGGTGCCGTCCAGTATACATCGGGGCTCCGGCAGCGCATACTTACTGTTTTGAGCTGTCCCCGATGCGACGTGCAGGCTGCTGGAGCGCGGCTATTCCCCCCCTCCCCGAGTGACGTGATGACCTCACATTGGGGAGGCGGCAGGAAATTTGAATAGCACGAAAGCAGTTTTCTATGTAGAAAACTGCTTTCAAAGTGCTGCTATGTACTAAATCTCGCCAGAATAAAAAGTCTCTGGTGCCCCAGATGTGCCCATTAGCAGTAACCCTCTCTTCCCTGATGTGATTTTACCACATCCATCAGACCAGGTTAGAGAGGGTTAACTGCAAATTGGCACATCTGGGGCATCAGAGACTTTATTTGGGCGAGGTTTAGTACATAGCAGCGAAACTTTGTGCCCTGATGTTTGTGCTTTCTCATTAATTATATTATAAAATATGTTTTTATTTTACATAATTGCGTGTTTCAAACATTGTTATATTAAGGATGTCTATTAGACCCTTGTACGGACATATTTTGGGAAATATCAGGCAAAAATTTACCCTTGAAGTCTATGGTGCACTTTTGGTACAGAAATCTGGACCTCAGCAGTGCGCTAGGGAGGTTAAAAAGTGTTATCATACTGATATTGTAGAACACTTTGTTTATAGGCTACAAGATCATTAACCAAATAATAGTCACCAAATTATAAATAAACTTTGGATTTTGACCATTTCAGGTAGGTAAGACGTTGTAATTAAGATGATAAGAGCTGTTCCTTGTAGATCAGAAGCTCTTAAAAAGTAGACAGAGTCACCTAAGACATATTCCAAAGCTTTAGTGCTTTCAAGTGCCAATTAGATTGAAATGTATCCATCAAGAACATTATGGAAAAAGGCAGGGCAATCGATGCTACTTGAACATTGTGATGGGGTTCATTAACTCAGACCTCAGACCTAAGACTTAAAATCATTAATGAAGACCAAGGAAAATCTTTTAGTATTTTGGAGGGTTTTTTTTTCTCCAAGAGTCCATACACACACACCAAAAAAAAACAAAAAAACTATAGTCTACAAAACTCAATATATTTTCTTGTTTAGTCTGAATATGAAGACTTTATAAAGAAGAATACGTCAATTGCAGCACTCTTACATTGGTGTAAACTTTTGTGAAAACATATATGTATTGAAGACATTTAAAAAAAATTATGTTAAATGTCAAAAATGACCATTTGCATGGCATGTGCCAAGACAACAAGATACTTGTGTTAAATGGTTGTGTTGGGGTTATATTCAGAGAGTGGAAAGTGTGAACTACAACAAAAAATTTTTACTCAGGGCATAAAGAAGGTTAGACTAATAAACATAGCCCCATTCATCAAATATGGCAGATAATGTACAATATGCAGTAACACAAAGCAGACAACTGGGCTAAATTTTTCAAATTCAAATGTCTCCGTGTCTATTACTGCTTTGCAAATAGACTCGAATCAGTTTCCATATTTACTAAACTTTCAGATTACAGTATATTCTAAGTTTCATATGACAGGCTGGTTGTGGATTTTTTGGCCGGAGGGGATATGCATAAGTTTATGTGAACAATTGCTGTCTTGCAAAAAATTATAAACACATGTTTATCTATTTTGAAAATGTAGTACTGCTTATTAGCATTGTAGAGTAAAAAAATTAAGGAGATGTGTATTGTTTTTTTGGATGTGTCTCCTACATTCAAAAAGTAATAAACAGCCCTAATTTTTTAACCTCATGAGATCGTTCATATTTAGAAAGAGAGAGATGTGGCACTGTTACTGGAAGAAGTAACTTGGATGGTCATGTGAGAGAGATTCTAGTAAGCAAAGTGGCTCAATGGACTCTGCCCCCCTCCAAAGGAATTACATTCGATCAGGATTTACAGACATGTCCATTACCTGTTTGACCTGTCTTCGAGTGGGATCGGTTGATCCTTCTCGAAGACAGGGGTGGCCACATTAGATGAGCGCTAGATAGATGGCACAGCACTCATAGTGACCACCAATCTAGCGCATATCAATATGGGGACCTTTACTCACAAATACACTTGCTGAAAATTTGTCACAAATTACAACTAACCACCTGCACAAAGTGTGTAAAAAATATTTATTGCAGTATAGCCATTCTGACTCATTATTATCCATGAAAAAGGTCCTTTGAAGGATGGACCTCATGAGATCCTTCATATTTAGGAAGAGAGAGATGTGGCACTGTTACTGGAAGAAGTAACCTGGATGGTCATGTGAGACAGATTCTAGTAAGCAAAGTGGCTCAATGGACAATGCCCCCCTCCAAAGGAATTACATTTGATCAGGATTTACAGACATGTCCATTACCTGTTTGACCTGTCTTCGAGTGGGATTGGTTGATCCTTCTCGAAGACAGGGGCGGCCACATTAGATGAGCGCTAGATAGATGGCTGTGAACATGCACGGCGCTCGAAGTGACCACCAATCTAGCGCATATCAATATGTGGACCTTTACTCACAAATACACTTGTTGAAAATTTGTCACAAATGACAACTAACCACCTGTACAAAGTGTGTAAAAAATATTAATGCAGTATAGCCAATCTTACTATGTAAAGAATATCCAGAATTTACTAAAGGTTTTGATATGGAGAAAAGTAACCTCTAAACTGAGAGTCCATCACTTTCACTCGTCTATTATAACTATTAAAATCCTATTTACTACTAATAATAAACACAATTCATAATGGTTTATTTGTTGTTATAACTTTAAGCAGTTGCTTTAAATTATTACTACAGATACACCATGACTTGGATGGATGAGAACTTTCACAGTCAAATTTGAAGCAATCATGCATCAGCATTCTTATTATCTTACAAAAAGACAAAATATTATGCATGCATACATGCAATAAGGTTAAAAAGATGGTGAAAAAGTTCTTCAAACATCATGCATATTTAGTGTCCTTTGATGTAAATGGTGAATGTATACACCAATTAAATATTAGCTACATCTAGTCACTTTTACTAATACTGCTATCTGGAACATGATGAAGGCTGGAGTTGAAATTTCTTAATTGTAGCTGACGTACTAAGAGAGCAGAGGATATTCACATTGCAGCTACATTTTTACTTACCTTAGTAAATGGGGAGAAAATGTACTTAGAAAAAAATCCAACCAAATGCAAGGAAAACTGAACTCGATTTTGTCTTGCTTATGATTGGATGATAAAAAGTCAACACATTCTTTATTCATTAAGTGAAAAGGCTTTGAAAAGTGAACATGCTTTAGTCTGTTGGTAAATCAGCCACATTACCTCTAGAAAATTATTTATTTGTATATTTATTATATCTTATGTTAGTAATATAAAAGTTTGCTTCTTTCGCATTCTCCATGAATGTTCTTTGATTTTCATACAGGCCCAGAAAAATGGGAGTCATAGAAATCGGTCCTGGTATTGTCTAGTGTTTGCAAAAAATGCAGACTTATGCAGAGTATATGAATATGTCTGTATTCAAATAGATGCATTATCAACATCACAGCCTATTTTCTGAACACTGGTGGAAACTAGGCATGTGGAAGAGAATGGACTGTGAAGTACAAAAATATTCTCACCTGTTGCAGTACTGAGGACAAAAACTGTAGTTTTAAATGGAGTTCTAAAGCCTGACGCTTTTCCTAGTTTTTGGTTTAGAAGGCAATTAAACAAAGAGAAAGTTACAGTACAATTAAATTCAGAATAACAAACTATATCACAGGCGAAAGAAAACAGTCTGGATGAAAATTCTGCTATAATAAAAGTTATTGACAGAAAGTTAAAAGGGTTAAAACCCCAGCCCCTGAATCCTCATCACTTTGACAAGGTTGTCTTGTAGAAAGTATTGAAGGTACCACCATCCCAATATTCTAACAATAGGCACTGAGAATCTATACAAAGTGCCAGACTTGAAGATTTGCAGAGCCAGAGGTGAATGACAATTGTAGTCAAACAAAAGTAAAAAATATGTAAGAAGTCCTTGTGGGCAGCCTCTGCTGGCATATAGTTATGTTGTTAGTGACTTACGCCTATGTTTTATATAGATTTGGATGCACAATCTGGTATTCGCCAGATGTTTGTGGGGTGAATTATTCCAGGGCTCCTCAAGCTCTAGATAATGGGGACTATGTTACCACAAGGGTATAATGCTTGCTGGATAGCCTTCACCAACTTATAGCCTTGAATTCACCATAAGGTCAGTTGGTCTAATGGGTGGGCAAAGGTCACCTGTCTCTGGCTCTTCTTTGGGAAAGTATATATTTCTCTGATTGGCTGCTTCTGATTCCCACATGTTTGCATCTAGTATACATGTATGGAGGTTAACATACTCATTTCCACAGGAACTTTACCAACTTTAGTATTAAGTGTACAAGCTTTTTTATTTTATATGTGTTGTGTACCATATTTATCGCCCTATAAGATGTTTGGTATAATAAGATGCACCATCAACAGGGGTGTCTCATTAGGGGGGAAATCAGACTCTTAAAAGCTCAGTGTTCTGACTGGCAAAGCGGGACTGTCAGCTTCCCAGTCCCCACTCTGAAACAGAACAGTAACAAAGTGAACATCTTCTTTCTGCTACTGCTTTGTCTATGTAGTGCCAAAGCTGTGCATTTCAGCTCAAGTTGACATACAGAGCTTCTTAAATCTGTCCTGCTCATCTGGGTTGATTCCTGTCCCATTCAGCAGTTGGCAGGGAAGCAAAATAAAAACCCACCTCAAATCTTCCCTCTGAGAGCCCCCCTGCCTCTGCCAGCCAAACTGGGCCACTGGTGGTCGATTCGCCCTCAAATTTTGGGAAAAGAAATGGGTCTTACAGAAGAAAATAGTTTATTTAATATAAATGTTAAAAATGTACATAATAATATGTGAAGACTTTATACAACATACTGTATAGTTAATTGTGTACCCTTAAAAGTCCCAGGAGATTTGGCATCTCCAAGTCTGGCACTACAGATTGTACACATTTTTCTATTGCTAGTTAGATGTTGAGAATCTAAGTATTAGTAGGTAGACTGGCCTCTTACTTTGACCTGACCGGGCCACACCACAAATTAACTTTAAAATGGGTGAAGTGTAATGTACCATGGTAACATGTAACAATGTAAGATTTACAGTTCTCCAAATCAAAGATAGAAAAGGCCTCATTTCATTTTAAATGATAAATAAAAAAACAAAAAATTATTGCAACAACTGCAACAAATATAACTGAAACAAATCTATAAATGTGTCCCATATAAATATTAATGATTTATTAGTAGTATTAGAAGTATCATTCTGAAGTAGAGATGGTTGTGCAATTTCACTTTCACGTTGCTGATTTTGTATAATTGATTGTTTAATTGCAAACCCCCTAAACATGGTATACTCACCAAAATGAAGATGTAGGCGAGGGCTGAGGGAACATTATGAAAAAAAAAACTACATTCGCTATAAAAATTAAGGTTACATTTTCTGTAAAAACTATATATGTTACAGTAATACTTTGTTTGCAATTTTCTCCACAACTCTTATCTACATCTCCAGCAACTGACCTGTCTCTGAGGTGGAGACAACTGGGATCAAAGCAACAATTGTCAACCGAAAAAAAATACATACAGTCATGGCCGAAATTGTTGGCACCCCAGAAATATTTCCAGAAAATTAAGTATTTCTCACAGAAAAGTATTGCAGTAACACATGTTTTGGTATACACATATTTATTCCATTTGTGTGTATTGGAATAATACCAAAAAAGAGACGGGGAAAAAAGCATAATGTTACATAATGTCACACAAAACTCCAAAAAATGGGCAGGACAAAATTATTGGCACCCTTTTAAAATTGTGGATGAATTGTGATGCCCCTTTAAGCTCACCTGGGGTAAGTAGCAGGTGTGGGCAATATAAAAATATATTGATATACATATAGCAGATAAAAAGGAGAGAAGTTCACTAAAGGTAGCCATACATGTTCGGATTCTCCCTTGATTCTTGAGGGACAGACTGCAGCGTGATGAATCATAATTAATGATGAGCGACTAATATTAACTAATATTCGAATTCGCGTAATTTCGCGAATATCCGCCATAATATTTGATTCCATATTCGTAATCTCGAATATCCGCACTTACGACATGAATTGCGATCTAAACATTGCAATTGCGATCCGATATGCGCAATGCATGCAAGTCAATGGAGAATGGCGGAATCCGAAATCGCGATTATCCGAGAAATCGCAATGCGACCACATATGCGCAATACATTGAAGTCAATGGAGAATGGCGGAATCCGAAATTGCGATTATCCGAGGTGAGACCAAGATAGAGCTTTTTGGTAAACCACATCATTCTGTTTACTGAAAATGGAATAAGGCCTACAAATAAAAGAACACAGTACCTACAGTGAAATTTGGTGGAGGTTCAGTGATGTTTCGCTGCCTTGTTTTGCAAGGCATCATGAAATCTGAGGATTACCAAAGGATTTTGAGTCGCACTGTAGAGCCTGCCTAGTGTCAGAAAGCTGGGTTTGTGCCTGAGATCTTGGGTCTTCCAGCAGGACAATGACCCCAAACATACGTCAAAAAGCAACAGAAATGGATGGCAACAATGGAGAGTTCTGAAGTAGCCAGCAATGACTCCAGCTCTAAATCCCATTGAACACCTGTGGAGAGATCTTAAAATTGTTGTTAGCAAAAGGTGCCCTTCCAATAAGAGAGACCTGGAGCAGTTTGCAAAGGAAGAGTGGTGCAAACTTCCGGGTGAGAGGTGTAAGAAGCTTATTAATGGTTATAGGAAGTGACTGATTTAAGTTATTTTTTCCAAAGGTTGTGCAACCAAATATTAAGTTAAGGGTGCCAATATTTTTGGAGTTTTGTGTCTCATTTTGTCCAATTTCCTTTTTACCTCCCTTTTTTGGTTTTATTCCAATACACACATAGTAAATAAACATATGTATAGCAAAACATGTGTTACTGCAATACTTTTCTGTGAAGATTTCTGGGGTGCCAACATATTTCGGCCATGACTGTATGGCATGTAGGTGTCATCACATACAATGTTACCTGACAAAAGAAGCTTTCTGTCCCAAAGGCAAATAGCACCTTTATATCAGCAGTGCAACTCTATAAGCAATGATTTGCAATAACTATGTTTTTTATATTACTCCTTTCCATTAACTTTTACAAAATGAGTGCAGGAGTATTTGAATTTACCTTTTGTCTAGAACAACCTTTTATAGGAAATATGTACATATTTTAACTTCTATCTGGTACCTTTGTTTGTCACACATGACTGGATAAACAACTGAGTTTGGTT
This sequence comes from Ptychadena robeensis, assembly GCA_036250615.1. Classification (NCBI taxonomy): domain Eukaryota; kingdom Metazoa; phylum Chordata; class Amphibia; order Anura; family Ptychadenidae; genus Ptychadena; species Ptychadena robeensis. The sequence goes on from CM070036.1 coordinate 105,207,992, forward strand.
CCTTTTTATTCAGTATGAAAGGCTAATATTAGGCAGAAAACACCAGATTTCTACAGAACAAGATGCAATCTTAGGCATCACAACCGCCCAGCTATACTGTTATTTATGAGGCACTATAACTGTGCATGACCAAGAGGAAGAGAGACTGCAGAGCACCCAAAACACTTTGCTGTATTCGTATTAACGGATTAATAAAATCTTTGGGCTGGACTCTCTAAGCACTCTTATTTATACACTAAGACATCTAGTGTTTCAATAACAACAAATGACAATGGAACTTCTAGAATGGAACAAATTCCCACAGCGAATGTATTCTGAAGTGACATACTATAACAATACAACACTTTATTAATGAAGCTCTTCTGAACAACCCATTCTTCCACAATTGTTACTAAATACAGATTGCATAGCTAGGTGTTTGATTTTCCGCACTATTCCGCAAATTTGGATTCAACAAGTGAGAGTCAAAATATCCACCAAAAACAGTAGCTCTAGAAATAGCAGTATTTATAGCCTAAATCCATAAGATAACTACAAAGACTCTCAAAAAACAAAAGTTGTAGCACAGTTATTCTTTTTTTTTTAAAGGGATACACGTTAACTTTGTTTATTCGAAATACATTTTTGAGATTTATTTAGAGTTCTCTGCAGCATTTGAAATTTAAATTTTATTTACATTTTTTATGGATATATGTTCAGACACTTTAAAGGAAACACATCAGTAATTTTTTTTTACTGAAACAATATTCTTCACATGAACACAAACCTATATAATAAACAGAACAGAGCAGTTCTGTGCCATGGTCCATCATTCCATGTCCATGGAATGGAATGATTCCATCATTCCAGTCCATGGTACCATGTGCCATGGTCCATCATTCATAATACAGTTTAGATGTCTGCTCCCCATCACTTTCATACTAACTAAACAAATCCAACATCTAGAACGTGTAATGCAAGAAATTTGTGTATTTATTTATGGACACTAGAAATAGATACCAAACCTATATCACTTAATAAATGTATTAGATAATAGTGATGAGCGGCATAGGCAATATTTGAATTCGCAATATTTCGCAAATAATTCAAATTTTCGATTAGATATTCGTCAATTTGAATATTCGCGGTATGACCCTGTATTGCGAAAAACTTCAATATGAATGGTCACATGCTATGTTCGCAATGCGAATATGATTTTCGCAATACATGGCCATACCCCAAATATTGAAATCATGAAAATCTGCAGACATATTCAAGATATTCGCGAATTCTCGAATTGCCGATATTTGCGAACAATATTGGACATTCTAATATTCAAGCTCAACACTATAAGATAAATCTGTTAATATAAATTGCCCGGCTCGTTTAAGAGAACAAATACATTACCAACAATTTAATATTATGGGGAGCACCAATTATGCAACTTGGGTTGTTTACAGGTGTTAAAATATATAGGTCATACCTTAAAGCTATGTTGAAATTTGAAATCAAAATCTACAAAACAGTTACAGTAGTTTTAAAGGTACTGGAAATGATTCTATGGGTTTGAGTTCTTGTTAACCAATTCACCATGAAAATTTAATTGTCTCATGGGAAGGGGGCAATGTGCAGCATACAGACTTTACTAGGAAGATTCTAATATCAAAGAAAAAGCATTGCTGCCTATTACGGATTGTATAATTGATATTGTTGGTCTAGTTCTTAAAAAACTGATTGCATGGATGATTTTCTGATCCTCCTTTATATGAAATAGAGAACTAAAATGAGTGTGCTCAGGTGCAGCTGTACAGCTAATTTCAGGTATGTAAACGCAACTGCTGAAACTAAAATCCAGTCAATAACATTCTTTAGAATAAAGTAAGCAATGGAGGTTCACATAATCTCTCAGTTTAGGTCCAGTGTAAAGTCCATTTGTGTATTAACTTTAATGTCTTTGGCAAGTAAGGACAGATGCGTTTCAGGGCTGATGTTATGGTACTCTATATATAATTGTGTTCATTTATCTACTACACAAATAATAATAACAAACATTATCTTACATGGAAATATTAGCTCTAATGTTAAAGCTTTACGTAACATTCAATCTTTGGTTGTTAAGTGATGAGCACCGGCTGTATGACAGAATCATATACTTTCCTGGAATCATACCTTTCTTATCTCCTCTTGTACACACTTAGAACTGTCTTCTGATGACATTTCACCATTCCCAGTTTCCATTCTGAGCTCTGAATCCTGTTCTTCCCCAGAAGATATTTCTTTATCACTAATTTTGGCTGTTAATTCACTTATTCGTGTTTTAAGCTTTTGCTCAAGACAGTCAGACTGAGATCTTTGATGTTGGTCGCTACTGCTCATCTCTGTTTCTGATAAATCAGTAAAGCCCTATTAAAAAAAGAAAGACCATTAAAATGTAGGCTTGCTGTATACACGATAAACAAAGTATTTAAGTGTTAATGCTTATCCATTTTTTAAAAGACAGTATATCCTTTGGTGACGCTGAATCCTCCAGTGAAGCTTAGTTATGAATGAATTTCTTCAAACTCTTATTAACATATCTCTCTGTGGTCTTTATAAACCTCCTTCTACAATGGAAAGTCATGTGTTCTACAATGTGGAGGAGACATCACTGCCTCACATAACCACTTATAGTTAACCACTTAAGTGAGGCCCCCATACACCTTACAATCTTATCGTACAATTTCTGTACAATCAACTTTTATTCTACCAAAACTATGTAATATGAGGACCTTTTTAAACCTTCCAATCACTATGAATTCTATCAAGGAGGCCTCTATACTACATAGTTATTGGTAGATCTAAAGGAAATTGTATGGAGTGATCTAAAGGTGTATGGTGGGCTTAAGTGATGTTTAAGAAATGAAAAGCGGACAAGGTAGGAAATGTTGAAGTTGAAGTTCTTTACCTGAACCCTGTAGGCCTAATTTTATTATTATCTGAAAGATTGTAAGCCTGATTGGGCAGGGTCCTCAACTCCTTCTGTGTCATACCCTGTACCTTAAGTGATATCCCAACTCTAATTTAATGTACAGCGCTGCATAATATGTTGGTGCTGTATAAATGAATGATAATGATAGACTTAATGAGCATTAATTCTTGCCAGAGTTACTAAAATGTTTTCCTGAAGTGTACCTTTGAATGACAATTAAAGTCTCAAGCTGGGCATAGAAGCTTAGATTGACCGCGCTCACGGTGGTCGATCTGCTGCAAAATCGGGCGCAAATCTAAGGTTACAATTTCAATTTGGCCTTAAATTGGCTGGAAAAACGATCTAACAAATTACAGACATGTAATTACAGCCGAGCGTTACCAGGGGCGATCTGCAGGCCAATCTGCAGTATTTCGAAATGTCTATGCGGAGCGTTACTGATTACTTAAAATTAATTCAAATGTATTTTATTTTCTTCTAAAAGAGAAGGCCGACTGCTATTTTAAAAAAATCTGAAATTCAATTTGCTGATGCCACTACTACCACTGACTGTTCTACTTGCTGAAAGTTGTGACATGAAGCAAAGTCCTGCTTGCATCAAAATGTCCGCATTCAAATTATATTGTGTAAAAGAATGCACAGTTAATCAATAACATTGAAAGATCAGCGGTAGATAGATTAGTAGTCTGTTGACTGTTGTCTTAGGAACCAACTTTATATTGATGCATTTAGAATGGAATGTTCGAAACATTTGTGTAGGTATAACAGCCAGAAGAACAGTTACCATATTTGTTTTCTCTAATCTGCTTATCCAAAACAACATGTTTAATATTAACCAGAGCTGCATTGGCAGCCGTCACCTCAGCAAACCACCATAGCATTCAGTGATGTATGCATGAGTCCTATACTCATGTTTTAGAGAAAGGTACTCAGCTAAACAACAAGAGTGCCATCTAGTGAGAAAAATAGAGAGTAGTACATATACAACATATTGCATTTTGTTATACCTTATTAACCAGCTGGTTCATTTGGATTATACGTGGCTGCTAAACATAGGTATGATCTTCAATTAGGCACAAATTTTAAAACTTCAATATGACTTCATATGACTATAGTGTGTGGTGACAACTCTCTGTTATATGGCACACATAGAAAAATATGCAGCACTCACCACTAAATTCAACAGTCCTCCTATGTAACTACCACCATATCAGTATGCGAAACGCATCAGATGAGGAGCCTCTTGTATGGTATCCATGTTTGTTTGCACTTTATTAAATAAAGTTGATTTGTTTTTGCTAAGTGCAGAATATGTGCTTATAAATTAATAGGATAAAAAACTTGTGCAACTACAGTGAAGGTTTCCATGTTTTAGAGTTCCTTTTTTGTCTGGGTCACATAATGTTTGTTTAAGAGTTCTACTTACTTGAGTTCTGATTAACAGGGTGTCTACTGTATTTCTTATAACAAAAGTTAAAGTGTGTATGGCTAGCCTAAATTTGCATCATACTGTTACTGAGGGGAGACTTGTTAAGCACCTCACTCACATCTTGAATGAGTATTCATCTAACAGATCAAACCCCCGAAAAACTTGTCAACATTTTGCATTTAACCTCCATACAGTAAAAGCTTCAGTTCAATGATCAATGACGTAAATGATACTTAGTAGTGCAGAGAGAGTAGGATTCAGATGGGGGAGGGGGGGCATTGCAGATTATGAAGCTCCCCACCCAATCTGCAGCTGTACATTGGTGAGAGCCTGCACCCGAACCAGCCATCTCAGTATGACTAAGTGCAAAGACTTCTCTAGATCCCAACAGGCATTAAAGACAAAGCAAAGGTGGACTGGATGGGTACTTTGGTGAAGGAGGTATTTTCTCCAAATCTGCAGGCACGATGGTGGTGACGGCTCCCACATGTTGCAAATCTTCCATGACATGCCTTGCACAGAGGTCTGCTGTGCTGTCACGTACTATACCAGTGGAAGCTCCCAGCCCACCCACCATATCAATATTAGAAAAATATCCAGAGCAAAGTGAGCCCAAAACTTACTAGGCATGGCCCACAAAAAAATTACATGAAGGCCTTCATTTTATTTAAGAAAGAACTTTCAGATATTAAACAGGTGACTATCCAACTAAGCTACCAGAATCTGTGGAAACCTGTCATGAAGCAGTCATTACATCTTTGGAGTCTATGAATTCAATCAATCAAAAAGATAACCAAGAAAGTTGTAGTTGCAGTGCTAATGTACATATATACATCCCCTGAAACTATTGCAGATAAGACATTGACAACACCCTTCTCTTCTATCATATACTGGGGCAATCCAAATCTACAATTATTGAGATTGACCAGGTACATAGGCCTTTAAGACAACAAGTATGGATGCTGATAACATATGGGATGTGATATTCAAGCTATATTCGTTTATGTGTAGTTTGAATGGGGGGGGGGGGGGGGGGTCTTGATAATGTTCCTATATAGAAAAGAGGGGCCTTGCGGGGAAAGTTTGGGAATCCCTGCTTTACCCAGTGGTTGTGGAGCTTCAGAAAGTAAATATCTTTATCATTGGGGAATACAGAGCTTGCCAACTATCTAAATCCCAGAGTGGTCTTTCCTTCTAGCATTCAGCTGCCATCCAGGCCTCCTCTTTGGCAGGCTTGTTGCAGATGCCAATATTATGCCAACATTATGTCACAATTTTTACCTGAGAAAACTTTTACACTGGAGGAACAACAACTAGTTTGAGCGGTAAACAGCACATTGCCAAAGACTCTAGTGGTGATGTGAAAATATATGTGATCATAAGTACTATATTTTTTTTCTCTTCTCTTTCCTTAAACTCTGGTATTTTTAAGCTCTGATATCCTAGTTGTATATCTCTCATAGTGGCTGTTGTTATTTGAACATTAATATTTTCAATGTTGGGACAGCCCTTGTTCATTCTATGCCTAGTCATGCTTTCACATTAGGGGTTGAGTTCTTTAGGGAGAGGGACCCCGGTGAGTAGGATTCCTTAGGGTGCTGGGTGACTGCTGTGTATCCTGGGTTTATTTTTGTTTACATTAAGTTGTTTTTTGTGATTTTGGGATGTTTTTTGGATATTGGTGCTAGTCAATTTGATCTCCCCACCTGCAGCTCTTTTTGCAATACAAGTGTTGCTTTATTGTTTCCAAGAATTCAGAATCTTAAAGATAGTGTCCTATAAAGTAAGGGGGTTAAATTCTCTTCACAAAGGCAACAGATTGTGCCAAGAACCTAACCTCCTGGCAGGTTCGGCCATGGTGAACTTTTTTTAAAAGCCTGCCACAGACTTAGGCGGTAATTTGCACCCTCCCTTGTTCCCCATACACATCCCCACATCCCCCCAAGCAATTACATGGAGATCAATGACGCCTCTAGAATTTTTGTGTGCAGATCATTGTTAGTTTGAAACTGTGAGCAGGGCCACAACTAAACCATGGATCATATCAAACCATGGTCCTATAACATTTGCACTGACTTTGGGTGACCCACCTCATAGCTTATAGCAGCAATTGAAACATACAAACAAATTGATAAACCTGATGAGGTCTCTATTGCTTCTGTATGGGGGGTCACAAGGTGGTATTTAGGGGAGAATGTATCTCCCAGGGAGTTCAGCTTAAGAAAGTGCACAATGGTATGCTAGATACTCTTTATAGTATTATTACGCAACTGAATAATATACATAAACAAATAGACACACAAGGAGACGAGCAGGTACTTTAAGAGATCAACGTGCCCCTAATCGTTACAAATTTTTGACCCATACATTTAATGAACAGGGCAACAAATGTGGTAGATTAATAGCAAAGGGGAGATAAGAACACCTTTACCAACTAACATTATATAAGGGCGAAAAGAGAACACTGCCAACCAAAATTTACACCTTGTTTAGGGAATATTACAGCCAGCAATATGATTTACAAGCCACAGAACCTAAAGACTCACATGTCCTTTGGAAACCCCTATTAAAAAATATTTGGAGGAGGTACAGTACCCAAAGTCAATCTATGGAGGTTATTGGACCTGCCAATTACAATAGCCAAGAGCAACAGCGGTGCTAAAGTCATTATTTTATAGTAAAAGCCTAGGTCCAGATGGGTTCTTACTATTTAAAAGTTTCATTATTTAAAATTTCAACCATTAATTACTATGGTATTTGATTATTTAAATTATATAATGAGAAAGGACACTCATTATAAGGTAGCTAATTAGGTACAGGGATACGATAGATAATTCTTTATATATAGCTAATAGATATTAAGATATTATTTAGTAGGATATATTACCCATTAATATACCTCTTCCTTTGGTTGAAACACTTAAAGTGGACCTACCACCTGGGAGGTCACTCAGCATTATCAGCTGCAGCTAAGCCGATATTGCTGACATCCTTGATTGTAGAAAACAAATCTTCTTCTAACAGCTAGAGGGGAGCTTGTTACGAGTGCTCCCCTCCCACTGCATTACGTCGCGCCTAGGCAGCCAAAGTGGTATGTGGGATATCTCTCCCAGGCAGGAAATCATCAGCAGCTGACCCCCCTCCCCCCTACAAGTCTCTGCAGCTCCGATAGAGAAGAGACAGGAGGAGGAGAGGGGGGGGGGTCAGTGTGGGCAGAAGTCTGCAGGAGATGCCAGGAGCCAAGATGCCAGCATGAGAACTCCAAGCAAGTGAAGTGAATATAGTGTGGGGTTTTTTGTGTAGCAGTTTTCCAGCATCTGAACTGCTGACAGGTGAGTATTGTGTCTGTTTAATGTATGTCTGTTTTTTATTTTGAGTGTAATATAAAGATGAGTGTTATCCCTTGAATTTTGTTGTAATGCAGATGGTTCCTATCAGACTCCTGAAAGCTTTCTTATGTCAACAAAGACCCATGTTCCTTTAATTTATTTGGGCTAAAAGTTATCTAGGATAGCTTATTCTATTTTAATATGGACTATAGCTCAGGGAGGCTTAGGTCTGCCCAATATTCATACCTATTACCGGGCGATTGCACTGGATAGGATTCTAAGTTGGTATTATCAAGACAAATATAAATTGTGGGTAGCTCTGGAGAATACCCTAGCGGGGCGTAATTTATGTACACCATAGAAGATTGTCTGGTTCTGTCTCACCCCTTACATAAGCCACCTTGCACATACTGGATGCTATTAACATCTGATATTAGCTGCCTCCCTATCCCTCCCTATTGGCACCATTAGAAGGATAGCATTGTTTTTTTTACCAGAGGAAGATATATGTTGTTTTTCATTTAATGAAGAACTTCTTCTTACTCCCACTACAGCAAATACAGGGCAGACAACATGCTCACCCTACAGACTCTTGGTTGTATACTCAATACTCTAGGCTTCATCTAACATGGCCTCTTTGCTATACAAGTTGCTGTTGGAAAAATCTTCCAGTATGTTATTTTTTTCAGCAGAATAGGAGACAAAATTTCACAAACTTGTAAACAAAAGTGATTATCCAACTACAACATGTCACGTCTATTAACTCTAAAGGTGGGTTAGATTTTTTGTTTGTTCAACTGCCGATTCGATTTTTTGATAGATTTTTTTGTCGCAC
>CM070036.1:105216631-105263736 GCA_036250615.1 Ptychadena robeensis
TTGGACGAAAAAATCTGACGGGGAAACTCATCTTAAAACACAAGAAATGGCATATGATCTCCTTACAAGATGGTATTGGGTCCCGATGAAGCTAACATGCATAACACGTATGTATTTGCCACTTTGTTGGAGAGGTTGTGGGATGAAAGGTACTTTTCTTCACATGTGGTTGCACTGTCCTAGAACAATCCCCCCTGCTTGTCACAAATTAAAAAAATGTCCTCCCAAAATCCACAACCCACAGCATTTAGATGCAGATGATCCAGCCTTTTATCTCATTTACTCCACGTACATCCTGCTAGCTCTGTATAAAAAGTCCTATCCCATCTGTTTATGCCGCAATGGCTCTGATCCCATTGCAATGAGGAAAATAAATATGCCCAGAATAGCAGAATGAGAGAGAAAGTTGAATGAGAAAAAAAAATGCAGAGGAATGATTAGCTATGAGAGACGACCTGGATCTACTATGCTAAGAAGATAACATTTTGGTGTAAAGTGAGTCTGACTTGAACCATTTGCTTCTTCAGTGTGCAAGTTTTACACATTGTTTTGTATTATGGGTAGATGTGGCAAAAATATAGTAGTATGCATAAAAGGAGGGTATGTATGTGCTGTAGTACCAATGATAATGTATACAGTTCTTGTGTACTTTTGTGTTTTTTGCCAGGCAGGCTTGCTTTAGGGGCCAAGACATTAGAACTCGAATGGAATGTCTATGTATTATTGTACCTATGCTGGCAATGTGTATGCAATTTGTTTTTTTGTTAAGCAATAAAATATATTTTCATTTAAAAAGATTTAGATTGGGTGCTACTGGCAACTGTCTGATAACACAGTTCACTTTGCATTAACATGACAATAAAAACAAAATTGGCTTTTTAGTAAATTCCACAGCATAGAAGTTATATAAATACCATATTAGTGCTCGGAGACCTTTTCTGTACTCTTCCTGCATTACTACTCCCCTCTCCCATCTCTTCAAGGGCAATTTTGTTTTTTCTCCATCTTCTTGATCTTTTCTCAACATCAGGATGAGTTTTCTCAGGTTCACTACTGTCTGAGTATTCCATACTAACAGATTGAGGGTTAAAATTAATATCCATTTTTCCATACATGTGTTCTTTATGTGTCTGCTCAGTTGGAACCTTTCTACTTGGCCTAAGGGATTTAGCAGACAATCTGTTCTCCTTTAAAGAGTTCACTGATGAGGTTTCTGAGTCAGAGTACATTGTTTCGGTATTTGTAAACAATCCAGAGGATGGAGATGTTACAGACTGATAATATTCATTGCCACATGCCCATTCAGTGTTATACTGAGAGTCTGCATAGCAAGAATCCTCTGACAACTGTCTTGTTCTTCTGCGATAAGCATTAAGTGCTAAACTCCAGTCCACTTCTTCATCACTGTCGGAACCCATTTCATCGTAAGCCGAGACTACATTTGATTCATTTTCTAAAGATTTGAACACTTGACTCTTTGGCTGGGCAAGCAATCTTGGTGGAGGCAATGTTATACTTTGTAATGCTACCCAATTACCATCTGAACTGTGCAGTACTGGAGATGGACCTACAGAAAGAATAACAAGGAATACGAGTACATTATTTCAAGGTGGTAAATTCCTGACACAAAACAGTATACAGCATCAGATTTTTTTCAAGCAACATTTGTTATTTAATTGCAATCAATGATCTAAACAAATATGTCTATGACTAGGTCCCAGAGAAGTGTCTTTAAAGTCACAACCCTGTGCAGAATCCAGGAAAAAATGTCCACATCCTCCCCGGTATGGGGAGTGCATATGGCCTATTCATAATGGGTGACACCATTTCACTTCCAGAGGATGGGTGACACCAAACAGAACCTTTTTTTTTCTATAAAAGATCTAAAGAACCTGTCAGCAAGAGAACTCAAGAACCACAGCTGCAGCACAGTCTTGCCTTCTGCCCCTGCTGTGCATATATATATATATATATACATATATATATATATATATATATATATATATATATATATAACATTACTACATAATTTGACATCCATATAACTTGCAGAATGCCATAAATGCCACTATGGGATGACGACATGGATTTCCAGCACTGGGTGACACCAAACCTAGTGACACCACTGCATAGATGCTATTGTGCTCCAGGATAAATATGATAATATTATCAGTAGGCTGGCATCTTTTACTATAAATCCCAATGGAAATTTTTGGTGATGCTTATACGAATACGAGGAAAAAAAGAAAAAGCATGTATGCATTTAAGAATAGCTACCCTTAAATATATGCAATTGTTAATTGAGATTTGAAAAGTAAATTGAAGAAAACTGCTTTCAATGTGCACCTATGTACTAAACATCACCCAAATAAAGTCACTGGTGCCCCAGATGTGCCCATTTGCAGTAACCCCATCTTCCCTGGTGTGATTTTACCACATCCATCACACCAGGTTAGAGAGGGTTAACTGCAAATGGGCACATCTGGGGCACCAGTGACTTTATTTGGGCGATGTTTAGTACATAGCAGCATAACTTGTGCCCTGGTTTTTGTGTTTTTTATTAATTTAACTTTAAAAAAAATGTTATTTTACATAATTGTTTGTTTCAAACATTATTATCGTCAGGATGTCTATTAGATCCTTGTACGGACATATTTTGGGAAGTTACAAGCCTACAACATAAAGAAAAATTTACCATTGAAGTCTATGGTGCACTTTTGGTACAGAAATCTGGACCTCAGCAGTGCGCTAGGGAGGTTAAACTCTGAAAAAGAACCCAAATGGGGGTTCCTCCACACCACAAGAATTAACTAGGGATAATAAATAAGGTGATATACAAATATTATTCCTTTCTCTCCTGGTGGCCAACACATTATCTCCAGCTTCTGATGTCGCTGTAGGTAAGCACAGCTGAAACCTGCATGATCAAATAGAAAGTATATCACCCTATTCATCACTCCTTAGGCAAACTAAGCATGTGCCCCTTGCAGTATGGTTAAGAAGTTTTGATATCTATAGGTCCTTTTTTTTTATAATGTTTGGAATAAATGGTCCACATTTTTTGAATAAAGACCTTTTACATTTACTTATAAACTGGTTTCAGTAAACTAATTGAGCTTGTTCCTAAAAGTCCACTTACCGTATTTTTCGGACCATAAGACGAACTTTTTCACACATAAGACGCAAATTTAGGGGGGAAAAGTGCCTGCGTCTTATGGTCTGAATGTGCGACCACCGGCCGCCGCCGGTGGTCGCACCGGGAGGAGAGCTGAGGAGGAGAGCTGTCATTTCCGATGTTCGGCTCTTCGGCTCTAAATGCCGCATCCCCTGCATCCCCACCAACGAGAACACAGAGGAGAGCTGTGTGCTGTGTTCAGTTCGGCTATGGAAGGCTCGGACGGGGTGCAGGGGATGCAGAAATCAGTGTAGTGTGACGTGTTGTGCTGTGAGTGTATTTCTGCTAGTGACACCTGTGGCTGAATTGAATATTGCATCCATTAAATTCATTGCATTATCCCAATTGATGTGAAAACATATTAAATCTTTTTTTTCTGGATTTTCTGCCCTAAAAACTGGGTGCGTCCTATGGTCCAGTGCGTCTTATAGTCCGAAAAATACGGTAGTTTCAAAACGAGTCAAGTAGGTTATACCCATCTGGTTTTGTTACGGTCTAACTAATGAATAAAAATATATTACTTGAGTCATATAGACTGTCCACACTTTTCCAACTTGGCAATGTAGAAGGTCTGCGTTCTTTCAGTCTTCTCTTGTGACTTCTTTGTGATGGACACCGGGACTCTGGTGTACTGGATTTGCCTTCTGTGTTGCTACTTGCTACATCTTCATTCACTAAGGAAAATGCTGAATGGGATCTCTAGTGAAAAAAAAGTAAAACAATAGTAAATTTTACCTCAGACAATAAAAATAGATTAGAAACAGATAAGAAAATACATGATATTAATGTGGAGGATGAATGAAAAATCTTTGTATTGATGGTTAAATCCACAACTTTAGCACTTTTAAGATCATCAGATAGAGGCATAGTTGACATTCTGACTTACATATATTCTGCTTTAGAGCTACATCAACTCATTTCAAGATACGTTTTAACTTCAATATATTTTTGAATTGAAAAGCCTGGTCAACACAGGCAAATACTAATAAGAAAACATTCTCTTTGAAAACATTCTAGTCTATTGCTCCCCCCCCCCCTCTTCACTGTAGTCAGTGACCTTTGCTGGATGAAATTACCTTCTACTGATTTAGCAAATTTCCAGTTATTAATTAAGGAATAGAGTGTATACCTTTTTTTTTGTCCCTGCCCTTTGCAATAATCCTAAATCCTAAGTCTTTCACTAGGTATTTGTATATAAGCTAATTATTTATTTTTATAATGTCAACTTATCACCTTTAACCTCCCTAGCGCACTGCTGAGGTCCAGATTTCTGTACCAAAAGTGCACCATAGACTTCAATGGTAAATTTTTCTTAATGTTGTAGGCCTGTAACTTCCCAAAATATGTCTGTACAAGGGTCCAATAGACATCCTGACTATAATAATGTTGGAAACAAAAAATTATGTAAAATAAAAAAATTTTTTTTTTTAATAAAAATAATGAAAAAAAACCACAACAATTAGGACACAAAACTATCCTGCTATGTACTAAATATCACCAGAATAAAGTCCCTGATGCCCCAGATGTTCCCATTTGCACTTAACCCTCTCTAACCTGGTGTGATAAAATCTGGGGCATCAGGGACTTCATTCTGGCGATATTTAGTTCATAGGGGGAGTTTGAAAGCAGTTTTCTACATAGAAAACTGCTTTCATTCTATTTACTGTACAAATCTCCCGCCGCCTCCCCGAGTGACGTCATCACGTCACTTGGAGCGGGGGGGGGGGGGGCGGAGGAAGACACAAGCAGCCAAAGAGGAATGTCGCATGGGGACACAGGGACAGCGTGAGTATGCGCTCTCCCATATTCAGCGAATATTGGCTATTTGAGAATTCGCAAATTTCGCGAATATGGCAGCGGATATACGCAATTCACAATATTCGCCATTGGGATGCTTATGAGCATGATTGTGTATACATATTCGCAAAGCTCGCAATTAGAATCGAATATTTGTAGAATTATTCGCGGAATATCGCAAATTCAAATATTGCCTATGCCGCTCATCACTATTTACAAACTGAAAGTTCTAATTATATATACCTTAACTTACAAAGCAGTAATATGAGGGCAGCTATTTTAAATACTATGTTATTTAAGGTTGAAATTCATTTAGCTCGAATCATAACTGCACCAGCAAGTCAAAGCAATTTTTTATTGAAAAGCCAGTTGGATGACCAATGACAACTTCAGCAAACCCAGTATGTCAAATACCTTTACAAAACACAGGCATACATGCAGCTACACTTTTGTCTATGTTTTCTCATATAGAAATGTAGATTTGTCCAACAACTTGGCTCTTTTGTAAATCTATACTATGTAGTTTTTTTTTTATAATGTTCTGAATTTTTCAACCATTGAAGTTAAACATTCAAGTCTGTAGTTACTGTCCATGCTGTCCTTGCACCAGTCAATTGGTACAAAACATCAAAAAGATTCTAAATATTAAAAACAATGACTGCAAAATAAAAGGCTCATTGAACATGTTGGTAAAAGCTCTCACATTTTTTATGCCTATCTGTCTCTGAAACCTGTCATTTTTCAACCATTTTGGTACATTCAAGGTTTCGGTAATATGGTTTCCAACATTGGCTTTAGCTCGAGCATTATACGTTGTGTATACAGAGTTTAAAACACTATTTAATAGATTTGCTTTTTATATGTAGAAAGTGGCTAACTCTGAGTTATCTTGTAAGGGACATTGGATGGTAAAAATAGATCTTTATAATTAACATATTTGTGTTGGGTTGTCTTACTTTCATGTTGATCTGTAGTTAATTTAGACTTTTTACAATTCTGATGTCCTTCTCTCAGCTTTAATTGTATTCTTTGTAAATTAAAAATGATCAAAGTGTTTATCTTTACATATTCTTATTCTTTATCACTTTTTTTTAACTTTGGACGGTAAACACTTTTAAACTCGTTGCCCACTTGAATATATACGGTAAATCTTTTGCATGGAGTTTACTAATTGTTCCTTGTTATGGATTACAGTATTTTTTTTCACTCCAATCCTTGGATAGCCACCCCCAGCATTGAAAACTTTGCTCTTTTATTATTCAAGCAACATGCTTGCTGTTTACCGCTCTAGTAAATGAAATCATGTTATGGTCAATGCTAGCCAGAATTTCTATATAACTGAACATTTTTAACAAAGTTCACATTCTTTAAGATTTACAGGTCAAGCAGAGCAACAGAAATAAAAATGTTGATTAGCTATATTCTCCAAAGCAACCATTCAGCTTTTACCCAAGAAAATGATATGAATTTGTTTGCAATTCTTCAAAGAACTGTTTTGTTTTTTTTGTATCGGCAAGATGTCTAACTGACTGAAGAAGACTTTATTTCACTATTTCCCAAAAATCTGTCTACTGCTCATTATATTTTTTCCAGGTCAATTCAAGATCAAAACTTATAACGTCAGCCTGTAAATTTAGCTGTAAAACAGGGGGAATGTGCAGTGAAGCAAAAAGCAATCATAAATAGGCTTTACAACCTGCCTTGCTTTTAGCAACATCCCCAAAAAGCTTTTTATCTGTCATCTGTCATTGCTCAGTGGTCTTCTCCTTGCAAATAAATAGTGACCCCTGGGTTAGGTCTAGAGACATTCCCAGCATGGCATTCTCGTGTCTTATTTATCAACTTATTTTGTGTTGGGCATTAACTCATTGTGAACTTTTTACAGCTGCCATTAAAAACCATTGAGGATGTGATATTCATATGCTCAAATTCCATCTGATTAAGCAAGTTAATTCAGAGAAACAGGTGTTTACTATTTTTAAATCCAGTCATGAAATTTTGCTAGCCATACAAAAATTATTACTCTTTTCTAGTGCATGTATTTTTGAGGACAGCGCACATGCATTGCAGTACAAGCATACTGCATGGGATACTTTGCCATAAGGCAGAAAATTATTTCATCAGGTTTGCAATACAAGCAATGTCTACGTTGGGGTCGATAGAATGCATCTCAACTGACATATGTCAAAATGGATAGCACTGCAGTCCACCTGTGGCTAACATGGCGTAAGTACTTTGTGTGATATTACATGCTGCACTGCATAAATGTGAACTGGACCTCAAAGATAATAACCCAACAATATAATCAGTAAGGCCAGCATTACATAAACCAGACCCCAAGATTTAACATTGTTCTTCATGGGAATTTGGCTAAAATGTTTCATTGCGATTTCTTGTTTTATCTCCTTTTTGTAAATTATAGATGGACATCATTCCTTAATATAGTTAATGAAGCCACTTTAATAATTGATTTTACACTTTGCATAAAAAAAAAACACAAATATAAAAAAGATACTTTTTATTTACATCAGAGAATGCTGTAATTGCAACTGTGTTAATCCATGTAGTTTCCATGAATAGCCTGTAGGAGGTGCTCTTTGCTAACCTAAAATATCAGTTGCTCTCTTTTTTTCCCTCCTATTAAGTAAAAAATCCAATGATGAATAAAAAAGATTCCTTAACACTTCTGCGGCTCAGTCTCTTTCAATAGTTTAAGTTTTACCTCTCCATCACAATTCCCGGTATAACTTATAAGCAGACAGTTCACAATCCATTGTACTACAACAGAGTATCAAAGACTAAATGGATGGCATTCTGCTAAATTCAAAGTGAAAAGTGACAGGCACTGAATGAAAGCCTTCATGCTGCAAGACTCTCAACACCTAATGCAGAGTTACATCTCTACTTTGCTGCCTGTTTTATCTGTTGAACATTATGCACAACACACAAACATGGTTTGACCCACTTAGGTTGTACTTTGTAATATCCCTTGGTTGTTCCTCACAAAATCACAGTTAAATGTCTTCAAAATTAAAAAACAATGCTAAAACCAAAAACCACATCTGATTATTTTAGCAATAGCTAGCATATTTTGGAAGACCTGCATTCAAAATATTAACTAGGACCTCATACTATTTATCTATCAAGCACAATGCAAATCTTTTCATAAATTAACACAGAGAGGTGCTCATCTCCTACACCCTAGGTGAGGGGTGTCAAACTCAAATGCACAGTGGTCTAAAATTAAAATCATGGACAAAGTTGCAGGCCAGGATATTTATTGAAAGAATGTCTACAGTCGAGGATGTTTTTCCGAAAAGACATACCTGTAGCAGTATTTATTATTATTAAATCAAATATATAAACATTTACTGTGGACCTGATTTGTCCTTGGGCTGGAGTTTGACACCCCTGCCACAGGGTGGGTTAAGGAAGCCATACAGCAAAAGCTGTGAATACTTATGTGTATGGGATTTCTCAATTTAAATTTTTCTATAAATTTCCTAAAACTCCAAGTAAACTTTTTTTATTTTGATTAACAAATTTAGGGTCACAACAAATACCCTAATCTGTGCCAACATCCTAAAATAATCATTGATAAACAATACCATTGGTTGGTCAGACAATCCTGACCCACACATGGGGTGGCTAGCCCCTGGGACTTTAAAGGCAAAGGGTGAAACTACTGAGTTGATCCTTTCATCTTTTTTAGAGGCAACTAGTGGTGAAAAGTTTTTTGTTATGATATTGTTTGTGTATATACGTGACAATTATTTTTAACTTGATCTTAATAAATTATATTTTTATTCATTTATTGTCATAGTCTATTGTGCCATTTAAGTCCCCGGGGGATTGTCTGACCAACCAATGGTATTGTTTATTAAACTTTTTTTATGTTGTCAATATGGGGTGTTGTGCGAAGAATTCTGAGGAAATAAATAAATTAAATTAATTTTGGAACAAGGCTGTAACATAATAAAATGTTGAAAAAGTGATGCTCTGTGAATACTTTCTGGATGCACTGTATATGCCATATTTACTCTCTACCAAAAGCAGGTGGAAAAATTCTGCTCCACTGTGGCACCTTTGCTCTCTTGGAAGATCTGCCTACGGGTAGATCTAAAATCTGTAGTTCATTGTTTATATCAGCAGAGCCCTGCTGGCATAAACAGTAAAGTGGCAGAGCCAGATGAAAGGGCTGCTCACCACTGGCAGTTCTCTCATCTAGCTCTGCCTGTGTGCGTGAAAGCTGGACTCCCTCTGCCAGCTCTTGCCTATACAGCTGGAGCATCTGTGGGCGGAACTTTCCTCTGCCTCTCTCTGTTTACAGTATGTAAGCTGTGCCGCTTGAGCGTACAGTGGCAAATATAGATTGGAGGAACTGCCTATTTTAATGAGAAGAATTCAAGAGAATGAACCTCCCAACCAGGGACACAGACAACAAAAATAACATTATAGAGGTTCTATTACTACTACTACTATCTGACCTTCCTAAAGCTTTATTGTTTTATATATCTTCCACATTCTCAAACTGACTTTATCATTATTCATTTATAACATAGTAAAAATGCTACAAAGGATGCACTTCAAATTAGCCTTAGCGTTGTAAGATCCAGGCAAAAACATACATGATCTGTCTACAGACAATTTAAATTGGCAAGAGCCACTGGATTATTGATTCTAATTCGCACGCCATTTCGTAACTATTCCTTGGATAATTTAAAGCTAGAGGGAAGCATATAAAAAAGCTTACGGCTTGCTATAAAATAAGTGGAATGAGCGTTAAAGTAAAAGAGTAGCTGACAATATGTGAATGATGTGAATTACAAAAATCGACCACAAGAGCTGTCCTTGAGCATATCTGCTAGGCTGTAGTACAAGGAATACAAATTCCTAATAATCTCTGGTTCAAGAATGTTAACAAAATATATTGGGTCTCTCATAAAAATGGCAGGAAAAGAAAGTGGAGGTATTTAAACTATAGCTGCTTAGAATTTTGAACATAAATAAATAAAATTTAGGATTCTCAGTCGATGATCTCTAACCATCCCCACTTCAAGAATGCACATACATGTACTTACAGAATATTACAACAAGACTATGCAGTGCAAAATACTGCAAGAGAGTCTCTACAGGATAATATAGTAACACAACATGAATACATGGAGAATAGCAACAGGATTTTAATCCATTGATTTGTAAATATACATTTACAAAAGGTGTATGACATTCAAGTTGTTAACTTCCATAAGCTATTTACTTTACTAGAAAAAAAAAAAAAAAAATATATATATATATATATATATATATATAATAGACATGTTATGAGCCTTGTATGGGAAAATATTGCCTCTGTGTTTTTTTTAAGCTGTGAAAGTTGGGATCCACTGGTGTGCCAACAAAGCAGCTTTGTTTTCAACAGCAGGCCCCGCGCTGTGCATTGTGTCATGTGATGGGTGCATTGGCGTGCCCATTGAAATTGCATTTTGATGCATTTTTTTCCAAAGGTGGGTGGCAAAAATAACATTGTGTAGAAGTATGTCTCAAAAAACAAGTCAGAACAGGCAGCGAGTTTGTGGACAACACAAACTGCTTGCATAGCGGACACAACTCCCTAAGGATAACCTCCTCCATCATCCCACACACCTCTCTTAGACTGCTAAGCTCTGAACCCAGCTATGCCCCACTCTTAAGGTAGCCATACACGGTTCGATATTTATGTTCGATCAACCAAAAAATCAATCTGTTTATGTTGATTGAACGGACCAGAAGTGATCGATATCGAACATCATACATGTAAGTAAATTTTAGTAGATTGTTTACATTTACATTTGTTTTTGTTTTTTTTGCTTTTACATGCGCCCTCCTGTAACAGAAAGCATAATGACCCTTTCAAAAAAGAAATTGAATGTCCACACTGTGTGGGGGTACAATCGATCAATGTTTTAGTGACTGACATTTAAGTTACACAAGATGATTGGATCAATGAATGATTGACCCATTCATGGCTACCTTTAGTTCTGCACCTTTCTTTTTTTTAACTGTAAAGAAAATAAGGGCCTTTTTTTTACAGTTTTGCAATGATTACAGTGTATGGTAAATTGCATGTCGATCAATATTCAATTAGCAAATCTTGATACATGTGTGGCTACCTTTAGGTTGATTCTCCACTGCATCTTTCTGAAAATGTGGAAAAACAACATCTTTGGCATGTGCCAATTCATGGGCAATGGATGCCCATTCAAGTCAAAACAATGAGGGGACAAACCTACTTTTGTACAAACAAGAAAGGAGTAGACATGATCTCTTGAAAAACAATGAAAATGTCAAACAACTTAAATTCAGGGTTTTCTGTTTAATAATGATAAAAAATATTCAGTTATTCTACCATGTGCAAAAAAGATAAATAAATAAATATTCACGTTCTTTGCAATATTCACTAAACTAAGTTAATATTCTCTTGAGAGTAATAATTTACTTTGCTAATTAACAGGCTACATTTCTTCAGTAAATCGACCCCATGGTGTCCACATAAATGACTCAATTTGCTGCTCTTCTCAACTGAGATTCAGTTCTAGTTAGCTCCAATTAGTTGTATGGAAAGCATGCATAACTTGCACAAAGATTTTATTGAACTGACTAATCACTGCTGCAAGAACTCGCATTTTGATCAAATAGTCTAATAGTCTTAGGTTGAATATGGTTTGCCTATAGCCAGCTGAAGAATAAATTTTTGATTATAAAAAGCAAGCAATGTAATAATAATGAAAATACCTCTTGTGTTATATATATTTAATCGAATCCCCATATGAGCTTATATATGCACAAGGGGCATATCTGTGTGTCTTGTAAGCTCAGTGTTGTCTTACAACCTTACCTGTCAAGTTTTCCCTTATCTAACAAGGTAGTGTTTTTCAACCTTTTTTGGGCAAAGGCACACTTGTTTCATGAAAAAAATCGGAGGGCACCGCCGGAAGTACGTCATCAGCAGGTGCCCAGCTGGAACGCAGATGCGTACCAGCAGAGCAAAAACACCTCCCCTGGTCTGTGGGGACGCATGTTGCTAAGCAACCACATCCTCACAGAGCCGTGAGTATAGTATAAGACTTATACAGCCAATCCGTGTTATACATGGACCGGCTCTGTGAGGATGCGGTTGCTTAGCCCTCCTATCTAGCTGCCTCTTATAGTATAAGACTTATACTATAAGAGGCAGCTAGATAGGAGGGCCGAGGGTGGGGTCAAAAACCCACGGCACACCAGGCAAAATCCTGCGGCACACTAGTGTGCCACGGAACAGTGGTTGAAAAACACTGTAATAAGGGAAAACTTACAAGTGATGTCACTGACATCTCTTCCGGGAGTGCTGAGGCAGAGTGCCAGATATTGGCATATTTGTGTGCCCTTTAACAGTAAACTGTTAGCTCAGTGTTTTCTTACAGCCATGCCTGTCAACCTTTCCCTAATCTAATAAGGTGATGTCACTGATGTTTCTTTCGGGATTTGGAATGTGGAAATGCTGAGGCGGAGTGCCGCTTCCGTGTTCCAAATACAGGAAGTGACATCCATGACATCACTACCGGCATCTGTAATTTTGCGGCCCTCTACTCTCTTTTTGCAAGCTGGCTAACTTAGGAGGGAGAAGCGTTACCCTTACTTACCCAGCTTTATATTTTCTAGGAATAGTGATGGCTGAACATCGACCACATCCATTCGGGAACAGGTGGACCGGACTTTTAGAAAAGTCAGACGTCCACCTGTTTGCAGGGAAATTCAAATTCCCCATTTGCTGGGACATTAAATCTGAAAAACAGGAAGTGATGTCACTTCCAGTGAATGGAACGCACAGTTCCATATTCCGTCACTTTCAATGTGATTTCAAATAAAATATTACATTTACTAGTGTAACCAGTGATCAGGTATTCAATACATGTTTTAGGCTTACCCAAAGTGTATCTAATCCTCTTTCCTGAAGGGTCATTATACTTTGTTCAGAAGCAGCAGGTGAAGTTGTGTCAGCCCTAGACCGCTGCCACTCATACAATGCTTCAGCTTGTTCCCCTTTGCTTTTCTTCCTCTTGATAATCTACATAGGTTAAGGAGACAGAACGTTTAATAGACAAAAATTTATGTTCTGAATAATCTGACATTGGAAATATGGTAAATTACATACACCGACCATGACCTTTATATTTGTAATCAGTTCCATGTACAGCTCCAAGCTAAAGATGAGAAGCATTAATCACTGTTTCCAGATTTTCTACAACATATTGCAATATTATGGAGTGCAGAATTAAAATAATGCTACAAAATAATCACATCTGCATGAAACACTGTCCATTGAGGGCATTGGCTTAAAGCGGACCTACCACCAGAAAATGATGATGATACATGAATGGCACATGATGGTCTCATAAAAGGGGAATGCATAAAAAAAAACGCTGCACGCCTTAAATGCCAGGTAATTCTGTGATCTCAGCTCTCCCCTGAAAGTACACTGATGAAAATTCCCATAGAAAACCATGAAATACCCCCAGTGGCCACTCACGATATAACGCCTTGTGTTTGCCCCCAAAGGCCTGGCAGATAAATAAGAAATGCTCATTTTCGACATAAGGGAATTATTTGCATGGCTTCCTCAATCTGTTAACCTAATCTAACCCACCATCTCAATATCTACCGATCTATACTATCAAGATCTGCTGGCCTCCAGTGTGGGATTCATGTGCAGGAAAATATATAAAATATATCTGTAGTAGTATCAAAGCAACTGGACTGGTTGAAGGTTTTTTCTACTCATCCAACTAGCTTTCTAAATTAAGTACTTGCACAAACGTCTTACCAGCAACAAATACTATGGGATGGGTGCTCCAATTAGCATGGGATCATGTATATAATATATGTACACTTCATAGCTCTAATCATGCAAATGAAATTTACACCTTATCTACATTAAAACCAGGCCCTATATATTATAAAAAGATTATGATGATTGGGGCAGCATTGCAGGCTATTTATTGCTGGAAATTAAATGTCATTCAGTACAGAGAAAGCCAATCAGATGATTAGCAAAATGTCTTTATGAAAATGATTTTGAAATTAAAGTAGACCTACCACCTGGTAGGTCACTCACATCTGCAAAACTTTGTGATGGGTTAAGAGGGGAGAGAGAGACCTCTCTACACCCAGCCGGCAGCTGCATGGTCGCAGCCAACCGCCCAGTTCCCCCCCTGGGCGGTCGGCTGCAACAATGAAGCTGCCGGCTGGAGGTGGAGTTGTGGTTAGTGTCAGCTGCCGTGAGAAGTATGGATCTGGAAGTGACTTCGGCTTGCCAAAAGTTAAGATTGCTGCCACCAAGAATGAAAAGCTAGCTATAATGCAAACGAAAGAAACAATGGACAGAATCCAGTAAAAACAGGCACGAGCAGGGAATATAAACTTGATGTTGAATGAAAATAAAGAAATTGGGGCCAGCAGATCTTGGTAAATTCGTGAAGGGGGGCATAGTTTGGGTTGTGTGAGGGTGAGGGGAAATAAGTCTACTGTGTTTTGATGTGCACAAATTCTTTAAGGCAGCAATGTTGTAGCTTAATATGGAACATTTTAATGCAGGCTTATTACGCAACGC
Organism: Ptychadena robeensis; assembly: GCA_036250615.1. NCBI lineage: Eukaryota > Metazoa > Chordata > Amphibia > Anura > Ptychadenidae > Ptychadena > Ptychadena robeensis. The sequence continues at coordinate 105,231,232 of CM070036.1, forward strand.
ATTTCAGGTATTGTCAGATAAAAGTCGCTAGGAACAGATTCTCTAGATAATAGCACTTACCTTCTGAACAATGGTTGTAGCTAACTCCTCAATCAGTTCTTCCTTGTGTTCTCGCAAATAGCTAGCTTCATTCTGCTTATCCTACAAAGATAGAAAGAATATATTTGTGACAGTCCTGTTAAATCTAGGAAATAATCTTAGATTAACCTATTTATTTGAAGGTCCACAAAGTCATCTAGGTACCTAGAAAGCAATGGCAAATAATAACCTAAGCAAAACTGAATACATACAAGTTCATAAGTGAAATAACAGTAAATAGTTGACTTATTTATTACAGAAAAGTATGTTTTGTATGTCTAAATCTTTCACATGAAGTGGGAAATGTATTTATGTCTAAAATAGTAAATACTACCCTCTAAAACAATGATGGGCAACTGAGTTGATATGGAGGGCCACAAATGCGGCCCTCAGCATCACTAAGGGGCCGCATATAACACTTTCAATCTATACTGACTTGCAGATTCAAATGTTATGTGCCCCTATTCTGAGGTTATGTGCCGCAATATATATTATACAATCACCCTCGTTCATTGGTGGAATAATGGGAGCATAGGATCACCTGTCTGCTGATCCCCCACCAACACTAGAAGAGAAGAGGCAAGGTACTTGCTTAGGTGCCATTTGGGCCGCTGATTGGCATTTACATAGACCTATCACGTATGTTTATCGCCTCTCCTCCTCTTCCCACTCCAAGAAGTCCCCGGACAAGGACCTGTCAGTGGGGGATTGGTGGACAGTTGAGTTCCTATGCCCTATGCAATACCAGTGAGATTTCGGGGGCCGCAAGTGCAAGACCGAGGAGGGCCGCTGAAGAACACCCCAAAGGGCCGCATGTGGCCCCCGGGCCTCAGGTTGGGCACCTAGGCTCTAAAATGTAGTGTTAAACCAGATTGACAAGACAGAAATGTCTGATCCTAGTCTTACCAGTGACTGTTTTGTTGCAGTTTTTCAGCTAAATGGTCTACATCAATCTGTCATGCATGTTGAATATGAAATGCTCTAGCACCTATTGTTATTAGATCGGTATCGGCTACCTCCACCCCACCATACTTTTTGTGTAACATCTACCCATAATTCATATTTATTTATGTAGAGCTGTTTACAGTTTACAAAGTCTTTGGTCATATCAATAAACCATCTCTCATAGAAGTACACGAGCATCAATATTACAGTCTAATGTCCCATCATAGACTGTAAGCAGTTTTTTTTTTTACGGTGTAGTTAATTAACCCACCCAATTTTTTTTTATTTGAAAAGGGGTTGCCCAAGGAAGGAAAAAAATCCAACAAAAACATACAAAGTGCATGCATGTGTGGTAGCACAAAAAAGAGAGAAGTTAGGGCATATATGAAACAATACTAAAGTGTACCTCCAAATCTTGTGTCTGACCTCTGTGTGCATTTAAAGTTTCTCATTTGCAGTTGGTGTGATCTTAAGCTGGGCATACACGTACCAATTATCCAGTGATCATTTTTTAATCCGATCGCCCATCCGATTCCGGAATCGATTTTAATTTGTGAAAATGATCGCAAACTGCAACATACCATGCATTCAATTTCTGGACGATTCTATCCTGAAAGTCTCAAATGCACACATTTATGGGTTTGGAGTGGTGTTAGCTGAAGAACTGGCCAGTGACCAACAGTACACCAACAAAGGTAATTTCCACAAGATTCATAGATTGATCGCTTAAACGATCGCATGAGACAACTAACAGCACTCGATTCATGTGCTTTTTATTAAAATTATCAATCAGAATGGATCCGTGAACGATCGTTTTTCTGTCCGATTTTTGACAAGATCGATCGCTTTTGGCATGCTTCAATTTTTATTCAATCCGATTGCGCGATCGATTTTGATAAACGATCGCACTAAAATTTAACTAAAAATCGTGACGTGTATGCCCAGCTTTACAGATAATAGCCCAATTGTGTTTATCTATATACAGATCTCTTCAAAATACCTGAAGATCATAACTACCTGAAGTTCAAATAACAAACCCCTAGCAACCCTTCATAGTCATATTGCAGATGTTGGACACTGCTGACATCTTGTCAGATTTTTCTACTCTTGCAAATGCTTTCTCTCATTCTTTCACTTTGAACATTCAGATCTCTGATATCTTAACTACTTCAACTCTGTTAACTACCTTTTAAATTTTACACCTCTAGCTGTAGGCGTTCATAGTGATATTGTAGCTGTTAGATAGTGCTTTCCTTGTGTTAACGCTAGTGTGAAATAGCCCCAACACTTCAATATTGATCCCCTAGATCTCTGATACCCTTAGTAGTACAACCCTGAACCTTTTCTGGTCATCAACAAACCCCTGAGACTACTTCTCTTCAAATTTCAATTCATACGGAAGGTCCACATGCCATTTATGGATTAGTATATAATAATCATGTATCTGATTTTTATGAATTGTTTACAAACCAATTATGCTGTGTGATTATCTATAGTCTATTACTTTTTAATATTTAATATTAAATATTTATATGAATATTTAACTTTTCAATATTTAGGAATAAAGTGATTTTATGTTGGAACGCATTCAGTGCAAACATATCTGCACAGTTGCCTCCACCTAAAGTCCTGGGTAGATGTTAATGTTATAGATAACATTTGAGGACAGAAGCCTACTCTTTAAGAGTCGTAGTCTAGTATGGGTAAATGATTGAACATAGAATGCAAAACAGAAAATGCTTATATACTGATCATTCTCATTTACAGTGCAAGTATATGAAGGAACTCATTTTATTCATCATATAGTTTTGTTAATTGTTAGCTTTCCCTTTGCTAATAATCAACATCAAATATACAGTTAATAAAGATTAGACGACAGTTGTAAGATATATAATAATGTCTATATCTGAATGTTATTTCACCCTGGAAGGAATACATCTGTAACGGAATCTACATCATTTGCACAACAATCTATTACAATGCAAATACAGTTTGTTGTATCAGAGCTTCACAACTGGGGTATTGGTTGCTGTAATGGATTGTCTGCCTGAAGGTTAAAGAGATCACTGCCATTTATATTACTGGGATGGCTGTTTCCATGACAACCAAGTATCACAGAGTATTAGTTATAAGGTGAAAATACCGACAGATTAATATCTTGCTGCTGCCGGGCGTAAGTTAATCAAACAGCAATAGAGCAATAAAAAATATTTCATAGCATTGCCTTAGCTAATTAAATGTATACTAAAATCCATGCACCATTTAGCTGTATGTAAATCTTTATAAAATGTATTCTAAAAATCCATGCACCATTTTGGTGTATGTGAATCACTATTTCATCTAGTATCGAGATATTCCATTGGTTTCATTCCTCATACACTGCTTGGCAAAAGCATAATAAATAAATACATTCAATAGTCCTAGAAAGAATCCTTCCACCCTCTCCATAATGGGGCACAGCAGATGCAAGCAGGACTACTGCCACATAGGTGGATGAATTGGCATTCATCATGGCAGGAGGTTGGAGATTTCATTCTTCTTTGAGCCGCAGACAGCAGAACTTCCAATTCATAAATAAGAATAGGTTAATTGGCTCTGAATGGACATTTGCAGTATGCCATAGAAACCTTTTTAATGTATGATAGATTCTTATTTAGAAATCACCTTGGTATTTTATTCCCAGAAATAAAAGTAACTTTAATGAATGGTGTTTGTGACAATATTTAAGAAATATTCCTATTACCTCCAAAGTAAGTGCATTTGACTTCTCTGTTTTGCATAAAGTTATATTTACATTTATAATAGGCCGTGATCTGTAAATGCAATCTTTGAGCTTGTCCCCACTTAGGTGATCTCCTGTGATTATAATCGCAATCGTGCCCATGTCTTTCATGGGGCACATCCCCACAGCTGCGGTCGGGCACAGTGCAGCCCACGATCTATAACATCTTAAATCATTGATTTTTAAAGGAGCCCATTCATTCTCTATGGGCATGATCAGGGGCAATCGGGCTGGGTTGGACAAGATTTTGCTGTCCCCCCCCCCACTTCCTGCCTGCTTTCAAGGTGATAACTACCGCCTGCGATTTCCACTCTGCATTGTAATAGCAGGAGACCCACTAAGTGAAGACAAGACTATAATAAAGGACTTTGGAAGAGAAGTTTGAGTGTGGTATGTCCTCTATACAGGGCTTTTTTTCTCAGAGAAAAGGTGGTGGAACTCACGACCCCCCCCCCCCCCCCCCCCCCCCCCCTGGCCGGCTCTTTTGGCTCCCGAACTGCTCTTTGTTTAGTATCACTTAGATATTTATATTTTAGCCTAATTAATAAAGGGAGCACGGGTCAGACCTCCGGGCCAGGTTAAATAGGTGGGGGAACACTGTTCTGGTGAGTTTCCCCAGAAAAAAGCCCTGCCTCTATAACAATCAATAAATCAATACATGCTCTAATCTTAGCCATAGAAGACCATGCAGCTGGTATGCAAGCTGGCGGTGGAAAGGAAGGCTACTAAGGAAAATTTAACCTCTCTAGAGCTCAGCCAGTATCATAACCGGCGTTCAGAAGTAATTTTTACTGACATCTGTATAACTATAAACTATTGGAAAGGCTACATATTAACTGGCAAATTAAGTGTTTGATGCTGGTTCTGGAAAATTTGAAAGTACAGTGCATGAAATCAGTTTTCTGTGTTTAAATGTGCTTCTATGTACTAAATCTCGCCAGAATAAAAAGTCTCTGGTGCCCCAGATGTGCCCATATGCAGTAACCCTCTCTAACCTGGTGTGATTTTACCACATCCATCACACAAGGCTAGAAAGGGTTAACTGCAAATGGGCACATCTGGGGCACCAGAGTCTTTATTTGGGCGAGATTTAGTACATAGCAGCAAAGCGTTGTGCCCTGATTTCTGTGTTTTTTCATTAAATTAATTAAAAAAAAAAATTATTTTACATAATTGTTTGTTTCAAACATTATTATATTCAGGATGTCTATTAGACCCTTGTACGGACAGATTTTGGGAAGTTACAGGCCTACAACATAAAGAAAAATGTACCATTGAAGTCTATGGTGCACTTTTGGTACAGAAATCTGGACCTCAGCAGTGTGCTAGGGAGGTTAAATCCTATTATATTTTTCTAAAGCCTCTGCTCAGTTCAGTGATCCTTAGTGTTCAGTTTGCTCACCCAGACTATGAATGACATATGATTCCTTCTGGATTTAAACACTTCTGATAAGCAGAAAATAAGTTTTGAACCACAATGTAGTATAAATACGCATGTTTTAGTGACTGGAGCTAAAGAATTCATGTTTTTTAATGTACTTAGGTAAACTGGGAACAAAAAATTTATCAAGTAAGTATTGTATCACAACAACAACGACGACATTCTAGAAATGCTGCTGTTGAACTATGGAAGCAATTCAAGCCTCACAGGTCCCACGTAACTAATCCCTATGCCTGCAATAATCATCTGAAGACAATTCAACATTCCAAAATCTAAACAATTTTCTTCCCTGTCAGCATCTGTCAGCTTTTCACTGTTGAGGCAAAAAAGGGTGTATGTGATCCTTAGCAGTAAGAAAATTAAATACCGTATTTTTTGGACGCACTGGAGCATAAGACGCACCCAGTTTTTAAAGCAGGAAAACCAGCAAAAAAAATATTTAATATATAAAAGTGTTCACATCAATTGGGTTAATGCAATATTAAATGAACGCAATATCAGATTCAGCCAGTAGATGCACTAGCAGCAGTACACACAGCACATGACATACACCTCTTCACTGATCAGGAGGAGGGGGGCAGGAGGCTGCCCAGTCCTCTGCTCTCCCTCCCTGGCTGCCTGTGTCCGTGGAAGCTGCAGTGATTGAAGTTTCCTCGGACACGGAGAGAGGCATAGGTGACAGTTTACCTATCCCTCTCTTCATTGCTTATGCCAGCAGGGCTCTGAGCTCTGTTGGCATAAGCAATTATACAGTTTAGATGGGAGATCCAGTCTCACATTTGACATCTCCCTGCCGCAAGAGCTGTAGGGAGCCAAAGAGCAACCACATGTGGCCGAGTGGCCCCGGGGGTCTCGCATTCGGACCATAAGACGCAGGTGAAAAAGTGCAGTGAAAAAGTGAAGGTGAAAAAGTGGGTCTTATGGTCTGAAAAATACGGTAGTTGATATAACATTGCTATCCTCTGTCTGTAGGTTGTCAGGGATGAGTGAAATTGCCTGACATTAGTAGGTAGATATTTATTCTAATAAAGGTTAGTAGACAAAGAAAAGATGAACATAAACTTAATCTTGTTTATAAACTTCTTCAGAGTAACAACACATCCACGATATGACATTTTCTATCACTAGAAACCAGTCATGGTACACCCTTTCATCATTTCTCATCTTAACTACTGCATCATCATCCTATCTGGTCTACCTCCAACTAGAATCTCGCCTCTTTCATAGGGCATTAAACAGAAAAGTTGACTTCAGAGGCACAAGTTGATGACTCCAGAGAAAAGTGAACAAGTCATTTTTTTGTTTTTCTGTGTACCAGCTTGTATACACAATGCAGTCTTATTTTTATTGCCATGGTAATGTCTGGTAATGGACTTTCAAAAGATTAGTCGACTTGAGTACCCAAATGGAAACACATAAACTACTTTCTTTAATCTTAAAGTGCCAATAGGACAATTTAACCCGAATACTGAGGTTTTAGTTTAAACAATGGGAGACGAAAGCTCAGGGCTTGTGGACACTGAGGCTTTACCGCTAGCATGTCGGTTACTGGCCAAAAATCTAACTACATCTGCAAGGCTGCAGTGTGAAATGGCCCTAGAATTTTACAATTTTGCCCCGACACAGGGATGAGGAGAAAGCAAGAAGCTCAGGACCCCCCACCCCCCCCAAAAAAAAAAAATTTATGCACCCAAGGACTTTACCCCCAACCTCTTCAGGACTGTAGTTCAGCTGCGTCTCTGCATCCACATGACCACAAGTCACTATGACGTGTGCCATAGGTTCACCATCATGGTTCTTGTCTATCATGAATGCTGCATATAGAGTAATTCACTCCTATAACCCCTATTCATCTGCTGGTCTTCTCTGCATACCTTTAACGAATAAAATGTATAGTTCTGTGCTTTCCTTTAAACAATTCATGCCTTATGTCCCACTTACATCTCCCACCTTGTACATAAGTACACACGCAACCAGTTCCCTATTTCTTTCACAGACCTACAAATGGCATCCATATTCATAACATCTTGACATGCACAGCTTTCTCTAGGATCGCACCTATTCTGGAACTCTCTCCCTCATCCCATTGACTTGCTCCCACTTCATGAAAATTCACTTCTTAAAAATCTTATTCTATTCCCTACATCACAAGCTAAAACAGTTTGTTCCATCAACCCTCCCTTTTGTTTCTGTTCTGTTAACCCAACCTCTTAAAATATACATTTGATTTGGCAGGGTCATCTCATTCCCCTGTATGAAAATAAGTATTTTATTGTTTTGCTTTTTAGCCTTTATTAAATGTTCACATAATGGAGCTTTATAAATAAAAGTTAATAATAATCATCAAAATAACCAGAAACAGAGTTAGGACAAATGAGTCCGTAAGCAAGGAACTTTGACAACCCTCCTATTTGACCTAAATAAGTGTTAAAATAGAAATAGGGAGCATCATCGGTGTGAATTGGAATGGTTCTATGTCATCAGCCCTAAGGTGCTAGGATATGTTCTTTGCGATAGTGGAGTATCCATGAGCTTCATCAGAGACCATGCAATCAATTCTTAGTATTAGTCAAATGGCCTACTTTGTAGGAAATGATTACATACAGTTGTCACATATTTCATAATGTCTGCATTTGAAAGATTTTTAAACACCATTAAAGTAACTACAGACATAAACATGTAATAATCATTAGAAAATTAGCACATTATTTTACTACTAATGCTTCACTAACAATATTGTCATCATAGAAAACTAGATGAATCCATGAAGCCTGACACACATGTTTGGAAAACATCAGTATACCAATTTAGTGTTTGTGCACAAAGCTTCATGATAAAAATCTAGCCAGTAAGTACTCAGCAATTTACTGTGAATTTACTGGGAATGTCTGTTACTCTAAACGACAATTTTATTACTAAATTATCAAGCAGATGCATCTGGAAGCTGTGATAATGATTTTGCTGAAAGTCAGAAACACATTAGAATCACGAACATTATGTATTCCCAACAAGAAACGAAATTGTCCAAATGTGTCATTCTCACATATGTAAGGCCTAATGCTCATAAATGATAGCAGTCTGGTATATAACACCCAATGAGGTTCATTTCAGACTGACTGTCATTCTGCCATTTTTGTTAATATGAGGCAAATGGGTTGTTGGTATGAATGCAAGGATGTGCTGATTGAACAGTGCTGAACATAACAAGGGATTATTTGATGAAGGAGATTAGCGTTCTACGTTTTCAGCAAGGGACTGTTATCGCCTAGCCAAGGCTGGACTTCCATCAATGGATTCTGCAGCATTGCAATCTTGAACTAACATTAATGTTCTAGGATTCTATTGTCTACATATGTTATTTTCCAACTTCCAGGTTTAGAATATAATGGCAACATATTATACAGTGCTGTACAAAATGTGACAAATGAGAAGAAAAAAGGAAAGCTGCCACCTACTAGAAAATACCCAATAGTAATTCTGACCCTGCTCCTCATCTTGCTGTTTATCTCCTCTAGATTAATAAAACTAAATACTTCTGCATATGGTAATCCTCTGAAAGATTTAACCTCAGTTTCCATGTTTTTGACCATTTTTCCAACAACACCGGATCATGTTCCATGTTGCAAAAAACTCCATCTAATCTAATACATACATTTGTGCTATCCACAAAAAGAAACAACTTCAGTTATACAATTTACAAATAGATTAAACAGAACAGGACCTAATACTTAGCACTTAGCCATCTTCTGCGCTTACCTAACAAGAAATACAAGCTAGAAACATTTCCATCATCCCAACCATTTGTTAACTCTGTTTCCCAACCTCCCAAGGTATAAGCTTGTTAGGACAGGGTTTTGTTTTCACTGTGGGATGCCACGTTGCCATTGCATTAAGGCTGGTGGTACCCCTCTAGTGACTGTTCTCTTCTGAATGTACTGCCTTTATAAACATGCACTGGCGCCTCTCCTTTACCTAACAGCTTTTCCATTTGGCTACTTTAGGGTTTAGGCCTATTTTGTACAACATGACCAGACCATTATCCTGATCCAAAAATGTAATCAGATTATTCTGGCATTATCTGCCTTTATTAAAGCCATGCTGTCTTGGGTTCAACAAGTTGTGTTTTTTCAATTTCATCATTGATCCTTAGTTGTAGGACCATTGGCTTTATTACTACAGATGTTAAAGTCACTGGCCTGTAGTTGCTACCCTTCTTGTGAATGGGAACAATATAATATGTCTGATGATATGATCATCAAGACCCATTGCTTTACTGGGCTTTAGTTCAGCAAGTTCAAGTATATAATTTGAAATTCAATCTAAACATTTAGAAACATGGTCTTTAAACTTGGTTTTATGTCCATTTACTGTGGTCATTAACTTGCATAAGCATTGTTCCCAGTTTTCAAACCTCTGCACGAGTATACCTATTAACCGTTTACCTTTTTTTTCTTTACCTCTTTTTTTTTAATTACACCAGTTCCTATCAAAGCATACAGGAACCTTAAAATCAAGGTGGCTATTAAAAACCCAGAGGTAAAGACCATGTGCCTTATTTGCTGACACTATATAGGTAACACTTCCTGAACACACAAAATGTTTAGTATGCTTTGCACAGAAATCTTTGCAGTAAATGCCTTGTGGTGCTTCATTAACTGACCAAAACTACCAGACATGAATTGAGGATAGCATACAAACAGTACTTTTCACTGGCTTTTGAGATGGCAAAGGTTAAGCGATGTTTTAAACCCCCACTGGGTTGGGCATTCATTTAAAGTTCTTTCCTGTAGATATGGCAAGTACCCATACAACTTTTATCTTTTCACACATTCTTAATAAGCAGTTACTTCTTTCTTTTATGCTGTAGCTTCATGTTGTTTGCAACACTCTGTTCCATATATAAAGGAAACTATTCTTATCTTTATTGTTCTGAAAATAGCTCATATGCCATCTCTTTTATACTGGAATCTGCACATCTATATAACTTTTGGCCTTCTAGCTGAACTTCAGGTCTAACAAAACACCCACAATTGAATTCATTGTATTAAAAAAATGCATTTGACTGTTTTTATATGTAACACACCTAAACTACTTAACATGCCTTTATAGTATTTGAAATCCCTCTTGAAGCAGAATTGTAGAGAGATGGTTTAGTACTCTGAGCCATTTGGTCTTTGTTGTATGTATATGGTGGCAGAGGAAGTGTGGAGAAAGATGTTTCTTGGCTTTTTATCCTCATGAGCTGGGGATGGGAGGTCACCAAGATGTACTGCTTGAGGGTTATAAAGAAAATTAAGATCACCAGAAGGACTGTCTAAACAAATCTGAATGCTGACCGGTAAGTGGTTTACCTAGAATTCAGCTAGTAATCAGTCACTACCAACCACTGAGGAATATATTTAAACGTAATGAAACAACTATATGAGAACCAGGTACAAAATACATGATTTTTTCATATACATTAATACAAATATGACATTTACAATGAACTAAGGAATAATATGTAGAACACAAAATTCATACCTTAACCCTCTGGGCGTTACGAGCTTTTCGTGGCATTTTTAATGGCACGAAAAGTCGTTTCCCCCTCTTCGCCCAGCCCTCTACACACCGCCGGTATCAAATAGACGCCGGCGGTGTGTGGAGAGCGGCACCTCCACCATTAACATGGAGGTCTATGGCGCCGCCCCCTTCGGCGTCACAGATGACGCCGAAGACACGGGCCGGAAGGGCTCTGTGTGTCTGCGGCTCTTCTACAAAGCCGCAGGCACACAGAGAGGCGCCGGTTGTGCCCGATCCCGGCACGGGTGCAGTTTGATCAGCGATTTCGACCACCTGCCACACTAACAATCAAAGAGATAATACCCTTACCAAGCTATCACTGTAGGATTCTGCTTTGGCAATCGCTTCTTCTACCGCCTCTTCTGCCACACGTAAGGCCACTGAAAGGGTGTCCATCATGCTGTGCCCTACAGAGAAGAATTTAAAGTTCGGTGAACATGTATTTAATGCAAATATTAAAAGTGAGATCTTCTAGGCCAAAAATATATGGCTACACCTTCAGATTACTGAGTTCAGGAGCTTCCTAGAGAAGCTTTCAAAAAGTCAGTATGCATTTTATGTGGATGAACTTAAGTGGCCTGCACGGATCCTTGAACTAATAAAATCCTTTGGTATGAATTTACTGTAGCTGACTTTATGTACATTGCATTTCCCTATTCATCTGCTGTACCTAAAATACCAAATGTTGTTGCAAAATGTGATCTGTGTGCAGGCCAGTCATATTCATTTGTTGTGTGCTGGGGTTCAGAAATGCTGAAACAAAACAGCCTCACCTAAACTTTACCCAGAAAGCTGGAAGCAAAAAATTGTCCATAAGTCTTGGTATACTGAAGCATTAGGAACTAAGGGTGCTAGGTCAATCCAGAACAACAACCCTGCATAATTATCCCCTTTGCAGCTAATTTTACAGAACCGTTTTCTAGTCAGGGAATGTTATCCTGGAATATACCAAACCCAGATTGGCTCATCCAACTAGCAAAGAAGCCTGATTCATCATTCCACAGAATACTGTCCAGTGACAGTATACTTTACAGCAGTACACCCACGCAATGTACTTGCTGATGTAAGACTTGCATGTAGCTGAAGTCTTGGAAGTCTAGTCCATAAAGATCCTGAAGTTTTTGCAATTTTGAATTCTGCAGTTGGCAACTTCATAGCTGAATTTCTGTTGCTTCGGATTGCTTCCAGTTTCCAATATTACTACAGCAGATGGTGAAATAGCAAGCACAGATTTCACCAACTGACCTTTCTGCAAAGGTGGCATACTATGAAAATACTGCTCTTGCATTCACTTAGCTGACTGTTAGTGCCATATAGTCAAATCAATAAGAGAACATTCTTTTTTCTGACGCCCCTTCCCAAATTAGATTGTATGGGGTGTTTCTGGATCTCCAGGACCTCTATGTATATCTTCTTGAGACACTTTTTTAAAGCCTTGGACATGTGATATTGCTGGAAAGCCCTTCCACAACCCATTTTCAATGCCCTGGCTGAGGGAAGGAGATGCTCATTCAAGACTTGAGAGTACATGGTACCATCCATTGTATCTTCTATGCGATGAAGGTGTCCTGAGCCCTTAGCAGAAAAACACCCCTTGGGTATAATGTGTCCACCTACATAATTGAGGTTTGGGGATGTTCTTGGTCTTGCTCCTCCTTCAAACACAGCAACAAAGTAATTTATTTTCGGTCTCATCTGAGTAGGGGAGACCTTGAGGGTGCTGCGAGATATGTTTTCTTGGTGACTATTGTCTCTGCTGCCCTAACATCATTGGCATGTTTATCACGTTTAGTTCTGTGCTGCTTCATCACTGTTTTCATGTTCATTACAACTCCACAAGGTGAGATATTCTATAAAACCACAGACAGAGGTAAGTTTATTTTTGTTTCTACCATTTGCATATTATTACACCAAAAGTTGTCATCTCCTCACCAAGCTTCTTGGCGATAGTCTAGTAGCCCTGTTCAGCCTTGTGTTGGGCTGGGTCTACACAACAGCGCCCCAGCAACTGCGTTGGGCATTATGGGCACGTCCGCGTGTGCCTGCCCATAGCCCCCGCCCGCTGTTTGAGCGCTGTTTAGGGTAAAACCTCATCCTATACACATCTATAAGCAAACCACGCCCCCGGATCCCCAATGCCCAGGCGGGCGTTGTGAATCTGCTCCCGCTGCCGTATAGACTGGCACGTCATTCCCCATAGGGGATTACAAGAGGTGGCTGCACTGCGCGGTTTTCTTCACGGTCTGAGACGTTTTTCGTAGTGTAGACGCAGCCTTGGTCTACAGTCATGTCCCTGACATGCTTGGACAGCTTTGGCCTTGATAGCTATTTCTGTGGGCAGGTGACTTTTTTACAGATGCTGAAACAAGGAGTGAATAATAGCACTCCTGTCCCTTACAGAGGTTGCTTCTAATGTCAGCTCATAACCAGGATATATTGAAGACTTCTGAGAGCATGAAATCTTGCTGGTTTGTAGGGGATCAAACATTTATTTCCCTCATTGCAATGAACATCAATGTCTAACTTTTGTGCAGTGGGTTTGCAAGGGTTTTTTGTTGTTAATCTTTCTCACAGCTACAATAATACCTCCCATAACATACATAGACGGATCATTTCTTTGTCAGAGGCAAAGCTTGCAAAATCAGTAGTGGATGAAATGCTTGTTTAAAGGATTTGTTGTACACTGTTGTTGAATTTGCTGGAGGACCTTGTTGGCAAGTGGCTGCATACACTAAACCAAGATGTTTGTGACATGTTCAAATTTAAAACTAGACCATACCTTGTGTTTGTCTATAGAATGTTGAGTCGCTTCCACACACACTCCCTTCATTTTCTAAACTTTCATCAATAAAGCTTCCTTCTGTCAATGGAGATAAACATATCATGTTATGGTACAGATTCAGGATCAGAAATCCAGAAATAGGGCATGTTAAATGTTTCTCAATTATATCATGCTACTAACCGAGCAAATACTTCAATGTCCATGCAGGAAGTCTAGTAAACTAAAAAATATATTTTTTTATTTTGATTTCAACAGCTCCTATGGGCTGCCTAAGCACATAGGTATTCTTTGTAATTAGTAGTGCAAAAGGTCTGCTAGTGTACTTTTACTATCAATTACAAAGAACACCTATGAGCTTAGACAGCCCATAGGAGCAATTCCTCCTATTTATGTGGTTGTAAAGCTACAATTATTCACTAATGTAAAACTAAAGAGTAGAAATGTTCCCTTTACAAATTAAACTCACTAACCTTATTGATTAAAATAGAACTATAGGAAAAAGAAAAAAAAATATGATGCAGTCTTTCTCTAGAATTAATAGAACATAATTGTATGACTAGTAAACTGGATTTGCAGTGTTGTGGTTGATATTTATGCTAGTAATATTGACATGAGGAATAGGGTTTTTTGGAAAGAGGTGGATCTTGGACTCAATGTCAATGTATGGTGTAGGTAGAGCCCTTTGTAATTAAATTTTAGGTTGGAAGATTGGGCACTATCTGCTAAATATGTCTCATCTAACTGGAAGCCATCTAGCCTTGGGATCAATCAATTTTTATGTACCATAAAAGATTCATAAGAGGCCTTTGTTATTTAATACTACTATGGAGATACTGTACATAAATCTACTATTAAAAAAGCAAACTTTGCTTTGACTTTTAAAAAATGCATTTAACTACCAAAACTCACATTATATAAACATGTCACAAGTGTGGAGAATTAAAACTGAACAGATCTTTATGGGAATATTGTGAGTTAAAATTATTAATATTCCTCAATGGCACACCTGAACAGGAGTTAGAGGAAAATAGTGGCGCACATTCTTACAATGGCTCAATGTACAATTGCAGGAAAGTGGAAATCCCCGGTTCCCCCCACTCGCAGAGAACTTCTTAATAGGATAAAAAAGTAAGAACTATGGAATACCTAACGGCGGGAATAAACATATTATATGAGTCGTTCTCTGTAGTTTGGGATCAGAGGGATGCATTTATAGAGGACTAGATGGACCAATCAGCCACGGTAGAGTGGATTGGAGTTTATAACAAGCCTAAGAAAATATATACAAGTAAGGAGGGCATGGGAGGGGGGATTGAGTGGAACCATGTATGGCAATGGATTGGGATGAGTTGTGTTGTATTCTGTCATTGTGATCTGTTTGTGCAGTAATGTACAGTGATTTTCTTTGTGTGATATGTCTAAAAACAATAAAGAATATATTATCAAAAAAAAAAGTTATTAATATACTACATAATTGAGGAAGGTGAAATTAAATGAAACATTTTCAAACATTTGGAAAAGCTGTACTTTGCACTGTGCCTGTCACCACCCTGTAATGAATATAATATGCATCCCTCCTGACTAAAAGATAAGAAAGATAAGAAAGAAAGTTCACTAATGGTAGCCATACACAGCCCGATAAATAGCCCGATCAACCAAGCCCGATCAAAGTTTGCCGATAAAAAGATCGGCGTTTTCTCGGATGATCTAACAAAAAATCCCCACATAGTAAAAATGATTTTTGAACGATGTAACAGTTTTGATCATAGTCGGAGTTTATCGTAATTTTTGTCGTCCAATCTTTCATTCAATGGGAAGTAATAGTAATATCGGGGATGATCGGTGTTCATTTAGTCGGGCGCTACAAGAAAAGTAGAACGATGTAACCGGACCGATTAAAATTTTCCAACATGTCCGATCATGTGATGCCCGATTTTCTGCTAAATTTGGATCGGGAAAGCTCTGTCGGACCATGTGGGCAAAACCGGATTTATGCCCGATTAACCAAAAACTTTGATCGGGCTTGGTTGATCGGGCTATTTATCGGGCTGTGTATGGCTAGCATAAGAGCATCCAAAAAAATGTAGAGATTTATATATAATCTGATAGGTATGAATTGCCTAGGTTTGTGGCATGTCTACTTAAACTTCTGACCAGAAAACACATTTAGAATGCTTTGCACAAGTATTTTAAACAAATGTTTTGGAAAATGTTCTCACCCAGTATTTCAGCACTTGCCCCGCTTTCCAGTCTATGCTTTCTGTACAAATTCTTTAGGACTTTGGCGCTGCCAAAACGTTTGAAGCGACTTTTAACATTGTTGTAATACCATTCCAACGATTGGGTTCTCAAGAGCCTAAAAGAAATAAGAAGGAACTAAATTATACTACATCTCTTTAATGGATAACTACAAACAATTGTTTATACAGTTACGAGTTACGTACAATTACTGTGCTGGAGATCCTGCATTTTCAGTAGAGATGGTCGAATATTTTTTTTAAAATTCAACTTGTTCAAATTTGTAAGTTAGTTGCAAAGCCCCTGAACATGGTATCATCATCACACTTGCTGGTGACCTAGATAACGGTTTAGGGTATACAAAAAAATAGCAAGTATTGCTCTAAGTTTTTGCATACATTATGTTCAAAGTCAAGTTGAAATTTAGACAATACTTATTTTTCAAATGTTCCCACAAGCCTTCTCTACATCTCTAGCAATAATAGTAATGACATGTTCAGGGGGTTTGCAATCAACTCACAAATCAGTTAGTCAGTTAGTGATCATCTCTAATTGGCAGTTTGAGATCAAATGCAATGAAAGAGCAATTCAGCAGTTGACCTACTTCTGGATCTGTCCAAAGCTGGACTCCCTGGCTATGCCTTGTGGTTTCTTCTGCCATCCTCTAGTTTACTACATATTTGTCAACCTTCCTGTTTTGGCCGGGAAAGTCACGCTTTTTATGTGACTTTCCCGGCCAAATCCAGATTTCAATAATTCACAGATTTTTTTTAATTTCCCACTCCACACCTCATCAGCACAAGCAGGTTGAGACATTAGCAGGGAGAGTAACGCCCTATCCCTGCTAAATCAGCCGAGAACCAAATCCGATACTAGAAGTGACGTCAATGATGCCACTTCTGGCATTTGGAACCCGAAAGAGTCATATTTTACAGTGACTTCATTTCCTGTATTCCCATTCCCATTTTTTTAGAGATTAAAGTTGACAGGTATGGTTTACTACTGCACCCTACAGTGACATGGGTTTGGCAAACAAAACTACAGAACACAGCACCCAACATACCAGGCTGAGTACTCTATAGTAAGCTTAATTGTTCTATATTGCAAAGTTCAGATATACGGACAGGTAAGTGTTATTGTTTTATTATCAGGGAGCTTTAATTTTTTAAGAGCCAAAGTTTCCTCATGACAAAACTCTACCCTGAAGGCATGTCATATCGTGGCTTATGTTCTGAAATAGCAGGTTCTTCCGATACAATAGTTGCAAGATTGGTTGCATTACTATTGCACCTCTGGAATCCTTGCAGACATAATGACCAAAATGGGAAATTTCAGCACAGAAAGTTTATTGAGATGTCAGATTACACTTATCAGGTTTGGTAATGACCTATAGGACACAAACAGGGCAAGTACAAGAGCAGAGGAGTGTGAATCAAAACAATATGGACATGATTTAAAGTGAAATAAAACAGACAGACTGAAGAGGATACTTTCCCTGTTCAAGAGATCAAGTTTAAGGGTAGACATACACTGCTGATGGGTGCACAACCAGGTAATTTATCAATATTTTCCTTATATCTATAGTTGCCATCAATATTGATCCATTAATGACCATATGAATCATGTTGAGGAACAAGGGGCAGATGGAAAGCAGGGTCTCAATTGTTTTTATTTGTAAGCTTGTAACATTTGACGTGAACCTGTTTGTCAATGTAGCGCAACAGCGACGGAGAAATACACTTGCTAAGGCAAAAAAAAATGTTTATCTGCTGTACATGCAGTAAATGTACACCACATTAGGTACATATGACTCAAATTAGCCAATCATACCCCAACAAAAATTGAACACAGACTCTATGTCTGTTGTTAATCACCCCCTGTGGCTAAATTTCCAGTGAAAGCAATAAGACTTGAGTCAGTAACAAAGTTACTGTCCCATGAAAAAGTTTGTTTATCACATACAAATTTAGCTTATGAACAGTATCCTACTTCTAGAAGGCTGTGGACGTTCACTACACATAATTACTTAACAAATTTGCTGTAATGATGAATTCTTGCTGCACTGCAGAGCACTGTTATTCTTTTGTAATATGGATATACACTGTGTGAATCATTACTGAACTCATGCATATAATAGATGTACCTAGTGAATGACCAGTGGGACTATCAGTCACCGCGAATATTGTCATGTTTTGCCTGCATTGTAAGTTATCCAATTAGGCTGAACAATTGCAAGGAAATGAAACTGCAGTTCATTTGTGGTTGGGATCTTATCAATGTTTCAAACTCAGCAAGTGATTAATTTTTAACATGAAGGCTACAAGGTATAGGGAAAAATTGAAAAGTACCTGCAACAGGCATGATTCATATGTACATACAATACCTGTCATTAGTTGTAAAGAAATCAAAATAGGTCCTATTAAAAAACATATTCAACACCTGCCCCCATCATCACAATATCTGCCCCAGCAACTAAGTCATAAAATATTACTCTAATAGCTTCACAATGTATAGACATATAAAACGCACTTCGGATACCTTTCTCTGTATTAGCATAACATTCAAGAACACAGCTTGATGGTAAGGGACCAGGCATGTCATGTGGCATGCTTTTTCCTTCTATTACTTTCCCTCCACAAAGAATGTTGCTTGAGGACTTTTTCAAGGCTTTTGTGTGAACATGCCCATTGGATATATTATACATTTTTAAACAAACTCTACATACATAAGTCTGGAGCAGGGTCAAACCCAAATGTTTTTTATGTGTGTCCGTCAACGCATGTTCTAAAGGTTCAGATTATATCAAATGGGCCTATTCAAATAAAAATGCATGTGAACCAGCTTAAAGCTAAGCATACAAGGCTGGATACTCATGGAATCACAGCGTGGTGACATCACCACACTGCACCCGATTTCTGGTCAATCGAAGGGGATTCGATGTGCACCAATTTTCACACCAATTCCCGTTCGATGGGGACCCTGGTCCTTTGTACACCTGGTGTTGTGATATATTTTCCTGTTACCTGTTTAGTGTACACAGCCTGGTATGTCTCTGCCCCCTTCCCTTTGTCCCAATTCTCAGCTGACAGAGTTGACAGCCATCTTTCTTACTGCAAATTCTTTTCCTTTAAAACTTGAACAAACATTTTTCCTAACCGTGTTAAAAGTAAGTTGGACAGTCAACTAAAGAAAACCATCTTTCACTTCCACAAATACTTTGAGAAGTGCAAAGAACAGAGATTGAAAAAGCAGCGATTATGTGCTCTTAGTATTGCAGAAAATGCATTCTGGGCCATTCATTGCTGATGCAAAGCATTATCTATGCTAAAAAAGAAATGAGTTTAGAGAGGGCCATAACATTACACACATATAAAATTTTAATGACAATATACCAATGATCACTCGGATGATTATCCCACAATTTTGTATTAACAATTTATAGACTTAGAAGAGGTATTTTAGTTATTCAGATATAACATACAGCCCCTTGAACAGCCCCCTTGTTTCTTCATTGTCTTTACTACTCTAGCAGGAATATGCTCCAACCACAATAAATTTCTCTTTCATGTCCACCTGGAGAGCTATTTTAGCACATTTAAGCTTTTCTTGTTGCACCCTCTATAGTATAAAATATGTAAGACATTAACAAGCAGAGAGAATGAAGACAATCAGTTATCGTTACCAAAGAAAGTCCTTCTGTTAAATAACAAAGTGCTAAGGGGTTAAATTCTCCTTAATCTATCCAATGCAGTTACTCTTTAATTAAGCCCACAGATATGGCTCAACTGTTGGGAAAACATTACATTCTAATAAATCTTGCTCAAAAAGCTATACGGGCACCATATGTTATCCAATATACGGCTAGTCATTCAAGATCAGATTTTAAAGTACTCAAACATAATCTATCGTCCTGTGATTCATATTAAATAGGAGCTTATGGTATATGTTTACAGAAGGCTTCTGATATAGCTTAACATTTCATACAGAAACATACATATGCACCAGAACTGTGATGGCAAACCTATGGCACGTGTACCCAAGATGGCATGCAGAGTCCTCTTGGTTGGGAGACAGAGTGTATATCACATGTCTGCAGTCTGTCTCTGATTCGCGGGGACAAGATGGGAGGTGATTTTTTCAGCTCGGGTTACTGGTGAAATTTAAACAAAGACCAGTGCCATCTTGTGACCATACTGCTAATTTACCAGAAAATAATAGGTATTAGCCTACTTTTGTTTTATTGGCTTGTTGACTGTTATGTTACAGAGAACTGTTACTGATGGACACTTGTCTTCGTTAACTGTGTCTGTGATAACGTCATCACCACTAGTCGACATGACTACAGCAGCATCATGAAAAGTACAGCCACGGCCTCCAAACTGGCTGCAAGTTCCTCTGTGGGCTTTCTGAGCTTCTTGCTTTCTCCTCATTCAGGTATCAGGGGAAAATTAAAACATTTTAGTGCAATTTCACACTGGCGTGTGGCTTCATTGGGATTGTGGGTATTAAAGGTCCCCATACACCCATAGATATGCGCTAGATCGATGGCCACTTTGAGCACCGTGCATGTTCATGGCCATCTATCTAGCACCCATCTAATGCGGCCATCAGTCTTTGAGCGGGATCAACCCATCCTGTTTAAAGACTGGTCTGTTGAACAGGTAACGCACATTTCTGTGAATTCTGATTGAATTTCAGAATTCAATCTAAAGTGGCGAGCCTTCCCGTCCAATTGCCATATTGGCACTTTAAGATAAAAAAGGGGGTTATCTGTTTCAGTTTGGGCATTCAGCTTCAAAAAGGTTCGCCATCTCTGTACTAGAATTTCTAATCTCTAAAAGAATTCCATTCCATTTTCTTATTCTGTACATATGTTGGGGTAGGGCGGCCTTTGTCATTTGCCAGGTGACATAACAAAGGAAACCCCAGACTATTAAACCAGATTGAGAAAAACTTACACACTGAGAAACATGAGAAAATTAAGGCAACCATCAGCTGGTGATCAACCAGTCAGCCTTACTGAAAGGCATTTCCTTCAGCAATTTCACCATAAGGAAATAAGTGATATCCAACACAAATATGCTGTGTCTGCAGCAAAGCCACAATTGGTAAAGAGAAGAGGAGAGAGTCTAGATTTAGTGCCAAATGTGATGTAGTGCTGTGTGTACAACCTTGCATGGAAATCTCACAGTTGTTATTAACTAGTTCATGTTAGGGAATCCTAAAATGAAAAACATTTTTAAAAATATATAATCTTAAAATTTGTATCCCTAAAAATATACTCATTTGCTGTTCGAGCCCTGGCATTTGCCAACTTAAGTTAAGGGTAAATTAACTACAGTATGTCATTCTTTTCCCCTTTTCTCTCTATCCTTCTCACTTTCTCTTCTTTGTTCTCTAACAGACCACTTTCTATGTCTCTCCTCCCCCTGTCCTCCTATTCTGTTTGTTGTATTATTGACATGTGCTTATTATGCATATCTCTAGTTTGGATTAAACACAAGTTCATACCTGCTGACCTGGTTGGCTGGGTCCCAATATATTTCCCCCTTTTTCTTGACAAAAATTATATCATATCTAGTTCCTTGTTAATGAACAATTTCATTAGTGATGAAGAACATCAGCTTTCACCAGCTTATACTACATCTGGATTGTGGAAATTCTCTGTATCCTCATTGGATTAAAACTATGTGCTATGTTGTCAAGTTTTCAATATAGCAAAGTTGTTAGATTGTGGAAATTAATAAAAATGTATTTAAACAAACAATTTACTAGAGTATGACACTAGATGATGATAGATAATGGTTTTCAATAGTGAAAATGTACTATATATCCATAGGTTTGTAGAGGTAAGCTGATGGTGTCACTGACTTGTCCTCTATGACTGTCAGTCCTGAAGTCAAAAAACTTAGATGAGTGGAGGAGCAACAAGGGACAATCTATATTTACTAGTTAAAGGTTAATTTATTTTGTTTAGTTATAGATCGCCAGTATAATTGAGTGATTGACATGGAAGGGGTCATGAAAAACATATTAGGTGAGTTTAGGTCCTTCAACCTCAAGGGTTAAAAAAAGTGTGATAAATATCTCTCATACCCAACCAGGAAGCAAGGTTTTCCTGGAAAGCACACGGCCCTGCGAGATCCATCCCTGTAAACCTCTTTTAATGTGAGTATCTTGTCTGTTGTTTTGTTTCATTTTGTTTTATCTTATTCAATTCCACATTATTTAACCATTTGTTGTACTAGGTTGTGCGCCTCTGTACTTGTTCTTATTTGTCTGTTACAGGGGGCCACACTCCTCCATTTTGAGAGCTGCACACCTTACACAACTTAAACACCCACTCCTCATACTGACTCTATTTTACTCTGTGATCTTTGCTCAGGCCCCATACACCCACTGAGGGCCTTTCTGGCCACTGATATCATTGTAGCTGTGTAATCACTGCTGAAGGTTGTGCCCAACTATTTATTATCTTATCTTTAGTTTGTTAAAAAAAAGTGTGTTCATATTGTGTCCATAATAGCATACCATTTTTTTTTAGAGTTTTTCAAATATATAGACAGATATCTGTGGTTCCAAAGTAAGTACAGTACACACAGTTTAACATCATTCTTCCAAACACACAGACAGATTTCCCTTTGAGGTGCTAAAAACTGACATGAAACAAATAACTAGGGTCAGTAGTTGTAAACTGTGAAGAGTCTGGATATACAAAGCTTGGTTTGAAATTGAAATGAATGGAAATGGTCTTCAAAGTAAATGTAAACTTTAAAATAACAACTGTTATGACTCCAGGCAGATATCACATTTATCTATGCATATATTCATTTACGCGATAATATATATAAATATATATATATATATAATTTTTTTACTATTATTATTTGTATTTATTGTTTAATGCAAGCAATGTAAGTACCAGAATGCCATCAGTCACTTGCAATCACTAAAATTACAAAGAAACTAATTTGTCTATCTGCTGCTTCTTTCTGTTCTACAGGCCAGGGGAGGCACTGGATCTTTGTTTCCTAACTACTACAGAGAAAGAGGGTTGTGCTGTGTGGAAGAGTTGTGTACATTTTTAGATATGGAAGGAAAGAAATGCAAACCCTTTAAATTAAGGGATGAAGATTTGTCACTGATTCTTTAAGATGGAAATTGTGAACTGGTGGTTTAAAGTCAAGGTGATTGTCCAGCCTGTATCAATCAATGGCAGTATACCAGCTTTCCTTCTAATGTCCCTTGTATACTTTATAGGGGATAGAGATGGCGAGAGCAGCCATTTTCAATAAACAAAAGTCTGGGTTTTATTGAGGGGTTCCTCAAATGTCCTCAAGCCTTCCTGAGCTTTTCATGTGAGCCTACACAGGTAAAGAGATGATCTCCATCCAGGTCTGGCTGAAAGTCATTATCAAAACATGGAGTGTACCTCGGGGGGAGGTTTCTTCCCTCCTACTGGGTCCCATAGAGTCTGGGACCCGGTAAAAAATGAAAACAAAATGGCAACAATGGATACCCCTATTGATCCCCAGACTCCTTACCTGGAATACATCAGGGACCATAATCCATAATATGAGTATATATACCGCCTAAACAGGACCCACCCCTTGGAGCCTTTACAAGTCATATGTAAGGGTACATATTAATGTATGATGATGTTGATATACACTGTACTGATTCTTCTTGGAAGGGCATGACTATTTACTCTCTTTAAAGTTACCAATTTTACTTTCGATTGTGCCCTTGCTATAAATTTTTGCTGTGCTAGTAATCATGCACTCTCCTGATGATGCTCCTGCCTGTCGTGAAGCATGAGAATGAGCTAAGCAAAAGAACTATTACTATTTGAACATAGTGTTGAGCTCGAATATTCGATTTTCGAATATTTAGCTCGAATGTTGCCATTTCGCGAATATTCGCGAATATATAATCGGATATCCGACGCAATTGCGATTTTTCATGATTTCATTCTTTGCAATGGATCGCGATTATATAATCGCCATGCGATTTTTTTATATGGAAATGACGGATATTCTCCTAGTCGAATATCCGAGCTCCACTGACTTGCATGCATTGCGCGTATTTGATCACAATTGTGATTTTTAGATGGCAATTCATGTCCACAAGTGCGGATATTCAAGATTACGAATATGGAATAGAATATTATGGCGGATATTCACAAAATTACGTGAATTCGAATATTGCCTAGTCGCTCATCACTATTTAAACATACTGTAACCAGGATGCTGAATTTGTGAATATGCAATGTGCATATGATGTGGAACATATGTAGGAATGGTATTCACTATGTTGTGATGTAAATAAACTTTTGGGTACATTTCTTTTCCATTAAAGTCCCTTTCTTTCAGTCATAATGGCCTCACACATGGTGCAACAGTAATGTTTTGATATATTTGTATTTTTTTGGGATGTTGGCAAAATAATAAGTGGTTTACATACAAAGGAAACCATATTGTCAGGGTATTCTATACAAGAAACATTTACTTTTCTTTCTGGGCGTACAGTGTGAGCATTCTAACACAGGAACAAAAAGAAAGAGTCTTACAAGGTGTAAGTCTCATTGGGACCGAATAAGAAAGAATTAGGCTACATCTACACAGGCACATTGTGGGAAGCACATCATATAGTGACCTGGCACTCCTGTTTATTAAGATAAAGCACCCATAACAAGACAAAAGCCTGAACACTGTCTGGTGAAAGCCTCATGAAGCATTCACTGAGCAGGTGGGCTAATTGGTTGTTTACCAGGCAGTTAAAAACATCCCGTGTAAATGAGCCCTTGGTCTAGCTGATCAGTGTTCCCCATGAGACAGATAAAGTAGGAAAAACCTATACATTGCAATTCAAAGAACATGTAGTCAGGTATTTTGCCATTTTAGACAGATGGATAAACAAGACCAGGGGTGTCCAAGAAGTTAATCGTGGTCAACCAGTAGAATGTAAAGGCACGGGGAGTTGATCGCAAAGCATTTTTTGTTTGCTTGACTTTATTAACACAACTGTTACTTTATTATTGCTTGCCTTTTTTTATTCAGTTAAGTTTTATTTTTTAAGTATATATGGAATTTATGAAAAAAAATGTATGTTTACCATTTCTATTTTTTGGTAGATCGCTTTGACTTGGTCATTTTGAAAGTAGCTCACAAACCAAGAAATTGGGTCACTGACTGACACAAGGACAGTTCATAAGTAGGCAGAGAACTAGTGCAGCCCTAGTTGGCAACTATATAGCCAGAGGCAGAAAATGTTTGTTGTTGTGCAATACCAGAACACTATGTTATCTTCATCACCTGGATAAATAAAAGTTGAAAGAACACATGTGTGCTTCTGTGTGCACTGAATTCCTTATGAGCTCTCCATGTGTTGTTATTGCTGAAATGCTAACATGCATGTTGCGGGTACACAAAGCACCGCTTGACCACAATGCACTACATTATACCTCACATACTAGTGCATGGGAGACGCATGTGCTAAGGTAAACAAATGCATGCAACAGGACCTTATGCAGCATGGTTGTACCAGGAGGTAACGCTAGCATGCTGTGTCACGCAGCTAGTAGAAAAGGGTCCTAAATTTAACCATGGTTGGTCAAAACCTCTTCCTGTTGGCTTTAGAGATGTGCTCCAGTTTTTGTGAGAAGAAAAAAGAAACTAAGAAAAGTTTAAAGCCATTATGGACATGTCTGTAATTCCTAGATAGAATTTCCCTCCAAAGTTGTTGAGCGCGAGGGGTTGTGCTAGCACCACCTCCATTTAACTTCATGCAGACTGTGACAGTTAGCAGAGGCTGCCAGCTCACTGTCACAGTTTGACAGTAAGCTGCCAAGCCGATCGGCCTGGGCCCCTAGATGCTGTCCGCCGGGTCCCCCTAGCGGCTTAGGCCCGGGAAGGGAGTGCCCTGTCCCCCCCTGGATTGACTCCGTCGGGTCCCCACCAAGGAATGTGCAGGGGGACCCAAAAACGCAATGGAGACATGCTGGCACACGATTAATTGTCACAAAAAATCTAAACGTGTATAGGGGGCTAAAAGGAAAAAATTAACAGCTACCTGGAGTAGAGTGGTAGAGTCTATATTTTGTATTAAAGAAAATTTAAATCTTTAAAAGTTAAAATGAAAGTATTATAAAATATGTGATAAAAAAAGAGAAAAAAAAACAAAATCAAAAGGTGAGTGGAAGAAGAAAAGGTTTTAATAAAAAAAAAAAGAAGCCATATCTCTTTATCCCATGTGAATGCCTAGTGAATGAATGCAATGTGCCCACCTCAAAATCAATGCTAATTAACATACCACATTGCTTGGATATTAGTTGTGTATTTCATATAAAGGTTATGGTGAGTAGAGACTAAAATAATCTGTGCATTACCCAGCAAAACCTTTTTTAAACAGAAGGAATAAAGCTTTCTCATTCCATCGTATATCCCAAATATTAAAGGATTGCTCCTTATTTCAGAAATCTGGGTAGTTCTATGTAATTAATTAATTTTCTTCACACCTCCGGCATTATCTTATCCTGGGCGTTATATATGAATTTATAGCCATCCTTTTACATTAAAGTGTACCTATCATCTTCAATACAACATGATGGCTATATCCACTGTTTTAAGGGAAATATGTAAAAAAAAAAAAAAAAAAGTACTCTATAAACAAAACGTATATTATTCCCTTGCCTCTAGTGACATTTCACCTTGTCGGGCTGTCAAACTCAAGGAGACTTGGGAAGGTGGACGCCACAGTGAAGGTGCCTGCCAGTGTCACTGGAGGTACATGGATTGCCACTTTGGGTGTCAAATTTAAATGTGATAGAGAAGTCTAATGGTTATCTCTGTGAACCGAGTGGGGTTTGCCATATGGAGTCTCTGGACAATTTCGTACTATTGATGACTTGCTTGAATGCTGGAGCGTTAATTGATTTAACAGGAATTTAGGCGCACCAATTTGTGCAGTAGATTCCCGTCGGATGTTTTGGAAGGGGACCCTCAGTCCATATCCAAAGCAATGGAGATCGAACAGGGTTTACCAATATGATGGATCCCGCTCGAGGACAGGGTGACCACAATCAATGACCCGCACAAGATGTGACGCCATTGATTGTACAGGTATTGACCCATGTATGGGGGGCTTCAGCCATATGAGGGTATTGATCTGGCGTTGAAGAGGAAGAACACAAAAAGTAAATTAAGATTGCTTAGGATGGTGGGAACAGGGGAGAAGGAGAAATGAAGGTAAGTATGTTGTTTTTAGGATTGTGAAGCCATTTACCAGGATAAAGATAGCCGACAGGTAAGTGATATGGAAATGTCTATGTAATGTATTTGGGTTTGGGGGTTTTTCAGCACAAAACTGCTTTAATGTTTGTGAAAGCTACTAAGAACAATGAAGAGTTGGCACATTTTTTTTTTGGAGTAAAACAGTAAGTCCATTGTAATTCCCATTGGCCTGTGAATATGACTGGCTGCCTCACTGATCTTTTGTAATAAATTGGTGGCTGAAAAGAGTAGCAAGGTTTTAGCAATATGGAGATCAATTGGAGCCTTTAGAACTCCTAACATTCTTTCATAGTAGAATTATGAAAACGCCTGCATCATGTGAAGACCTGAGTGCCCTTACTTTATACATGTCATCAGCTTTTAATACTCTTTAAGTGAATAGGTCACTTTAAAATCATTACAACTGAAAATACTACTGTATATGTTTTGTCACAGAGACTTATTTATTTTAATTTTCTAGTCTCAGCATATATACAGTCTACTTTAATCTTCTTAATATTTATAAAAACATAAGACTACACTTGGGAAATGCCTAGGGAAAAATACACCAAAACGCTTAAATGAACCAGCTACCCAGATTCTAACTTAATATTTGTCTGAAGAATGCAAATCCTTGCGTGGGACTGGGTTAAGCCTCAAGAGACTGCATAAAACACTTTAAACACAAACAAGCCCATTTATTGGGGCAAAGAGCAAAGTATGAATTGCAATAATCCATAGGAGACAATCCAAAGTCATGTTTCACTATAATGATAATATATGGGTTACTGCCCTTTGCATACCATCACTCCATGCAATGCCAAAGGCTTACCGATATGACTGCTATATGTCACTGCTTATTAAACACAACTAAAGCACTATAAATTGGTTCAATTAATATTGATTTCTGATTAACCAAATATACACCAGTACAAATAAATAGGACATTATTGCATCTGTTTACACAACTCAGAGAAGCCAGCATGCACGGGCATTCATTCTTTTCTGTAATCTTCAGGTTTATCTTTTCATTCCAAAGGATCCTCCACTATGAATAGTTTCATTCATATCTCCACAGCCATTGGCTGCAACCCTGCAGACATCTACATCAACAAGGTAATATTTTAGAACATAAACCTTTATCCTTATTTTCTTATATTTATTAAAAACATTTCCAACTCATTAGCTTGACTGACAAGCATGCACCACCCAATCTGTTCTGCAAAGGCAACACATATGAAATGCTAATTCCAGATCACAAAAGCCAAGTTATACAATAATCTAGATATGGAATCTCAACTTGACAGCGTTTACTGACAGCTTTCATTCAAAACAATCCAGCTGCAAATATTCACTGTTGACATGCTATTTTAAGTATTAAAAAAAGTAATTCAAATCTGAACCTGTAATTTGAAAGTATGGTAACACTAAATCACATAGACATAGATAAAAGAATGTGATGACAAAGCAAAAAAATAAATATAAAATAGAGAATACCCCAAAAGATGCTACATCATTTTTCCTTATCTTTTGTACATCAAATCAATATATATACAAAATATATATATGATAGTTACCCCAAGCGGAATAGAACATGTCCTCTCCATAGAACCAGATACTGAAGACTGAGCTATGTAAGAGGCATCCTCTTAATGTCTGTGATAGGAAAGTATACAAGATAATACTCACGTATAGCAGGAGGGGGACTGGGAGCAGCTTGCTGAAGATGTGCCTGTGCACTGCTTCCTCCGGCTTTAGGAATTAAAGAAAAAAAAGGATGCTGGAAAAAGATGGGATCAAACAGCAGCTAGGAGAATCACACTAACCCCCAACACATAAGGCTGTAAAAACCTGAAACTCATTCTAAACCAGCATGATCAATGGAACGTCGTTCTCCGCTTTTTTTTTTTATCAAACATTGGCATTCTGCTCAGTTACTAGCATAGAATAATTAATGTGCTGAAAGGCAGCCAATTTCCTGTCATGAGGTGGTATTGTGGACCGGCTTTAAAAAATAGCTAGGAGAAAATGCTGAATTTTAAAGCTCTGCTTTTCCTTTTTTTATTAATGTCTGTTTGGGGAAATGTGGAAACCTACTGTATGAGTTGATATGTCTACAAAATAAAAATACATCCCTTCTATAAGGGATCGGCTTTAGGAAGCGTTGCCATGGCAACTGTAGTATTTTTTTTTGGGCGTATCAATAAATTTTTGTCTCAGGTTCACGGCCGTTACACTCTGGTGAATTACTCTAGCGGAACATGTTAAATATAGTAATAAGGTCCGTGTATATACACTAATAGGAAAGAAAAATAAACGGTGACACTTAATGTGCCAGATTACACTGCTTGTAGGTCATCACTTGTCTGTCATGAAGGTTTACCCACTTAAGCCTCATAAATCTACATTGGAGTGCTCATGGATTTTCCCTATGAAAAAGGACGTTCTTTTTAATGAGTCCCCTTTGTGCAGTAATATGGGAGGAATACTTACCTTCCACATCATTTGCAATGCATGAAAATATTGCCTAGTTGCATATTTAAACCAATTCCCCACATGCTAAAATGCACATAAAAAAACTATTTAAACCCCCAAACTATATCATATCTAAAAAATGTCAAAAAATTACCAAAAATATAAGGCTGTCAATTGCCGTTTTCAATCTTACTAAATATTAAATCCATATTTTCAGTAAAACATTCACTTAGTTTTTTTTCAAAACAAAATAATAATTTTTTGGGTTAAAAAAATTAAAGATGAGCTAGTATAGACTAAATAGATAACAAAAAAGGTCATAGGTCAATTAGTATCCACCATTGTCAATGGCTCAAAAAGGATCGGCCAAAAAAACGATCTGCTTACGCCGATTGAATGGGAATCAGTTCCTGCCCACCTGGTACGATCGACCAACAGCAATCAACATGGAACAGAAAATTGATCGAAAAGGTATAGTCATGTCGGTAAATTTTAGTAGATCGTTTACATTTACATATATTTTTGGTTTTCTAGGTGCCCTCTTGTGCCAGAAAGCGTAAATAATGGTTTATGAAAAGGAATTGATCATTTGGAAGGTCGATCACACTGTGTGTGGTTACCATTGATAGATATTCAACTGACTGTATGGCTACCTTTAGAATCATTGACCTTATGTAGCATGCGCAACGGTACCTAATATGTGTAGTGGTACCTAATATACATACATACACATTGTTTATGCATAAAACACACGTTTACCTTTCTATGTGTTTGCATTGGCAAGCAAAGGGGCATTTAAAACATTAAAAAATGCTTACAAGTATCACAGTTGACCTGGTATGAGCCCCAAGTAGTTCCTATGTAAAATGTTAAAGGAAACAGCAATACAAGCTGTCAGTCAGCTGGTGAGGAGCATGCTGTTTGGAAAAGAAAGCAAAAAAGCACAGTAATGAAGCCATAACTGTGCGATACCTGTCAAGTTTTCTATCACTGACTAAGGGAAAGTGACATTACTGATTTCACTTCCGGTATCAGGAGGTTAACCTTCTGTCCCTTCTATAAGCTGGCTTACTTAGGAGGGAGAGGGCGTTACTCTGCCTCCTAACTTACCACTCCTCACATCATCTGCACAAGCGGGGTGGTAACAAGTCACACCCCATCCCTCCTAAATTACCCCGATTTCAAAATCCTGGCAAAATTCAGGGATCTACGTTATTGAAATCAGAATTTGGCGGGGAAAGTCGCTTAAGGCAAATCTATAGTGAAGAAGTGGGGGCTTTATCTTACGGCAGTATCGTAATTAATCACTAGATGACAAAATATATATATATTTTTATTGCTAAAAATATATCTCAGAAGATTTAGGAAGGGAGCATCACCATATAAGGGACTTCTCCCTTCCCAAGTCTCTCTGCGGAACGTCATCGGAGGGGAGCACCAATGCTGAACAATGCATAATTACTGATTACAGACAAGGTTTTTTTTATGTATTAAATTTTTTTTAGATATATATGGGTTTGACTGCAAGAGACATGAATTACAATTGTCGAGTGCTTTACTCACTCCACTTTAACCTGCATTTGTGACCCACAATTTTACCAATAGTCTGAAAAAAACCTAAAGGTCCCCATACACGGGTTGATTCCAGTTCAATCGATGTCCCGCATGATAGATGACATAATGCTGAGCGCGTTCATGTCCATCAAATGTGTGGGACATTGATTGCTGCCACTCTGCCTTTGAGTGGGTCATCAAGTGAATGGGTATCGACCAGTGTATGGGGACCTTAAGTGCTCGTGGATTATAACCTGTAAAAAAATTGACAGCTGACAAATTAAGAAATGACAGTTGTTGGTCACACAGAACCAATACATGAAAATTTAATGAGTTGCACGAAAGTAAACGGAAACACCACCTTTCAAAGAAGGTGTTAACTAAAGTCCTGCAGCAGTCCATTCTACCTCTCTGCCTCACAATGCATCTTAGCGATGGAATTCAATTGCATATGAGATGTTGTTACAAATTGAAATGCTTTTTTAATATCCCCTTTTTTATTTAAATGTTAACCATTATCAACCCATATCAACAGTCTGGACATTAGACTACCAGCAAAATAAATGAGACTAAATGATTACATTTTGAAAAACCTGATATACAATATAGAACTAAAGAATGATAATAACTGTAGACATCCACACACTCATGGAGACTGTGGCAAGAGAGGATTATATTTAATACGATATGATAAAGCAGCTCATATCTGAAAAGGATTGCTGACCTAACAACACAAGAAACATGAAGCAGTGAGTAAACCATTCAGTCTGAGCTCTCGCTGTGGTCACTCCTTGGGTGCAAACATAATCCGTCACTTCTGTTTTGATGCTGGAAGTTGAAATGCGCTAATCCTTCAATGAATGATTTCCAATACATACTAATAAGTAGTTTTTAAAGATGAAATGTGGAAATGCAGCCTGAAAACGATATAGGTAGCTACGTAATCTCTGATTTGACATTTTTGTAAAAGGTATCTCCCAAAAGCATAGTGTTGTTTGTGAATTGTGTTTTTCATGCTTATGATTAAGTTCATTTATGTTTTGCAATAGGAGACAGATATCACATAATTGATCTTATTTTGACATTACATTGAGAATGTAAGCGTGTCCTTTGGAAGATACAACATGTATAGAAAAAAACTAGAATCACTCATTACCTTGTGCTAATTTGCATATTTTTCAGGACCACACCAAGAGACATCTGATATAGATCGCGGAGCTGAAAAGACCTACAGTATATTAACTCAAGGGACCTTTCTTTTTTCATTTTGATTAGTTTGGAGATCATTTTGATCTAGCACAGTGGACCCTTGAGATACGAAAGATGATGGGTAGTTGCGCACAACCTTCAGCAGTGATTACACAGCTATAGTGATAAC
>CM070036.1:105263836-105290200 GCA_036250615.1 Ptychadena robeensis
TCCACATTTTTTAACCATTCGTTGTACTAGGTTGTGCGCCTCTGTCCTTGTTCTTATTTGACCCTTGAGATACAACTGGCTGGAGATACAACTCGACTCGAGATCCAACCCAAATTTTTTCGGGGATATACAAAGTTTTATTTATGACCGGAATATGTTTCTGCTTTTCAGGCGCCCTCTTGTGGCAGAAAACAATAATGACGCTTTAAAGCATAGACTTCAGTACAGCCTGTACAAACTCTATTGTCTAAGAGTTGCACCGAAGAACCAGATGCTTGCCTCTGAGCCTAGATATATGGCCATACACAGGGGTGTAAGCAAGGACCCCATAGGTGTCTAGGAATTTCCCTCTGTGCTGAGGACGAGCAGTGCATCATGGCCCCAAAAAAGGTAGGACAGATGGAAAAAAGAGAGATAAGAGTGCAATTACAATTGAGCAGAAGAAATAGTCTTAAATTGTTGTTTCTGGTTGGCTAGGAATGTGTTATACCTTTGTTTGCTATAAAAGTAAGAATATTATTAGTGTTATTTGTATGTTACACATATTTTATATATTTCCCAAGTAAAAATGGTTTTGACTTACAGCCAACACTTTGTAACTAATAACCTTCATAAGTCAAGGGTACTACTACCGAATGTCAGTGGATATTATTGATTTCCTTACAGTAACTGACTTACTGCCCTAATTTAAAGTTTTCATCATGTTTCCCTGTATTAAGTTTTCTCAAACCCCAATAAAGGCTCCACCATCTAAACAACTACTCCAGTTACTTTGTCATGCACAAGCAGTAAACAACTGTATTTTCCTGAATTGAATACTTAGATAATTTCAGGGTACACAAAAGGAAACGATGATAATGAACTTATCCTTATTTCTAGAAAACAAAATTGAATCAATATTGTTGACTGAATGGAATTATGGTGCCTTAAAAGTCCCCACTAGGACTGGGCCTAGTGTTACTACTCCAGGTTAGGTCCTGTTCATACAGGTCCTTTTCTAGTATATACAACCATAAATGTCTTTTTTCTGATTGAACCAGATTTTTTTCCTCGAGTTTTGCCATACTTATGCTCTCCTTCCCAAATAGCAAAGCACTGGGTAAAACAAAATCTGCCCATGACAAGCTAAGGCACAATTTACACGTGCACATAACGTGATGTTTTTTATGGGTTGGAAAAAGGCCAACGGGTTTGGAAAATCATTCAGGTCTGTGACAGTGGTTAAAAAACGCCTAATCTTGCATGTGGATGGTAATTCAGATGTTTACTGGCCTCTTTGACTTTGATGTGAAAGCTCTGCGAAAGCCTCTCAGCACCTTTGAAAGCTTTCAGGCGTTCTTTGAGTAGTAAGCATCCTGGTGTGAACATTTCCACCCAAAACCACTCCCTAAACCCTTTTCTAGCCCTCCACTGTTGTTTCTTAACCTCCCTAGCACTATGCCCGAAGCCAGTTCGTGCAAAATGACGCTGCAATTAGCAATATGCACGAACTGGCTTCGTGCACGCAGTGGGAGCTTACCTGAGCCGGCTGCAGCATCCAGCGATGTCTTTGTCAGCTCCTTCCTTCTTGCCGAGTGACATCACGGAGGCGGGACCCGGATTTTAAGGTACATTTTCTTTTCATTTTTAATTTTTTTTTTCTTTTGAACTGGATAAGATAAATTTCTTTATCTGATCCAATTCATAGAGCATAGCGTCTATGGCCAGTTTAACCTCCCTAGCGTTACGCCCAAAGCAAGTACGGGGCAGTTTGATCGTGAACCGCTGGTTCTTGTGTGCCTACCGCATTTCTACAGAGCTGCAGGCATACAGAGCCTTTTCGGCCCTGTGTCTTTGGCATCATCGATGACGCCGATGGGGACGGAAAGGCAAAACACTGTATCACTTTTGACAGATCTGGGCCTCAGTGAACCGCCAGGGAGGTTAAGCATTGACATTATTGTAGTAAATGACAGTGGCAAAAGCCTAATTAACTAAATAAATGCTTCCAGCCACAAGATGCCAAATGCAGAGCGATAAATGACAAATTTATAAACTGAGCCTAAAGGCTGCCATACACGGGTCGGATTTGCACCGGATTCCGGCCCGATCGATTCCGGGCGCGTGCACGCGAAACGATCGGGCCGGAATCCCGTGCAGCCCACCTTGTCCGTCCGATCGGGTCCGACCGATCGGGGGCTCAGAATCGGATCCGCCAGAGAACCAACATGTTGGTCTTTCGGGTCCGATTCTGCCCAGATCAGCGGGAGTTGCATTCCGGGAGGGGATCAATCGGACACGGATCCGGCAGGACAAGGTGGTATGCAGCGATCGGATTCCTTAATTGGCCGCTCGATCGGACCTCCGATTCCCGCTGAGATCGCCGGAATCGATCGGATGGGTGATCGAGCGGACATGGAATCCGACACGTGTATGGCTAGCTTAAAGACTTGTGGATCAGCATTGGCAAAGATATTTACCACATCCCTTGTAATATTTTTCCATTTTATTTTTCACGTCTTAGGGTTTGTGTCCACTGCTTCTTTGCGTCTACTCTGCATTGTCAGATGAAGATTAATAGACGTGTCTGTAGCACCCAATGCTGTTTGGGCGCTGCCTTTTCGGGTCTTTGTTATGATGAATTAATAGGGCACACTCCCACCTAAGCTGCAGACAAACTTTGGGACAAGGATTGCAAGCCATGGCTTTTTGCTCATAATGGAGCTAGTCAAATAACAATACATTTCTTCTTGAATTCTTCCTAATGAATATGTGACACCTGGTTGTTTGCTATTGACAACAAGTGTGCTATTGTTTGCGTAAATCCACAAAGCAAAGCCCTGTTAGTAGTATTTAGGGACAGGTTTGGGAAACACTGCATTTAAAAAAAGTTAATTTGCTTTAGCTCATGTTGCTCATATTTTTTTTTCATGTATCAATAACGTTATCTGCGGTTTCTTGTAACAATGTGCTTTTCTCACGTTTAAAAATAAATGTTAAGTTTCATGAAGCTATGCAATCCATATGTCACCAGCAGAAAACAAGTTGTCAGGATTCAAATTAATCTGCTAAATGGAAACAGATGGTCTGAGAATTTAATGATCAAAAGTTATTAGGATAAAAAAGAGCAAGTGATAGTTATCGGAAGAAGAAAAGAAAACAAGATAAACAAACAGTGAATACATTACATTACATTCCTACTGCACATTGTGCCATTGGCCGTGCATAGGAAGGTCTCTCATCTGTCTCCATAATATCACACCATTGGTTTGAACAGCTATAGTACACAGTAACCATACATGTTTTCTCTCCTTGGTCTATATTATATGTTTTTGTAAGGACCATTCAGCATTATTATTTAGCAGTCCCTTGTACTGAAAAAATAAAGGACAATTCCCATTGGTCTGCAGAATCAAAGGTGGAAACATTGAAGCCACCTCATCTCATGTGAAACACAAGCTTATGACATTGCTCCTTGGTGGTGCCTAAAACCCTGCTCAAAGTGCACATTAATGAGTTTACTGATAGTTGTTATCGCTAATAAATTCTCAGTTTCACTGGCGCATACAGATAGCTTCTTTTTATCTATTGAACAAGTTTCTTACAAGCTACAGGCATCGAGCCAAGTGTTTCTCTCTCATCTACTGTACTCACAAAGAAGATTAATGGAGATATTGACTAAAAGTTTCTAATGCAACATTCTAACTATTTAAAGCATTGTTATTTTTACTAGATATAAATGTAACTAGTGGGAATAGAAATGTGGGTGCTGCTACAGCTGAAAGCAGAAGGGTCTTGGATTGTAAAAGTAGGATGCCAAGACACTGCCAACATACCAGAGCATGGGGAGAGAGGATGGCACAGCAATGCAGGATATGGTACCCTGTAGCTATAAAGTTTACAGAAGGGCGGGGGTTCTACTGCATGAGTAATAATATTTTTGCCCAGGCATTAGCTTAACCCCCCCCCTAGC
The DNA here is from genome assembly GCA_036250615.1 of Ptychadena robeensis. NCBI lineage: Eukaryota > Metazoa > Chordata > Amphibia > Anura > Ptychadenidae > Ptychadena > Ptychadena robeensis. The sequence goes on from CM070036.1 coordinate 105,267,789, forward strand.
GCTTCTGACGGCTCCATCTCGTCCTGCACTTTCTTGTCTTGTATTACAGTTGACGAGATGGAGCCGTCCAGCTAAGCTCAGATCCCCGCAGCAGCACATTCTGCTCTGTGCTGTTCTTTACTGAAGCAAGCCGGCGATATCACCCCTCTCCCAGCCCAATTTGCATATGAATGTCCCGCGGCCCCCTGCACCCCGGGGAGGGGGGGCCGCGGGACATTCATATGCAAATGTGGCTATCTTCAAAGAGCACACCTGGAATATCACCCCAATTGTCATTCCAGATGTGCTCTTTGAAGTTAACCCTTTCAGAGGGTGCCAAATGCCATTGTATTGGATACAGTGATACCTGTATCCAATACAATTCAAAGTAAAACAAAAACAAAACACATTTCCAATTGTAATAAAAATGTTATTATGAACAAACTTAATTACTGTTTTGAAATCTTTCATACCAAATTATTCAATAGAATTTATCTTCAAATGATACATTTTATAATTTTTTTTAATGTACTTTTTTATAATAATTGTGTATTATATTCAGGATGTCTACTGGACCATTATACGGACATATATGAGTCATATATACGGAGTCAATGGTGCACTTTTGGTACAGAAATCTGGACCTTGCAAGAGCACTAGGGAGGTTAAAACAGATATTATTTGTACTTTTCTATATACAGTACATATAATACACCTTTGATAACCAATGCAGAAACCCTTTGTACATGACTCTCATTGAGTCATAAAGGTAAGAAAGGGGTGATAGCCCAAGGATTGTCAGCAATGGTAGATCCCATATGTATGTCTTGAAAAACCTACTTTTTTTTATGTAGCCCCCAAACTCGTGAATAGGTATGTGTTTTACCTTTTCATAACATGAAAGGTTAGGATTGGATATACTATTGTATGTGCAGGGCCCCCATAGAGCAGGGTAGTCAAACTCCGGCCTGGGGACATATCTGTCTCGCAGTGTAATTATATTTGGCCCTCAAGATTGTTTTTAAAATGTTCTTGAATGTGTACCAGATTCCATATTCATTTTTATTCCTATATAATAAGGTTCATCATTATATCTGATGTAAAGAAAAAACTTCCTCAATTGTAGATATTTCTTCAATAAATATCAAGGTTGACCTGTGACTTTGTGCAAGTTTAACCATTTTGTCCCATCACCCTGCACCATTTAATATCAATGATATTCCAGCAGAAGTATATTAAAATATTGATTGCTGCCACAGCTAGATTTGAAATGCAGTAAGAAGACTATGACCAAGGTAGGTGACATGCAAAAGGTGGACACATAACTGATTCTGATTGTCCCTGCTTTTCACATTTCTAAACATATTATAATTTAAATCTTGCGATGTTTAAAGATGTCAGTGTATTCTTAGTCAGCACCTATAGGATTTGATGAGGAATGGGCTTGAAGCAGCTTGTCATGCCCACCAACCACTCCGCACCACATGCGTACATTAAACCAAAGATTGAAAACAAACAGTGCTTTGATAAAATATGGTTTAAGGGAGATTAAGTTTCTAAAGATACTTTTTTTTGTTAGATTAGATGTTAGATAATGACGTTGTACTTAAGCTGGGGAGAAAAATACATAGCTGGAAGAGCAGTGGCAGACAGCAAAGACTAGTTGGGCTGGGCATAGACTGGTCGTTTTGTTGCTGATTTCCCGGCAGATCAACCCTGCGTGATGACGTCATCACGCACAGCCACCAGTGCTGAGAATCACCAGACATCCTTTGTATGCCGGCCTAAGTAATGTGATCGGCCGGGAATTTTCCGGCATGTCACCGCGCAGTCCGACATGTGGCAGATTGCTGGTCGTGACTGGTGGGCACACCTAATTTTTGGCTAACAGCCGAATCAATCGGCCGAAAAATCAGGCAGTGATCTGGCCAGCTTTAATCATGCACTGTATACAAAACTTCAATGGTGCAATTTCATCATTGAAATGATCTATCAAGCGGCCTCCAGTGGCCACTCACGTCAATACATTAACCCACAGAAGCCAGGCAGCTAAATATGGAATCTTTCATATGGTTCCAGGAAGCAAAAGTTAGTACATGTTTTTAGAATTGTGAAGCTTCTCCACCATTGTGCTGGCTCAAAGGTAAGTAAAAATGAAATGTTTTATATATTTGCTTTATTTTCAGTATACATTGGTTTTAAGAGCTTCAAGACATCTTCATAAACCAGACCTTTTTCAATTTATTGTATGTTTAACTTTATTTGTTTTGAGGGAGTGAGCAGCACTGAATTAGAAGGAGATATCCATGTGATTTATAGTAGTCCAAATTGTTAGAAGATAATTGTATTTGGATTGATGACAAAGTCAATTTATGTGATGTCTGTGAGCCCTCAAATAAATAGTAATAACCTACAAAATACTGACTGGGTTGGATATCCTACAGCAATAATTCTACCATGCAATAACTGCTAGAATTCCACACGGAGATACAGCATACTGTATATCATTCAGATACATAGCTGTTAGTCATATAAAAAGAGTAAGCACTAGAGATTGTTCCGATATTGTACATGGGATCTCAGAAAGTGGAGTAGCTGAGCATTACAACGCCTACACAGCACCCAGGCAACAAGAGCAGACATTTTTACATGCTGAAGGCTTGGAGTGGGTAGTGACTAAAAAGAGATTTAAAAGATGCCCACACAGCAGACTGTAAAATTCTGTCCACTCATTATAGAATGAACTAACAAGCTTAGTCTCTAGAAGCCACTGCTAAATAAACTGAACATAAAGATCACAGCCTCAACCCGCAAATCTCCTCCTACAGTAACTCTTTGAATGTCATGTCCTTAGTGAAGTACGAGTTCAGCAAGAATGCATTTTTTGCAAACTAATGATCTAAAGGATGATGATTTTAATAAGCATGAAACACTTGACTGGGTTGCTTCTCTTCTTAAGATCTGTACACACTTAAAATTTTGGTCATAAGAAACAAATGTTTTTGATTGTTCCCAACAACTAGAGAAAGAAAACTTACTGCGCTTGTTCTGTAATGTGGAGAGGATGAGCATCTGCCCCCCTAGAAAAAAGTGTCAGGCAGAGCGCTTGATAGATCAGTCCAACAACCAGTCGATCAATCAACAACCTTAACTAACACCAAGATAAGTCAGATATTCAGACGAGACGATCACAATAGATAGCCTTAACTATGTGATGTGTGTACAAGGCTTTCCAATGGCAAATGCCAATGACAGCCTCCACCACTGGACCTACCCACCGACAGGGACACGCTAGTACCTATATACATCGTTACTACAAAAAATTACCTTAACTATCCTTACATAAGTATGAACAAATAAACACTGCTGGTTGTTGTCTTGGTTGGTCCTGCTCTCGGTTGGGTTTGTGGCCTCCCGTTCTTGGCCCTGTGCGTGGCAGTGACTGGTAGAAGTAGGCCGTTGTCCTCCGTTCTAGGCCTCGAGCCGCTAATTTTTAATCAGAATTTGGTGTGTTTTCAACTCCATACAATGTTACAGTGAATAAGGATATCCCCCTGAGGAAGTAACTACACGAAACGCGCGTTGGGGCCAGTCCTGACTGGTTCAGGAACTGTATCCTATTCTGCTGCTCTTTGACCACCTATTTTTGAACGCTTTAACTGCGATTGTGTCTATTATACATGAATATGAGTTGTTGTATTGCCACCATACTGTATTCTCACCCAATCTGGGAATTGTTCTTGTTTTTAATCATGTGCTATGTTCATTAAAATTGTTTAAATTGTTAAACTCCCTAAATGAAACTCTATTACCTGGTTACATACCTCCTTTGACCGCTAAAGTCCCCTTGCCCCAGAGGTAACTCAGGGGGAACCCAACTTGGAAGAGACTGGCTACTTAGATGCCTCTTCTCTCCCATGTTTCTGTATATATAAGGCTTTCCAATGGTTGGTCAATAATGCGCTGTTGCAACCACCTAGGAATCATTACCTCATGGCAGGCTTTCGGGCAGTCACCCACAGACTCATTCACCCACATAATGTGTCAAATTGTTGCACAAAGTGATGTGGTTTCAATTTGAGGACAGTTGCCAAGAGCCAGCCACCATAAAAACCAACCATCTTAATGAAGTCTTAAAATAAATAAAAAATATAATGACTTTTTGCCTGATGTTCTGTATGAATGGGCAGGAATCGATTCCCATTTGATCAGTGTAAATATTTTTTTGGGTTGACAGAAATATCGAATCGTGTATGGCTACTTTTAGTCTCACCGAGTAGTAAACAAAGTTGGAAGCGGGCTACGCAGAGTAGGGCCAGGTAATAAGACAGGTGTAATGGCAAAACAACATCAGGGTTGAAAAAACGAGCAGTTCCAGTTTCTGAAATCTTTTAGACGAGGCCTACCTTATCATCATCTGTTCCATCCTTAAATGAAGGATTAAATGCAGATAACGTGAGACCTTCAAGTCCGACAGCTAACCCTTTACCCATAAACTTCGGTTTATGTGGACCTCTGTAAAGTTGCATTGATTCATTTGTTAGCCATACAGGAGGTGGATTTTAATACCACAGGTTCGCCAGGTTCAAAGTTAACCTGCCTTTCAATTAACTGCAATACATTACCTGTTATATTTTCCATATCAATTATGCTGTCATGGAGGTTAATATCCTAGGCCTAAGCTGTACATACAACTTTAAATTCTGTCATGAATAATTCTCTTTCCTGAAGGTAAATAGGCTTTATTTGGAAGTGGGCACCCATCATTTATATTATTGCTATAGGCTCATCAGTGTATAAATTTTTTACCTATATATATTTTTTTACTTAGCCATTACTGACATATAATACAATAAGATTAAGAAAACATTTAATTTGCTAGGCAATTTTTAATGATTTGTTACAAATTTAATTAAAATTTTGCCTGGAGTTCTACCCTTACCTTGTAATAACAATGACATCAGGATCAGTATGTAGAAACAGGGAATAAGTAGCCTTGGAATCTGATGCAGGTGAAGTCGAGTAGAATGCTCAGGGCCGCCGTCAGGGGGGGACAGGGGGGACTCCCGTCCCGGGCCCGGGCAGCTAGGGGGGCCCGACGGTCAGCACGTGGGGGCCCCGGCGTGCTGACTGATAGGTACAGCAGCCTCTGCTCACTGTACCTCTGCCTCTGCACAGCCCGGACTGCCACTACTGTGTGCGATGCGCTGCCGGCAGTCCGGGCTGTGAAGAGGCAGAGGTACAGTGAGCAGAGGCTGCTGTACCTATCAGTCAGCACGCCGGGGTTAAGGTGAATTTTTCTGGTAGCACCCCCGCTCAACAAGTCCTTCCACGGGGCCCGGACATTTTTGCTGTACCGGGCCCCATGATTTCTGACGGCTGCCCTGAGAATGCTTATGACTTTTGTGCCATCTGCAACTGCAGATACAATAAATAACCAGTGGAGCTTGAAGATGAATATTAAAACTCTTCCAAGAAGGCTATAAAATGTGATACAGTGCAAGTAAAATATCTATCAAAATGCATTTTGGGCATCTTTCAGGTGGTTGCAGATTAGTGAAAAATAGTGTAAATAGCATGGCCCCCCTCCAGTTCATACAAGATCACTGCTAGGCATAAAACCAAGCAAAGACTGGTAAAGGGGTCAGCTAATAAGGGTGGCCTGCTCCTCTCCAGACAATACAAGACCCTGTGATAGACCTGGACACCCAGGAAGGGGGGACAAGTGTGCTACAAACTAGGTCAGATGCCATACTTCTATGACATTGAACTGATTGATCCAGAATCTCAGAAAAGTTTCCTAGAAATTAAACAACAACATTTAATGTATTGCACAATCCTGTGTGAGCCTGGTTTGCAAAATATCATTTTTATTATTAGGCATTCTTGATTGGGTTTTGATCATGAAGAACACATTTTTGGGTTGAACAAAAATCTAGAATTTAGATTGTTAGATGGATACTAAGAAAGCGAAATTCGCTAAGGGGTAAGGTGTGTCAGTCTCATGGGTGAGATTGAAATGTGCCCTAGCCAGGAAAATCGCTGAGAAGATTAATCCTAGTTTTTGGGTGAATAATTACACCCCGGTCCCTGAGAAGCGGGACCACTAAATCTGGCAATTGCGGGCATTGAAGGGTCTATATTGATTAAAAGGTCTTTATTTTATAGTATCAAGGACCATAACAATTTGCAATTTAAAATTTTAAAATAGGAGGTTTGACATACTGGGACCGCACATGGTCCGAATAATTTATCAACAACTATAAAAACGTTAAAGAAGATTAGGATGTTACAGATACATCTACAATTTAATTACGACAATTTTCCAATGGTCTGCTGTTTCTCCGAAGCGTTTCGCCCCATGGGCTTCATCAGGGAGGTGTTCAGAGCATTGGTCTGGACAGAAAATTGTATATGTCAATTACAGTAATCAATATAAGAACAGCATATATAGTCACTAGTGATGGCCGAACTGCCCGCAAGGCAGACAGTTCGGCCGCGAACAAGCATGTTCGGCCTCCTTCTCGCCAGCAGGCAGTACGGGTGTTTGACCCGCCCTGTTCGCCGGCGAGAAGGAGCCCACTATTCTTCCTCCGGTGGGATCAGGAGCAGCGAGATCCCGCCGCAGGAAGAATCTTTTCACTGAAGACCGGGTAGAGAACCCGGTCTTTCAGTGAAAAACCGTCTCGCAAACCCGGATGGGACGTCAGTGACGTCACATCCGGTTAGCACACCAGGAACTATGCGTTCCAGGTGCCGGATGTGACGTCACTGTCGTCACATCCGGGTTCTCCGATTCAAATTCCCCGCCTAGAGGTCCACGAAAGGGCGGACGGCGGACTTTTTTAAAAGTCCGCTCCATCACAGAATCGGCCATCACTAATAGTCACATATTTAGGTACCGACATGCAACCAAAAAATAACCACATGTAAAACAGTATAGTTCAAAAAAGCCACCTATTATCTAATACAATTCAAAATTCCCCGATAATAGTATCGTTGTAAAAACATATCAATGGGCATATTCAACCAGTGCTAGTGGTCCAATGCACTATGTTAGCCGATTGTCAACACTAAAGTGTGTGGGTAGTCACAATTGGTAATGTATTATATCTTGCAATATAAGTGTCAAATATCAGGAATAATATTAAATATGCGGTATAGTGACTGATAGGAACAAAGATTTAAGCATCAAGATTGACCTTTATATTCACAGTTGAGGTAAGCATAAAGGACATATATATCAACTTTGTAGAAAAAGCCGGGGACGTGGCAGGCACAGGCCGGCCAGATGTTCCCTTTATAAAGCAGCTCCAACCTCACGTGCCAGGAGAGGCTTCAATACCTCGTCTGTTGAATACAAGTGAATCTGGAATTACAAGGAGGAGTCAGAGCGCCCGCACGTGTGTCACACCTGAAGAAAGTTTGGGCCCCCAGAAGAGACTGGGCGTTCATGGCCGCCTACCTGAAGGCAGGAGGCGTCAGGAACGTCTGTGGAGAGATGCCGCAGAAGAGTGGGGCCGTTGTAATCTGTCCTCCAAGTCCTGTTGCTATTTGATAAGGGAAGAAGAAAGAGTGAATGGATAAACTAGTGACCATAGGATATGTATGAAACAGACAGAAGGAGAACAGAATGGACAGTCAAGGAGTAAAGAGTCAGGGAGAAAGGAACCAGAGCCAGCCAAGGTTGCACAAAGAGAAACACCAGGAAGAGGGGAAAAGGAATGTCTGACTAACTCACCAAGGGAAGTAGTGTGTGGGGGCCCCCACCATCTCCAAGCATGCCAGCAGTAACAGACTGACTGAGACAACTCCCTCCATTCTAAGCCACTTGTAATCACCCCAAATAGTGGACAGGAGCCACAGCTGTAATGGGGTCGGAGAACGAGGGGGGAGGAGTGGGACACCTAGGAGCAGGGTCCCACTGCCCTATGGAGGACACTGATGGAATGAGTGTACCTACATCGCCCAAGTGTTCATCCCCTGCCGTGAAGGAGACAGTCCTACATTGGGTAGGCTGTTTGGGTACCTGCTGATCCTGCCAGTGACAATACTGCAACGGGGCCACGGGCGCGCCTAGCGGCCAGCTCATGGGAGCACACCGAGTCAGCTCTTCCCCAGCCCTGCCCCAGTGGAAAGGGTATCGCGGTGCGTGGAGTGACCCTCCAGTCCTGCCCCCAGTAGGAGGGATGAAACGGCGCCAGCTTGGCTGGAGCGCAGCTGGTCTCCAAACCTCGCTGTTCCAAGCATCACAGGTGGAAGTGGATTGGAGGGCAGGTGCGCTCCAAGCCACCCTAACACCCCCCCCTCCCTGCACCTATCGTGGTCAGCGGGGGGTGAGGAGAAAAGCCTCACTCGTCCCGCCCAGCTCAAGGAGGCAGGGCCCGGGTGGGAAGTATTCACACCTGAACCCTAAGGGAGGGATTCACCAGATGGTATGGGGAAGGTACCCTCAGCCTAGAGACGAGTGGGTGGTGGATAGATAGTCCACCCGAAGGGAACACTAGCCGGTCAGTACAGCCTAAGCCCTAATAATCAAAAAATACATACATTAGGGATATCAAAAAGGGGTTATAATTGTTGATGAAATGGGGATATAATAATATGGGAATAATTCATATAATTGAAAATCAAATAAAGATATGAAACAATAATGATGTAAGTAGTAATAATCTAAATATCTGGATAAGTAGATAAATGAATAAGTCGACAGTAGTCTCTATTAATAACTGCTAACATATGGCAGATAGTCCCAGCCGCACTGGTTGGCATGTACAAAGACCAAAACTTGTGGTCTAAAAATGCAGTTTGAACGAGCAAATACATATTTGAAATGAAAAAATTCAGTAGTACATAAATACATGGATAGGTGGATACTAAGGTCTTAGAACAGGTTGGTAAATTTTTATCTGTCGTTGGAATTGCGAATGTATTTTCATTCGATATCGGCGATGAACGAGACAACACACAGGTACATGTTATGACACAGGAGGAGCTGAGGATCCTGCCCAAATTGTGATACAATAATATTATACAGTAAATAAGAATAGTATTCCATACACTGAAATCAATGTTCCTTCCACTGACATCATTGGCAAGGCACTATTCCTCCCAAATTCACGAAAGAAGGGGCACTATGCCTCCCACTGATATCAATGATAAGGCAATATTCTATCCCTCTGACATTCTATCCCTGTCAGGTAATGGGGTGGAGGGGACACTGGTAGCCAACTCACCACATCCGGTATATACATTTATAAAAAGAAGAAGGGGGGGAACTAGGCCCCAAAGTGTGGCCAACCCTAAATGGACTTTAATGGTGAGTATATATACAGCGAGTTCCAGTCAGGGGATTGACATTTTACTATTTATTAGCACATCTTGAAACAATCAAAATACACGATATTGGTATTGCACAATACGTCAAATACACAGATCAGTGGCCTTAGCGATCAAGAGCATTAGATCTCCCCACATTCATACACAGCAGTTTAAAATACATCACAAATCCTGGTGATCCAGCGATTAAAAAGTCCTATAGGGTCAACTCCAAGCATTCCGACGCGTTTCTTCCCATTATTGGGACTTCATCAGGGATTTGTTGGAGGTAGTTTACCTAGAAATCATCAAGATAAAATGTCAGCATTCTTACAGTATATTTATCTACGTGTGGGTTTCGCCTTAGCTCAGTTATTCCACTCAATCAGTATAATGATCTATTATCAATAAAACCTTTGTTTACTACTTTGTTACAAGTTTATTACATTTTTTGTCAGTGCATTATATTAGATATACGGGAAGCCCAAGACCATGTATAATATGTGACCGCCCTTCCCCCCATGATAGTGTCCCCTTGATGGAACCCTCACGCCAGGTGCTGGAGACCCACTAGGTCAGCCTTTGATCCCTGAGGGGGAGGATCTGGAAGGCACGGCAACCCGCTCACTCACCTATGGCATGGAATAAAAGAACTACTGGTAAGCTAAAACAATTTTATTTTTGTGTGTTGAAAACACACACACCCTACTAGGAATTAAATATTTGGGAATGACTATAAAGGAACATAATAAGCTTGACACATCTTGAAACGGTTGGTGCCGAACTTGGGCTTCCCGTATATCTAATATAATGCACTGACAAAAAATTTAATAAACTTGTAACAAAGTAGTAAACAAAGGTTTTACCATTTTACCATACCATTATACTGATTGAGTGGAATAACTGAGCTAAGCGAAACCCACACGTAGATAGATATATTGTAAGAATGCTGACATTTTATCTTGATGATTTCTAGGTAAACTACCTCCAACAAATCCCTGATGAAGTCCCAATAATGGTAAGAAACGCGTCGGAACGCTTGGAGTTGACCCTATAGGACTTTTTAATCGCTGGATCACCAGGATTTGTGATGTATTTTAAACTGCTGTGTATGAATGTGGGGAGATCTAATGCTCTTGATCGCTAAGGCGACACCACTGATCTGTGTATTTGAAGTATTGTGGAATACCAATATCGTGTATTTTGATTGTTTCAAGATGTGCTAATAAATAGTAAAATGTCAATCCCCTGACTGGAACTCGCTGTATATATACTCACCATTAAAGTCCATTTAGGGTTGGCCACCCTTTGGGGCCTAGTTCCCCCCCCTTCTTCTTTTTATAGACATTCTATCCCAATGACATTCAGGATTATCGCATTACATTTTTTAAAATCTTTTCTTTTGTAAGATCATCTCAATAATAGAGTGTTTGCCACGAGGGACAAAAAGTACATGAGGTGAGTTTGGTGTGCTTTGAGGGGTATCAGTCATTTCAGGTGAACTGGCTATCCATAGTATCGTAATTTTGAAGAATTGGAAAATTTCCACCCAAATTTGATATCATTTTAGAGGTCTTCTTTCTTTCATGTGGTGACAATTTATTGCCAGGTTCAATTTCTTTTTTTATTCATGTTGTAGGTGTCTATACCCTTGAGAGATACTTATCTTTCACTTCACTGATTCTTTGAGTCAAAGAAGGTCAAGGAACAATGAACCTTCTGGCAATACAGTCTATTTCCTGCACGCGACTCTGGGCCGTGTGATGTTTCCTGACGTCTCTTGAATTACAACTCCTGGTATAACTGATGCTGCCGACTTTCTCTTGGAAAACATATTTATTTTGTTTAATGAAAAACAAGATTACAGCTTACTTCTGTTGTCTAGGACATTAAACAGTTCTTTCTCTGCACGTTTCTTTTGTTAAATTTTGTTTGCAGCGGTGAAATTGGTGTTCTGTTTACATGGTGGATTGCAAACCCAGAGCTGAAAATGTGCACTAGCCAGCAAAAATGGACCCAGTCATTGAAACGGAATTCATTTAAGGGGATAGTGGCTATGATAGTTAAACGTATTTTTTATTTTATGTACCGTATATAAGTATAAAAATAATGTACTTATACTCGAGTCAAGAGATGACAATCACAAAGCCCCTAAACAGGGTATAAGCTCTGTGGGAGATATATGAATGGGTTGTGGGAACATTTAAAAAAAACATATACCATATTTTTCAGACCATAAGAGCAGGAAAACAAGAAAAAATATTTGAAGTGTTCGAACATTAATCTCAAATGAAAAGATCCAATGCAATATCAATTTCAGCCACTTGATCAGTGATGGCGAACCCTTAAGAGACTGAGTGCCCAAACTGAAACCCAAACCCCATGGCAATTTAAACCTGAATTCTGAACAACTTTACACACACAAAACATGTAAACACACACTCTACTATCTTATAAGATAGAATAGGTGAGGGAGTGGTGCTGTGTGCAATCAGAAGAGAGCGGAAGAGAACTGATAACATTGAGAGCCAATAAGCTGCAGTTCTTTCCTCTGTGCTGGCTGTCAGCTCACGTGCCATAGGTTTGCCATTACTGCACTGTATGAACACTTGCTGTCAGCATACAAGTGATGTCTCCAGCATTCTTCTCACACATCGGGGAAGAGGGGGGGGGGGCAAAGGGGGAAGCTGCATGCGTCCCTCCCCTCCATGGCTGCCAGCAGATTCGCAATTTAACAGGGGTGGGGTAAAAAGTGTATCTTATGGTCCAAAAATAAGGTATATTGCTTATTTCCATTTAACCACAACAACCCTTTTTACTACATATTCAGCAATTTTGGTGCTATTAACATTTTCAGAGGCTTTGCAATTAAATCACAAAATCCGACCTCAAAATCCTGTAATTGTCATCACTTGACTCGTGTATAAGACACATTTATTTTTGAGCACATTTTGTTTGCTGAAAAAAAGCTTATATTTAATTATATACAGTACATATAACATTACCAAGGACATATTATTCATGTTCTTACAACCCTTCCCTACATTCCCAGCAATTTTGATGATGATATCATGTTCAGAGGCTTCTCAATTAACTCAGATATCAGATAGTTGAAATAATAACATCTCAAAACAAAAACACATTTGCTGTTTGTTTCTGTGCCTTAGCTGCTGCATTTACCATACTAGGCTTATACTCAAGTCATTCACTTTAAGTATAAGCCAAGGTACCTAATTTTATCTACAAAAACTGGAAAAACATATTAACTTGAATAAAGCCGGGGATTACAAAAGCAAAATCAGATAGTGGAGTTTTCTAAATGAGAAAAATATAGAGAAAGCACCATTGCCCCCAGGAATGAAATAATTCATCTTAGTGCCACAATCTCAATAAAGTTAAGAGAACACAAGTTTATTGTTATTACAGGAGGGGTTTCCAAGGCAATTCTTATGTTCAAACATAAAAATAAGTTTCCATTTAAAAAGTCTTTATTATTGGGACCAATACATGGAGTGGAAACTTGTTTTCCATAGTAACACCAGTAACAGTAACCAGCCATCAGATGGTAGTGTGAGGATTGTTTACATTACATTACCTGGTGTCGGAATCACAAAGCTTTACAGAGGCTACTGCTTTGCCTGGATGCCTGCGATCTGCGACCCGGGATACTCTGACTCGAGTATAAGCTGAAAAAGTCAGCGTATGCACGAGTATATACAGTAGTACCTTGGCTTATACTCGGATTGGATACTCGAGCATATTTAGTAAGTGTGAGCAGGTATCTGTCAATCTGAATCCAGCTATTAAACCTGGGAAAGCTTGCTTCAGTCACATGAGGTCTGAAAGCTGCTGCATGTCAAAACATGAAAGCTGACAGACAGTATAACCAACTGCCTGACTATAAGCCTTTCTCTGCAAACAATGAAACACATTTTGAAGAAAGTAGGAAATAGTTAGAGTTTCTGTCAGTTTGAATTGCTGTCTGTGATTCATTCAATTTCTTATCATAGATACAGGATCCAGGACAGGAAATGCAGATATGGAAAAGGAAGACCAAGGGTACCCTACCTACCACCTGCAAATTAGACATAATAATAATAATTAAAGCGGACTTACCACCTAGGTATCTGCTTCATATTATCGGCACTGGAGGGCAGATCGTAGGTTTAACAACAAAAAAAATGTATGCTTACCTGGTGAAGTCTGTCAAAATGCAGTGGAACCCCGCCCCTCCTGTGACGTGCACCTCAGTCTGCAAGTGGATTTTGGGAAAGTAGATGCCACTTCTGACGTCTGCCTCCCATAATCCCCTGTCCCCTGCAGCCAGGCAGATCTGAATTCAGTGATACTGAAAGAATGGAGTATCACCAGATTCAGATCTGGATTGGTGGAGGGAGCAAGACCGGAAGAGTCTCCCTCCTCCATCTTAAATGGAGGACTGGACACTCCAGGCATGTTGGGTCGGGAGCAAGGAAGAGGGGAAGGTAAGTATGAAATTTTTCTCTACAGGGATCGCTTTGCCTGGATCAAGACTCAATGTAGGCAAATAAGTTTATTTGTTTTTGTTGTTTTTATGTTTTAAGTTTAAAACCGCTTTAATTTGACATACTGTACTCCATACTGTACACTACCCATGTGTACCGGAGCTATAAATATCACAAATTACTGCCTGTAAATAAGATCTGTTGTTTTTCAAATTTTTAATTGACATACACCGTTCTGCTGCAAGTTGTCTTTGATTTGAATATATTGCATCTTATTTGTAGCTACTTGAATGTAAATGACTTGCAAATCCTAAACAGATTTTTTTTCCCAAATCTATGAGTAAATAATATTAAGTCAATTATGTAAATCAATACTTTGTACTTGCATATTTAAACCATAATTTAACCAGCTGAATTTTACACATACAGTTTCTCCCTTAAGAATGATTTTGCTAAATTGCCATATTAGGACCTATACTCGCCTATCAGGTAAATACATAATCATTTCCTGTTTACAATCCTAAGACCATGTGTCCACAAGTGGCAGCCGATTTGTGGACAGATTGCCCAACTTAATTAGCAGTACAAAGATGTGAGAAATCCTTAAATGATGCATCTCTTCGTTATGAACAAAGCTGTCTGCTGCTGTCAGGTCTTGAACCTGTGACCAGCAGCTCCAGCCTTGCCTTGCTAATTGCCATGATCTCCTGCACCTGCTACTTCCTCTATTTATATCCAGCCTACTGCACCAGGTCCTTGTTGATTATTGTGCTCTTGAGCTCTAAACTAGCGCCATCTCCTGCATCCTCTCTACTACTCCCGCTGCCGACCCTGAACCTCCTACCAACCATTCTTCTGCCTTCTCCGTTTATCTGAACAACTACAGATGCCGACCCAGACTGTCTCACTTCTCTGCTTGCTGCCCGCTTCGACTCTTCGACCTGTTATCCCACTACAACGCCACCTGCGGCCCTTGCCATTGGACTCCACTCCATCTTCCAGCCTGGTGTCCTCCTACTCAGGTGAGCCAGATAGGAAACTTACAGCTGCGGGGAAAAAGAAGCAGTGGACACTTAGCCTTAAGAGACGTCTTTAACAGTGAAAAGTCATTATCTAGGGCCATCTAGTGGCCACTATCGAAACTGCAAATTAACACCCCTGGAAGCCTGGCAGCTAAATATAGAATCTCTAATAAACTTACAGGGAACAGCAGGTAAGTATATAATTTTAGGATTGTGCAACACTTCTATACCATTGTAAAAATATACCAAACTTTTTATTTATTTATATATATATATATGGGGGAGGCTCCCCCCAGCAATTGCCCATGTAGTGTACACAGCTGTGCTAGGCTCCGCCCCCTTTACCCAGCTGATCACAGGCTGTATGTTTATGAAGATGTCCATTACCGTTTCGACCAACCTTTTTGGAGGTGCTCGATTTTTTAATAGCACAATCGAGCACTGTGAACGTGCCCGTTGCTTGATTGATCTATACAAAAATCAAGCCGTGTATGCCTAGCTTAAGTTAGAGAGCAAAAGTAGTGTATCATCGTGTATGATTGAAAGTCCTCTTGAAAGTCATGTCTATATTCTCTAGGAATAACTAGAACATGCCACATAGGTTCACTGGGAAATACTTGACTGTTACATTTCATCAACTAACTTTCACTCATCTCTTGAAGCTGTGCTCCAGGAATTCGGAGTCCCCCGAGTATATTTTTCATTTATGAATTAGTCGATTCTGCTCTATTAGGAAAAAATGACAAACTTCAAGGTTATTTATTCCCTGACACTCAACAGCAGTTCATCCGCTTATTAATTTATCTTTTATGGGAGCCAGCCACATCCCCCACCCCTAAGATCTAATTAGATTTCTTATCCATTTGCAGGCATGACTGCTTATCACATTTGTCAAAAGAGTACTCATTAAATAAACATTTAAAGAACACAGGAGTTGTTTGCCTGAAACATTTTACTGCCAAATACAAATATTACCCATGCATCTTCCCATATGTCCTACACAAATGTATGTAAAACTCAGGAAAAAAAATACAGAAAACAGTAATAAAGTGGCAAACAAGCAGAAGCAGATCTACAATTTCCCTTGGCTCTCCATCTGTTGTCCATTTAGCATTAAACACCGACACATGCAACATGATTTATACTGAGGCAATAAAAGGTTAAAGAATCTTGTATAAATATGTTATGTTGAAGACAATGTTATATGCCGACTACTGTATGTTTTGCTTTTTTTCCACCTAAGGATTGGGATGGGGTAATTTTTTTTTGCTTCCTATAAAGCAGATACAGCAATATACAGCATTTTACAGCAGAAAGGAGGCACTTTATTTTTAAGGAAGTTTTCTTCCATTGGTGTATACATTTTTTATTCAGAAAGCAGCACAGTGAAATAATACGCCATGAATCAAACATAGATTTAACAATACATAACAATGATATAGAGTGGAGGGTTAGGAGTCTATTTAGTAGAAGGTTAAATAAACAATTTCTAAAGCTGGCCATACACCTTTAGATCTCTCTGTCAGATATCCTTTAGATCTACCAACAGCTATGTAGTATAGGGTCCTCTGCGATTAAACACAGGTAGACTTGGTTGTTCAGAAATCTCTCATATTACATGGTTTTGGTAAAACAAAAGGAAATCTGACAGAGAAGTCTAAAATGTGTATGGGGACCCTGGGGACCCAAAATAATGTGAAAAAAACCAACAACTTGGATCACCACAAGACCGCCTTGTGGTGCAATCCTGGTCAATTGCTCCAGGTGGGCGCGTTCGTTTTGTGGAAGATCCACCGCTGGACGACCACAGCGATCATGCATGGCGTTCGATCAGCCGCAAAATCATCTGTGGATCTCTGTCTCTATGAGGGGCTTTAAGCTTTATTGTCCCTCTTACCACTAAGAATTTTATCTTCTATCAACCAGGAATATAAAGGTAGCTATACACACATCAACCTGCTTGATCAATCTTCAATTATTTTGGCTTCTGCAATTAAAATATTGTCTGTCTGTCTATCATCAATTAATCAAACTATCACACAGTGTGATTTGGTTTCTTTCCAAAGCCCTGTGTTCATGCTCTATAGTATAGTCGGATATAAATTCATTGACTCAACTGAAATTCAACATTATTATTTAATATTATTTCACTTCTCAATTGATTTTATGCTCAATTTCAATCTCTTTGGTCGATCAATTCAGGTAAAAAGGGATTGACTTAAACAATTGATCAAAAAATTTTACTCTGTATGGCCACCATAAGGAGGATTTCTTCCTACTGAACCCCAATGTAATGGTCATTCTTATCACTGATAACCCACTTTTGTAGGAAGCTATTCTTTCTTCTACTAACTACCAAGGTAAAGGGGCATTTTCTCTCTAACCCACCAACAAAATCATTGACTACATCACTGATACAGATATTATTTGGATGAAATGGAAAAAACAATCTCACAGATTTAACCTCTTTTTTTACTATACATTGTAATGGAGGGGGGGGGGGGGCATTATATCCCTTTGCACATCATACATGGAAATATGAAATATTTTTTGCAATCATCACACATTTTTCTTCTCTTCACATAAAAGAAATGAAAACACAAAATTTTCTCTATCCCTTTCGGTTCACTCTTTAATACTGCATAATAGCTCACATAATGCATCCACAGCTCATAGAAAGTCCATTAATGCAAACAAAAATATATTCACATATGTGCATCAAAAGCAAGAGCTCATGACATTAGAATTTTATGTATAAGTGTATTAGAATTTTATGTATAAGTAAGAATGCCTCATTCTGTTATGAATGTATATTAAACAAGGCAAATGTTTTACACAGTGACATGAAGAATGAAATACCACCAAAGAGTGGAAACTGCATTGTTTTCCTTATTTGCTATGCCTTAAGTTACAGAGCCTTTGAATAAAAATAACATTGGAAATCTGCTTTTGATACCATACAGTGACTATTGCTATAAAAGCCATACCTTTAGAATTTCCCTAAAACCAATGCCTAACTTTACTATCAACACTTAACCTACCTAAAAGTAGCCCTTAACCCTTTCCAGGTTTCATTTATCATAAATTCCCCCTCCTTCTAAACACTACCAGCGGCGGCCCTAGGGAGATCGGCACCCTTGGCGAGCGCCCTTCGGGAAAGCATCTTTGGAGAACACTCCAAGGGGCAGGGGGAGGTTGGTGCTGGTGAGACTTATAGACTCTGTCCCAACCCTCCCAGAAAGCATCTCTGGTCACTGCTGGAGAGCACTCCAGGGGGTGGTGAGTCACAGACTTACAGACTGTCACTCCTCCAGACGATCTTCTCTCACCCCTTGATTGGTATGTGGGTGCATGATGTCACTCTGGGCAACCACCCATGTTGCCCTTGTCTAGAACCACCACTGAGTACTACCTACGTTCACTGTTATTGATTCTGGTCTCACAATATTGTCGCTTTCATATTAATGGAACTGTTTAATATAGGGGTTAGTGATGGCCAAACTTCAGCCAGGTCCGTTCTCGAACAGGTGGATCGGACTTTTAAAAACATTTTAAAAAATAATTTTCAAATTCGTGGTTTTGATACCCGGACTTGACGTCACTGATGTCACTTCCAGTTTGAGACAGTTTTCTTTCAAGAGCGACCAGCTTCTCTCTGTGGTCTCTTCTGAAAGAATTCTTCCATTGGCCGGATCGTTCTGCTCCTGTTTCGGCCAGCGGAAGAAAAGTTACCTTCTTTCCGCTGGTGAACAGGGCGGGACGAACACAGGTTCTGTTCACTGGGTTGCCAGTTTGCCAGTTTGGCCATCACTAATAGGGGTGTCAAACTCAAATACACAGAGGGACAATTTTAAAAATGTGAACATATTTACAGACCAATGTTATATTTCACCAATATTTTTTAAAAAGCTAATTACCCTGCAGGCAATTTTTGACCCATGGGTAACAGTTTGACACCCTTGGATTATACGCTTACTGTACGCACAGGAATCGAGCACTCATATACTACATATAAACTGTATAGTGCATACAGTGTGTGTAGTTCATGTGTGCCCCCATACCTGTGTGAACAGTTCTTGAACTTTGCCTTCCCCCAGACCAGTCCTGGTACCCTTCTCCCCAGCTCTACCTTCCCTGCAGTTCCCCTACCATCTGCATTCACCATGCCTTTATCCTCTAACTCAGATCCCAGAATACTCCAGGCAGCAGGTGATCACTTTGATGTCACTGGAACGCCCCACTGAGCAGCCAGGACTCGTAGTTTTCTACTCTCAGTATGGGAGGATGGAAGAGCGGTCAGTATAGCTTTTAGTGGGGGCTGCTGAGAAGGCAGATCTGGGCCAAATCTATGGGCCAAATTTGGTCCCCAGGCCAGAAACCTATGGTTTAATATGTCTGAGATCCAGCTAGCACAAAAGAATTTCTAGTGGGGTGTAGTGTTTGTTAGTAAACCTATGCTTTCTATAAGTTTAATCTCCAAACTATTCACACCTTAAATGAATCACCTGATAAACTATGAATCACCTGATAAACTATGAATCACCTGACAAACGAATCATAACATTCGAAGCTTTACATTTAACATAGCAATACTTTTCTGTATCCATAACATTTAAGACAATAATAAAACACTTAAAACAAAAAAAGCCAAAACCAGGTACTTACATATGATACATTAGGTCCTTCCATACTATCCTAATTCTAACAATCCTTAAAATAGTTACCCCCAAACCCTTCACTAAAACTGCTGTGCCTGTTGTGTACAACTTTACTTTTAAATTCAATGCAAACTTTCTACTAACATTACTATCTATCCTTCCTTAACGTCCTTCATATTTGATAATTTTGTGAACTATATACTAAATATAAATCATGTATGAAAGTATCAAAACCAAAATATATATAAATGAATACAGGAAATACAGAGATGGCTGAAATGATCATCTTCAACATGAAGTAGTAGCTAAGGGGTAGAAAGTGTCAGTATATTAATCAATTTGGAGTGTGCCCTAGCCAATAGAACATTTAGAAAAGAAACCCTATTTGTGGGGCGAAAAAACACCCCTTGGTCCCTGGATCCCAGGGCCACTAAAATATGGCAATTGCAGGCATCAACATTAAGGTATAGATTAAAAGATCTTTATTCAGAAAGTAGAAAGGACCATTGGTTTGGCACTTTAAAAGAATGTGGGCAGACAGATGGTACCACAAGCGGTATCCGTCATAAGTCGGCACTAGTTAAAAAACACACAGTGGAAATGGCAACAATATAACCATAAAAGATTTATACAGAGACAGTGAATCAATCGGTGGTCGTTTTGTCCTCCGACGCGTTTTGCCCAGGGGGGCTTTCCTCAGAGAGGATGAGACTATTAAATGATTCACTTGATTTTAAGTTGAGTATAGTGCTGTGTGTTAAAGATAACTGTATAGATGTCCGGCAGTTTGGTAAGTCAGCGTGAACAGGCAAGGTCCCCACATATAACTCAGACAGCCCACTAGAAAAGGGGCTGGAGAGGCTCGTCCGGCATCTACAGGTGGGTCTGGGACCAGCTGTAGGCAGGGGAATCCCGGACGTCACTACTGTAATCCAGAGGGAGGGGAGTGCTGATCGATGTTCCTCCGAGCCTGTCGTCACAGGAGAGATGTGGAGACAGTCATCCTGGAGCAACGTGACCGGTGCAGCAAACAATCATCTTCAACAAATTCAGGCAACAAAAACTGGCACATAGTAGTTATGCTGTCTATATAAAGCTAATATGTATACACACAAACATAGCATCTTTGCTTTGAGAGTAAGGCTGGGTTTCCACTGCGTCAAAAGCCCTCCGTTTGACGTACGTCAAATGGAAGGATGTTGACGTAGACCATTGTGATCCATGATGCTGTCTCCACATGCGTTGGTCTGCTACTTTGTGCTACATTGCGTTAAAATCAACGTAGACCACTACGTTAATTTTGACGCATCCGTCAGTAACGCAAGGGGGGTGCGTCAACGCACCCATAGACAATGCATTGAATCCGTTACCGACGGATGGGCGTCAGTTACCGATGGATGGGTCAGTAACTGACTATTTTTTCCATAAAAAAAAAAGTTACATATGCCCTGACAGAAGCATAACGGATGCCTGACGGATGCTTAACACGTGCCCCCAACGCATCATGGGTGTGTTGATGGTGGGACCTTGACGGACTGAAAAACGTAGTGAAAACAAGCCCTTAGTAACAAAGCTGAGGCAGCATATCCCATGGTTAATTCCCATGTTTTTCAAAGTACCAAAGCAGAATGCAAAGCCGGAAGCAGAAATACATTAAAGGCCAAATTGTCTGCGTCATAATTCTAAAAACCAAATCAGGATTGATCAACAATATGTGAAGATGATGAGAGGTTAGGTGCATCGAAGGCTACATGTTTCGCCGAATGCGGCTTCATCAGGCCATATGCACCTTATGCTTCCTGGGTCTGTGTGGGAAAAGACAGACGCGCACTCTAAATATAATGAATAGGAAAAGGAGGGGGGGTATTTTGCGCGTCCGGCTTCTCCCATATGCCCACTAAATGCAATGTTATACGGCTAGCCGAAAGATAATTGTTAGATACCGAGCAGTGGATGTGACATCGTGGTAAATAAATGTCCTATTATAGTAGTTAAACAGCATATCGATATATTGTAAATCTAAAAGATAATTTTGTGAACAATATACTAAATATAAATCATGTATGAAAGAATCAAAACCAAAATATATATAAATGAATACAGGAAATACAGAGATGGTTGAAATGATCATCTTCAACAAATTCAGGCAACAATAACTGGCACATAGTAGTTATGCTGTCTATATAAAGCTAATATGTATACACACAAACATAGCATCTTTGCTTTGAGGGTAAGTAACAAAGCTGAGTCAGCATATCCCATGGTTAATTCCCATGTTTTTCAAAGTACCAAAGCAGAATGCAAAGCCGGAAGCAGAAATACATTAAAGGCCAAATTGTCTGCGTCATAATTCTAAAAACCTGGAATGTAGACATCTAGCTATTGTGGCGGAATCCAATTTGTATTCATTAGTCAAGTCACTGACATAAACAACATTGATTATATCTATAAAAAACCAAATGAGCAACAACTATATTTAATAAAGTAAGATGTAAAGCAGATGCTCTGCAGTCAGTGATGAAGATATTCATATCAAACTACAGCAAAACAAACCCCCCAAAAAAGTAAAAGCCAAACCATCAGTTATATACACAGATATTTCTCTTTAAAGGTCCGAATACAAATTTTACATACACTGTGGATACATACCATTAACCTCCCTAGCGCACTGCATAGGTACAGATTTCTGTACCAAAAGCGCACCATAGACTTTAGTAAAAAAAAAAAATACATGAAAAATAAAAGTTATTTTAATTTTGTTTGTATATAATAAAACATTTATTTAAATGTAAATGGTGTTGTGTTTATTACTGTAAAAATTGTACTGGGTACAGTAATCACTTTTTTTAACTTTTAAATTTCCCTCTACATGGCAGGCATTTGAATTTCCAGATGTCGGTGAGCGGCGGGAAATTCAAATGCCTGCCATGTAGGGATTGCATATAGATGCC
>CM070036.1:105290300-105320843 GCA_036250615.1 Ptychadena robeensis
GAGCTGGACTCGTCACAACCGCTAGGGAGGTTAAGAAAGTAAGAATTTTTACTTTAAAGCAGGGGTCCTCCAACTTTATAAAACGTTCACGGTGCCTCAGACTGTCAGGGAGTCACAATAGCTGAACCAATTCCCAAAGAAGTATAAAATGTGTAAGAGAGCTACCATCATTTATTTATAAATATTTTACTAGCCTACGCTGATGATGCTGGACGTAGTGCCACTCAGTGGACAAGGATAACACCGGACATAGCAACTGCTGCCCCAGCACGTGTGGCTACAGCAGGATGAATAACTTTGAAGGGCCTGTCTACTTAAAGCGGACCTACCACCAGGAATCTATGTTTTCATGAATGGCACTAGAAGTGCCAATAATAGGGAGGAATGCAGTGAAAAAACCCAAAAACTTACCTGTAATGAGCAATTTAGTAATATAATCCGGCATTCCTGTTCACTTCCTAGTTAATGGGCTCAGAAGAACCCGGCAGCACGTCACAACAACACGTGATTTTTCAGTGTAAATCCAACACATGGTGGTGCAATATCGCGGGTGGCCACTGGGGGCGTTCAGTGATCTTCTATGGCAAAGCAGCTCACTGAAAAATCACGTGTTGTTGTGACGTGCTGCTGGCTTCTGCTGACACCATGAACCAGGAAATGAAGAGAAATGCCGGATTATATTCCTAAATTGCTCATTACAGGTAAGTTTTTGGGGTTTTTCACTGCATTCCTCCCTATTATTGGCACTTCTAGTGCCATTCATGAAAACATAGATTCCTGGTGGTAGGTCCGCTTTAAATATACATAATAGCTGTTTAAGTATTTAAAAGAAGTTTACAATGATTTGGGAACCTTATTAACTTAATATTAAAATTCTTTTTGACTTGTTTAATTTGTCGGATTTAATTTATTGGTTGCTTTTTACTTATCATCTAATTTTTACAGTAGTTCCATAAGTTATTGTTTGGCAACTTTTTCCACATTTTTCAAAATAATTGTGTTGGTATTTTAATATATGAATAAACAAAATAATTCATTTTTTGTAATAGTGCCAGGTACAATATGCATTTTGGTGATCACTGAATCTTCCTATATTTTGCTCTCTAACTAAAGAACTAAATGTCATACTCAATGTTAATGTTTCTGGGGTTTTGTTACTTTGTTATATTTATAAGTACAGTGGTTTACAGAGTAAAATGTAAAAAAATATCTTGCAAAAGAAGCAGCAATTGCATTATTTTTATAATTAAAGGACTGTCTGACACAACTATCCTTCCAAATGACAATTTAAAGAATATATGTACTGTAATTAGGGATATATTACTTCACATTGACATACCACTTTAGGGCCAGAATAAACTGAAGTAGAAATCAATAATATTTAATACAGTTGGAGGGACACACTATTGACTAAATGAGCTATGATTATTGGTCTCTAACATCCGTTCAAGCACACATGGTAACTTGGTTTAAATATTTTGTAAGCAATTAAATTATGTATAGCTTATATAGTTTTAATTATCTTCCCTCTTTCTCATCTTAGGCTAGGTTAACACAACACAACAATATTAGTTGATCAAAAAAGCACCACAACACACAGGTATGAACTAGCCCAACGGATACAACATGTCTCTGTTTTAATGCATTCACATGCGTTGCCCAAGCTCCATTCAAATGGGCTGTAGGACCTGCTTTTTTCTGACCTCCAGACCATGACATGTCACATTTACCATTTTTTGAATGGTCATCCATAGAGATAATGTGGTTACAGTTGTCGGTGATTGACAACTGCTGCCCAACTACCCACACCAGGTGTGCAACATTTAACCATCTATATGGAGCCTTAGGTGGGAGTCTTTCATGTTGTATTGATCAGCGTTTGCACCATTGTTATTTCCTGTCTCCAGACTCATTCAGTCTTTTCTTATGCTTTAACCACTTTTCTCAATACTAGCGAGTTTTATGTTTTTTATAACTCAGGAATCATCAATCACCTTGGTGGCATAAGCAAAAGAACTTCTAGTTTCTCACCTACATATAGATTAAAAAAAAAAAAAACAGGACTAAGTACAGAGCCTTATGGTACCCGACTTTGTGGTCGGAAATACCCACTGACGTACCCAAGGGTTTATTATAAACTTGTACAATATTTTTATGTCACCATGTAATATGAGAACCTTTCTAAACCTTCCAATCACTATGTATTCTATCAGGGAGGCCACTATACTAAACAGTTGTTGGTAGATCTAAAGGAAATCGTATGGAGTGATCTTAAGGTGTATTGGGCTTTACTGCCTTGTAGTAATAATTTAACTTACCTGCTTGGTGGAAGCTGTGTCCTCACAGCACTGAGCCACTCCGTCTATGCAGGGCTGAGCGTAGTAAAGTATGTTGAACCTTTGCATCAGCGGATGTCTGCACACAGCATCCGCCGAGCAGGTAAAATCTATGTGCTCCGTCGGGATCCCCCCTAGCACATGGATTACCGGCAGTTTGTAGCCAATTAACTTAGAGGGAGAGGAGACTCCCTCTCCAAATTAACTGACTTCAACAGGATAGGCCACAAAAAGTACCAGCAGGACGGATCGCCGTGCGTCGAAACTGCAAGGTGGGAACCCCTGTAGTTGCGGGCGACCAACTACCATGCAGTTGGCGTAAGCGCGCACGCCGGTCGATCGCCTGAAACTACTGCCGGGAATCAGCACGTGCTCTTCTTTCCATTTTTGAACTCCAAAATGCCAGAAAAATGTGGATGCAAAACATCAATTATATATAATATAAATTTAACACATAAACTTGAAAAAAAACAGGACAAAAGAAAAGGAAAAGTATTTGCATCTCTGATTTACTAATGTATAGATTACACTAATAGGCATATCTGTTGGACCTCCTTTATATCACTCAGTTTAAAAACACTTAGTATCTATACCTGCACACAGGAAACACAATCATAATGAAAGGTGGTTATTCAGGCCTCTTACGCTAGATTGATTGCATTGTTGCTCTCATTCGATTAAGTGTAGCAGATCCGTTCTGGAAGCAGTGCAAGGCACTGAATAGTCAAAAAAACAATCTCATTACTTCTCCCACATTAGCTAAGTAGCTATTATTGGAGAAAACAGAAATACATCTTATGTAATGTTCTACAATTGATTCAGCTCTGTTCAGAAAAATGGAAACAGAAGAGAGAAAAAATAAAACAATAAAAAAATTAAATAAGCATAAAAGTAAATCCCAGTTCCATTTATATACTGGCCTATATACTGGATTTTTAAGGTTGGTAATTTGTGATGTATTGCCAGTTAAAACTGCCTCACTAACACATATCACTAAGGAGTGTTTAGAAGATTTTAACAGTTTTAATTAATTTCTCCACACACTATTAGGTAATATTTCTTGCCAACAAAATACCCTTGAGTAAAATATCAATGAGCAGACATGAAAAGATCCTTTCTTCTGGAAATGTGTCAGACCAGAAAGCAAGCCCTGTTGGATCAGTGGAAAGAAAAGCAGAACTTATCTGTAGTTGGTACACAATATACACAAAGAGTAGCCTGGAGACTACAGACAGAAGAACAACCACAGAAGCAAAAGAGAAAATAGCCATCTAGGAAAAAACTAATATATGCTTTTAATGACACATACAGTTGTCAATATTAGTCACCTAACAATAATTCTAATATTGGTTTTTAATTGTGAGAAACAAATATATAGAAACAAAAAACAAACCCCTCTCTTGGGTAGATAGAATGAAAGGAACTACCATAGCTAGCTTGTTTTGAAGAAGCATGCTTTAAGGCGGACATCTTTATTCCTCTTTAAAAACAATACAAAAAACAAATATAAAAATTAAAAAAGGCGCAGACAAGATGGACCGCTTGATCTTTGTTTTCTGACATCTACTATTTCTCTATAGTTCATTCAGTACTAGAAATGGTCAAATTTTTTAAAATAAATGTAACAATTTCAAAGATTTTGAGTTAAGTGCAAATTAACTGGGGGTACACTACAAAAAAAGAAAGTATGTCTCTAACACAAATAGTTTTTTTTCACAAATTAAGTTCAAAATCAAATTTCAAAAATCGGAATTTCGACTTTGACTTGGACTTAATTTATTCAAAAACTACGTGTGCTACAGCAAAACTTTTTTTTTTTCAAATGTTTCCACAACCCTCTCTACATCTCCAGCAGTTGTGGTGATGATACCATTTTCAGAGGCTTTGCAATTAGCTCACAAAGTTAGCAAGTCGAAAAATTTGACCATCTCTATTCAGTACTGCACTTAAAAACATACCATATATACACAAATATAAGCCGAATCAAACCGAAATATAATGGATCAAGGCTATGTTTGGAGAAGGAAGAACAAGGCCTATGAAGAAAAGAACACCTTACTTACTGTGAAGCATGGCGGGGGGTTAATCATGCTTTGGGGCAGTTTTGCTTCTGCAGGTACAGGGAAGCCTTAGCGTGTGCAAGGTACCATGAATTCTCTTCAGATTCCAAACCAGGTGGACACCAGCTCAATCCGGGCACATAATTAATGTTTAACAAATCCTGATATGGAGATTCAAATGAACCCTCATATGGGGATATGTGGAAACGTGGGAACCGCCAAGCAGATATTAACTCGCCCAGCACAGATCGCTGGAGCATCAGGAAAGAGACCCCCTTCACTTGACCCTGAATGGATTTATAACGATGCAGTAATGTTCAGGTTATATGTGGAATAATAGATATTTTTTATGTGTGGCGTGTTATTTCTAGGCATTAGCTTTCAAACCCACTCTGAATGGGTAAAGGGTCCTTTGGACTAGGGGTCCTCTTGTTAAAGAGGAACCCCGGATACCCAATGAGCCCGCAACTCAAGCCCCCCACAATGCCTGGACATTGTTGTGGGGAAGAGACCCCCTTATTTTAAGGAAGGGTCTCCCCTTCATTGAGATATGGTATGGGATGTGCCTCCTTACTGTACTTCCAGGTTTGCCAAAAGGGGTCTGGTAAACTCTTTTCCAGGGTCTTGTAAGATTTGGGGGGAACCCACTCTATTTGTGGCCACCCTTTCATTACAAAATAAAAAAAAACATTAAAAATATGGGGATATTTTGGTAACCATTGACCACCTTCTGGCAGTGCACTAATAATGCAAAAATAAGACCTGAAGGTTTGAGAATTTTGCCTGCCAAGTCAATGCAGTTCACAGCAAACATTCAAACTGCAGGTACTTGCGTAAAAGTCCGCGAACACCCATCACTTCTGAGAGAGTGACCTATAGCTAAACCTAAACCAGGGCAATGGCAGAAGCACTTCAAATCATCGTTATATCTCATGAGAGGAAAATCCTCAAATGTAGACATTTCTTCAATAAATATCCAGGTTGGCATGTGACTTTGACTAAGTTTTTACTTTTGGCCTTCTGGGTGTTTGACTCCCCATGTTTTTGAAATGATCCAAATTGCAGTTACTTCCACTTATGTGGAAAATGTATCTTTTAAAAGGGAAATGTTGAATGTATTTTTGTCAGTGTAGAAGAATGTTAGGTGTTTATAGTTGTTTCTTTGTTGGAGAGATTTAATTTTTATTTTGTGTCCCAACAACCAAACTACAGAGGAGCCAAAGTAACTGGCAAACCACTGTTGATGCTGGAGTTACAGTTAATTGCATCTTATGTGTAAAAAAATAAATTTTGTGCTGGAAACCATGGGCAAAAAGTAAACTCATTGAAAAGTTGACCCGAGTACTTGTTCTTGTGTCCTTTCCATAAACCCAGGCTTGCTTGTCAAGATGTGAGCCCAGACCTGCTTTCAGCTGAACCTTCTATCTTGGAATATGTTCTGTTTTGTCTCAGATATTTTTTTGCATTTGGCAAGACTTCAAAGTGCCATGGTGTTTAAAAGAAAATCCATCTCTTGTAAGCTTTGCTGTTCCTTCTTGTAGAACAGTTGCATTTAAATTTTAATAAAGTTTCCAGAGTTAACATGCTCACATTATCTGAATTTTAGATGTCTTCACAGAACAGAAAGCAGTCAATAAATCACCTAATACTTCCCTTCACTGGAGAAAGAACTAAATGAGAAATTGAAAGGATGCCAAAAACACGGAACTAAAAAGAAATCAATGAGGAAGACTTGTAAGGCCTAAAGCCGGCAATAGACATGCTGATTCCCGGCCATAGACATGCAGATTTGCGGGCAATCAACCAGCGTGCACACTCCCGCCGAACGCATAATGGTCAGTCACCCGCAGCTACAGGGATGCCTTCCTTGCAGTTTGGACCCAAAAAGCCGGCAGGTTGGATCACACGGCGATCCATCCTGCTGGTTTTTTTTGTGGCCGATCCTGTTGTAGTCAGTTACTGTGGATGGGGAGTCTCCTCCCCTTCCAAATTAATTGGCTAAAATCTGACAGGAATCACCTGTGTTAGTGCACACAGGGATTCCGGTCAGTTTTGTAGCCGACTCATCACAACGTGGTGACATCACAACTCTGTAATGAGTCTGCTACATGCCGGCCATGGATCGATGTGTCTATGGCCGGCATTAATCATAATGCATCCCTCTTTTTAGATTGTGGCCATCTTTAGGACCTAAATGTCCTGTATCAAAATATTAATAACAGTGTAAATTACATTTATAGCAATAGCATTGTTGTTTTTAGTTATCAAAACAGTATTATAGGTTGTGTTGGAAATATTTTTTTACTCCCTGCTTGGTAAAAATGTTGCTCAGGGAGGAAAAATGGTTAATACTGCGAAAGAATATATAAAAAAAAAAATTTTACTTACCCTATTTTTCGGCTTATAAGACCCTCCTCTGTATAGGACACACAGCCGAGCATCTCATCCCGGTAAAAAATACTGGGTAGCTGTAGTTCTCCTGGTTTGAGCTCCTTGCTACAATCAGCAAAGCTGGAGTTCAAAGAGGTGGAGAAGCTGTCAGTGTTTTCCCCCTCCTCCTGGTCCCGCTCTGCAGAGCTGTATGGGAGCGGACTTAAGCAGCTGCTCTCATACAGAGATCTGCAGATGGGTGATCTGTCCATCCATCCACTGAGAGATTATTCGTCTGCAGCTGTCATAGCTCTGTATGTGAGCGGACTTCAGCTTCAGCTGCTCTCATACAGAGCTGTGACAGTTTCCCTGCTGTGGCCAAACTCAGTGCTTAGCCATGGCGGGCAATGCGAAAGCTGACCGAACCATGACGGCGGAGCATTCCCACGTCCGTCCATTTTGTTGTGTTGTAATGCTCTTCAGGCACTCTTCTGTGGCTGTTAGTGTTTAATACATGTTGAGTAAGCTTCTAGCAGTGGCTTTTAAAGCTTGAAATCTTAAAAAAAACCAAAGGTGGAAAAGAGCATTAACCTCACTAGCAGTCAGCCCCTACAATCGCAGCAGAGTACACTGTACTCTCTTTGAGTTTGCCTCCCTCCACCATACCCTGTCCAGATGTGGGCTGGGAAAACAGCATCCCTCCGTTATAATGAAGGTCTATGGTGTGCCCCACTCCCTGCAGCTTTCCTGGTCACTTGGTTGGTTTTGATGATCCCGGTTTGGGCAGAGTTGATTTTTTAAACAAACTCTGGACAAACGTATCTGATTAGTGTCTTGGTGTTTTTCAGGCTCTTAAAAGCACAAAAAACATGTGCAATTACTAAATTAAGTTTAAAATACATAATTAATTGTGAAAATATTACTTGTAGTGATATCATAGACATACAATGAAAAAAAGCGGTGTTTCTATCAGTTCACCTACTGGAGAGGCAAAACCCTATGCAACAAAACGTGACATTACATATTTTAATGAGGGTGCATAATGGAAACAAAATCCTAAGCGGTATGTTAATTAAAGATTCCTGTCCGTATACCCAGAGATATCAGCACCCAAATGAATATAAAAATCTTGACGTTTTCTGATAAATATAAGCGTGGCTTCAACATGTCCTACCGCATGCAGCTTCCTACTAGACAATAAGGCACCCCTTTACACTAGAGGGCCAATAAGTAGGAAGCAGATAATAAGGCCAAGGGCAGATCATTTTTTTAGATGCCTACAGCTCTGAAAATATTAAATATTTGATAGAATTCCCTGAAGGTAAGCTCTGCTCATGCTACAACCTGCACTGGTTTCTGACAGGTTTACTTGTCAAATACTAAGATGTGAATATCTGAGAAAAATTGCTTAGCTCAGGATTCTACTGAACATACACTGGTTTATGCGCTGCTACAAAGCTAAATGTTAAAGCAAACACAGACTAACCAATGGATTCACATTTTGGATCACTTGGAAATTCTAGGAAGAGGACCTATAGGCCCGCTAAGAGGACTATCCAAGGGTTGCTAAAGTGTCCTGCACAATAGCCACAGCAGTTAGTTTTGCATTTAGCAAAAGAGATCACCAGAGTGCAAAGTGATGGATTGCTAACAAAGTATAGTAACAAAGTATAGTGTAACAACTTAAAAAAAATTCAATTTTAAGGAAAAAAAATAACAATTAGCTGTCTACTCATTACAATTAGCTGTCTACTCATCAGACTCGTGAGCTAGACATAATTAGTTAGTCTAAATCAAAGAGAGAGATCCATCTCCTTTTGGTATTTTGTTATTTATTTTTTACTGAAAGCATAAAAGCCTTTATAGAAATGAGCACAATAAGAGCAGCATTTGTATCAAAACTAAGTGTATGGAGATTGTGACAGCCCAATGCTGAGTTCTTAGTAAAGGTGGATGCTGAAGGCCAATGTGATAGACAAATATGTATTATTTTCCTTTATTGACTCTAACCTCCAGTTGCCACAGCCAATGGTATGACAGTCACGAAGAAGCACCATTAATAAAAATAGAACATTTAGTGACTAATAGTATCATATTTTCTTTTGGAGGCCATGGGAACAAGTTTGAGCATTAATGTGTTCTACGCTTAGTAAGGGCCCCCATACACCTTTAAGCTGGGCATACACGTACCAATTCTTGCATGATCTGCTCCCCAATCGGATGCCGTGCGCGCTCCCGCATCCCTTAAGGATCGGGTCGTGCAGGAATTGGAGGCTGCAACTGACGAGGATTGGGCTGAAATCAGCCGTCCTGTCGGATCGCACAGACGTTCGACAGGACGGTAAATTTAAGCCCAATCCCATTAGTTCGCCTGGGGACGGCTGCCCCCACCCAACTAATGAGCTGCAAATGCAGAGTGCTGGCCGATTCTCGGCACTAGCCGATACATCGTACCGTCTATTCCCAGCATAAGATCTCTATGTCAGATCTCCTTTAGATCTCCTTTCGTTTTACCGAAACCATGTATTATGAGGGACTTTCTAAACAATCAAGTCTACCTGTGTTCAGACAGAGGACCCTATACTACATAGTTGTTTGTAGATCTAAAATATATCTGACAGAGATATCTGAAGGTGTATGGCCAGCTTTAGAAAGTTTGCTCTCCCTTTACTCTCCCTGAAAGGACATGGGCAACACATAGGAATATAGAGTTGATCACATTTGTTGTGCGTAAAAGCAATAAAGTTCATTAACCCCAAGTACAACACTCTAATGATATCTTATTAGGTATATTAGTACAATAAATGACATCAATAGACAGCAATTATGAATGGGCAGCTTACAAAAACTGATGATAGTTGGACATTTAATTCATTTTAATATATTTGCCAGTTTTATTGCAAGTATGTTACGCTTCATTTGGTAAATAAAAAAAAGCCATCAACCATCAGACTGATAACCAGCATGCAACACATGTGTCTAGTAACACCAATACTGTAGCATCTGTCTGTCATTACTTTCTTCCTGTTTCCATGGTGTTGCAGATATTTATAGTGCAATGTCAGTCATCTAGCTGAAGCATTGTGTTTTGATGATTAACATGAAGGAACAAATCCTTAAGTGTCCCACAAGATACGGAAACGAACTGACAAAGCCTGTGGGAAGGAAGAGCCTTATAAGGGTACAATGAACAGGATATGACCTGGTATCCAGGAAGCAGAAACCATACTAAATACTAAATGTCCTACCTACTATAACATACTTGTATCTTCAGGGACTTTATTAGGCGGAATATACAAATTAGATAACTGCTTCCCTACCACTGGGTATGTAAAACATTTCCAAAGGTACACAGGTCATAATTGAATGATGGCATCTTATTCTCAACTCAACTGCATGCCAGCAAAATATATTCCAGTTAAATCAAATCAAAAGTCTTAAGCTGGGAATAGACCATACGATGTACCGTCTATTCCTTATCCGATTCTATGCAGTAGCAGGCAGTGTGATGACGTCATCACGCCCGCCTGCTAGTGCCGAGAATCGGCCAGCACTCTGTATCTACAGCTCATTAGTTCGGCTGGGGGCAGCCGTCCCCAGCCGAACTAATGGGATCGGGCTAAAATTTACCATCCTGACAGATCTCTGTGCGGTCCGACAGGACGGCTGATTTCAGCCCAATCCTCGTAAGTTGCTGCCTCCAATTCCTGCACGACCCGATCCCTAAGGGATGCGGAGGCGCGCATGGCATCGGATCGGGGATCGGATCGTGCAGGAATTGGTACATGTATGCCCAGCTTTAAAGGTTAATAAGTATCATGAGAAAGCTACTGGCAGGATCACCAGGTGTTTTTTATGTCCAGGGAGGGCTTTATATCAAACGAACTACACACAGACCAGAAATAGTTACTGTAAAACTGTAATGAAAAAATACACTGTAGCTTTAAGCCTCCCATACACGTTTAGATTTTTACCCGATTTTTTGGCCGATCGGCAGAAAAATCGGGTGGATATCTAAAGCTTAAAAGTGTAATTTGGGACGACATTGACCGCCAAATTGATCTAAGCCATTACAGACAAGTCTGTAATTCTTAGATTGATTTAATTACTTTGGATGGGGACCAGCTTTGGGTCCCCACCAAAGGAATGCACTTAGCACAGGGGGGCCGATGGAGCCAAGAACACAGTGGAGACATAACCTTAGTGCTGGCACACAAATTACCTGATGTTTCGTCTAAAAATCAGGTCAAAATCTAAATGTGTATGGGGGACTTTACTGACTTTTAAAATCACAAATGTCTGAAGTTAATGAAGATGCAAATACCTGTGAAATTATTGCATTCAAAAAATGCATGCAGGGGAAGAAAGGGGATTTAACTTCCCTAGTGCACCGCCCAACGGCGCGGTACAGGCAATTGAGGCAGTGTACAATGTGCATTGCCTGTCATTTCCTCCCTCCCTCCGCCACTCTCCTCACAGCCGGTGTCATTATTGATGCCGGCTGTGTGGGCGGAAAAGCCGGCGCTCCTCCATTAACATGGAGGTCTATGGCGCCGCCCCCTTCCGCGTCACCGTGATGCAATCGGGGTGGTGCAGAAACCCTGGAAATGCTGCAGCGATGAAGACAATTGCTGCAGCTTTCCAGGGAGGTTTTGGGTGTACCCGATGCCCGCTTCCCCTGCGGTTGGGGCGTCTCTGAACGCCAAACCGCTAGGGAGGTTAAGTGACTTTAAATGTGGCATGGTTGTTGGTGCCAGACGGACTGGTCTGAGTATTTCAGAAACTGCTGAAATTCTGGGATTGTCACACACAACCATATCTAGGGTTAACAGAAAATGGTCCAAAAAAGGGAAAACATCCAGTGAGTGGCAGTTCCGTGGTCGCAAATGCCTTGTTGATTCCAGAGGTCAGAGGAGAATGGCCAGAGTGGTTCGAGCTGATAGAAAGGCAACAGTTACTCAAATAACCACTTGTTACAACCAAGGTATGCAGAAGAGCATCTCTAAATGCACAACATGTCGAACCTTGAGGCAGGTGGGCTACAGCAGCAGAAGACCACACCGGGTGCCACTCCCGTCAGCTAAGAACAGGAAACTGAGGCTACAAATTGCACAGGCTCACAGAAATTGGACAATAGAGGATTGGAGAAATGTTGCCTGGCCTGATAAGTCTCGATTTCTGACGTGACATTCAGATTGTAGGGTCAGAATTTGGTGTCAACAACATGAAAGCATGGATCCATCCTGCCTTGTATCAACGGTTCAGACTGGTGGTGGTGTAATGGCATTGGTGACATTTTATTGGCACAGTTTGGGCCCCTTAGTTGTAACTGATCATAGTTGCAATGCCACAGCCTACCTGGGTATTGTTGCTGACCATGGGAGACCAGTGATACCATTTTTTTCATATCTGCTATTAACTCTTGGGAGGGTAACAATGTTTTGGGCAATCCTCTTTAACAGTCGCAGTATAAGGCTGAACCCCCACAACCCCCATGTAATAGGGGTAGCGCCTTATCAACCAATCAGGATGCAGTGAGCAAATCCACAGGAGCAGAATGTGCTTTTTATCAGCAGATGAGCATACAGTGAAACCTTCCATACACTCTGAAATGAGTGCATAAGGTGCAAATTCTACCTGATATATTATGTATGATAATATCAGTATTACACATTCTGGATAGTGTTGGACCCTATTGGTATTCCTCTTACACCTACTTGTAATTAGTATTTTGCCTTTTATTATTGTATAAATGTATTATTTTTCTGAATTAATATTGACTTGATTAAAAGGAAAATCAAAAGCATTAACTATAGGCCATTTTAAGACAAACCACAAGATCAGACCAAAGGTATAGTGACAGCAAGCAAATTCCTTGAACATTTCCTATACATTGTACATAACTGAGGTTTAACAAACTGAAACAGAATCAATCAAGTGCACCATACAAGATAAAAAATGTATCCACCTAGTATTCTACAGAAAAAATGTTTTACCCTTGTTATTTTATAGTTACACACACAGATCTATGTATAAGAGGCATTTATTTCACTACCAGGATTTGTTTGTTTCGTAAATCATTATTTTGCTCTCCCTCCACAAACATTCCGCCCTGATCACATTTAATAATACATTAAAAGAAACTTACCTTGTTTGCTGGCAGACATTACACATCCAGGCCTTTTCTTTCTTTTGGTAGGAGCTGCAGTTTTTGCAGATGTTGAACTTGCAGTCCAGACACTGGCGCTTAGAATTAATAAGAAAGGTAAAGGGGGAGCAGCATCGGATACAGCAGTGCTCATTGAACTTCTGTTGCTTTGATAAAATAGAACACTTGTTGCCTTCTTCATCCAGCTTTTGCTTTAATTCACTACAAGAGAAGAAGGGGGATTTCATTCAATCAGCAACACATACTGTGCAATGAAAAATAAAATATAAACATTCCAAATGTTCGGTATACATCCCTAATGTTATAAAACTTTGTACGTTAACATCCCTAACATAAAACCATACAATGTCTTTACAATTTATAGTGTTGAGCACAAATATTCAAATTGCTAATTTTAATTGAACTTATCAGCACTTTGACAATTCACAAAGATCTCGAATATAGTGCTATATCTTTGTAATCTGGAATATTTCAGAAATTCTTTGTGAATTCTTTGTGAATTTCAGCACTTGTTCATGCAAATATTGTGGGCGCAATGCATGGTACCATACATTGCACACACAATATTCACATGAACAAATGCTGGAATTCACGAAGAATTCACAAAGAATTTCTGAGTTGTCTTATGTGATTATATTGTAGCTGCAATTTCACATTCTGCCACTAAATATTACTGTGACCACATACATTTCAAAAAATCGATTTACAAGTGCCAAGGCTCCCAAAATATGAAGTAAGGAGATCTCCAATATCTAAAAAGCATAATTTTTCAAACGATTTCTAGTTTTCTTATTGAAAGTCACTCTTGAATGGTGTTTGGCTTCTCAATTGCTCTTATTGACTTCAAAAAGAATGCGCTACAATCGACTGTCTGGACTCTGCAGAGCGATTTTCAGAGCTGTAAAAAAAAAACTGGCGTAGAGGACCATTTCCTGCCTAAAACCACTCCTTAAACACTGTTCTACGCATCCATGGTGCTTTTCAGGCATTTGTATGAATTTGTACCTGCCCAAAATACAACTGTACAATAACTCTGAATATTGCCTATAAAATTACTTCCCACTGTTTCCGAACACAAGAGAGAGCGAAAAATTAGTTAATAAAAGACCGTGCAAATTGCTGGTTTACCAGGCATAACCTTAATGAAACCAACACATTTAAAAGTATTGAAAAATGCTTTCATTATGGTACATGTTACATTTTATATCTATTTTTAATCATTTTTAATGACAGAAACATTTATATCTACTACCATACCATGCAAATAAAATAGCTTGAAATAGCTAGGACCCATTGCTTCATACCCCGTGCCCTGGGTCATGCTAGTAGTATTATTTATCACACATTTATAAAAATCACCATTTGTTAAAATAAGACTTAGCACAAGTGATAGATGACTGATGATGAGAAAGCTTAGAAATGATTACTGAAGAGTGTCAAACTATAAATCATGACAGACAAGTGACAAATTATAAAAAGGCTAATGAAGCAACATTGTTTTCAATGTATACAGTGATGTATTACAATTCCGGACGTAGTCCATGCCAAGCAAGATTTACACATGTTTTATTTATTAAACCCTTTGGTTCTTTTCTTTACCTAATGGACCATGCATTCACTGCCTGGGTCTTATAAAAACTGCCATTCTCCTGTCTTGTGAAGGGCAAAGGCAATTCACTTTGTCCTACTGCATCTTTAAACGGGTGGAGCAGCTATCTGTACAGTTGCTACATTACTAATACATGGAGTATAACCTAGTGAGAGGAAACCTCACAAGCAATTTATGATGGTGAATAGATACTCAGTATAGCAGTCAAAAGATGCTAAAACGAGGGTCTTCAATGCTGCTTACATAAGTAAAATGAATTATCATTTATCTGTTAACCTCCCTAGCGCACTGCCTGTACCGCACCGTTTTTAACAGTGTGGTACAGGCAATGGCAGCAGTGTACGAGGTACACTGCCTGCCATTTCCTCCCTCCCCTCTCCATACAGCCAGTGTCATTCATGACACTGGCAGTGAGGTCTGGAGAGCAGAAGCCCCTCCATTAACATGGAGGTCTATGGCACTGCTCACCCTCGCCCCCTTCCGCGTCACTGCAACGCGATCAGTGAAGCCGCAGAACCCCGGAAATGCTGCGGTTGGATGCAGCATCCCCGTAGCTTTCATGGGAGCACAGCTCATCCAGAGTTTGTTCTTCACACAAACTCTGGACGAGATGGGCTCGTCATGAACACTAAGAAGGTTAAGGTGGCCATACACACATCAACTTTTGGTAGATCGATCTTGAATTGGATCAACTTGTGTTAAGCTAGGCACACATGTGTAGATCTGTAAAATGATTAGAGTACAAACAATTTACATGCGCGGTCACGGTGCTAAATTGTACTCTAATCTGTTTACCAATCTACCCGTGTGTGCCTTCCTTTGAGCGGGCTCAATAGAAACTCGATTGAACGGGGTTCCAACATGTTGGAAAACCCTGTTCAATCTCCATTATTTTGAATAGAGACATGAGTCTTTATGAAAAGTATTAGAGCAGCCGCTGCAGCCTGGACCCGCTGTCAGTGTGAAGTGGGCTGAGCCAGCACTTCTATTTCTGAAGCAGTGATGCTGGCTATCTTTCTCCGAAACATGCAGCTGGTGTTGTGATTCACATGTGCTGCGAGCTGGGGAGAACGGGTCCCCATTGAACGGGAATCGATGTGCCCATGTGGTGCACATTGATTTCCATTCAATTGATCGGGGGTCAATTGCACGGGAATCTACCCGTGTGTGCCTAGCTTCATTTGTGTAAACCGACTTCTGGTTTTACATCGATCAATGGTAAAACCATGCAGTGTGAATGATGCAAAACAAATTATTTAAAAAACCTAGAAATCCAGATACTTGTATCATCAACTGAAATTTTTCAACATGACTGACTAATTCTCTTTCCATTTTATGTTTGATTTTAATCACTTTTTGTCAGTTGATGCAGGTCCATTCTGAAGCAAAAACAAAAGATGTGATTGAACCAAAACATTTAATCCTTAAAAATAAAGTATTTCTACATCATAGTTTAATTCATGAGTTGACTTAAGCTAGTCATACATGTTCCGATTCCATGGCCGATCGATCACCCATCCGATCGATTCCGCGATGCCAGAGGGAATCGGATGTCCGATCGATCGTCCAATTAAGCCTGTCCCTACCACCTTGTCCCACGGATTCCTGCACGATTCCGTGCCCGATCGATCACTTCACACATGGCAACTCCCCCTGATGTGTGCTGAATCGGATCAGAAAGACCAACATGTTGGTTCTCTGGCAGATCCGATTCTGGGCCCCCGATCGATCGGACGTGATCGATCAGGCAAGGTGGGCTTCACACGGTTCCGGGACGATCGATTAGCGTGCACTCGCCCGGAATCGATCGTCCCGGAATCCCTTGGGAATCGGACCCGTGTATGGGGACCTTTAACTTTGAAATGAAATAAAGGTGCCCATACACGGGCAAATTCTCTCTCAATAGATGAGGGACAGACTGCAGCATGATGACGTCATGATGCTGCAGCCAGCCCCTCAAAGGGTCGGCTGGCACCCTTTGTGTGCCAGCCATTACTGCCACCCCCATCCAAAGTAATGGGATCAGCCAGTGAAATACGGAAATACGGACATGTTTGACATGGATTGACGGTGGGCACCTGCGATCGGTTAGTCGTGGATCGTAGCATGTATGGGGACTTTAAGGATTCTGGAACTTTGTTTAACAACCAGCAGCCAATAAGAATAAAAGATTGCTCCAACATGTTATGGTTAGTAATTGGTTGCTGGTTGTTGAAAGCAGTGATTGGTTCACAACAGATTCCAAGTGAATTATATACCTATATATATATATATATATATATATACACTTTATAGATAACCCCACGTGCCTCATTTAAGTCCAAATCTGTACTTTGTTCCTCTTTAAAGTTCACAATGTATAAGCAAACAAAATTGTTTCAGCTGTATGTAATTTTAAACACACTGTTATCGTAAATTAACACTTTTTAAGTAATTTTATGTTGCATAACATTATGGTAAACCTAATTATGACTGCTTTGGTTAAAGCGGACCTATCATCTGCTAGGTCACTTGTCATCAACCAGGAAGAATGGAGGATGTTGGCTTTTTGCCACTACTAAAGATGCTGGTGCCAGGAGTGATGGGAAGAATAAGGTAAGTATGTTCTTTTATGGATTGTGGGGCAGTTTTCCCAGGTTGTAATATGTCTACGTCATGTATGTGTGTGTTTTTTTTATTTTGAGTTTAGAACTGCTTTAATGCTTTGGTTTGGTTAATATATGCTTTGGTTAGTGATATTTAAAAAAGGAAAAAAGCTAGCTTTTTCAGTAATAATGGGCAAGAATCTAATCTATTACTTAGCATGTCACTTGTTGATAATACATATAGAAAATTCCTGTTTACAATAGAAATAGCTTATTTCAGATTTAAAGAGGGCTACCATGTAATGCTGAGAAAATGCCTTGTAACTGTTAATAGCTTGAACCATGCCTGGACATAGCTGAGGTATAATGAACAGTGGTAATGCTTTCTTAAGGCCCCCACACACCTTACAATCTTTCCATACAGTTTCTGTACAATCAACTTTTATTCTACCAAAACCATGTAATATGAGGAGCTTTCTAATCCTTCCAATCACTATGTATTCTATCAGGGAGGACACTATACTACACAGTTGTTGGTAGATCTAATGGAGATTGTATGGATTGATCTTAAGGTGTATGGGGGGCTTTAGGTAGAATTTTCTTTAACTAGTTTAATTCAGAGCCAATCATAACAATAACAAATGAAAGAGAAGAGCTTTTCATACAATGATGAATATGCAAGGATGGGTTGATTCTCATATTCACAGCTTCAATACGTGTGACAACATGTATAAACATTTACCTACATGATTCATCTATATATAGATTCAAGTATGTTGGTGAAAGAGTATATCAAACATTGCTATGTAGATGTTATGTGCAGCTTAACCCCCCTAGCGCTTCAGACTGCTCCAGCTTGTCCAGTGCTTTGCTGTCAGTATTGCAGTGGACAAGATGGAGCCATCCAGCAAAAGATCAGATCCCCGACAGCACATACTCACTGTTCTATGTCACCCCTTTCCCTTTCGGCGGCGCGGGACATTCAAATGTAAATTGGGTTAACTTCAAAGAACACATCTGAAAAATCACCCCCAGTGTCATTTCCAGATGTGCTCTTTGAAGTTAACCCTTTCAGAAGGTGCCACAGGGCATTGTATTGGATACAGTGATAACTGTATCCAATACAATTCAAAGTAAAACAAAAACAAAACACATTTCCAATTGTAATAAAATTTTTATTATAAACAAAATATAAATACAAATACATACTGTTTTGAAATCATTTATACCAAATAAATATTTAAGAGATTTTATCATTCAAATGATACCTTTTATTAATTTTTTTTTGTAATTTTTTTAACATAATTGAGTGTTTCAAACATTATTATATTCAGGATGTCTACTAGACCCTTGTATGGACATATTTTGGGACGTTACAGGCCTACAACATTAAAATATAAGTCTATGGTGCACTTTTGGTACAGAAATCTGGACCTTGCAAGAGTGCTAGGGAGGTTAAGATCATTGAGTGTATGTTCAATCTTTAGTAATGAGTAGCTTACAAGTTTCTGTAGGCTACGATCCAGCTTTAAATATTACCTTGCATTTTTAAAGGTGTGAGTAAATACAAGGTATAAGTAAAATAAATATTATTCAAATATTAGTATAACATATTTTACTTTAAAAGTATACAATACCAATTGCTATTTTAGTTGCTGTATTTCAGTATTGTCAGTATTTAATTACTTCTCTGAGCTATGGATGTAGAGATTGCAAAACAACTAGTAAATGAGGAGAATGTTTTGACTGGACTTCAACTATTTACTCAAATATGTTTTCCTAATTGTCCAGAAAAGCTAGTTTTGTTTGTATTGTAGCCCCTTAAAGCAGAGTGAGTGTTGCTGGCTAGATCAACAAGTGGGGAGAAAAAATTCTAAAACCCTAATGCAGAGGTTCCCAAACAGGGGGGTGAAACCCTGGGGGGGGATGGGGAGGTAGGTATTCCACTGGGGATGAAGCTAGGGGCTGAGGGAGGGACAAGCAGGAAGCCAACAATGGAGTAACAAGCTGCAGACAGTAAGTATAGTGCATGTAATGTGTGTCTTTATGTGAATGATTTATATCTCTGCATGAGTGTAGTGTGTGTCTCTATGTGAATGATGAATGTTTCTTTATGATTGGTGATTGTATATAAGATACACGTCTCTGCATGAGTGGTGTGAAAATTAAATAAAGCTTAATGGCCATTTCACACAGTACACAATACTGAAATGCAAACATTGCTAGTGTTAAATGGGCCTCAATCTGAAACAGTGTAGTTTGGATGGGGGGGGGGGGGCTTGAAAATGTTCCTATCTAGAAAATTGGGGGGCCCTGCAGGGAAAGTTTGGGGACCACTGCCCTAATGCATTCACTAATACTTTAGGATTGGAAAACTGCAGTGAAATAGTGTAAGTAAATCAATTATCAAGTGACATACACTTTAACAATATCATAGGTAGCAATGTCATAGCCTCTGCATACCAATAGATTTCCTAATGTAATATTTACATTTACATATTTTCTGAAGCCTTAGCTATAATCCAACAAGATTAAAATAAATGACCTCTTATATGTAATGAAGGCCAATCCCCTGAGATAACTGTTCTTGGTACTTACCTATGAGTATTAAATTGCATCATGCCAAGCACCAGTATAATTTTAAGAGCCTAACACAGAACATTGAATGACACTAGGCTTGTTCCCTTTTTCCAGCATGCACATTCACCCAAGCTCGTAAAATAAATCTGACACTCACAGCATGAAAGAGATAGTAGACAGAGATTGGAGAATAATTCACAGCTCTAATGAGATTCTCTGAAAGGCAGAATGAATCAAACACAACGCCCAATCACCCATCGGTTACAGCCTGGCTGATAAATGAACAGTCTCCAGCAAAGTGTTAAAGATCCTCAAAGTGGCTGAAGGGTTAAATACGCTGTGACATCATCACAAGCAGATGTATGGTCCTAGCATCACAGGAATACTAAATTCATCAGTCTGTGCTATCTTCACAGCAATAATACACCCAGCTTGTTACACTAAGTGAATGTTTAATGGAGCATTCCAGAACAAGATGTAACTATTTGCATTTGCCACAACTGTTTTGTATTGACAAAACTACTTTACGATTAATTGATAATAATCAGTCGTTTCTTTTATTGTGGTAAAACAATTTCATTATTTCAGTTACCGCACAATAATATCAATTGTTTATGTATTGTAAGATGCAAATTACATTTTCTAATTGGATGACTATAATATTAACAAGGTTTCATTGGAAGTATTTGATCTAGCTCTATATATCAATGGAGGGGGTTGTAGATGTTAATTAAGTTCTTTTATTGTTTGCTTAGAAGGTGGTTGGCTCGCCAAATGTTTAAGTAAAAATGAAGAACATCCCTACATTACCACTGAAAATTACACAAATACAGTGATTCCTAGAATTCAAAATTTTCACCAATGCATACAAACTGACCAAATACAACAAAACCAAAAGGGATGGGATTGAGAAGAAAAAAGAAGGAAAAGAAGACAACTTGGTATTATCAATTAAAATACAAAATTATAGTATGGTGATGTTCTAATCCTGGTAAATAAATGAAGCAGCATTTAAGGCAACTTTAAGAAAATTCATATACCTATAATCAGAATGGCAACAGCTGTCCAATTCACACATCATTGTTTAGGATGAATTAACATGTGACTTTCTCCACCTGGCAAGCAAGGCAAGTCTTGTATGTACCTATAATTTGTGCCTGATTGAAGGTACTTTATGTGCTTTGCATATCTACTTTGGCAGTGGATAGTTTACTGAATAAACACAGTGGTCCACAAGTACAGTACATGAAAAGCTATCACTTGTGGAACACATAAGTGGTATGTGTAGATCTGAAGCACCTAACAGTCTGT
Source organism: Ptychadena robeensis (assembly GCA_036250615.1). Lineage (NCBI taxonomy): Eukaryota > Metazoa > Chordata > Amphibia > Anura > Ptychadenidae > Ptychadena > Ptychadena robeensis. Next base: position 105,311,321 of record CM070036.1, read on the forward strand.
TCGAGGTCAGGCCTATAGACAGTCACATTCAAATGAAATCCAGTGGCACAAAATTAGACAATTGGGTCTTGCAGGAAACAAATACATAACAATCTTATAAAGACCACTTTCTATTAAGAAGTCATCCTACTACAACCGTGCACCATTTCTACTGACAAATAAATGATAATAATAATACTGCAACAGTGAACCAATTCCACAAACTGTTTTGTTTGTTAATTACTGCAACTACTGTTTCCAAGTATATTGTGGGTTTAATTGTAATGTCTGTAACTGTAACTGTCTGTAGATCTGCTCTAAATGTTTTCAAGAGGACAAGAAGTTAATATGATTTAAAATTGTTTATAGATTTGAAGGCATGCTCACAATCATCTGCAGAACATTGATAGACTTGGTAGATCATTACTGCACATCCTAAACAGCCTATGTAGTCGTCTTATTTGTTGTTAAACTCAGTACATACACAGAACTGTTTATAAGCTGCTAGTGGTCAAATCCAGACATATATAATATGTGTGTATTTCTAAATTTAATTTACTGTATATACTCGAGTATAAGCTGATCCAAATATAAGCCAAGGTGCCTAATTTTATCTACAAAAACTGGAAAAACATATTCACTCAAGTATAAGCTGAGGGTGGGAAATACAAAGTCCAATAGTGGAGTTTTCTAAACGAGAACAAAATAGAGAAAGTGCCATTGCCCCTAGGAATGAATCAAGGCACTCCTTATGATTTAAACATGAAAAAAGTTTCCATTTAAAAAGGACTTTTTTCTTCTTCTTCTTATAATTATTATTATTGGGATCAATGCATGGAATGGAAATGGAAACCTTTTTTAAAGTTGAATCATAAGTAGTGGAGTTTGAAATTCCACTTTCTCCAGTAAAAATTAAAAAATAGTCCATGAGATGGCGGTGTGGTGCAATTTGTTTACATTTCATCAGCTGATCTCAGGTACGTTAGGAAAAGAATATTGAATACACATCGGACCATTCACAGAGGCTGCCTGTGTCTGCAGGGAGATCAGCAAACATCCGGGGAGGTAAGTGGGACCATGACTCTAACCCTGACTTGAGAATAAGCAGAGGGTGCTTTTTCAGCACATTTTTGGGGCTGAAAAACTTGGCTAATACTTGAGAATATGCAGAATGTCTTTTAAAATTGCCTGACTGGACTACTAAAGCCCTACTAAGGAATGTAGAATTACAGCCCTGAATCACAGGCACCTGATGATATTTGAATTGATGTGTTTTCTCAGCAAAGATTTCAACGTGCTAAAGTAATGTCAGCATGTGGAAACACAAGGCTAGAAGCAGAAGTCAATAAACACAGATTTCATGTTTCTTACATGTTAGGTTTATATGCCATATAATGCATTTCTTCTCCCACCTCAAACTGAATGTGGCAAATTCTGAATTGAAAAATGAAATGAAGAAAATACCTTCAAGAAAACCTAACCGAGGGCTGTTTCTTTGACCTAATGCTGCTGCTCTAGTGTCCAAAAACCACTTAAGAAGGTTACCACAAAATTGGAAGCAATGAGGTTTTAGTATCTTGAAGCATTGGGATTATTTCATCACTGGAACTAAGGGGCCTAATCTAACTCCTGAAAGAAAACCTCATACTAGTATCCCTCCAAATTTCAGTTCAGTAAGGCTATATTTACATGGTCATGGGCCACCTTGCAGGATCTGGCCCAGGCACTTCTGTCTGCGAGCGCCTGCAAAGTTGTACAGGCGCTCAAGCGTCGTTTAGATAACAACACTGTGACAAACAGACAGGTGAACGCCTCATGTCAGTCGGTTGCACAAATTTCTCTTCAGTAAGGAAGATAACCCATTCTTTCCCAACTGTGATGGTTTCTATGAAACACCTAAATTGTAAAAGTCAGACCCTATCTCCATTATCCTGTTGGGACTAATATCAGTCCCACCAAAAATCAGACTTACATTCCTGGAAACCCTTATAATTAGCAATAAATTGTTGATTTTTCAAAATCTGCATATACTTATTTGTGTTGGATAACAATATAATAAAGTGTCAACAGAAGACCTGGGCTGCTAGCGCCAGCCACCTGTGTTCCCGGAATTTACAGCCAAATGTTGTAACATGGGAAATCATAACAACTGTTTTCTAACTAGTCAATATTGCACTTGGCTGTGTGTTCTATAACTGAATTATGTTCCTTAAGTGTTCTTAAGAAGGCAGATTTAAAATGCAACAATCATTTTGAAAGTGCATATAAAACATAAAAAATTGATGTAATGTCAAGTTACAGCTTTGGCACCTAAACCCATTAATAATTATCTGATGCTTTTTCATGCTGAGTGGGCACCTTTTTAAAATTTACCTGCCACTTAAAAACAAAACAATTACCATAAGTCAATTTTTAAAGTTCTTAATGCTTCATCTACTGACTGAAGAAATGGAGCAGCCAAAATAAGTTAGAAGACATCGAAAATTTTTGCGTTCCCATTGCTTTAGTTTACCAGATCAGGCAAATCTCAGCTAATATAGTGCCACTGTGTGCAGCAAGTTACTTTCAAGGATTTGATGGCACAAAACCTCAAGGCAATGAGCTTTTGGCAGCATCCATCATATTTGGCAACATGCCTTACCATTCCTAACCTACTTCTATATCCTAACACATAGTCGAACCATTAACCTACCATTATTTCATATTGTTCCCTTCTAAAGCAGTACAAAAAAATTGGGGCTCAGGGTTACCAATATCATTACAAACTACCCTGAGCCACACTTGGGAATACCACAGGAGGGGGTTAATGTTATATTAAACATTCAAGTTATTAATAACACAAACATATTTCCTAACATTTAAGACCATTTCATACACTTTTGCATTGCAGTACCTCAATGCAGCACAGCTTTGAAATGCGAGGTATTCAGATTTCTGTAGAAGCACCATATTACATGTATTACATGCATATTGGCAGTTTGTCGTGTAAATACGAGGGACAACTTGATACCTATGGGTCACTAAAGATAGCCATAGATGCCTCTATTGGTCATTGATCTATTCCCGATCCGATCTTCCTAACGATTGTGGAATCGGCTAATGATCTTTTTGGAATCATTGGAACACACCTTGGAAATCTGATTTGTGGTAGATTTGGACATGAGCCGATCTCCAAAATGGGCGCTTCCATAAAATTCATGAAATTGATCGGTAAGGCTGCTGCATGGGGTGCTATCAATGTACTTTGATTGCCAAACGATCTACCAAAAAAAACCAACATGTTGGATCAATGTCCGATTTTTAGTCAATTCCAATTTTGTTTGGTCGATGGTTTAGGCTGGGCAGAACTCGATTGATCGCCGATCGATAACTGTGGCCGGGGGTGGTGATCGATTTGGCATAAAACGAGTGAAAAATCAACCCGTGTATGTGAGCCTTTAGACATGTTATCAATATTTTGTGAAATTTGGACTTGCTGACTTGTGAGTTAACCCCTCCTAGTATTTGAGACAAGCCCAACTTAACTCTGGACTAGCTCGGGGACTTCACAGCGATTCTCTTTCACGGCGGACCCCATGATCAGTTCTGGCCCTGCCCTTCAGAGTCAGCAGTGACATGCCATAGACCTCCATTATAATGGAGGCGCATTGTTTTACCAGCCCACATCATCAGCATCATTGATGAGTAGAGGGGAGGAGGGAGGGGGCGGGAAAACAAACAGAGTACTTTGTACTTTGCTGCGATCTGCTGTGATGTAGCTTTAAGTACATATGTCCAGACCTAGGTTTAATATCTTGCTTTCAGTACCTCACATTTAAAAAGCTAATTTTGACTCCTCACAATCCAGCTGCAAATTAGGAAAACACTTACCTATGCCACAACTCCACACCTTCTCAGGGTCTGAAAATTAAGTGTTTTGCTAAAATATGAGATGTAAAGATGAGCAGACTGTGTTGTTTAGCTGATAGGTCAATTTTAATTCAAGAACATAATATTAAACATAATAAAAATGAACATAATGAAAAGGTTTATTTCTTGCTCAGTGAAAAATAAAAATTTAGGGCAAGGAATAGGAAATCCACTTTCCTGTTAACTATTAGAATGCAGAACCAGCCTGATTTATTACATGAACTTCTATGCACTGTTTTTTGTTTGCTCTGAAGTACAGCTCTGCATATTTCTGCATTTTGTTCATCCAGGCTTATAACTGTGGAAGTGGATGGCAAAACTCAGTCAGTGCTCCAGGCTTTGCAGGCGAGCAACCTGTCATGCTAATGCCAGTTCAACTGCCAGCACAATAATTCAGAATAAACTAGACAAGGAAATAGAAAAGACATGGAATTTAGGGTATAAAATGGTGCTTATGCAGCATCAAGCAATCCATTACTAGTACAGACCTTTTTTTTTGCAATACAAATAGGAGTTTTTAAAATGTTTTTTATACCTATAACTTAATTTATATTAGATGTAATTAGTTCATGTAAAGTTACTTAACTAAACGTTACCAATGTTCTGTTTAGTCAACATTTGTAAAGTTCTAAACCTCCTTTGCCAGTAACCTAAAAGTGCATGGAGCTTTGTGGAACCATAACTGTCTAACTTCATTGTGCCAACTATAAAGGTGGGAGCAGGAGGAATAGTGGTGTCCGTTTTTTCCCCAATTGGGGTTATGATAATTACTCTTAGTTCCAATGAAAGTTTCATCACACCAATACATTTTGTAAAATTCTAGGCTTACAATTTTGTTGAAATAGAAAGGTCCCAGCATGAGTATGCTACAGTGCAATGTCAACAAAACAGTTTTGGGAAAAGTTACTGTGAAAGAACATTATTGACCCACAAAAAATCCCCAACTGAACACCAAACCTTTGAGATGAAACAATGTCTATAACTTGAGAAAAGCTTGTCAGAAAAATGGACATTGTTATAGCTGCAAACTCCAACTAGGTGACAAAGTCAAAATGGTTCCTGTTGGTGTATTGGGCATGTGTCCACAAACTTTTCTTCATATAACGCAAATGTTTAGTGTTTATGCCACAAGAAGATCTATAAATGTCTGCAGCCAACTTTTGGTTTCACAATTGTCCTCATCAGTACCGTATCCCATGTTGTTCTTAAACAATAATGATACTCTTGATTGCACAATGGTATAGTGAATGTTGCACAGACCTAAAACATATGTTGGCCATATCATGAGTATGGTTAACATTAACATAATTAACACCTGTCAGCTGTCACCTATCAACAAGCAAGTAGATCTGGTATTCACCAACTTTGGGTTATCTGTTGATCTGAACACCCAGACTATGGAGCCTCTGCCTCTTACCCCAATTCATCTAATAACATACTCATATGGAGGTGATTTGTAGCTATAGCTATGTTCTTTCACAGCAAACTACCCCAATTGTACCCTTGTAACCTTTCTTTGTGTATTACAGCACAATCATGCTGGAACAGAGACGGGCCCTTTCTGTAAGTACAAAGTTGGAAGCCTTAAATTTTACAAAATGTATTGGTATGATGAAGCCTTCATTGGATGTGTTGTTTTACATTTATTGGGTTTATTAGATTTATTTTTAAAAGTTGCCGCAGTTTAGGTGATCATTCATAATCTTCTTTTATTTTAGTGTTTGTATTTTTTATAAATAACTTTTATATTGAAATTCCTTAACATTGTCAATATTTTAAAAATATGCGTTTTAGTGGAAACAATTTTGATAGCTTCTGCTTCTGCATTTGTTATTAGAGAATAATGTAACGTTATGTTTGCCTGTGTATGGTTTATGCTTAGACACCTGTCAACTGCAGCAAATGGTGTTTTTCTTTTCATTATTTTGACAACCATAGTTATACATGCTGTAGCTAATATGTTGGCTGCCAATATATATATATTTTTAAATTCTGGATGGAAAGTGAACAGCCAATTATCCTCATCCTTTAGGGAAGTCAGAACTACGTAATAAGTCTAATTGATTGCTTTTCCTACTCCCTGCTATTTACCTTATTACGTGGGACCTGTCACAAACAAATAAGTGTTCAAATATGAAGCAACTAACTAATTAAATAAAGTATTATCTTTTTTTCGGGTCTCACAGCATCTAGATTAATGTTTCAATATAAAACAGAATTAGCTGTGGGTCCAGCTGTGCTTAACATTTATTTATAGTGTAAGTCTTGTGCTCAAAAGCATTGGAGATTTACATAAGAGGGATTCTATAGTTTTCTTTTTTTATGTCTGTTGTTCAGCTGTGTGGTTTTTTGACAAAGTGAACATAGGTTTTCATAATTACATGTCATTTTGAAATATATAGACTATCCCCAGGAATATTTATAACACACTGTATAATACGAGCGAATCCAAAGGACATGTAAAGACCTCTAATCTGCAGGAAATGCTATTGTATTATTTTACCATAATGAGCATGTTTACTCTGCATGCTTCCCTTTTACAGCAGATTGCGGATATGTATTGAGAATAAAGAAAAAAAAATATATATATATATTTGAAATTCAATTTCAACTTTCCCATGAGATGGTACTATGGTGGAGAAACATTCTACAATTAAAAACAAAATATACTTACCAGTTGTTCCATGTACCCAGATGAGAGATTCCACATTTAGCTACCAATCTTTAGCAGAGGGACTGGAGGTGTGTTAACAAAATGCAATATCGTGAGTGGCCACTAGATGGCACCAAATTATGGTTTTCTGATTTTTTTTATATGGCAAAACTGTATACTGACTGGCTTTCAGCTTCCAGGTTTCTTGGTGTGCCATGGTGTGATGTATAGGTGTGTTTAGTCCCAGTAACACTTTCCATGGAATAAATCATTTTAATGCCTAATTCTAATATTAGGTATCTGTACAATACAACATGTAGAATACTGCATAGTGCCAATAGACAGATCATAGAGCTGCTAACATCTTGTTAACATTTTTTTTAATGCACAAGTTTTTAAGACTTTATCAAATGATAGCTTTCCTTTAGAAAAAAAACAGAGCATCAAGCTATACTTAATGTTGAGCCACTCGCCATGAACAAATAGGCATATAAAGACTTAAGTCTTCTCTCTAAATTTTGGTTGTCATAACAGGCCAGTGAATAAGCATTTTCAGGCCAGCTTCTAGAATGGCTTTGCCCTCTGTACTCCAAATGAAAAAAATGCTCTATGCTAAAACATATATAATTGGAACCATTTCCCTTATGTGTAGGATAAGCACCTAAACTCCGCAATGATGTGTGTAAAAAACTAAAACACTTGTTTCCTAATATATTATCAGTGTGTAATTAATTTTGAATGCATGTAAACATGCTTATGTATGCTGTTTTAAGACTATTGTGGTGTCATTCTTAAAGATTCATGTAAGGTAATTTAATTTCTTTTCACATGAAGTATCATAATTGTGGATCACATAAAAAAAACTATTTAAAATGTACGTATAATTAAGTATGTCTTATGAAGTGAATTTCCCTGGCAGTATTTCTGAGCATGGCTCTGGGTAGTGTTTTATTTTGAAAAGTGGTAACCCATTAAGCAACCTTTAGGATACCTTATCTGTATCTGTGGATCCAGGTCCTTGACTTCATTGAAGATGCTGTGGTAATGGGAGTGCCCTTACAACTCGCCAGCATTGAAATACAGGCCAATCCATGGCATCATCAGTGACATTGAAGATATGTGGGGTGGGGGTGGGGGAAGAGTGTAGGGGAAATTTAAATACATTACATTGTTCACAGCTTCATATGGCTTAAAAAAAATAAAACAATAGAGAGAATAAATTTACCACCTGGGAGGTTAACAATGGTGCTGTATCACACCTGTTAACTTTTCCCTTTTTGATTAAGGAAAAGGTGTCAGGAAGCTACGCCATTTCCGGTATTTGGCCTGACACTTACACGTTCCAAATACAGGAAGTGACTCCACAGACGTAACTTTCAGGATCGGGACATTTACCTCCCCTCCCTCCTATGTAGTAGCTGGCTAACTTAAGGAAGGAGGAAACATTATTCTGCCACCTAAATCCCCACCCCAAAAATCATCTGCACAAGCGAGGGGGGAACTTTGGAGCGAGAGTAATGCCCCCTCCCTCCTAAGTTACCCCAAATCCTGGCAAAAATCCAGGATTGATTGAAATCAGGGTTTGTCTGGGAAAGACACATAAAAACTTGTCATTCCCGGCCAAAGCTATATTAAAGTCTTTATCTGCATCTTCAAGAATTAAAATTGTTAAAAAATCCTATTTTCCAGCACACGATAAAGAACAGCTCAAAGCTCTTGATTTCACTAAAAAGGAGTCCACTACTGCATGATTCCTGCTGCTGCAATGTAGTGTGCTACAAGTAAAGAACAATTATTTACAGTGACTTCCTCTAGCAAAATCTACATCTGAATGAACAGATTGGGCTGAATACATTAGGAGCTCTGAGTATTGTAAATTCAAGAAAAAGCATTTTTTTGCTTTTTGTTTTTGACTGCATTTAAAAACACGAACTAGACAGATACATAAATAATATACACAGTATATAAGTAGAGTATATTGATACAGAAATAAAACACTTTTATATTCTCTCATGAAATATATAGGCACAAGCTGTACTATTCCACTGTTACAAGTCAAATTATGTCATAGTACTCTTGTAAACACTAGTGAAGCACTAAAGGTCAACAGTGGTCACCATCTTCACTTCCTGTGATTTTAGCAAAGGAATGTAAATTTTGAATAGATGATTTTGTGAGATTATTGCAAAGCCACTTAAAATGGTCTCATCACCATTGGCAATCATTTTTTTTTCTCTTCTTGGTTTACCTTTAATGTCATGTCTGTGACCTCCCTAGGTTTACAGGCTTTTTCGCACCATTTTTCATGGCATGAAAAGCCATTACCAGGCAATCGTGACGGAGTACTTGACTCCACCTTGACTGTCAACTCTCTCTCTGCCCTACACACCACCGGTGTCAATTAGACACCTAGACACCAGCGGTGTGTGCGGGGGAAAGCGACGCCCCTCCATTAACATGGAGGTCTATGGCACTGCCCTCCCCCCCCACCAATGATGCCGAAGACACGGGGCCGGAAAAGCTCTGTGAGCCTGCAGCTATGCAGAAATACTGCAGGCTCACAGAAAACTGGTGATTGCGCCCGATCCCGGTACTGGCTTCGGGTGTAACACCCAGGAGGTTAATGTATTAAGTCCTTCTTTAAACATAAGAATACAAATTATCAATTATTTTATTTGGGAGTGAATATGAATCATCATCAAAATTGTTGGAGATGCAAGGGAGGCTTGTGGGAACTCTCCAAAGAAGTATTGCACTAGTACATGTAGTTGCTGCATAAATTATGTTCAAGTCAATTTTTTTTTGTAGTAATGTAATTTTGTTCACCATGTTCAAGGGCTTTCTAATTCCCAAAACACAGTGGAGGTGACCATAATGGTCAATGAGATGCAGAAGGTTTAACATTGCCATGCAAATTATATGTAATAAGAAAGAGTAGTAGTGGGCAAGTCTACCATGGGTAGAAAGGACCAGAGTCAGAAA
>CM070036.1:105326001-105346130 GCA_036250615.1 Ptychadena robeensis
TGTGGAGGGGGGAATCAGCTGCAGACCAGTTCCTGCCCGGGAGAGATGTCACAGACCCCATTTCGGCTGCCTAGGCACCACATAAGGCAGGGAGGGGTACACTCAGAACAAGCGCCCCTCCTGCTGTCAGAAAAAGATAATTTTTTTACGATTGAGGATCTTAGGCTAAGCTGCAGCCGATACTGCTGAGTGACCTCTCAGGTGGTAGGTCCACTTTAAATATTTACTATGTATATGATGTGGGTCAACTAGAGATGGTCAAAAACATTTTGTAAGATTTCAATTAGCTGACTTTATAAGTTAACTAGAAAGCACCTGAACATGGCAATATAACAAAAATTTTTGAAAATAAAGAAAAGGGCTGTGGCAGAATATAAAGAAAATTGGTCTAGCAAATGTATTTTTTGAGTAGAGATTTTAACCTCCCTAGCGCACCGCCCATACCGGTACGGGCAATGACGCCGACTGTGTGGGTGGGAAAGCCGGCGCTCCTCCATTAACATGGAGGTCTATCGAAACCCCAGAAATGCTGCAGCGATGAAGACAATCGCTGCAGCTTTCCGTGGAGGTATTGGCTACACCTGATGCCTGCTTCTCCTTCGGTTGCAGCGACCCTGAACGGCGAACAAACAGGGTTCGTCTCAACCGCAAGGGAGGTTAAATTTATTTTAACCTTACTTATAGCAGTTGTAACCCCCCTCCCCCCCCCCAAAAAGGACACATAAATAACCTAAACATAATACTCACGTATCATAAATCTCTAAAAACTGCGGCACATAAAGAAAATAAAGTACTTCAATCCTCACATCTGAAGTACTGGTGAACTGAAGCTACTTTCGCCCATTCAGTTCGCCAATACTAGAGCATTCCCCATAGAGCCTCAAGTAAAACAATATCTAGCAGCTCCTCTGCCATCCCATGCTTACTGCCACCACAGCAATTCCCAATTGCTATGGTGGCAGTGAGCGATGGAGAGGAGCTGCCAGAAAGTGTTTTTACCTGAGGCTCTCTGGGGGTGGGAGAGCAGGAGGGGGATGCCTGCTGGGGAAAAGTGAGAGCAGCTGCTGACATCACATTACCATGGGACTGGACAGGAACAACACATACAGCCCCAGGGGAAACTGGGATAGATTTCCCAGATGCCCTTTCGGCTGTATGAAGGCGTGCATAGGCGATATGTCACAAAGTAGGAGGGGCGATCTTGGAAATACCGTCCCTCCTGCTGTCATAAGTTTTTTTCTATTTTGGGGCAGCGATTGCCCTAACTATTGGCAAAACTACACGAGCTAGAGCAATACTTTTTTGTGATGTCCACACAACCCTTCTCTACAACTGTTTCGATGATGGTATCTTCTTCAGGGTCTTTGCAGTCATCTCACAAAAAAAAACTACCATAGTTGAAATTTCGCCACTATCGCCAGATGAGGATAGGCTGAACCCTGAATACACAAATATATAATGCACCTTAATACACAAATGATATAACTGTGAGTCAGGATAACTATCCAGGCAAGAAGATGAGAGAAACATTGCATTTGTTCTGCTCTGTGCAGGACAATATAACTGCATTGTCAAAGTATGTGCTTTAGAATGTAAGACTTCAATCTGCTGGTCAGGCATAAAATTACTTTTCTCATGTATTACACCATGCACTGTGTAATGGCTCATGATTAAAGCTTCTGTCCTTGTACTGCCATTTTATTTGATACTCAACCAATTGGTTTAGAGAAATGAATCAGTATAGAGGATAATAGATTCTCTAAAGCAGAGTTATTACTTTCATTTATAAATACTGTATGTTTGACAGAAATGTGCATTAAGCCTTGTTTTCATTTCTTTCTTGAATATTGTATACTCCTGAAAGAAAATAAATGTCATGTTGGCCATGAACGATACATTTCTGTGTAAATGCAAAGCATACAGATAGGTAGCATTGGACTTTATGTCTGCCTGTACTGATATAAATAAAATGTACTGTCAACTGTCAATAGCCTCTAGGCATATGTCAGACAATTCCATGTAATAGCAGGCATGAAGAAATGTACACATTTAAATGATTCAGGAATGACATGAAAACATGATTACAAAGTAATCAGTGAACTATGCTTTCATCATCCGTAAATGGATTTAAATTAAAAACTGTGTTTTCCCAACAGATAAACTATTTTACAGAAAACAATTTGTCAATTCTGTTCTAAATATCTGATTTGCTCAAGCCCAAGGAAAGTTTAAAGCGGTTTTAACCACAAAATAAATAAAAAAAAACACATTCATTAAATAGACCCAATACTCACCTGTCAGCAGGTGAAAAAACACTTACAGAAAAAAAAACATACTTACCTTCCTCATGGTTTCTTTTCTTGTGCCAGCATCTTAAGTACTGGTGTACCAAAGCTACTTCTGACTCTCACTGCAGCCAAAATCCCAGCCCTGCCCCCCCCCCCACCCCCGGAACTCCTAGCCTCTCCTCTCCCGGAGATCTCCGTGGGTGGAAGGGGATGTCAGCTGCAGTGATAAGGTGCCATCCAGGGGGAGAGAGACGCTCTTATCATTGCAACCGACATCATCCATCACCTCTTATCATCCAAGTCTCGCAGATGTGATACATCACAATCCAGTGGGACTGGGCAGGCGTGACTTCCTACAGCCACGAGGGCACTCGACGATTTTGGAAAAATCTCCCCCTCGTGCAGTTAGAAAAAGGTTTTTTATTTTCGATTGTGGATCTCTGCAGTATAGGCTGCGCTGAGTGACCTATGAGGTGGTAGGTCATAGGTTTAATGAAACTGGCTAATTGTTCATTACTATGTTCTTTTTTTTACTTAATAAGTAAACAATCTTGATAGAATTTTCCAGGTTAAATCGGCAGACCCTGCTCATCCAATTTTGAGTGTTGGAGGTGTTGCTCCTATATCCATCCCCGGGGTGACGAATCCTGGTTTGAAATTCTGTCTGGTCTTCATCCACCAATCCATATTGAGAGTTTTTAGACTCTGTGTATGAAAGGCTCTTAATGGTTTCTACCTTCTTTTCCTTGATGTGTTTGGAAAGATATCAGTGACCATAAAGATATTGCATTTATGAGATTAGCAGCATCTGAGCACATACAGTGGGCAAAAAGTATTTAGTCAGCCACCAATTGTGCAAGTTCTCCCGCTTAGAAAGACGAGAGGCGTGTAATTGCCATCATAGGTCACCTCAACTATGAGAGACAGAATGGGGGGAAAGAATCCAGGAAATCACATTGTCTAATTATTAAAGAATTTATATGCAAATGTTGGTGCAAAATCAATATTAACCTCCCTAGCGCACTGCTGCGGTCCAGATTTCTGTTCCAAAAGCGCACCATAGACTCCAATGGTAAATTTTTCTTTATGTTGTTGGCCTGTAACTTCCCAAAATATGTCCGTACAAGGGTCTAGTAGACATCCTGAATATAATAATGTTTGAAACACACAATTATTATAAAAAAGTACATTAAAAAAATTATAAAATGTATCATTTGAATGCTTAAATCTCTTGAATACCTATTTGGTATGAGAGATTTCAAAACTGTATTTATGTTTGCTTATAACAAAATTTTTCTTACAATTGGAAATGTGTTTTGTTTTTTGTTTTACTTTGAATTGTATTGGATACAGTTATCACTGTATCCAACACAATGGCATTTGACACCCTCTGAAAGGGTTAACTTCAAAGAGCACATCTGGGAATGACAATGGGGTTAATATTCCAGGTGTGCTCCTTGAAGATAGCCCAATTTGCATATGAATGTCCTGCCCCCCACGACCCCAGGGGGGCGCGGGACACTCATATGCAAATTGGGCTGGGAGAGGGGTGCCATGCCAGCTTGCTTCAGTGAAAAAGCAAGCTTCAGATCCCCCGGACAGCACAGAGCAGAATATGCAGCTTGAGGATCTGAGTTTAGCTGGACGGCTCCATCTCATCAGCTGCAATACAAGACAAGAAAGTGCAGGACGAGATGGTGCCGTCCCGACCGCTAGGGCGGTTAAGTCAATATGAAAAGTTAATCTCAATACTTTGTTATATCCCATTTGTTGGCACTGACAGAGGTTACATGTTTTCTGTAAGTCTTCACAGGGTTTTAACATACTGTTGCTCTGAAAATGGAAGACATACAAGACCACTGCCAATCTCCCCCAAACTGGGGCTCCATGCAAGATCTCACCCCACGGGGTCAAAATGATCACAAGAACAGTGAGCAAAAATCCCAGGACCAAACAGAGGGACCTAGTTAATGACTTGCAGAGCTGGGAAGTGAAAAAGGCTACCATCAGTAACACACAACGCCACCAGGGACTTAAATCCTGCAGTGCCAGAACGGTCCCCCTGCTGAAGCCAGTACATATCCGGGCGTGTCTGAAGAGCATTTGGATGATACAGAAGAAGATTGAGAGAATGTCATATGGTCAGATGAAACATAAGTAGAAAACTCGTGTTTGGAGGAGAAAGAATGTTTGGAGGAGAAAGAATGCTCAGTTGCATCCAAAGAACACCTTACCTACTGTAAAGCATGGGGGTGGAAACACCATGCTTTGGGGCTGTTTTTCAGCAAAGGGACCAGAACGACTGAGCCATGTAAAGGAAAGAATGAATGGGGCCATGTATCATAAGATTTTCCATCAGCAAGGTCATTAAGGATGAAACGTGGCTGGGTCTTTCAGCATGACAATGATCCCAAACACACCCCCCGGGCAACAAATGAGCAGAAGAAGCATTTCAAGGTCCTGGAGTGTCTCTGTCTCTCATAGTTGAGGTGACCTATGATGAAAATTACATGCCTCTCTCATCTTTCCCCTAAGGTATTTTCCCTAAGGAAGCCAGTACATGGTAAAACGCGTAGGAAGTGCAAGACGCAATCAACAACTTACTATAACAATCATTTGTCATTGGACTCTCGATACATTGCCATTTTTTTGTGTAATTTATTGTCAATTTTATAATATTGTAAAATAAAGACCTTTTTAACTGAGGAAAATTTTGTGAAAATGTATATAGTGCGTTAAAAGCTCACTTTATGGTCATTTTATTTTGTTCTTACTTAATAAGGTAGATACAGTCTGACTTTTTTTTAGTGATTTCAAAAAAAACAATCAATGTTTCTGTGTATTCCAAAAAATTTGCAAGTTGGCAGAAGTACCTTGAAGCATTATTTATTCCAAATATTGACATTGTTTCTTTTAGTTTAACCAACAATTCACACATGCCACCTGGATGTAGCTTTTACAAAAAAGAACATATGTTGAAAAATGTAAGTTCTTTATTGAAATGCAGAAACATTCAGGTGAAAAGGAAGCAGTGTGTATTCATCAACAATCTAGTCTAGTAATCGACTCTGTATATGAAAATTGTAATCTGTACAAAAACACAGTTAAATTCAGACAGGTATGCAGTCTGCTTAGTTTTGGAACCTACTGGGACAATGGGATGGAAGCATATGCTCAGTACAGAACATAGACAAGAGGTAGGTGCCTGTTATATGTGCCCTTGCAAGTCCCCCTCTGGGGTTGTGCCGCATCTCTCTTTCCTGGATTGGTCTATAGCTTCAGAATGTAGTTGGATTCACCATTCAAAATTAAAATAAAGCTTTTTATGCTACGGAAATCTCCTGATGAAGACCAGTTAGGGTGAAGCAAGAAATGTTAGCAAGAAGTTTGAACTACCATGTCTATATTTATTATGATGATTGGTACGCCAGCACTTTCGAACTATGTACAACATTTAATATATTCTGTAAAAGACTGAAAATACACAAAATAAAAGTATAAATCTTGATTTAGCTGATGCCGTCAATGTCCCTGGGTCCCACACCTCCTCTGGAAATAGGAAAACTTGGGACAGATTTAGGTCCAACTCCCGTTTCCTCCTTTTTTGTGTATTTGTATATTGGGATGTGGGCAATTATGATTCCTAAGTGTAGGGAAGGGATGGCTGTTTTTAGATTTGAATGGGCAAGTAATGGAAAAAGCATTGAGATAAACTCATCTTCTAACCACTTTCCTATTAGACAACTGAACTGAGGGCTTAAGAATCACAAAATAATCTCTAATTTAAAGAAAAATATGCATTTCTGTCCTTGGTGATAGGTTTCCCTTTTGCGTTGTTGAGGATATGTTGCCCTCAATATCCCTTTCCATTCCAAGGGTAGAGTTAATGCCCATAACTTCTGCATATAAAAGAGCCCGTAGTTTCCTAAACCCTATTAAAATAGAACCAATAGTATTTGGCCCAGTATATGGGCAGAAGAAAGTTCAGCATTATGCTAGTTTACAAAGAGTTTGTTTTCTCACTTCCTGCAGCTGTACCATTAGGTCAACAAAAAGACGTGTAAGCTTTCATTGAAGGTGGCATATCTTCACTTGTCTACAGGGATCTATGGGTGATTTGTTGAGTTCCAATAAGGCTACAAAAATCATAAGTCATACACAGCCTACAAAGCTTCTGAGGTTTCTATGGACTCCATCATCAAGTAACAGTTGTCCAATAGATGGCTCAGTATAGTTGTAATTAGAATAATAGCAGTTCATTATCACCAACCTAATCAACACAGCTGTTAGTAGACATTACATATGTGTGGAGTTGTGCAGTGTACTATACAGCTTAAAATGTGTCATTCATTTTATAAAGAAAAAAACAGGTGTGAGTAATGGACGTTATTCAACCTGAGCGTTACTTCCAAAGCCAGTACAGGAACAAACTGCGCCCGTCACCGGCTCTCTGTAAGCCTGCAGTGCAGCGTTTAAGCAAAGCTGCAGGCTCACTGAGCTTTTCCGGCCCAGAGTCTTTAGCGTCATCTGCATCTATTTGATACTTACGTTATGTAGACAGGTAGGCGGGAGGACAGCGATGATTGCCCCGGCAGTGGCTTTTCGCGTCATGAAAAATGTCGTGAACAGCCCGTAACTTCCAGGAGGTTAAGGAATGAAGGCAGCAAATGTGGTGCATGTATAGTATATACATATATATACTATTATGTATATACATATAGTATATATACATAATAGTATAGTTATAGTATATATATAAAAAATGGGTTGCAAAATAGGTTGTTGCTATATATTGTTCAAAAAAACAGAGCACTTTGATTAAAAAGTTGATTGGAGAGAGGAGACAATGTAAAGAAGTTCAGCCAACATGATCTCACATGCTTTAAAATGGCAATCAATTCGTGAAAATACTTGGAGGAAGATGGACAACTACTATTTAAATGACTAGAAAAATAGCCAAAATGGCAAAAACTCAGCCACTGATAATTTTCCAAGATAATTCAGGAGTTTCCAAGCTGGGGGGCGTGGAGGTGGCAATCGGAGACCTCTGTGTGAGAATTATGCCATGTCAGGGCAGGAGGGAGGGAGTGCATGTAGTGTGTTTGACTGTGTCTCTGTGTGTTTGTCTTTGCGTGAATGATGCATGTTTCTATATGATTGGTGTGTGTGTATAATAGTGAGAAAGAGGAATTGCATTTCGAATATAAATGGCCCAAAATGCACACTGCAGGGCAGCAGTGTGTTACCACAAAATGTAGATAGGGGGAACCTCAATCTAAAGTGACCTGTGAGTACTGTGGCCCAAGCATCATAATACAGGAATGTTTCTGATATTATAGTGTCAGGCCTTTTTATTGCAAACCAGGGATCATTTCATTAGTATGAATACATCACAACTCTTGAAAAGGTCTTGTGGCCTTATGCCAAGGAGGAAATGCCCTTAAAATTGTACATTATGACCTTTAACACATAAAACAAGAAGCAACATCTTTGATCCAGATTGATGTTTTGGGGAGGCCAGCCTGATCCTATATAATACTACTGGGGTGACGTCAAAATAGCTGTTTCTGAGGCCCTGGCCTCAAATACCTGGTTACTGGAGCCAGAATTCAGTCAGCTCTTTACTGCATGAATCTGGAGCAGTTCTAAGAAACTTTTCTTATACAACTAAATATATGTTTAATAATTGAAAGGAAAGCAAAATAAAAACCTTAAAAATGATTCTTTTTCTACAGTGAATGATGACTAAGACAATATTCCCATAAAAACCAGAGATTGGTGCCAACGTTATTGTTTTAAACAATGTATAGCATTTTATTATACAACATATGAATGCAGAAACTGCTATTTATTTCTTCACTTTCTGGAAAGGAAAAACACAAATTTTATACTCTGTATTCATGTTGTCATTCAGAATAGAATGTGCAGTGTTCTCAAATGCATTTGAGTATATAATAAAAGCTATTAAAGGATTTAAAGCTTTATAAGCATTTTTTTCTAAACACAACTTTACCATGTCATTTGAGCAAACCCTTTGCTAAAAACAACATACAACACACTTACAAGTAAAGCCCCCCATACACAAATAGATCACTCTGTAAAATTTCCATTAGATCTACCAACAACTATGGAGTGTCGGGCCGGATGTTCTGTATGACAACAGGTACTTTTTTTCATCATCCCTAACACATCCTCTTCTCTATTCTAGGATAAAATTTGTTTTGCCTATAGTACAAAACATCCCCTCTAAGTGAAACATTTTATGAAAAAGACTTGTTGGTATGTGTTAAAGTGTTATGTGCTGCACTTAAGTGAAAGAGGGGTAGGGGAGCAGGCATGTACGTACTCTAACCAGCCAGATCAGGCCCAATACCATACCACCTCAGAGTGTAGCATTTTTCTAAGATACCAGCCCCTGAAGTGTCCTCTATAAGCCACTGTAGGCATCCTCTGCAAAGTTGTGTGAGTAGTCATTCACTGCAAATGGAGATTGCATCTAATGGAAGAAGATCACCCATTTGAATAGGAAAGTTAGAGATTTACTGTGTTAAGGTACCCATACACGTTGCGATTTTTCGTGTGATTTTAGCCCTTCCGACCGAGCCGGTCGGTCGGGTAGGTCGATCGTTCGGGATTCGTAACATGCAAATGTAGTCCGACCGATGCTGTTTTTAGAAAATCGGCCGAAAAGTCGGTCGGGTCCCGAATGATGATGCCCGTAATTTTCAGTCGGTCGGCCACATTTAAAAGAGACGTTTAAAAGATTCCTGATACAACTGGTCGATCGGTCGGTCGGCCGGTGACTAATCGGGTGAAAAATTGGGTGAAAAATCGTGCATCCGACCGACCTTTAAAAATAGCAGTAAAGCAAAAATCGGGAGTCGAAATCGAATATCGAATTGGTCCACGAAAATCGCAACGTGTATGGGTACCTTAAAATCTTTGGATCCATTTGTGTGCAATGGATTTTATCCTTTGGGTTCAGCTTCGATCGATTGGCCAAGCAACACATATGTCCATATTTTTTAGGACGATCCCTTTATTTTGGATCGGGATCGGCTCGATCTGCCAAGAAATCGACATGAAATCTAAACATCTATGCCCAGCTTAAAATATGAGTTATTATGCTAAATCCCAACTAAGTCTGGTGCACATTTATGCTTTAGTAGGTTTCCATGCATTGGTTAACCCTAGCTTACCCTAATAGGATGGCAGAACTACCTGGGGTTAAGATTAAGCCTTCAGAGAGGCTCTATCCTCAGAAATATTTGAATTAGCAGATATGTTGCGAATATAATGACACTGACTGTGAGGAGAGAGGAGCCCGCTGAGAAACCAAACACAGCTAGTGTAATCAAAATCAATACCGCAGCCTAAGGAGATGGCAACAACTCCGTCAATGATAAAATGAAGGGAAAACAACAGTCTCAATAAAAGCACACTAAAATATATATTATCCTTCGTGTGGATATTGTCGAAAAAATCACTAATACAGTATTAAATGGTATGGTTTGCAGTGACCTGGTTTGTAAAGAAAATGCCATTTAATTTACATTGCATGTCCTCATCTGACCACTAGGTGGCACCATGTTGATTAATTCTGCAATGACATACATTCTCATCAATGATAAAAGTTTGTGCCAACTAAACTCAATATTAATTTACAGTCAACTCTGTATCACTGGAAGATTTACATCTTACACAAAATACAAGAATGTAAATTACAAAAGCTTAATTACTGAATAATACATTGTATCAAACAAAAAAAACACACATGGTAAAGGAAACCAGTTTCTGGTATTGCATGGCAGGAATATAATAAAGTGTGCAATTATTTTATTATTATGCTGTTTGTAATACACAATTCTGCCTCTGATTATAATTGTTTGTTATTAAAGCTATAATATGCCATATACCAGTAACATAAGGCATGATCGTGGAGCTGGGACTACATGTGGAAAAGCATGCATAAAAGGCTTATCTGTAAGCATTTTCACAAATGTATTAATTACTAAAGTAAAAGGGCAGATAGAGCTACATCCACTCCATGACTATAAGGTGCGTAAAATAAATTAGCAGCCACAAGAAACAAATGGTAATCTCACCCCAGGTATACCACAAGGGCCACTGCTAAATTTGAACAACTCAAGAGGAAAAACAGGTGATTAATTGTTAGTATTCCCAGAACAAAACACATTGGCTAATTATACCAACATACGATAATTGGGAATTTGTTAAAATACCTCCCCGCAGATTGCAGTGGAAGAAACACACAGTTAGTCAGGGAGGATTAAATGATTACTGATGTACGTCAAAGCTGGACATTTACTTTCATGTGCGCTATGTGCATGCTAGAAGAAAATTAGGGGGAAGGATTTCAGAAAATGTATTATTGGATATGCATTAAGGCACATTAAAACGGAGTAGCCCACAACTGCATGATTAAAATGTTAGTGTTATAAAGATATGTAAACACAGAGCTGTGGTGGTGGTCAAAGTCTGTTACATCATTCCCCATAATGCTGAACTAATATCTCTGCATTGTAAAGGAGGATGCAACCACCCACAGCCCAGACTACAAAGAGGAAAGCACTGGGAGTAGAGGAGTAATGTTGAGCTTGAATATTCAAATTGCCAATATATTCGGCAAATATTGACGAATATGTAGGTGGATATTCGCGATTTCGAATATTCGCGACATTATGCATTGGGAAGTTTATGGCCAGACATTGCGATTTTTAATTTGCAATGTGAAAATAAATACCACATGTGACCATTCATTTTGAAGGTAATTAGAATTGAAAATATATTTTCACAATGTATGGCCATACACTTGCATTTTTCACGAATATTGAATCAAATATAAGTAGAATTATTCAAGAAATATCGCTAATTCTAATATTGGCTATGCCACTCATCACTGCAGAGAAGAAGGTTATTAAACATATTATATATACATTCTCCTTTGGATAAAACACGCTGCACTACACCATCATGGTTATGCTGAACATTGACAAACATTAAAAGTCTTCAACTCCTTACAAGCAGATAACCGGCATCCCAAAACCATGGGGCATGGCAACTAGCTCAGGGTGTAGGGTCTCTATATTGTCCGGGTCATCGATGACGGCACTGCATAGCTTTAAGCATCTGAATGCGCAGCAGCTTTTTTGCTACTGCAACGTTGTTTAACTTGTCTACTATGATTATTGCTGACTATGCGATATAAATGTATTGTATTTTGTTTAATATAAAAACTATTAGCTTATTGCTACATTTTACTCGTTTACGATTTACTTTATGCTGTTTTCAAGCTAGATAACCTTCAAAGTCCCCCAGCCTCTGTGGTACAGGGGAAATTTCTATTAATTTGTGTGTTATGCTGAACATTGAGTCAATCACTAAAACCGATTTGAACTAAACGTTCAACGGCCAGAATTTATCAATTAAAAACGTTATTGCTTCCTAACGTTAACTGCATTTCATAGTTGGTGTCTGTTGCCGTTACCTATTAAATAAATCAGGAACACTGCTCAAGAAATATTGCTATAAGTACATTCACAAGGAGCTTTTCCTAGCTACTAAACATCAAGATCCAAATTTATAAAAAAAAAAGGGAAACAAAGCTTTTTTTACTGACTTTTTCTTGAAGAAATAGAATGAACATTTTATTATGTATGCACTAAAAGAATGTCATCTAGGTAAAGTCACTGTGACTTGGTAGACTACAATGTGACTGAGAAAAATGATCATACTGAAGTAGACTGCCCTATGTCTTGTACAATACAATGTCATATGCTTGAGGTCCAGCATGTCATGCTGTATGATCACATTAATAATCCCATATTCATAAATAAAACATTATACATTGCTATATTAGCTTTATTTTTTTTGCCCAAATAGCACTCTTGTTATCCCTTTATTTCTCCATTGTATCTATGAAATGAGCCTCTGTAGTCAGAGAATCTGGACTTTAAAATAAGCCTGCCATTGTTCATCTGTATCTTATGTATGGCAAATCTTATACAGGTATAAACCTTAAAAAGCCATTGCATCTAAGGGCTATGAGGCATATGTGAAACATTTACTTTTATGTTGATTATGCTCTAAAGCAGTGATGGGCAACTGAGTTGATATGGAGGGCCACAAGTGCAGGCCTCAGAATCACTAAAGGGCCGCACATAACATTTTCGATCTCACATGTATTGCTAGAAGACATCATTTTTCCTTTTTAAATAACAAAACTTGTTTTAAATGATACCTCAAGCATTAGGGAACACTGTAGTATTCATGCACATTTTGTGTCATATATATCATCAAAGGTTATGTGCCTCTAATATATCATCAGTGCCTTAACCCTTTAATGATTTATATGGGGCACATAACTGCAGAATAGGCGCACATAACCTTCGAATCAAAGATAATGTGCCCCTATTCTGTAGTTATGTGCCGCAATATATTAAACCAAATAGATCATATGGAAGATCTTTGTGGGGATAAAGAGACTTATAGGTGATTGCCACTTGAGTCAATAAATATCAAGATTATTTATATAAAATCATTTACATTACCTTACAGTTTTTTCAACATCTTTAAAACAGTATTTTTTTGAATAAACAAACAAACATACACAATATATAGACAATTGATAAAGTGTTATTACATGTTTTTTTCATTCATAGAATTGTACCTGTCCATCATAGCAATAACAAAAAGAAACAGAAAATCATACAGCACTGATTCAAAAAATAATCAATAAACCTATACATTGATTAAATTGATTGATAAGAATTATTCAATCATATCATTGACAAACTCTTCATCAACGTGTTTCAACTGTCTAGGTCTTCATCAGGATATGAGTGCAAAGGTCAATAATAATAAAAAATGTAATTTGGCATAGGAATCAATGTAGTGGCCTCCATCCATACATCCAGGGACAAGTAGCAGCTATAGATCTCCCCAACAGGGGACAACCAAAAAAGCAGGAAGGACTATCGGGTAAAAATATGTCTTAAGATGATTTGATGGATGGATGTACTGGATGCAACACTCCTTCAGAGGTGTTGTTGAAGATTTGAAAATCCTCCCAGATGTAGTTTTATAACCAATATGTATGTATATTGAAAGTATTCGAGGACTACGTTCAACATAAATCCATCCTTTTAATAAGACTATTTTGGTGAAATCGACTGGCATCACATGTTCTGAACTCCACTTGGGTTTCCACATCCAGTATTCACATATTTGAGACAGATACCACTCGAGTCTTTATGTTTATATTTTGAATGAGGCAATAGGCAAGTCAGGCTTGTCCTTTTCCGTCTTCCTATGTTTTACTTTCCTTGCAAAGCATTAAGCTGGCCATAGATTGGTTGGTTGTTGAGCTGTAAAATCGATCATCTAATTGTATCGTTTTAAAATCGTTTTGAAAGTGAGCAAGAATAATCAACAGAGCAGTGATTGGTCAGGTTGGAAAATTTCAGTTGATAGTACATGTATCTGACCAGTACCTTACATTTTTATTAGGGGTTTGGATCTCTTTCATCCAATTGGATTTTGGAGCATGCACACACCTTTATTTTCATAGTTGGATGACAGTATCAGAACACAGGGCTGGTTCAGTGTTTGGTTGCAGCTCTGTTTGCTGAGCCACCTGCCTTTGCAAAAGATGAACGTATTAAGTTTAAAAATGTATTCCTATTTTTGGATCCAAATCAAACAGAAAGTCGAACAAAAAGTGATTGGACATGTTTTTAAAAAGTATTTTGAACAATTTGTATATGAATTAAACCAACTAATTAGTATTGGTACCAAGAGTAGTGATTGTTGGAAAGATGTGCCACCCTTAATTGATAACTATTGTTGAAAAAAAACCCAGCGCCAGGTTAAGGTCCTGGGAGGCCAGCTAATTGGATAAGGTTTTAAGGCACAAGAGAAGGAACAATGGGTCTATAAAATAGTCTTTATTAAATATTGGACCTATATTATTCATATAAATCAGTAAAAATCAACAGCTTTGATATCCACACAATATATCATAGGAGATTAGTTATCATAGGAGATTAGTTACAAAAAATACACACAACAGTCTACCATACAGGGTAGACCGTCTTTTTAATAAATGTTTTTAACTTGTATAGAAAAATATATATATTGATTGTGGTCTGTTTAGCTTCTAGTGAGGCATTCTCCCTGACGAGTCCTAAATGTAGGACGAAATGCGTCGGAGCATCTGTGAATCACTAGACTGATCTTTTGATGTCAAACAATCATCAATGTGTTTGTATAAACCCTGTATGGTAGACTGTTGTGTGTATTTTTTGTAACTAATCTCCTATGATATATTGTGTGGATATCAAAGCTGTTGATTTTTACTGATTTATATGAATAATATAGGTCTAATATTTAATACAGACTATTTTATAGACCCATTGTTCCTTCTCTCGTGCCTTAAAACCTTATCCAATTAGCTGGTCCCCCAGGACCTTAACCTGGCGCTAGGGTTTTTTTCAACAATTTGTATATGGTCCTACTATAGAGCATGTGCACAGATCTAAGAAATGGAATTGATCTGGTTTCAATTGTTCACTTTATGTGGTGTTTTTGGAGGC
Organism: Ptychadena robeensis; assembly: GCA_036250615.1. Taxonomy (NCBI): domain Eukaryota; kingdom Metazoa; phylum Chordata; class Amphibia; order Anura; family Ptychadenidae; genus Ptychadena; species Ptychadena robeensis. The sequence goes on from CM070036.1 coordinate 105,340,904, forward strand.
CTCACCTGGAATGGGTTCATTGGGTTACATGGGCATAACCCATCATTGTGTGCCTGTTGGCCATCTGTGCCTAATTCTGCTGAAGTAATCACAGATACACCTAAAACTTTTGTACGGTGGCTTCTATGCTTCAAAAGAAATTTTGCGTAAGGGTCAACTCAGATAGTCAATCATAGGTTGGCTAATGCACAGCAGATCCCCTGTAACTACAACCATGCTGCTCTGAGCAACAGTTGCAAATAATAAATGGACAGTCACATGAGGCTGTCAATCATTCTCAAGCTGCTGCCATGTTAACCCTGGACAACAATCTTGTGGAGGCAACATGTTTTGTATATTACTAAACTGAGAATCAACTTTTTAGGGACAGATTAGTACTTTTTTATTATAAAAAAAAGTCCAAAGACTTTTCAGGCGTTTTATTTGTATAGTATACCCAATGTACCGGTATATCTTATATGTTAGCTTTGTAGCCCTGATAAAGTAGGGATTTTTCACTCCGTAAAACACATTGTTACTTTGAACTTCAGAAATTAAGCGTTGAGTTTTACTCAACAAGTTGGCTTGTTAGCTGTAAGTCTCACCCAAGCATATCACCATATATACTCGAATATAAGCCAAATTTTTCAGCAGCTGAAATGTTTTTATAAAATGTAGTTCAGCTTTAATTTGGGTCAAGGAATAACAATCGCGGCCTTTTGTAGGTGGACTTTATAAGTAATTTGCAAAGCCCCTGAACATGCTTTCATCACCAAATTTGCTGGAGATGTAGAGAAGGGTTGTGGGAAAGTTTGAAAAAAATATTGCTCTAGCACGTGTAGTTTTTGCATAAATTAGGTTCAAAGTCAAGTCGAAGTTTTCAAATTAACTTATTTTGTGCAAAAACTTCATATGCTAGAGCAATACTTTACAATGTTTCCACATTCCTTCTCTACATCTCCGGCAGTAAAACAATCATTGAAAATTTTTTAATCCCGCTAATATGACATATTAGTGACTGGGTTTACTTTAATATCAAAAAAATATTAAAAATACACAAAATTGCTTCCAAAAATATTGAAGGAAGTTGTTTCTGGAGGGAACAACTCTAAATATGTCAAAGGACACCAATGCTGTTAATGTTGAGTTTTTAGCTCATCAGAGGAAATAGAAGTGCTTTTCTATTAAGAAACCCAGAGCTATAGACATATTAAGTTCTCTGCAAGAATTGCTCTCAGAAGGCACAGAAGGCCGCTCATTATAAACCACTGGCCAGCTACCAACCTCTAAGAGTTAACGGTATAAAGTTCAGTGGGCACCTTTGCTAAAAAGACTTCTGTCTAATCCCTGTTAAGAAGAAAAGAATACAATGAAGTTATTTTATTCTGCATTGGAAAGTAGATTATAAGTGGGTCACGGTGGCTTCTGAGGACTTGGCACTATAAAGTGCGGTGATAGATTTGAAGTGATTTCCTCAGGAGGATACAACTTTGGAACAAAATCGAATCATCGCCGTTTACCAGCAAGATAAAAGCCAGTGCTTTGCCTAAATGACACAGCTCAGGGCTTGTAGTGTGTATGGACACAGGAAGCATAGCACAACTGGCTATACCTTTGTGAATGAAAATCACAATCTAATTAGAAAATGGGTGCAGCTGTTCCTATATGATGTAGCCGGATAACATTACATTCCTTCTTACACAATGTGGTATGTTTTTCCACATAAGGACAGCAATTGTTGATGAGTCATGAACAGATATCATACAGTTTAGATGCAACATGTGGAATGCGGAGAAATTTTGCTAAATATTACCTTTAATGTTTGAAAAAGTAAATGTTGAAAAGGTTATATACTGAAAAAATAGTAGATGGCTGCCTTTCGTGTGGTTGGTGAGTGGCATGGAATGCCTATTTAGTAATTACAGCAAGATTAGAAGGGGGATCTACAAACCAGCACTCCCCATTCAACCTCACATGCGGAGAAGTAGTTCCCAAACTGGGGGGGCGCGGTCCAGAGGACGTGCAGCTAGGGGGCTGAGGGAGGGACAAGCAAAAAAGCCATCCATGGAGGAACTAGCTGCAGTTATAAGTAAAGTGTATGTAATATGTATGCCTGTGTTTCTCTGTGTGAGCCTCTGTGAGCCTGTGTGCGTTTGTCTCTATGTAAATGATGAATGTTTCTGTGTATATATAATAAATGTTTCTGTATGATTGATGTGTGTGTATATATGATACATGTCTCTGTATGATTGATATGAAAACCAAATAAAGTTGTACAAGTTGTATAAATAAAGTTTGAGTGCCATTTCCCACTAGTACTGGTACATGATACTGCAACACAAATATGGGTAGTGTAAGATGGCCTGGAATCTTTAACTGTTTAGTTTGAATGGGGGGGGGGCTCAATATTGATCCTATCTAGAAAAGGGGGGCCCTGCAGGGAAAGACCCATAAGGGGACAACTTCTTTCAGTAACTAAAACTATGTTTTAGTTACTGAAAAAAGATTGTCTCCTTATGGGGATCCTGAATGTGTGTGATTGAATGGGGAGCAAGGAGGTACAAACAATGTTATTAGAAATAAATGTGATCATTTTAGAGCGTGACGAAATTCAATGTAAATGCCTTTTCTTACGCTTTGGTGAAGCTGCAAATACTTAATAAACCATGATTTTCTATCAATAAAACTTTCTGTCTTTTAAAAGTAAATATCCTTGGAAAAAATTTGTTTTTCTTTTGAAGAAGTTTACGGTACACTTGCACTTTAATTCCACGAACACAGTCTTGTAGAATATGTTTAAGAGGAAAACAAGTATTCTCCATTACTGAAGTCTGGACTTATTTGCTAATTCCAATTTTCCCTTCTATTTGGAATACGACTGCTGCGCCAAAGATCTTCAGCTTGTGCTGTGCAGTGATAAAACATCATCAAAGACTTTGGCATCCTTAGAAATTCTCCTTTTTATACACTACACGACTCACTCAGAGTAAGTTCTGTTCACAAGAGATAAACATTTACACAGTTTTTTTTTTTCATATTGAGATTTTTCTGTACATTTGTAGGAAACCTGGTCAAACCCTATCCTCTATTCTCAATGAAAGGACAAAGGGTGAAATGATATAAGAAAAAAAAAAACAACAAAAAAACAAGACGCTGTGTTAGGTTTCTGGATATCAGCCTAGCTTTCACTAATTAAATTGATCTATTTTACCGTCAAGACGTTATCCTTCAAAATGGAACACACATAATTACAATACTGTGCTTTGGCAGCAATTTCTTTTTTCAGATTCTGTCACATTTTGCTACTTCAAACTGAAACATACGGAGTGCAGAAGATGCTCATTCAGCAGGGAGCTATATTAAAGTAATTATTTATGTCTACTTATTCTTCTGTAGAATGTCACCAAATGTACCAAACCTCCAACAAGACTAAGATAATCTAACTGCAGAACAATAAAGAACTTTCTTTGAACCTTCCCAGAACATATGCAGAATTGTGCTCTGGGCAATCACATGAACTAATGGTGAACTGTGGTGTCTCTCATTTGAGATTTAACAGCCTGCTTTAGACATACAGCATTCTACAATGAAAGTGTCTATCACCCTCCTGAAATCTTCACACTCATTATAGACACAATGTGCTACAAAGAATAATGCAGAATACAGGTGTACAACCTGTGCAAACTGTGATCAGGATCCAAACACAGGTTAAAAAATAACATTTTAAATACCTCAAACTATTAAAAAAGTTGTTATACAAAACACATTTGAGGGGTCACAAAATGATAGCAAACCTGCAAGCTAAAATCCAAGTAGATAAAAAATTAAGAAAGAAACGTCTGTCCAGCTCTGTGAATCTCTGGCTCACAGCACTGCCCCTCCTCCCAAGCAAATCCCTATCTACAGCATGTCAGAGCAAAGAGAAGGCACTGCTGAGAGACCAGAATAAGTCTGTGAATGTCCAGGCTGGCAGCAATGTTTGCCCTTTGATCAAACATACTGTATATCCCTCCACGGTTCTCGCACTTTGCTACCATCCCTGACCCTGGGATATTGGCATCTAGGGGGGTTGTGACATTGGGGGATATTGTCCGGGAGGGGGAATTGTGCCCCTTTCCTAACTTACAGACCAAACCTCCCCTCAACTCATGTGTTTCAAAACCTACAGCTTAAACATGCCTTTCAAGCCCCATTTGGTTCTGCACCACTGGAGGTCCAGACTTCATGTTTGGAGCTGTCGGTACGGGACCCAGAGCTCCGACAACCACTCTCCTCGCTTTACAAGAGACTGGTCTCCCTGCCCACTACACTTCTGGATAACTGTAGGCAGGCTTGGCAGAATGACTACCCTGCTCTTACTGATGAAGAGTGAGAAGAGGTGTGGGAGTCCCCCTTCTCTTATCTAGTGGCCACAAGGGACCGACTGATACAATTTAAATTCCTCCACAGGGTCTATTTCAAACCAGCCAGACTTTCTAGAATCTATGCCTGGCGGTCGGCAGACTGTTGGCGGTGTGGTCATTCCCCTGCAGGTTTCATCCACATTTTTGGGGGTGTGTCCGCATCTCACTTGTTTATGGGCTGAGGTGGTGGAACATGTGGCCGCCTTGACCACGCTTCCTCTAGCCCCCTCGATTAGCCTTTGCCTACTGGGCCTTGTGGACCATCTGGTGCCCACGGTGGTGGTGCGCACATTCCTCTCTGTACCATTATATTATGCTAGGAAATTGATAGTTCTGCAATGGCAGCATACAGACCCACCCACCTTGCTGGCCTGGAAAGCGCTCATTAATACCTTTTTACACTTCTATCAAGCAACTTATGCCAGTAGAGGGTGTCATGCGAAATTTGACAAGGTCTGGGGAGCCTGGGTGTTGGACTCATCTACCACTCAGGTTACTCATCCCCTGGGGGCATCAAGGTTCCAGAGGGTGTGAATGAGTGTATGTATGGTTTCAGTGATTTGTGCTGCACCTTTGTTCTGCCAATAATATTGTTTTTCTGTCTTGCTGATGCCCTTTCTGCACTTGCCTGCTCATATCTCCAATGGATACTTAATCTCCGGTACTGATTTTCTTCTGATGTATTACAAGCAACGCGGACATTATGCCATGTGAACTCTGGACAGCACAATCGCTGATTTTCTGTGTCAATGTTTTGTTGTTTCTCTTTTCATACTGAAAAACTCAATAAAAAGATTTAAAAAAAAGCCTCATGGTTTTAAATGTCTGGGGGGGGGGGGGGGGGG
>CM070036.1:105350308-105366393 GCA_036250615.1 Ptychadena robeensis
TGGTACATGCCAGATGTCCCTCCAACGTCTCTCAACTGGCTGAGTTCTGCAAGGAGGAGATGTGAGAGACTGGTTAGTGGTTACAGGAGACGTTTAGTTGGAGTAATGGAGACGTTTAGTTGGAGTAATGGAGTAAAGAGGAGCCACAAGCTACTAATACAAGGGTTCACATACTTATGCACATGTAAGATTTTCAGTTGTTGGGACATAAACCTCCTTTGTTTACTTAAATAATGAAAATATATCTCTTTTTGTGTGTGTGTCTACTATTTGGAAGGTGTGCTTTACAAATTGGGATTTAGATGTATGTCTAATAAGGTTCTTTAAATGTTTTTTGCACAAACAGTGACCATGTCTGGAGGGTTCACATACTTTCAAGCAGCACTGTATATTGGAGTTGTTAATGTATTCCTGTTTATCCACTGGTTTCTCCTTTGAAAGTCTTGCTTTTGCTTTATCTTCCATCTGTGTTATAAATGTGGGAGAACGAGTGGCATGGTTAAGCCCTGGTTTTGTAGGTCCTCATGGTCTGGATGTAAATGGGGTTTAAAATATTAAATATAATGGAGGTGTGGGGTGGGACATACAAACCACCAATCTTTTAAACCCCATTTACATCCAGACCATGAGGACTTACAAAACCAGGGCTTAACCATGCCACTTGTACTCCCACTATTGGGACACTTAGCACAATACCTGTTCGACCACCCTCTAATCACGATCAACGTGAGTAACCTATTTCCTATACCCACATACCAAAAAACGGATTTCGGCCGTGGACGACTCTGACCTGTAACTTATCTCTGCCTCATTTTCTTTCTTTCCTTCACTCTTTTCTGCCTGTTCTTCCTCTATTATATTTTCTGTTCCATGCTGGCATTATCTTTAATGTATATCTCACATTATATTTGTGTATATCTCACATTATATTTAATATCTCATAGGATACATGGACCTATACCTCTTGAAGAAGTCTAATATAGACGAAACGTACGTTGGGTGGATTCCATTGTTAAACTACCATCCCACACAATCACCCATAATTCTTACTAACCATGTTATCATGATTGATCCTTTAAAATGTATATGCTATAAGATGTAGTATGATATGCCAGATATAATTTTTTCTTTTTGTCTTTATGCATTGTGAATTTACGTATAAACACATCACAAAATTGTATGTACCCATTCTTAACCCCTTGTCCACACTTACCCCTTCTGGCCTTCAAAGTCCCCACGCCCTTGGCCTAACCTCCAGGGGGAACCAAGATCGATGAGAGTGATTCTCTCATCGAACATTTTTCTCTAATATATATTTGGGATGTGGCCTTTCCTGAGAATGCCCTATTAATAGATTATAGCCTGTTATTTCCCATGTCTTATATGGTTCAGCCCATTCTCCTACTATTTATCTTTCCTAGCTAAGCCAGCCCTACACGCATCAATTTTTGCTTGCTCAATCTATGATTTGATTGGAATCTGTGGAAAAGAAAATGATCTGTCGGTCTAACATCAATCGATCATACTACCTCAAGTAATAATTTGTTTAATTATTACATATAAAAGTTTTAGATGTTATTTTTGAAATTATGTATTTTTATTGGTGTTTTGTATTGTCTGACATGTGTTTTTATGTAGTCATTTCTATAATTATTACATATAAACGTTTTGGATAAGTTATAAGTGTGTACTTTTCATAGGTGTTACGTATTGTAGGGAATATGTTTTTTATGTAATCATTATTTTAATTATTACATATAAAAGTGTTTCGGTTTTTTTTCAATAAGTGGCTGTGTATTGGTGGGTATGTCCATAGTGCGATCAGATACAAAACCCCATCGTATACTTAAACAATATTCATAAATTTACCAACTTATTGATTATATGTTCAATTCAAATATATATGAATGAATATATTTTCAAGCGTCTGATTTAAATAATTATGGTCCCCTTTACAGTGTTAAAAACCACACTATAAAGCTGCCCATACACAGGTTTTTTATAAATATTTGCTTATCCTCCCTGGTGGTATTCCAGAATGTGGCTTAGAGCAGATTTTTATTATGTAGCAGTAAACCTCGAGCCTCACTTGGGATGGCTGGTTACGTTGAGGCATCCTCTGGCATCCCATCAATGGGGATGTGAGGCTGTCAACATCCTCTATTGATGCCTGCTTGGCATTGGTGTTCCCTTGCCTTGCATCCTTGGCATCAGGGATCTCTGTAGAAGGGTGTGACCTGATGGAAAATGTAAACAAATAGCATTGTAATCTATTTAAATGTACTGTACTGGTTAAAAAAATAGAAGAAAATCATTATGTCAGGTCATTTGTATATATATATATATATACATCAGTCAATTGTATATATATATATATATGATCAGTCAATTGTATATAGATGGTTCGATCTATTTGTGCCCAATTATAACATGGGGCATGTCCACACACCTTTATTTGTTTACTTGGAATGAAATCCAATCTAAAGGCCCCATACACCTTACAATATTTCCATACAATTTCTGTACAATCAAATTTTGTTTTACCAAAACCATGTAATATGAGGGCCTTTCTAATCCATAATGTATGGATTGATCTTAAGGTGTATGGGGGGCTTTAGGAATCAGTTTTGCATTGATCACATTGTTTGGTAGCACCATTAATTGGCATTAGACTTAACAGTCCATATTTAAATCGCACAAGACGAATAAATCAAAAAAAGATCAAGCAAACGTTTATGTGCATATATTTAGCTTCAGTTTTTCACAACTGACAAGCTGCAGAAGAGGGCAGATCTTTGTCCAAAGGTAGCCATACACAATGCAATTCTCCCATGATTCTTGAGGGATCTGCCCTCAGCTGATCAGCAGGCTCCCTTTGTGTGTTGGACATTACACATTCAAAGTAATGGTATCGGCCGGGAATTTTCTAGCAAATCGGATCACATGCCGACATGCGGCAGATTCCTGGTCTATCTTAAAAAGTGAGCCCATCCGATTCGGGTGAAAATCGGGCTTTGTATGGCTACCTATACACTTGTAATTTTCATCATTTTGTCATCTCCTAGTCAGTGCCTTGGCCCAGAAAGTAAATTCTGTCCATAGATGATGTCATGTCATAAGCATGACATAAGCAGATAAGGACATTGTAGCACAATGAATAATATATAAAATATTTTAAAAGGAACACATAGCTTGTAAGTAAAATCCTAGACATTTATCTATGATATTTACACAGGGAAAAGTACATAGAGGTGTTTCCTGAGTCACTTTAAATATCTGCACCCAAGATAACATGTAAAATGTCTTAAAATTGTATTCATGAAAAAAGACACATAGGCACTCCCATGAATGAAAAACAAAGTGTATATTAGACATACTTCTACCACCATACATCAGTATAACAGGGGTTTTATTTATTTGTTACTATAATTATTATACCAAAGAAAATCTGTATGCAAATGTTCACTGTGGAAGTACAGAATCTTAGAAGAACTTCATCACCATTCTGTGAGCTGGAGCCACATGTACATTGAATAGAAGGTACATCTAATCCTTCATATGATCATATTTCTGGTTCTGATGTATACCTGCTGGTGCACAGACCTAAAAAAACATGCTGAACTCCAGCGGTAAATTACAAGGCCGGCCACATAGAACCAAAGAACTGACTGTATCTGTATAATCACTATTATGACCATTGTTAGAAAAACCGAAAGAATATGTTTTCAAAGAATCTGTTTCCATGTGCCTCCAAGCTACAGGAAACTTTTCTAGATAATAAAAACCTTCAAACAGACCTATCACTGAAATATTATGTTGACCTGGTTGTAAAAAAAAACCCTCAACCTGTAATATTTTCTGAATGCAGTTACGTTATTCAAGCAATTTACTCACAACTTTCCCAGTTTTAGAAGTGTGACTGAAACTACTCGGCCACAAATCTAAACGTGTATGACCACCTTGAGCTATAGAATTAAAGAATTTAATGAGCAGAAGTAGTTAGAGGCTATTCATCTTTTTTGCCATCATCATCAGCCTCCCTGTTGGCGCTTACCGTATATACTCAAGTAGAAGCCCAATTTTTTAGCATCTAAAATGTGTTGAAAAAATTTAATTCAAAAGATGAAAATCTTGAAATTTGGTGGTCAAACTTTGTGAGTTAATTGCAAAGCTCCTGAACATGATATCACCACCACATTTGCTGGTAATATAAGGGGATGTAGTAACACTTGAAAGAAAAAGTTTGGCTCTAGCACATGTAGGTGTTGCATAAATTAAGTTCAGATGAGTTGACTTAAAATATTTTAACTTGATTTTGAACTTTATTTATGCAAAAACTGTCAGCAAAATACTTTCTTTTTTGGAATGTTACCACAACCCTTCTCTGACTCTTTTTGATGATACTGATGAAATTAACAGATTTATATTGTCGAAATTTGCTGTGTGTTTCTGTGCCTTAGCTGCCACATTTACCAACCTAGACTTGACAAAGTATTGAAAAAGAGAGGCAAAGATGCACCAAAGCATTTTTTGTAGTGGTCATAATTCTATAAGATTATTGGGCCTATTTGAGCTGATAATTGAGTAATACAATTATTAATTTTATTAAACACATTTGAAAATGAGTTGTAACTTTGCCAAGCTGTAAACGGCTGCCATTTGACAATACATTGCGGGTTTGTATTTCTGACTATTTAAAATAACTCAAAGCGGGTCAAAATTGAAACAGCCACAAGGTGAACTTATTCGCCAAAATTTTCAGATGGCACAATTTTGCTGATTCCTGGACTTCAACAGTCACTACAATCCAGTAATGGAGTATGTAGCATAGAATGGGGAGGGGGGGGGGGGGTCAGGAGATAAGAACCACAGAAAATGTCATATGTCTTTAATGATGTTTGTTCTTTTATAACTATGCCAAGGATACCATCCAGGTGGAAACTGTAATCTGCAACCTAGAAAATACAGTCCAGGAGGTTTTTCCTTAACTAATCAATTTGACTGCTTCTGAATTCTCTAAAATTAGCATTTAAGCTCTCAGCTTTCAGCTGACAAAGCAATTTTGTCAAATTCACAGTACTTTGTCCCAAGAGAGATAATTGTTAGAAGAAAAAATGGAAGAAGAAGGAGCAGCATTGGATATTTTTCTGCTTGAACAGAGGTATAATAAATAGCTAAAAATTTTCAGAGATTTATTACAATAAACAAACCATGAGTGTAGTAGATAAGTGATGGAATAGTTGTATTTCTTATAGCTGAGAATAAAACATAATAATTTCAATCAATCATACAACCTTTTTTATGTATGTAAACTGGCAGTAATGTAGAGGTGTCATGTTAACCAATCAAATAGCCTTAGCAAACAATGTGATTGCAGACAAATGTTTTATTAAGCCCTATAGTAGGGCTTATTGCTGATTTAGGTCTTGGCAGGGCTTAAAAATGGCGGTTATACTCACATGGTTCTGGTCTACTGAGGAAGTGCTTCCTCCTTTCCTAGACTGACAGGCAGTCTAAGGGCTTGTATCCACTGCCTCTCATTTCCTGTGTTGGACACACATGCAGGAAAAAGATCCGGGCTCCTCCTATTCTAGTGAATGGGAGAGTGTTCATTTCCAAGTTGGCAAATCAGTGATGTGTGCCGTGCCGCCCCCTGATCGATTGGCACATCATTTCCCATGGTAGTGTAGACCCAGCCTAAGTGTCCACTGCTTCTTAAGAGGCAGAGAGGACACTTCCTATCTTAAGTATGCATTCTCAAAGTGGCACGCTTGCACCACTTTGTTTAAAATGCAGAGTGTCGTGTTTTCATTGCGTCGAAGTGCGGTGCCGCTGAAGACACGTCCATTGATTGATGGAAGTGTCTGCAGGACACAGAAAAGCTGTGCCCAAGGCTTTCCTATGTCTTTGTACTGCTAATTGGCAATGGGGGGAATGCGCCCTAAGCCGCAGGCAAACTACCCGCAAGTTCCAGCAATACACTAAAAAATTAGAAGCCGCATGCCATTTTTCCCTGCGCTAAAAATACCCACTGACTACCTGAGTGCTACAAGCAGGTCATTCGAACACATATATCACAACCAAAGGGGCAAACTCAGAATTTAGAAGACTTCCTAAATTTGCACAACATACACAACACAAAGCATGTAAGTATACTGAAAAGATTGTGAGAGTAAAATAAGCCAATGGCAGTGGTATTAATAATAACACCTAGGGTGGGTGGGTGTCAATGGAAGCAATAATAACAGCAGCAAGTGTAGAGCTAAATGTGTCACAAAATGGCATACGTTTGTCCCTATAGCAGTGATGTGAGTATGAGCAGAGTGTAGTAAATATAAAGACTGGAAACATGACACAGACAATAAATAGATTGGCATAATTTTTTTTTTTGAATAGAATATTTAAGCTGATGTCACTGCTTTTAGTGTGAAATAGGGTGAAAATACATATGTATGGTAGTTAAATCAAGTGTTGACACAAACACAGTAAAAGTATCAAATCTAGACACACAATATTATAAAAAAAGAAGTGTTAATGGCCCCTTTAACACTTTGTGAAAACTGGGAACCCTGCGGAAGCTTGGATCCTGTATTGTTGCATTAGAAATTTATTTCATTTATCCTGTCCTCACATGCTAACACTTACTTGAAACTACACCTAAAGCCCCATGATCTCTTCTAAAAAAACGATATACATATTTAACATTTCGTTTTTTTTATTATTTTCTTCTTTTTCTGACCTCAAAAAATAACTTTGTTTCACCGTGACCCTTTCGGGTTGATTCTTTAATTAGAGGGTCTGACTCATTATAAACACCTCATGGAATCTTGGTGTTCTAATGAAGCAGTATTTAGTGTATGCATCCTTTATATGAAGTTGCCAAAAAAGAAAATACTATTGTGTTAAATACATAGTCTTAGTGCAAACCTCTGAGAAAACCAGAAAGCTAATCACAGAAGCAGAAAATGAAACTTCCTGTTGAGCTCTAGGTTGCATGTATACTGAGTTATAAACTTTTTAAAGTTTTAAAAAATTGCAGCAGCTTGATTATTTAATGGAAATATCATTTTAATAACATTAAATCAAAAAATGGCTTGTGCAGCAATGTTATATTATGTATGATTCGTTTTTAATTAAAGTAGTCTTCTTTGAATCTGTTTAAAGAATAGAAAGGGTCACATTTCAAATCCACTGTGCCATCATAAAGGCAACATCCTAAGGCAACATTACCTTTTCAATCTTAAAACAGGGACTTCAAATTTAAATATACATTTGAGCATAATACAAAACTTGGACAATGTTGAGGGCCAACCTTGATATTTGTGGAGAAATCTCTACAATTGAGGAAGTTTTTCCTTCTCATCAGATATAACAATAAAAACTTTCATATGAAAACAAAGTTTTGCCTGAATATTGAATGTGGAGCAAGTATGTAATATCAATTGTCAAAAGAAAAATACATTTGTGTAGTCATTTCTTAAAAAAAATCCTACAGACCAGATATCATTTCACTGTTAGCCAGATTAGGCCCCTGAATTGGAGTTCAACACTTCTTTAAAAGAAAATAAAACATTTTCTTATATGCAAAAATCTTCCCACAGTCCCACATGTCTCTGACCCAACAATTCATTTGCAATTAACTCATAAAATTGGAAATAGCCCAATTGAAAAAAAGGCATCATACTGCCATACTGACTTTCTCTTCCTTAGTCAGAGACCACCTTTATTAGGATGTGTTTGACATATATTGTATGTTTTACTTTTTGAATTTTACAAACTTGAGAATAAGGAATTGTCATCTTGGATGTTCAAATCTATAGAATGAATTATTATGCTTTATATAGTTTAGAGGTGTTCCTTTTATAAGCTGGCCTAATTCAAGTCACCTTAAAGTATACTGAGCGTGGTTAAACATCATACATGTCTCTTTGTTTCATATGGCTACCTTACAGTCTAGTTCTGGACAACACAGCTATGCAGACACAATTAAAAATAAAGAAAAACCTCAACTAACAGCAATAATGAAAGCCTCTACAGCACTTGCCACATATTCCGACATTACTAACATTTTTTGCCTCATTAAACTAAAGCCAGACTTCCTTCCCAGGAACAGCTAGCGGAATAACGAAGCCATTATCTTGTTACACAGAATATTATGCTGGAGTATGACAGTACAAAGCACAGCCAATATGCAGACCAACATTTCCTCAGTGCAGCGAGTAATCACATGGTAAAACTTCCTTAGTGTATGCTTTAACAGAAGAGTTTGATCTTAATCTTTGTGACACCTTTATTAAGTCGCACAGCAGAAGCAATTAAAGCAGTAAAATAAAAATGTAAATGTAAACTGGAAAGTATATCCAAAATTGCTGTGTTATAAAAGGAAAAACCTCTGTTTAAACATACATTTACTGCTTTTAGGTAACACTTACAGAGTATATACAGTATATACAGTATATATATATATATATATATTTTTTTTTTTTTTTTTATTTGGTAATGGTCTTTAATAAATAACATTTATGGAAACTTTTGCTTCTACTGTAGTCTACAAAAAGAAGAGCTTGAGATGGCCATATATGGGATGCACAGAACCTTTGGGAAAAAATCCCAATAGCGATCAAACATGGATTTACCAACAGATCCCTGTTCGGTAAACATTTTCTTGGTGCGGGATCAATCTCTCCTGGTGGGCAAATGCTTACGGCGATTGATCGTTCGGGAATCGAACGCTTAATCGACCAGTGTATGGCCATCTTACCATTGACGTAAAATAAAGAATCTGGCTGGTGGGGTCAAAACTCCATAGCGCTAGATCTCTACATTACCATCTGTATTTTGAAATAACCTTCATAATGCTTGGGTAAAGGCATCTTTCAGTCCTAAGGTCTTTGCTGGAACTCTTAATGCTTATTGTAAGGCTGAACCCTCCAACACGTTGGTTATTCCTTTATATTTGCTCTTTACTATAATTTTGGATTGGACTCTATAAGCACTATGGATTGAAATTATGCATCTTCTTAAAGAAAATAAATAATAGATTTGTTGTTACTAGAATTGGTTTAGGGGAAACATTTTTAATTGGTCCCACGTAGGGCCTGTGTCTACAGACTTTAAGCTTTCGTCAACTATATATACATATATATATATATATATATATATATATATTTTAAGAAATACAAATAAACAAACACATACACAACAAACACCATACTACATCCGCAAAACTTATTTGAGTCAGCTTAGCAGGATGAAGCAGATTAATAGATATGAGTCCTAACAAAAGGTAATAAGCCCCAACAAGGGCTCTGTCAATAGTATTATTTTGACCAACATCTGAACTTTTTCTGACCTGAATCTGACCATTACAAGCAAGTTGAACATTTCCGTAGACTTTAATAGAAAATAAAAACTTGCCTGATGCATCCAAAAAATCCATTGATTAATTCTTGTTCTTGTGGGATTTTTCCTTTCAACTGTTGTTGTGTTTATGGAATATGAACAAGACTCTTCCTGTGGATAACGGCAAAAAAACTAACCGAGGACTTTAACCATTATAGCAAGCAAATTATTTATGTTATCTCTCCAGAACAGCACCTTCTGCAGAAAAGGTAATGTTTCAGCTCGTCCCATAATATTCATTAGTTTAATAGACTGAATTATGTTGAACAAATGAGTATAACTCACCGCAAAATATTTTATCTCATCTGTGAGTAAGAAAGTTAACTGTCATTACGACCTTTTTTTTTATTTATTTCTTTTTTTTTACCAATGCAATCCTTCATAGCCACTAATGGCTGAAATATTCCCACATGGCTGGAAATCGCTGTGTTTGGAGCCATAAATAGAATTTGAATCACTCTGTATTGAAGAACACGTAGGAACATCTATGCTGGTAGATGCACTTTGCTAGCAATTTCTCAGGATATGGGTATTGCAGCCGCAGTGTTTAGTACAGGAAGACAATCAGTGTTTGATCCTACTTATACATAATCACAGCTCATCCACTGCTGGATAATGGTTGTATTTGGCAATCACTGTAGGACCTGACTCATTCACAAGTCAGACTAACAATCAAAGGTTAATAGGCTGCGGTCTTTACCGGAATGCAACTTTCAAACCAACTTGTGACTACTGCACATTGTTTATTGACAGCTCCTGTAAGAAGATTTCATCAACATTTAGGAGTACCTGCATCCAGCCTACAGACTTTAAAGTGGTCTTAACAAATATTACAAGAGCATTTAGTATTTTAACAAAAACAACTGTTTTATCTTGGCACACATGACCATGGGTGGGCAAACTTTTGATTCGTGGGCCACATTGGCTTCTTACATTTGATAAAGGGGCCAAGAGCCTGTAAAGGCAGAGGCCACATATGAATTCCATGCCTTGCCAGCATCACTTATGATGGTGGTGATGTGTAGTAGGTGACGTGTGACGGGGACGTCTTTTAAAATTTCCTGCACTCACAAAGAAATGCTTATTCATTGCAATGAGCCGAGATAGCTCCTAGAGACTGTCTGTTTTCACCATGTGGATGCACCCACAGTGTCATGATCATGCACTGCATCACCCCCATGGCAGAGAACAAGGTAAGGGGAGAATCTTTTCAACAATGTGACAAAGGGACAAAAAAAGATAGAGATAAAGATAGAGGTGATAGTAAAGAGTTAAGGTGGTTATGCACACAGACTTGCAGATTGTGTAGGATTTATGACCATGTCCAATACCTGCTTCAGGTAGATAGATAGGTGGTAGAACGATGGCAGCAAATGCGCATAGAGTGATGTCAGCACTCAAATTGGCCATTGATCTACCGCCCATCTAATGTGGCCACCATTTTTTTTCGTGTAAATCCTACTTGATCTATATTCTTTGGATGGGGACCCTGGAACGGATAGGAATCAAGCACCTAAGGTGCTACGCCTTGGTTCCAGTCCAATTGACGGGAGCCCAAGCGCAATGATGATGTCACCACGCTGCGCTTGATTGGGTCATCAATTAAGCGTCCATCATCAAGTGTATGGGCAGCTTTAGTCAGTGGAGATAGTGAAGAGAACTAGTAGGAGTTATAGAGATAAGAAGTCCAAGCGTAATAGTCACCTCCTTAACCTTCCTAGCGCACTGCCCGTTGTAAATGGCACGGAACGGGCAATTGAGGCAGTGTACAAAGTACACTGCCTCTCATTTCCTTCCTCCCTCCCGCCGCTGCTCTCCACACAGCGGGTGTCATTATTGATGGCGGCTGCGTGGGCGGGAAATCCGGCACTCCTCCATTGACATGGAGGTCTATGGCGCCGCCCCACCCCGCCCCATTCCGGGTCATTGTGGCGCGATCGGGGCAATGAAGACAATCGCTGCAGCTTTCCAGGAAGGCATCTGGTCTACCCGATGCCGGCTTCCCCTGCGGTTGGCACGACCCAGAACGGCGAACGAACAGGGTTCGTCTCACCTGCTAGGGAGGTTAAGCAATTAAAATGTCCATAAACCGGGGAAGCAAAGAAATACGGCTAATATAGATATTTCTTGGAGAAACCTTAATAGCAATGAATATTGTAAATGAGCAGAGATTAAAAACGATTAATTAACAGTTAAGATAAGAAGTACACATTGTACCTCTTGCAGAAAAATATTGTAATACATTTGTACTTTCCTGGCAAAAAGAAAAATTATGATTTATTATATCCACAATATTGACAAATAAACATTCAAATAATAATAGTAACATATGGCACATGGAGTATCCACAACATTATTGTCTTGCAAAACACAAAGAGAGTTCACACATTAAGGTTACAGTACCCTTGTGATGCCGGTCAAAGAAGCATTACTAAGTGATTTGTTGTTTTACTAACGCAATGTGTTTTAAAACATGATATTGCTTCCTCAGGACATTTCATAAGACTTGTATTTCACCACTGGAAGATGACTGAACGAGGAAAAGCAACAAAACGGATATCAATCAATGTCATCCATTTCCTATGATAATGTTATTGAAGATCTTATGTGCATAAAATTCTTAAAGTTTGTCCTTACCTACTATGCAAATCCCAACATTATGTTATGTGAGCAGAACCTCCACAGTAATGATGGCCGAACTATCCACAAGTTGACAGTTCTCCCGCGAACATGGATGTTCGAATTCCTTTTAGCCAGCGAATAGAGATGGTTTTTGACGATTTCGAGTTAATTGCAAAGCCCCCGAACATGGTTTACATCACCAATCACTTGCTGGAGATGTACAGAAGGGTTGGGGGTATACTACAATAAAAAAGTATGTCTCTTACATAAATGGTTTTCATAAATTTAATTCAAAGTCAAGTCAAAATTAAAAAAATCGGAATTTCGACTTTAATTTCAAACATAATTTATGCAAAAACTACTTTTATATTAAATGTTCCAATAACCCTTCACTACATCTCCAGCAATTTTCAGAGGCTTTGCAATCAGCTCAAAAAGTTAGCAAGTCGAAAAATTCAACCATCTTTATCAGCAATCAGTACGGGTGTTCGACCTTCCCATTCCCCGGCAAGAAGAAGCTTATTGTTCTTCCAAGGGCAGGATCAGGAGAACTAGAGAAGACTAGAGTCTTCTAATGAAAAAAACTTCCAGTGCAGTCACTTCCGTTTTTTCCAATTCAAATTCCATGCATACAGGCGGGGAATTTAAATCTCCCCACAAAGAGGCGGACTTCGGAATAAGGTGGCATATATATCTTCTAAAATTTCAACATTAGGTATTCTCTCTAGGTATTATATAAAATAACAAGAACTCTGTTAAAGAAAAAAATGGTTCTACTACACAATTATAAACTAATCAGTTACATTGGAGCTCACAAAGAGTGCCCTCATCAACCCATATTTTATAAGCGTACCCTTATATATAGGATGTGTTTGTAAAAAAATAATCCCCCAAAATTTTGTGGACATTATAAATCATGATTTTTTTTAACTGCATGTCTCAAAATCTCTATACTCCATGACTTCACTTTTTGGGGAACAAGTATAAATTATATTTGAAAACTATTGGTTGAAACGTTGGCATAGCTACATTGCATACCGCAAGGGACCAACTCTTTAGCTATTGCTTTGCTATGTTTACATAAACACTATTGCAGGGCTGGAGTGCAATTGCTGTAAATTGTTCTTACCTGCACTCTGTGTTCTGTATCCATGGCACTCAACAAAGTTTAGTAATAAGGGAAAATATCTTAGTATACTGACTATAAGGCCAAATCATTAAATAAATGTATAAAACTTGGAAAAAAGGCTGATGTCTAAAAAAAAAGGCATAATGGGTTTACTTTAAATATAAGGTATTTATAGGCATAAAAGCCAGCACAACCATTTTATAATCAATATCAATGCATTATGTAATGTAGTCATTTTTTCTCAAATACTTATTCACATTTTGGAACACATGGTTTATCCACAATGTATTCAGAGCTTTAATATTACATATTTCATAGATCTGCCTTAGTGCCTTAGTTGACTTAGTGGTTAGAATAAGGAAAAGCCAGAGGGGGGCCTTATATAATGATAGATTTGAATTGCATTAAAAATGGGAGCCAGCAGGTATTAAAAGCTCACAAACAGCAGGATATGAGTACACTACTATCGGGCATTTATTTATCAAGGGATAAGCAGTGACTCAACAGCTTAATTCATGTCACTATAGCTAATTTTGCATTGCCCACTTAGTTTTTTTGCTTGCAAATGAGAAAAGCTAGCCATACATGTGTCGATTCGTGAGCGATTGATCAACGCTCCGATCGATTCTGGTGAAGCCACAGGCGTCGATCGATCGACCATACAAGTCTGTGCCTACCACCTTAGGCCACGATTCCTGGACGATTCTGTTACCAGTCGATCGATTCACAAATGTCAACGCCCCTTGATGTGTGCCCAATCGATCAGAAAACACCAACAGGTTGGTTCTCTGGCCGATCCGAGCTGCACTCGATTCCTCGTTGATCGATCGGCGTGCATGCGCCCGGTGATCGATTGGCCAGGATTCGTGTGGGAAATCGACCTGTGTATGGCCATCTAAACACCAAAAATGTATCACTTCAGTCATTCATAAACAGGCTTTTAAACAGTAAAATAATTTGGCCTTGCACTAATGCTAAAAACTGAGAATATAATTGAAGAAGAAAAAGTTTCACACAATTGTAACCACACACTAGGAGTGATGCCAGTGGCCAGAAAGACCATTGAGTGCTTAAAAGAACCCGGTGAATTGCTCAGAGTAAAATACAGGCAAAAGAATAGTAAATAGATCATCATAAGGGGGAAGTAAAGTGATAAAAATTCCTAAAAAGTAAAGAGATCCTGAGCTAGTTGTGTGGGGTGTGCAGCTCCTGAGGTGGAGGAGGAGTGTGGCCCCTCTGTAAACAACAGATAGGGACATTGACAGGAGGCAAACAACCTAGTGAAACAATGCAAAGTTATGTTAATGATAAAAAAAAATAAATGTTGCACAATAACTATACAGACTTAGCAATTAGCAGTGATCTCTGTCTGGGATAAAGAAGCAGGAGTTGCTGTATTTCTGTCTCTCTAGAAGTGTTGATAACGGGATGACTTTATTTCCAGGTTACAGATGACTAAGAGCTTGTTTGCATTATAGGTCAGGACCTCTCCGCTAAGCGTATACGCTTAGCAGGGGTCCTGACGTATCTCACAGACATTGCCTGTTCAGCCTTACATCGGCGGAGCGGCTCAGCATAGTAAATACAGATCCTCCACCGAGCAGGTAAGTCTATCTGCTATGTCGGGGTCCCGACGTAATGGAAACATAGCCTAAGGACTGCCACCCAAAACAAAGCCTATTCATCCTACTGAATGCATATTGTGACTTTAACTAAGTAAGACCTCCCTGCTAGTATCCATACAGCACCAGTAATCAGGAAGTGATGCAATTAGTAACAAGGAAGTGAGGTCCTCGAGGTATACACGCTTCTAGTAAGTCACAAACATGGCAACTCCATTGTACCTCCATTATTGGCACTGTACTTCCATTATTGTGAGAATTTTTTTTTACATATTTTCTTTCACCTTTAACAAAACCTAACATTGTTGGACTTGGTCAAATAGGTTGAACTGAGGACATACCTGTTATATAACATTAGCCTTACATTGTATGGTGTAAAGTCCTGTATTCTATGAAAGCATATGCAGTGCATCCCCCCCCCCCCCCCCCTTTCCTAATTTCCTTCCCTAGAGTTTTTTCCTAGGTCTGTGGAGTTTTATTAGATAATTTGACTATTTTTATTTTTTATTTATTTAATTTGATTATGCCTTTATTTTTTATGAGATAATTTGATTATGCCTATTTTTTAACCTCCTTGGTGGTTTGCCCAAACCTAGTTCGACAGAATTTATTTACTGAAAAGCAGCAGACCCGCAGATCGCTACCACCATAGACCACCATGTTATGGAGGGGGGGGGGTCGGTTTCCTGGCCCACATCACCAGCATCATAGATGGTGCTGGTGATGTGTAGAGGGGAGAAGGGAGAGGACAGGGAAAATCAGCACTGTACTCTGCTTTGATTGCGGGAACCATGCTGTTGAAAACGATACGGGCATACAGCTAGGAGGATTAAGGAAGTAAGGTAATACATGGTGTACATGTTGGTTTTAGTGCATCAAGTAAAAGTAGTAATTCCAATGTTTACAACAGCACCCTTTAATTAAAGTGTTGATTGGAGGTAACAAAAATATCATTAATAGCATAAAATAATAGGCTACTCAGCTAAAATGATCTCAAATGCTTTAAAATTGCACCGAAATCTTGAAAGGAAATAGATAACTTCCATTCCAGTGGATAGAAGAATAGACAGAAAGAAGGACTAAGCAGCTTGACAGTATTGTTAAAATTAGAAGACGCCTATGTGAAGCCAAATTATTGGAGGATTCCCACTGTTGAAAAGAAGACATGGTGAAATGGTTATAATTATAAAGGACACATTGGCTGGACTAAAGTGAAATGGAATTACAGGGAGTGCAGAATTATTACAGGCAATTACAGGCAAGTGGTATTTTTGAGGAATAATTTTATTATTGAACAACAACCATGTTCT
>CM070036.1:105366493-105401486 GCA_036250615.1 Ptychadena robeensis
AGAGGATGATGTGGTCAAAATACTCATTTGCCTAATAATTCTGCACTCCCTGTACGTTTTGTGGACTAATGTAAGCCATTGGACAATTTGTTGGATGACCCCAAAACACTAAATTCAAACCATGTTAAAAATAGTAAAGCATAGTGGTGCACGCATCATGATGTTGGGTTGTTTCTAGCACTATGGTACATAAATGTCAAGTTTGGAAACGAAAAAAAACAAGGGATGTACAGGAAGTTACTTCAGTGAAATCACCGCCAGGAATACGGATCCTAGCTCTTCCACGTTCCACATACCGGAAGTGGCGCCGGGAGGACTTCTGGGCTGATCTAGCAGGGAGAGGGCGTTACTCTCCCTGCTAATGTCTAACCCTGCTTGTAATAATAATGTGTGGGGTGGGACAATAGCAGGGAGAATAGCTCCTTCTCCCTGCTAGATCAGCGCGATTTGAAGAATGGGGGAAAAAGCCGGGCTTTCTTGAATTCAGGATTTGGTCGGGAAAGCCTAATCATAAAAAACTTGACTTTCCCGGCCAAAACTGGAAGGTTGACAGGTCTGCTATGGTGTTGGGCCTATTTCTCACACACCAGGGAATCAAAATACTTGAAAAGTCTATGAAATGGAAGTTTAAACAGGACAACAACCCTAAACACCCCTAGTAAATAAGAAACATCTTCATTCCAGACCAATAAGATTGACATTACAGGGTGGCCAGTCGATTCTGAAACTGAATCTAAAACAAAATGTGTGTTGTGGCACAAAAAAGTGTTTTGTTCTGGCCCCCTCATAGAATGTGGTCTCCCCATCGCTCCATACCCTTCCTCCCTCTACTGCCTTCACCCCCCCCCCCCCCCCCCCCTTTGTTCTTTTTCTTCTTGCTTTTTCATTTTCTTCTTCTAGGTCTTCCCCTTCTCTACTGCAGGCTTGCTCTCTGCCCCCCCCCCCTCGTTCCCCACATATATATTTTGGGGTTGGCTCTCTAATGTTAATAGTTTCACCAGTAATCGTGTTAATGTACCTTGAGGTGTACAATGTTTCTTTAAATATACCTCTGTTTGTACCATGATGTAATCAACGCAGTTCTGTACCAAACTCCTCGGTGATGTTGTTATCCCACGGTTCCCCCCCCCCCTTGTTCTTATTTTTTGTGTCACCAACAAACATGTAAAACCTTTTTTCCCAATAAAACTTGGAATTTTAAAAAAAAGTGTTTTGTTTCTTTTTTTCACAAAACCAGGAAAGGGCAAATAATTGTTGAATGTAGACCAATTATTCTGGGCAGGGATGTCTGTTCACAATGTGCCAGAAGGTGGTCAGGCCTATGCAAAACAGATGCAGGAGTTCTCAAAAAAAGACACAATTATTTATTTTTATTATTATCATTATATTTTTAATGCTAAGCCTAATTTTCCCTTTTTTATTTACTTTCTGTAAAGGATTACCATAATTTGATACATCTTGTGAGTGTGCAGTGCTCCCAGTACATTTGAATGTATGAAAAAGTTAAAGGATTATTATTAAAAGCATTATTTATTTTCATTATTATTATTATTATTATAATAAGGATTTTGAGCTTTATTCATCTTTTAATGCACTGCTAGTATTCTGAACACAACTTTGGTAAATCTCTGCAGACTTGTTTCCCTGTAGTCGTTGCATGTGGATGGATATCACACACCAAGTGTAGCAGTATATGCTGTAGATGATGTGAAATACTCATGAATGTAAAAGGTTCAGTATAGAAAAAAAGAAACCATTATGATGACCTGCAATGCTAATGCTACCAATACAATATAATTACTCTGTTTAAATTTCTAATAAGCAAATATGGCTACATCCTCCTAGATAGTAAATGGCAAACTATACATGTATAAAAAATGTTCATGAAAACTATTGCAACCATTGATAACAACATTTACACCAAACTCATTTTGAACTCATGAACTAATTCATCCACTATAAAAAAAGAGAAAGAAGCAAGTAGTCAGAACTTTGGCTATGCTGTTTTCGCAGACAATCCATTATACATGCTTGAAAGAGAAGGTCACATAGTCCATAATGCAGTGCAGGACTTTTTAATAACATATGAAGGATGACATTTTTATATGGCTAGTCAAATATGTATGAGTGCAACAAAACATAATTGAAATCTCCATAGAGCGGTTCCTGCCAAACACAATCTTCATGTAACATAAAATTCAAAGCCTGGGAGACTTCTTTTTTTCTGCAGTAAAAGCCAATCTTCCTGCTGAATCAAAACAAAGCTAGATCTCTGCTGACCTTTCACTTCCAAAGAATGACAAGCTAAAGGAAGTGGGAAGTGCTCCTTCTCTGTGATCTTTGGACTGGATGTCTATGGGACTGGCTGGGGCTCCACAAGGAAGGAGTGTCCGGCTTCCAGTGTTTGTCTCAGAAACTCAACACATCACAGCATATTGACTAGCCTGCAGCCAAAGTATAAATAGAACAAAGGTACAATGATACAAGGTTGGCTTCACAGTACAGAGAATTTATACAAGAGCAGGTAAATGGCTGATTTTAGATGCATAGTGTGGGCACAAAGATCCCATAATCATCCAGTGTAGGACAATAGTACAAAAGTTGGGCATGTGTATTTACTGACAGATAAAAAAATTATAGTAAAAATTACATATATACTAGAGAAGGTTAAAGCTATTTCTGTTTGGTTATAGGATAATGCACTACTGTGTTTCCCTGAAAATAGGACAGTGTCTTATTTTTCCATGAAGAAGCATATGGCGTTGGGGTATCAGGGTGGGGGGATCACTTAAAATGACACAGGGAGCATCAGAGGGGAGAATCAAAATGGCACAGGAGACGCAGAGGGGGAATTACCATTTTAGTAATCCCGTCTGATCCTCCTGAGTCACTTTGATTACTCCCTCTGATCCCCCCTGTCCAGACTTACAGTACCATATCTTTGGGGGTGCCTTATTTTCGGGGAAACATGGTATGTATGTAAAATGCTTTGTACCTGGCCTACTTTGGAATCATGATCCACCGTCATCTTATGTGATTTCCAGACTCTCTATAAACATCCATGGGGCTAACACCTAGCACTGGCATATGGAAGCCTGAGTATATACTATATACTACAAATCGAAAGAAAATTTCCAAATGCCTGTGTTAATTATTAATTGATTAATTAGGAAATAGATTTTAATGTTTTTAAACCTTAAACTTTTTAATTCAAATAAGACCTGGGTAAAAGTGTCTTCTTTTTTTTTTCACTCAAGAGGTCTTAGACCACATATGGGCAAACCATGGCCGGGGACCATATCCTACCCACACCATGCGGAAGTAGAGAGGAAGAAGGAGTAAGCATTAGAAGGCTTTGGATCAAGCAGTAGTACTGAAGTTGATAAAAGATGGTTGAGTGAATCAATTAGGACATTAACAAGATTGAAAGCTATAAAACAGCACTATAGAACCGAGTATGCACAAACATGCCATTCCAGTAGTGTAAATAAGAAGAATTAAGCCAGAAATGTGCTCGTTGTTGAAGAAGTCCAGTAAGGGTTTCTTGAGAAGTTTCTTGGGTTTCTTTTCCATAAACACATGACATCTTCTCTTTGTAAATGATTCATTTGCTTGTTTTGCCTTTTTCTACTCCTTGTGAGCAATGTTTTTACTCAAAACTAGTGATGAGCGGCATAGACAACATTCGTATTTGCGGCATGCCGCTAATTTTTAGTAAAACATTCGGAAAATATTTGCATTCGGCAATATCCAGGGTTTTTTTCTATTGCCAATATCGGCAGTTTTCTTGCGAATTTCATTTCTCGCGCTCAATATATGTTTAACATGGTGCGAATTTGCGTGTGAATTTTCAAAAGTGCTGATTTTCACAATATTCCGAATATTCGTATCACCCCAATATTCGATTTACAAACTGTTGATGGTCGCAGGGAGTGTTGCTAAGCTCTTGTTGCAGCCTTCCCATTCGTCCCCTTGCATTGAGAGGCATGTGTAATGGGAAAAAAATACTGAATATCCGGAATGGCGAATATTCTGCAATATATTCACCATCTTCGCGAATTTCCAAATTGCCGATATTCGCGATTAATATTCGGAATCCCAATATTCGCGATCATCACTACTCAAAACCTTTATTTACCCTACATACCATGTTGTAGGACCGTTTCACACTATACGCGTTGTGTTCATATGAGCGTTTTCTTATAGAAAACCAATTCACCATTATATTTAGCATTACAGTTACCATTCACACTGCATGGCTTGCGTTTTTAAAAATGAAGCCTTACCACCACCCTGGTGAATTCATTTTCGATTGCTTTGTTAAAAAAACGCAAGACACAAATGCAAGTGTAATGTGCAAAACCCATGTGTTTTTGTATATATATGCGTAAACGCATGCATTTAAAAAACGCATATAGTGTGAAAGGACCCTTAGTGATATTCTTTCTAGGTAACTGTGCTATGGAAATGAAAACAGATCATGGCTGGTAGGAAGTGCTAGCAGGGTACAGTGCAAAACTTCCTGAAACATTATTTGCCTAATCACACTGAAATCAAAGTAATCTACTTTCACACAGAGAAGATGGAGCTGCAAGAATTTACAAGATGGAAGGCAAGGTCACGGTTTAGCATTAAGATCCATGTAATTTTGAACATTTGAACATTTGTAGGGGTTTATGAATGAATGAATCTTAGTGCATGTGAAACAACAAATGTGTGTGAATCGGGAATAAATGCTGTTTGGTAGAGATAGAACCCATAATATCAGAACAACATTTTAAGCTTCAACCATTTCAACCACCTTTCCTCCGTACACTAGAACAGCTATGAATGGTACCGGCGTCATGTAATTAATTTAGCTGCCTAGGGTGCTGCAGTGTATTGATTTGGGATTCATGTGTATTAGAACACACACAGGCTTCTTGTGTGCATGAGGGTTATTGATGAAAGCATTGATAAAGCCTCTCTAGCAAGCACAATTCATAATCCAGAAATCTGATTTTTACTGCAGCTGTTACTTAGCCGACGTGCCCACACATTTAAGCTCATTTCTCCTGAACGTGTTCCTTCCCAGGCGAGGATTTTAAAGGTTAAGGATGTGGTCGGAAAGCTAATTGGCTTAAGAATCATAGCAAACTGGCCACGTATTATCAATGTAATATTCATATAAGTAATAAGAAGCAGGATTACACAAACCATTACATATACCACAGGATCCTTTAATAGGCTACTACTGCAGCATATTCTCCAATATGCAAAATATATTAAGTAAGTACACATGCCCCCACCTACCATATACATATACAGTGGACCTACCATATACATATACAGTGGACCACAAACTGAATTAATTCCCAAGGGTTTGTTGTAAGTCAAGTTGGTTGAAAGTCAAGACTTTTTTTACCAAGAAGAAATAATGAAAATATATATCCATATCCAAAGAACCCATTTCCTTACATTTTCATGAGAAAAAAAGTGTTGCATAATATGTTTAATTTACCAGAACCATCAATTTTCCTGGTCTTGCCACCAAAAAGTAAAACTATACAGGATGATATACCTACACACAAGGTTCTCACTTTGGATGATGTAATTGCTGTGGGTGGCACACAGTCTTAAGCTGACCTGGCGTTCCCCTGAAAGCTTCCCGGGCCTAGGGCCACTAACTTGAAGTACAGGACAAAATAGGGTGAATATGATGCCCACTGACTGCTGTATGAAATTATATTTAATTATTCATTATATACAAAATTCACTGCTAGTACATGATGTTGTATCCTTTTATCTTGTAGTTTGTCATTAATGAACTTGTCACCTCTTGAAGAAGTGACGTCAGACGCAAAACGCATCAAGTCCATCCACAAGTTGGCATACCTGTACCTATATACTTACCCACTTTTATATGTAAATACATTTTTGTTTCATTGCACCTAAATGTGATTTATTTAAACAGAGCTACCGTTAAAGTTCACAGTGGCTAACAGTTGAGTTTTGTATCGCTCTTTCAGCAGGGAGCCACAATTTTTTCTCTTTTCTGAAAAAGTTAAATATGCCTAACCTACCAGAAACAAATTTTTTAATCAACCTTTCAAGGAGAGGATGAAATGGAAGGTGGTTGTTGTTTGGAAGAAGAGTCTCCCTTCATAAGAACGTCAGGAATCTGGCTCTCCGGTGTCCTTTCTCTCCTTGGAAGAGTCTGTAGACTTTTTGAAGATTGGGGAGATGGTCCAATAGGACTGTATTTATAATTGAGACCGGTCACATAAACGCCACTCTCATATTTCTTCATACTTCCATTGTGATTGTACTCTTTACCTTTTCTTTCTTCCTTCCTTCCGCTTTTTGCTTTAGCTTTTTAGGGGAACCTTTTAATGCATTGTTTGAAATTAAGTCCTCAAACATGCATATCCTGGTTTAGAGTGTAGATAACAAATGTTTTGCTGACATTCAGGGTCTTTTTTTACCACATGAAGTGGAAACACATTTTGGCCTTGGCCATAATGCTGGTTGTAAGTTAAGACTTTGGTTGCAAGTTGAAACTAAACTTCTGGTTGTAACTCAAGTTGGTCTCAAGTGGGTCGTAACTCACGGATCCATTGTACTGAGTTCCTTTGGTCTGTCCTTATGAAGAAGATATATACTGTTATCTAAAAATGCTAACTTTTATTTGGTTGCATTTGCAAAAACAGGGTACAAGCAAGGTCATGTAAAAATGGTGTTGTCAGAATATGTACTGCACATAGTTGTGCATAGTATGGGAGTTATATAGTATTACTAAATTACAAGTAAACCATCAACCTCTTTCATGTCCAATAAATTTAGGAGCTGCGAGAGTATGCTAGTGGCAGAAAATTGGATTGTAAAAGATGAAAAGAAAAGAGGTACAAGGTCGTCTTTAACCTCCTGGGTGTGTAGTAAACAAACTCACCCCAAGCTAACACTGGTGAAAGCCTGTGGCAGTCCTCTATATTGGAAGACCTAACCATCTTTACGGATCCACCCCGATTATGACATTTATGACATCGGAGGGAAAGGGGGTGGGTGGTGCCATTGACCTTTATGTAATGGAGGTGGTGTTACATTTTTACAGCACATCCTCTGCATCAACAATGATGCTGGGGATGTATATGGGGGCCAAAGGAGGGCATGAAATCACAGAAGATTACAATGGAATTAAAATTTTAAAGAAAAGGATGCCACAAGCACAGGAGATTAAATAAGTATTATAGGATGTAACAAAGGCAAACACAATTACAACCTTGATATAAGCTAAGCAAAAGCCACGAGCACTAGCTGTCTCCATGTCACTGCCTCAGCAGTATATGAGTTAGGGGAGGGGAACAATGTCAATGTTTTTTTAAATAAGATAAGATCTTGCATGACAAAGCCCAATTATTATAACTTTACCTTTACTGGACACATGACCACGAATTGCTGAGTTCAAGTCCACTTTAACCTTTATAAATACTTAAACCCACAATCCATATAACATATATTTCTTTTTTTTACTTACATCATGGGTTAGCAATGGAACATTTTGAAATAACAGTTTTAGATGCAAATGTCTTACAACTGTTCCTGTTAGACTTCTAAGTCTAATATAAAAAAATCTATACCTATAAACATTTTATTTAAATAACAAAAAGACTAAAATGTATTTAACTTATTCTTGACTTTGATGTAGTCTACCGTGCAAATGATTGTGTTTGGTCGATTATTCCCAAAGAAATTAGTAATCAGTTCATTATTGAACTTGTTTAAACAAGTTTTGCTTGCTAAGCTCAAACATGCTTTTTTTTTACAATTGCTGGTGGATTTTAATTTATACAATTATATTTTTGCTGATGTGGATGTCTGTAAATTCATCTAATCAAGTGTTTTCCAAATTGCTGATCTCTGGGATAAGAGCTACTGTGATTAAAAAATAACAAATAAATAACTATAAATTCTATTTCTGGCACATCGTGGCAGCATACAATGGGGTTAGGGAGCAGAACTTTACCCGTTGTATGCTGCCATGAAGATGCACCAGGAAAGGAAAATTATCAAAGGTAAGTATACATTTTTAATATTTGGTTCTGTTTTTACCCACATTGATGCTCCTGCCTACACAATCTTTCTTTGGGTGTCTCCTTAATAGACATGGACATTTTAATATTTTTAAACCGATATAAGATTGCTAATTATGATATAGTTCATTTGCATATTTGAAACCTCATAGCATCACATAAAAACTACCTCAAAAGTTATTCTAATTTCAAACAGATAGAAAGTGTGAAATTAATTTGTCGAGTCTAAAAATGCATACTATAATCTTTGGAAGGGTATAAGAAGAAAACATCAAAGTTGGGTGCCTAGAATGTTGCTGTATGTATACATTCCCCTAGGTCAGTGATGGCGAACCTTTTAGAGACCAGTTATTTATCTCAAAGTGCCGACATGGCAATATAAACCCTTAATTACACACACACAAATGATATACACACATGAAACATGTGGACACACAACTACTTTCTTATAAGAGGGGAGGATATGGGTGTACAATCAGAAGAGAGGGGAAGAGAACTGACAGCATTGAGAGCCAATATGCTGCAGTTCTCTCCTCTGTGCTGGCTGACAGCTCACATGCCCACAGACAGGGCTCCAAGTGCCACCTCTGGCATCAGTGCTATAGGTCCACCATCACTGCCCTAGGTGGTACATTTGTAATAAATCCTATTAATGTAGCTCATGCAGCATTATAAAAATATATAAATTATATATATATATATTGCAGTTGTCTATAAATGAATGATAAATCATATATATATATAATAATTAGAGCCTGGCATTTTCTGAATTGCTGAAAAATTGTAGACTAATTATCTATTTAGAAAAGGGGTTACAAAAACAAAAGCTGTTTCTTAGTCTCATTTAGTCTGACTCATGCACATATGATGCTGTCATATTTTTCTCAGCATTCCTGTTACCCTGTGGAGCTCACTAATCAATTTACTTCTCTGCAGGAGTTATAATGCTGTAACACACTCATTTATTACAGGGGAATATGAAGCATGATTTGTTAGGTGTAACAAAAAAACCCTATTGTAGGATGATAGCTTCTTTTGTTAACTGATGAAATATACTTTTTTGAGCATAACAGTCTTGTTATATTGTAAAGCCCTTAACCTTGGTAGGCTATTTAAGGCACATGTAAAGGTAATAACAATTGAGTTTGCCTTTGTGGATTATAAAGAATAGTTTGTTAACGAATGGATGAGTGTGGCCCCCTGTAACAGACAAATAAGAACAAGGACAGAGGCGCACAACCTAGTACAACAAATGGTACTGTAAATGGTTAAATAATATGGAATGGAATAAAATAAAATAAAACAACAGACAAGATACTCACATTAAAGGAGGTTTACAAGGATTGATCTCTCAGGGCCATGTGTTTTCCAGGATGACCTCACTTCCTGGTTGGGGATGAGATCACTACCTGCTGACAAATGCTGGATGGCCCATAGCCCCTATGGTTGAAAAACAGCCTCCGCTCAAAACGTGTCCCATTGTTCCTGTTGAGCCCTACAGCATCTGTAAGCAGGAAGTGATCTCATCCCCAACCAGGAAGTGAGGTCAATGTGGGTGCAAAAAATATAGAAATCAAGAGCGGCAATCCGAGGTGCATATTAAGTCCAGTGTAAAGTTTTATCAATAAATAAACTGAAGTATTAAGGTAGCCATACATGGGACGATTTTCACAGATTTTTCAGCCGATCAACCGCCATGCATGTTAGCGCCAATCGCTCACGGTCGCTCGGCGGAAAATCAGGTGGGTTCACCTGGCGCGATCGACCAGGAATCTCCCACATGTTGGATCGCACGGTGATCCCGACCGATCCTATTACTTCCCAACAATCTCAGGGACCGTGAACTGGCCCCTTGTTTAGAACGTTTTAGGGACATTGCTCTAGGGACTCTTAATTAGGGAGTACAGAGCCAAATAGTTAATGGATGTAGTCCAGGTACACAGCAGGAGTCAAACACAGAGAATTAGTCCAACAGACACAGCATCCAAGGGGTTAAAGAAAAGAGCATCATATTTTCCGGCATATAAGACAACCCCCAACTTTTCCTGAATATAAGCTGAGGTACCTAATTTTAGAAAAAAATCTGGAAAAACTTAATTATTTGAGAATAAGCCTGGGGGGGAATGCAGCAATTAGGGCTCAGAAACGCACAGCAAACATGCATTTGTTTGGAGATGTTATTGTTTAATTACGCAGATTTGTAAGTTAATTTCAAAGCCCCTGAACATGATATCATCACCAAAATTAGTAGGGAAGGGAACATTGTAAAGAAAAAAGTATTGTTTTAGCTCATGTAGTTTTTTTTACATGTTGAAAATTTAAAACTTCGACTTTAAACCTGATTTATGCATAAAACTACATGTTTTAGAGCAATAATTTTTTTTCAAATGTTCCCTCCTCTACATCTCCAGCAAATTTGGTGATGAAAGCACTCAGGGGCTTTGCAGTTCACTCATAAATCCCCCCCCCCCCCCCCCCCCCCACAAAATGCAGCAATTTTCATTTCTTGGCCCAAATATTAGCCAAATTAAATTTTTTGAGAATATTTCAGGTGCTGAAAAATTCAGCTTATATTTAAGTATATATACAGCAACTACATTTCTGAACACTGAACATTGCTTAATGCAAAGTGTGAAAATAATCGGACAGGAACAAAGGACATTCAAAAGTTTGTCACCACTTTCACAAAGTTAACATGGCAGATACCATGTTAAATATTCCATGAAAAATTACAAAATCAACACAATAAAGAAAGGTTAACATGGTACCACTAGGGAGAAGAAGGTAGTTCTAAAGTAGTGATGAGCAGCATAGGCAATATTCAAATTTGGGGAATTATTCTCTATAATTCTATATAATATTATATAGAACTCGCTTGAAGGAGTCACAAACGATTGATCGTTCGGCGTAGGAGTCACAGAACATCGTCACGAATATTCAAGATTACGAAGTTGTAGCACTATACTCAAGATTTTCACGAATTCTCAAAGTGCTGATATTCTTAATAAAAATTGGCAATTCGAAATGTCGTGCTCAACAGTCAATGTAGTTTCATTTACTATTCTGATTTCATTCAACACACAGTCTTAGGGCTACTAAAGGTAGCGCATACAGAGCTCTTGATTAGCCAAAAATCTGATGCCACATCCCAACTAGATATAGAACCCAAGGAAAAACCAAATATTTGTTCTGCCGTGTCCTGACCTGGCAGGCACTTCAGCAGCTTGGGGATTTTAAAGGCATTCACTGTGATTCAAAATAAAGTATATGATTTATTCTAGGGTTTCAACAGTACATAAAATAATTCTTCAACAGTCAAAAATGGGCTTTAGATTTGTCACAAAATACAAAGTATAGTACAAAAACATATTTACTCAACGCGTTTCACCTGTTGCTTCATCAGGAGTTATGTTACAGTACTTTCATTCTGCGATCATTTTCATCCTCGCAGAATGAAAGTACTGTAACATAACTCCTGATGAAGCAACAGGCGAAACGCGTCAATTAAATATGTTTTTGTACTATACTTCGTATTTTGGGACACATCTAAAGCCCATTGTGGACTGTTGAAGAATTATTTTATGTACTGTTGAAACCCTAGAATAAACAATCATATACTTTATTTTGAATCACAGTGAATGCCTTTAAAATCCCCAAGCTGCTGAAGTGCCTGCCAGGTCAGGACTCGGCAGAACAAATATTTGGTTTTTCCTTGGGTTCTACTTCTACTGAAATTTAAATATATCAACAATATCGACTTGAAAAACAATTAATAGTATCACCACACAATGTGATTGATTCTAAACCAATTAGTTCTTTTCCAAAGTCCTGCACACATTCTTCATCGTAACAAGGGATACAAAATCAATTGAAATACCAAGAAACCCCATCAGATACTTGAATGATCGACTGAAATTTACCAACATTTCCAACCAACATTTCCGTTCACAACTCGATCAAATTTATGTTTGATTTCAATTTCATTTGGTCGATTGATTCAGGTAAAAAGATTTAGTTTGGGAAAAAAAAAGATTTGATTTCTAATAGAATGACTTAAATGATTGATTTTTTTATTTGGTCTAATGAAAATATTGAACCATGTATGTGCTTCATACAGCACATACCTTGGGGCAGTCCATTTATTTAAATGCTCCACAGCAGTTCCAAAGTGGAAGCCAAGAAAGTGCAGTGCCCCGCAATTCAGCAAGAATTGAACGGTCGTATATTAATGCGTGTGATGCGTGCATGCCACTGCAATACACGTATGTAAATTTGCTGTCAAAGAAAGATTTAGGGATTTCTGTCTATAGCCTTTAAAAAATTTTATTGAGTATAATTCAGTAAACTCAAAAAAAAATTCTAATACTAACTTGTTTTGGAATGAACATTTTTACATCAATGACTCCGATGTCAGTTTAAATACACATCAAACGTAGATTTCCGTGCAGGCTATGTGGATGGAAGTGAAAGTTCAATGAAAAGCAGAGAAGCACATGAAACTGAACTGATGACACATCTTGAAGTCGCATACTATGCCCTCAAGTCATAGAGAGAATCACTAAATGTCTTCTTTTTATCGGTCACATCTTCATACTACTATTGGTTTACCAAATAAAATCAAAATATTTGAAGGACATGGAATCCTTCTTATATCTTATGTAATATGACTCTCTTGCTAATTTGATACATCATAGAATCCAAATAAAAAAAAGAAGCATGCAATATTATATGCCTTATATTAACGTCCCTGGCCGTCGGCATACTTACCTATGCTCGTCAAGCCCAGTGCGTTTTTGAATTGCAGCAGACCCGCTCATTGCTTCCGGTGTCAACTTTTCGATGTAATTGGTGACATGGAGGGGTCGTCGATTTTCTGGCCCACATGGCTTAGGTCATCTTTGAAAAAGTTGCAATAAGGGCATACTGCCCAGAAGTTTAATACATACCTGTCAACTGTCAACCCCTATTAGATAAGGTAAAAAATACATGAAGCGATGTCTGTGATGTCACTTATTTACTTATGTAACCGGTATTTAGAACAAGGAAGTGACAAGGTGAGACCCAATGTGGATAGCCACTTCGGCGTTTCAAATTTGGTGTCAGGGACGTCTGGCTGGTTAACTTCTCTCCTAAAGTGGCCAGGGAAAGTCCTATAAAAACTAGATTTTTCTTTCAAACTTAATTTCAAAACAGGTAGCTTCACAGGTATGTATTACCATATATACTCTTAGTGCCACATCATCAATAAATGAGAAAGAGAACACAGGATTTTTATTATTACAGGATGGGTTGTGCAAGGCAATTCTTATTTTTTAGGCTATGGAGTGTTGTATCTGTACTAGTAACTGGCTACTAGGTGGCACTGTGGAGTTTGTTGATATCCATCAGCTGATTGTAGGGGAAGCCGAAGCTGACAGGAACTCAGAGAGATCACAGAAGATCTACCGAAGAGGGAAGCTGCCTGTCTGAAGCATTCAGCATGGCAATTCAGGTGAGGTGAGTGGACCCCCCTCAGCTGACTCGAGTATAAGCTGAAGGGAGCACTTCTTTGGGGCTGAAAAACTTGGCTTATACTCAAGTATATACAGTAATATGATCCTTAGATGTGAATGCATCAGTTTTATTTTTTCCTTTTAAGGCTTAATTTTCAGATATTTCACCTGTTCACATAAGATTTTTACCTAGACAAGCAGGACAATTTGTCTTGATTGATAACAATATAACATCTCTACACTATGAGACAGGTTTAAATACGATTGTTGCTTGGTAAATGTTAGAACAAACATTTTATTTGTTAATGAGGATTTCTTTCATGGGGGATTTAGAAAACAGCCTCATGCAGTTCTGGAAGTGTATTTCTTATCACAACCATGCGTTCTTGGGTCACTAAATTGGAATACTGCAATGACTGTAAAAAAAAGTATAAACAGATTAAACTTAAATTTTCCTAGGCGATCCTACAAATAACATACCTTTCGTTCCTTGGTGACTGTTTACTCCTCTGTTGTACCTATGTACCTGGCTAAACTTAAACATGTCTGCTATTATCTCCATTACACAAGGGTTGGAGTAATAACTAAAGGGAAATAACATTGAGCTTTTTGTTCAGCTCATAAGAATTTACTTTTGTGGAAAGATCAAGTTATATTCTGTAATTTCAGTAGATATTGTTAGCCTTACAAAATTAAAGTGCAGCCGCTACAAAGACTAGTGATCTCTAACATATTTCATATTTGTTCTTGGGTTCAGATTTACTGTACAGAAACATAAAATTAAATGTTTTTATGTCCACTTTGACCCAAACACATTACTTAACACAAGGGTTAACTAAGGCACATGTAGGGATCAGGTAAGGTTGGTAATACTGTATGAAATTATATTATACTGTACATAGGATCTAAATTTGCATTTTTTTTCCATTAACACACATTTACAGTATTTTTCGGACTATAAGATGCACTTTTACCATTAAAATCAATTGGAAAGTGTCCCAGCATTATGGTCCAGTAAAGTGTTTTTTTTTTTTAGTCCCAACCATCCTGGGAGCAATAGCTCTGCATACCAGGAGGCAGAATTTTTTTCTTTTCCTTCCAGCCAAGCCAAAAAGCCACAGCCAATAAGAGATGTTAGCCACATTAGCACTAGCATCCCCCTGTCTCTGAACATACTGACCAACTTATGGAGAGACATTTTATAAATAGATGTGAGTTGTGTATTTTCATTAACATTCTGCATTGCAAAAAAATACATTTTGTTATAACACCACATATCATTTCCCATATGTAAATAGCTGCTCATGGGTAAGTTGTTCAGTGCCAGATTGTAAAATTTGTCTCTTCTTGAGTTGGTCAGTGTGTTCAGAGAATGGATACTGCTAGTGTATAGAAACATGGTAAAGTTTCAGCCCTGACACTCTGCTGCAGTGAAGACCTCCCTCCTGGCACTGGCCTTTTGGCTGGAGAAATACAGAGTGAATACTGCATGGTCCAGTCCTGACTACTTTGCTGGAACATTATGTATATTCACTTGATATCTGAATGACTATGTCTCTGCTTTTTTACCCCCTCATTTTCTCTCCAAAACTTTGGGGTGCATCTCATGGTCTGGTGTGTTTATAGTGCTAAACATACGGTATTATAAAAGGTCATCAATGGTTTATTAAGCAGGTTAAATAGAAGTTCAGTGTTAGGGATTGTGCGCACTATAAAACATATACACCATATTTAGGCAAATATACTCAAATCTCAGCCAGCACTATTGTTTTTTATACAGCTATACATTGTTTACATGTATTAAGAACAATGTTCCTAATCCATAGAAAGCAACAAGCAATAAACTCAGTTATCTGGAGCATATCTAACCTTGTCATTTTTGTTAGCTGTGCTAATGTTCAACCAGGAATTACTGCCACTCTCACCTGGAAAATTGTCAGTTTGAAGTCAACTAATAAAGTGGCTGTGAGATGCAATCATCAGCACATATTTACTTTCATTAGATACAAAACACATTTCATTGTAATGTAAGTGCATTTGGTTAGATGATTATATTGCCACAGTCCAAATTTTATTATGTCAAGTGACTTCCAAGTGACCCTTATATACCCTTGTATGTGCTTATATGTGACAACCACATCTAGCGCGAGACATTAATGACAAGAAGGTCAGCAGGAGGAACCAGTGATCCATATGTGCTCCCAGAAGTGTTGCTTTCCCTCCTTACCAAAAGTTAATTTTAACAGCTGTCAATCCAAAAATATATGGCAAACAGATAAGTAGAAAGATTGATACAATACAGAATACAATATAGTTGCACTGTATACCATGGAAGCATGGCTGGTATAGTTAATGATTCAAATGTTTCATAAACCCTCCTTTCCATGCCATTCTCAAGATCAAGATCTTGATGGTTTATTTAACACTCCCATTCCAGGGCTTTGTGGTAAGCTAGTACACTCATCCAGCATCTCACCATCATTTCCTGACCACCAGTATTTCCGCTCCTTTATGTTCCCAATGTTTATTGTTCTTTTTTCTGCTCCCCCTGCCCTTTCTCTGTCTGAGAGCGCCCTCCTATTCAGAAAGAAGCATTTTGCTGTTGACATCAAGATCCAAGCTTCAGTAAAAAAAGGGGGCCACACATGGGTCAAAACCCATTTGATCGACCAGTGATCGTTCACAGCATGGTGACGTCAGTCTTGTTTGCGAATCCATGCGTACCACTTTTGATACTTTGGATGGGGGACCAGGGAAGTAAATGCAATGGAAATGTTGTATGCAGGTAAAGGAGACTAAGTAACTTTGACCAGGGCTGAACCGTTAATGGCTAGAAAAGAAGTTTAGGCATCACCAAATGTCAATTGAGTTGGGTGTTCCCGATGTAGTGGCATCAAACAAAAGTAGTCCAAGGAAGAGCTTACTTGGGTGCATGAAAGGCAAAGACTAGCTCCCATGTAGTCCAGTCTAATCTCACATTTTGATGCACTGTCGCGCGGCAGATGACATCATCATGCGCGGCCAGTCCTGTCGAGAATCGTCCAGGCACCCTTTGTCATCTCTATAATGGCTTAGATCTATTTGGCGGCCAATTTCTGGCCGAATCAAAAGTTTAAGCATTCTTTTTGCACCCGATTTCACGGCAGATCAGCTGAAAAATTGGGTGCAAATTGTAGCGGGTATGGGATGCTTTAAAAAGAGTGTTACAGTAAGGGTATGTTTCTATTATATGTCGGGACCCCCTCCGCTAAGCGTATTGCTTTGCGGGGATCCCAACGTAGCACATAGACTTTACCTGCTCGGCGGATGCTGTGTCTTCACTGCGCCGAGCCGTTCTGCCGATGCAAGGCTCAACGTAGTAGAGTACGTTGAGCCTCTGCATCGGCGGATGTGTAAACACAGCATCTGCTGAGCTGGCAAAGTTAGTGTGCGACGCCAGGATGCCTGCCAAGCAATAAGCTAAGCGGAGGGAGTCCCGACATTTGTGAAAAAAAACCCATAATTCTGGCAATAAGAAATAGGTGCATTACAGAACTAATGCTTAGCCACAGACCATTTAGCAAGCCCGTGCAAAAGGCTGCCATACACACCCCGATAGGTGCAGGCAGACCAGTCCCGATCTGCACCGGGATGCAAACGTGATGACGTCATCACGTTTGTACCCCGGTGCATTATGGGGCCCCTTCAGTCGGCCGGCACCTTTTGTGTGCCAGCATTAGCTTCAATGAAGACGCCGGTCTTCATTGAAGCTAATGCCCTTGGCTCCCATCGGCCAGAGATTATCGGACATGTCCGTTCTCTGGCCGGCCGAGCAGTGGGGCGACAGGGATCTGTCGCCCCATGTGGGCACATGCCGATTAGCGGCCGATTTTTAACCTGACCGACGGCGCGAGCGCGCACGCCCATCGGTCAGGTTAAAAATCGGCCGCTTATTGGCATGTGTATGGCTAGCATTTCCCCTCATCACCACCATAGGCAAAAATAGGCAAATACAATGGGCACCAGAAATGGGCCATAACATAAGGAAAGGGTGTTTCTACTTATTTAAGTAACTTTGAATGGGTAGAGCGTAGAGGTTTATCTGCAGAAGAAATCTATAGGGAGACTAATGTCTTATGGGAAGACAGAAATCTGGCAGTGTGGCGTTCTAATGGGAAAAGTTTAGTCTTATCATTCATGTAAATGTTACTTCAAATATGTGTCCTGCCAAAAAATAATTTCAAACCAGGTATACTACTTTAATTGTATTCCCTGATAGAAATGGTTTCTTACAACAGGAATGGTTTAAATAGTTGTACTGACCTCCAAATTCTTTAAATGCCAATTAATTTGAGTGTCTGTGTGCTGGAAATACAAATCCAATCCATGAATCTGCTGCTAATGTCTTTATGCCAGATACATAAGGGGTTATGTGGAGTCCATGTACATATATAGAAGTCAGAGTGGTTTTATAGAAGTTTTATCTTCAGGCGAATTAAAACACAAGCAAACAAAAATATGTTACAGCCTATGCGACCATGGATTTAAAAACATCTAAGTGAGTTCTATAGAATATTGCCATTCAATTCACTATAATAAGACACATTTTCCTACCTTAACCGTTCTTCTTCTTTCTTCCTGAGGCTGAAGTCTCGCTGGACAACCTGAAGGACATGCTCTGCTTCATCCTCGGTCAGACCAGAAAGATCCAGTTTCCTTCCCATGTCTTTCTTGATTCTGAAAGCAATTAAAAGACGCTGTAAATCACAGAGTTTCCTCCATCTCTTCCCCACCTGGAAAGGCACTAATCGCTTTTGCTAATTATAGACGTTATAAATATTTCACATAAGGTATATGCACAATAAAACCCATTAGCATCTGTAAAAAAAATACCCACTAGCTTTCATTTGTCAGAAATAATAAAAAAAAAGAAATGGACATATTTTACTATATATATATATATAAAACAAATATCCTATTAATACAAAATAACTATGCCTTCAATGTGATCAATGTGATCAATGTGATGAGCAACATACTGTACACACACATTATCTGTTACAACCAGAAAGAGTGTGATTATATATAAAGTGGGTAATAGATACGCGTGTGATTTCGCTGTAGATGGACTGTGCATGATTACAATCATGACGCATGCTCCATCTATCATGAAAGTGGCCGGTCGTTCCGAGAATCACGCACCCTTTGTGTCAGCGTATTCTTTGGATGGAGATGCTTGTCCCCATCCAAAGTAATGCGATTTACCAAAGAAAATGTCCATGGCCGATCTATCTTTGTAGCACCCAGGAACGGCGGCTCCAGGTGGGTGGCATCGATCTGCAGCCGAATTGCCGCGGCCACGGAACGAAGCGTCTATGGTCAGCTTTAATCATTAATAAAGTAGGTATATTGTATTTATTCTAACATTTGTCTGTCATTTGGAGACATCTGTGGAAAGCTATGGCAACAAGTAGGCAAACTATAATATTAGTGATGGACAAACTATATATTTTGCTCTGCCATACAGTATCTGTTGCAGTGTTTTTTTTTTCTGATTCTCCCAGTAACATAGTTATACTACCTGTTAATCCAATTTCATAATGTATAGGTGGACTTCTCAGTCACTTATTTCAACATTATGTCCACTGAACACTACTCTCTCCAAATGGAGCACATTCAAATCATTGTATCCACTATAATTCAGGATGCCTAGGTTTTGGTATTAGCAGAATCCCGCCTGAAAAGCAACCGGGGGGTGCCTCCTTTTGTGTCTCTGGGGGTGCAGTGCTTTTCAGGCGAATAAGCGATGAATATGCAGCATTTCCAGGTGCCCATGTGAATGCAGCCTCTATCTTAACCATGATGTGTTTTTGCAAAATGAAGCCTGGCTTGGATGCCACTATACTAAACATTACTGCAAATCACCAAAAGAACACCATAGTGGTGGCAGCATCATGCTTTGGGACTGTTTTTCGTCAGCTGGAACTGGGGCCTTAGTTAAGATAGAGGGAATTATGAACAGTTCCAAATACAAGTCAATATTGCCACAAAACCTTCAGGCTTCTGCTAGAAATCTGAGCATGAAAAAAAACTTCATCTTTAAGCGTGAAAAAAAACATCCAAATCAACAAAGGAATGGCTTCACCAGAAGAACATTAAAGTTTTGTAATGGCCCAGCCAGAGCCCAGACCTGAATCTGATTGGGCTGTGCACAGGAGACTCACAATCTGACAGATTTGGAGTGTTTCTGCAATGAAGAGTGGGCAAATCTTGCCAAGTAAAAAAGTGCCATGCTTATACTCATACCCAAAATGTGCCATGCTGATAGACCCAACAAGACTCAGTGCTGCAATAACATCAAAAGGTGCTTAAACAAAGTATTAGTTTAAAGGTGTGCAACCACTTATGCAACTACATTATTTTATTTTAATATTCTTCTTCCCTCCACCTAAAAGATTTCAGTTTGTCATTTGAGTGGTACAGTTTATAGGTCACATTAAAGGTGGAAAAAGTTCTGAAATTATTTATATTTGTCTCATTTTTGTACAGCACAGGAACCTGACATTTTAGACTTTTTATATCCTAAAAGAGGACCTATACATATAATAAAACACAATACCAATACTAATAAAGTAATGAAAAACATTACGTAGCACTGACCCAGCATGAGCCAGCTAAGTACTAGACAATCCTTTATTACAAATACTTACCAAGTGTTCCTGGCCCCACCATCCTAGGTGCTGGCAGGTTATCTCTTCCTCTAATTGTCTTTCTATTCTATTTGTGTTCATCGGGTAACATAATCCTTCTCAAGTCTGCAATGTACTGTCTGGAAAATTCTTTCTAGATTATACATGTTTCATAATGACCAAGTATCATAAATATGGCTACAGGGCCTGCAGCACCCTATTGTCACAATTGGGAACAGACAAAAATTTCAACTATATTTAAACTATATCTCATTTAAACAAAAAGAAAAAAAAACTACAGGCAACTCTGGCATATATTGCCTATAGTTCAAAATACTAACTGTTTAATAGAGATTGCACTGGTTCAAGTTTTACTAAAATTTTTAAATACTATTCCCTAGTCATTGGTTAAGATCAAACTTTTATAAATAATATAATTATTGTTATTGATTTTATTATTGCTGTTTCATGTGTGAGAGATTCCACAGCTTATCCAAGGTATCTTTCCTAAGATCCTATAGTCAGATTTCCCTTTCATAGTTAATACATTTGTAAAATCCCTTGTGAGTTAATTTAACATCATTACTAATGTGCTTTTCAGCTTTAAACTTTAAAACTTGATTTAGTTTTAGCAATTTTATTGCATCTTTTATTTTTCATTAATGTAGTTTTAGAACCATTATACTTTAGGGATTTAAAAGTTTTTTCTTCTATGATTTATCAAATGTAAAAGTTTGCAGCTCAGTTATATCTCCTTCCTTTTATTCAAATACATTTTATTCCCATAGATAGATGTACTTGCAAGAATTTTTAATTAGTTGAATGTTCCATTAGGCTTTGATGTTTTTCCCTAACATGACAAATTTGCTATCTGCAAGATGAATGCTTATGAGGCCAGGAGTTGTATGATGGTTCAAACAACCACCATTTTCATGGAAGAATCTTATCTTTTATAAATTACCGTATATACTTGAATATAGGCCGACCCGAACATAAGCTGAAGTACCCAATTTTAGAAAGAAAATCTGGAAAAACTGAATGACTCGATTATAAGCCGGGAGGGGGGGGGGGGGGGGGGGGGGGGGGGGGGGGGATGCAGCATCTAAGGCTCAGAAACACATAGCAAATGTACTTTTGTTAGGAGATGTCGTTATTTAATTCATTCATTATTTAATGCTTTTAATAACAAAGCGCTTGAACATGTGCTGGAGATGTAGAGAAGGGATGTGGGAACATTGAAAATAAAAAAGTATTGTTCTAGCATATCAAGTTTTTGCACCAAAAAGTTCACATTAGATTTTTAACCTGATTTATGAACTACATATGCTAAAGCAATATTTTTCAAATGTTCTCACAACCCTCCAGCTCCAAATTTGCTGATGATACCATGTTTGGGGGCTTTGCAATTCACTCATAACATCCAACCATCCAAACATATAAGCCGAATTTCATTTTTTGAGCACATTTTAGGTGCTGAAAATTTTGGCTTATATTCAAGTATATACGGTAGATATATGCAATAGACAATTTTCCTAAAAAGAATAACAATTTCATCTATATCCAACCAAGTATTAAAAAGAATTGGTCATTATGTTTGGTGGCCATAGTCAAGGACGAGAAAGGCTTTAGTTAGGGAGGTGACCAAGAACCCCAAAGTCTCTCTGCCCGAGCTCCAGAGGTCCTCTGTGGAGAGAGAAGAACCTTCCAGAAAGACAACCATCTCTGCAGCAATCCACCAATCAGGTCTGTAAGGTACAGTGGCCAGACACAAGCCACTCCTTTGTAAAAGGCACATGGCTGCCTGCCTGGAGTTTGCCAAAAGGCACCTGAAGACTCTCAGACCATGACAAACAAAATTCTCTGGTCTGATGAGACAAAGATTGAACTTGAACTCTTAAGTGTTAAAGTGACGCATCACCATCAGGCCAATACCATCCCTACAGTGAAGCATTGTGGTGGCAGTATCATGCTGTGGGGATATTTTTCAGTAACAGGAACCAGAAGACTAGTCAGGAGAAAGGAAAAGATAACTGTAGCAATGTACATAGACATCGTGGATGAAAACCTGCTCCAGAGCGCACTTAAACTCAGACTGGGGCAGTACAACAGGACAACAACCCTAAACATACAGCCAAGATATCAAAAGAGTGGCTTCAGGACAACTGTGTGAATGTCCTTGAGGCCAGACTTGAATCTGACTGAACATCTAGAAAGATCTTACAATGTCT
Source organism: Ptychadena robeensis (assembly GCA_036250615.1). Lineage (NCBI taxonomy): Eukaryota > Metazoa > Chordata > Amphibia > Anura > Ptychadenidae > Ptychadena > Ptychadena robeensis. The sequence continues at coordinate 105,388,951 of CM070036.1, forward strand.
GCTCCGACACTTCCAATCCAACCTGATGGAGCTTGTGAGGTGCTGCAAAGATGAATGAGAGTCTTATAAGGGCTTCGTTTATATCTCACAACACCCTTATAGTGTCCAATTTTACTTAGTTATGAATCGTGAAATTTCATGGCATTTATATTTTGTGGGTTGTATGTTTCATTGTATTTTTTCAATAAAAATTATTGAATGAGGAAAAAGCAAGAGAACACAAGTCTTGTTTTGTTTTGGTTTTCAGACCTCAAATATGTTAAGTCCCCCATACACGCTACAAATTGATTTAGATTTCGCAGCAGATCGACTACGTGTGATGACGCCATCACGCACAACGGGTTGTGCTGAGAATCTGCAGTGAACCCTTTTGAGCAGGCATTTATTTTGGACTGGGACAATGCTCCAATGAGATCAATCTAAACATTACAAACATGTCCATAATGTATTAGATGAATTTATGGCCCGATTTAACCTCCTGAGCGTTTCGCCGTTGGCACGGTTTTTTCATAACCGTGCCACGGGTAATCGCGGCGGAGCACAATATGCCCCACCGCGATTGCCTGCTCAGCTGGAGGATGTAAACATAAGCCCGGCGTCACTGGAGACGCCAGGCTTATGCTGAAAGAAAGCGACGCCCCTCCAGTTAGACTGAGGTCTATGGCGCCGCCTACCCCCGCCCCCTTCGCGTCACCGATGATGCGATCGGGGGCGGACCCGGAAGCATCGGCATACATGCCGATGCTCCTGACCGCCGCAGAAAGCCATGAAAGCATGAAACTCAGCCCAAGTTAACTCGAGCTAGACGCTCAGAAGGTTAAGGAGGACGCTCCCAATTTGCAGCCAATTTCGCAGCCGATCGAGCGTGCACGGTGGTCGATCAGCTACAAATCAAGGCGTGTATGGTGGGCTTTACTGTGACTTACTGGCATATGTGAATGAGGAGAATGGTCCAGAGCAGGCTGATATAATTAGGAGCAATTAACTTTTCTACTGCTGTAGCTGAGCAGACAATTCCCTGAAGGCAGAAGGGATGCAGGGCAGAAATATGACATTTATCTATATATCTATTTATCTACAAAGTCATTAGTACTGGCAGATCTCTGACAGAAACACAAAAACATTATAGTACAAAACAAAATGGCCACCTAAAAAAACTAATTAACATAATAATATTCAGGTATGATCAAAACTTCCTGTGCGTTTTTCTTGTAGCAGAGTCTGAAATGCTTACTCTTAATACAACAATATGATTGAGTATAATATATTTCAGTGTTCCCTGCTGTGTTTGTGTTGCTAGAATAAATTAGAACTCAACTGCATCATTACTATTTCCTTATGGGAAAAACTGATGTGACATATATTATCACAGCTATTTTTATGTTAGCGTTTAATTAATCCAGCCCTGAAAAACAAAGGCAGGTCAGCTGCTAGCGCTTCTATGTTTTCAAGGAAAATAAAGTTTCATCTGCTAATATTTAGCCTTCTCTGACTCCTTTATTCCTTCAATATGCTAATAAAAAATTTTTAATAAAACCTTTCTGGTTTCATTATTTTATACCCAGTGACTTCATCCTTGTGGCTAAGAGTCGTGGAGTTTAAAGGCTGCCATACACGGCACGGATTCGTGCCGGATTCCGGCGCGATGGATTCCGGGCGCGTGCACGCGGATCCATCGTGCCGGAATCCTCTGCAGCCCACCTTGCCCGTCCGACCGCATCCGATGGATCGGGGGCACAGAATCGGATCCGAGGAAGAACCAACCTGTTGGTCTTTTCGGGTCCGATTCTGCTCTGATCAGGGGGCGTTGCGGTCAGGGAGCCGATCCATCGGACACGGATCCGGCCGTGCAAGGTGGGCTGCCACGATCGGATTCCCTAATTGGCTGATCGTTCTCACCTGTGGATGCCGGCGGAATCGCCGGAATCCATCGGTGCTGAATCGATCAGCCAGGGAATCCGTGCAGTGTATGGCTAGCTTAAAGCTTCCTATGATGTACAGGGGTGTGCTGTACCTAGCTTCATAGACAATGCGGCAATGACTGCGAGTCTTAATGTCTGAATGAACTAAGAAATAAATGGAGCGTGCCAGAAGTAGTAAGAACTAGGTAGATAGCTAGAGAGGTGGCACTTTCGGACATCCTGCAGCTTTTTGGCTGAGCAACTTTGAAAAGTTAAAGCGCGTCTGTACTTAAAGTTTAAAACACTCAAGATGGTCACGAAATGCATTTCTTTTAAAATTTTAATTGTTAAATTTAAAATTGTTCAACTTGAATTTGAACTTAATGTATACACAAACTATATGTGCTAGAGCAACACTTTTTGTTTTGTAATGTTCCCACAGCCCTTCTCCCCATCCCCAGTATTATGATGATGGTATCAAAGTTTAGGAGCTTAATAACTCACAGAGTCAGCTAGTCAAAATTAAAAGAAATTCAACCACTTATTTAACTGTGGCATTCATACAGATAGTCAATTTATCAGCTTGGTCCCTACTAAACTTGAATCCCAACAATAATTTCCAACACTGAGAATCAGATATGACTTTTCAACTATTAAAAACATTGTGTTTAACCTTATTAATGCATACTATATTCAAGAAATTCCACAACATAACTACCGTGAACCTGTTTTTTAGCTAAATGCAGAGGAACTAAACTACCCCCAGCTCATCACATAATATATATATTACACATATGTAATGTTGGTTTAAAGTGCTTTAGCCTTGCATCAACCATCCTAAAATGGAAATCTGATATTTGGGATCCTTTTATTTTTTTTCATCCTTTTTATTATCTCTCTCTTGTATCTCACTTTGTACAAATCAATAAATGGTCTGACTCCCAGTATGCTATATCACAATATCAAATGCTTGCAATCAAATATATCAATTTCATGCTGAAAAAATAAGAGACATACCGTATATGCCGGCGTATAAGACGACTTTTCAGTACTTTAAAATCCTCCCCAAAGTCGGGAGTCGTCTTATACGCCGGGTGCTGCAGGCTGGGGGGTGCAGGGGACCATCGCTGGAAGCCGTTACTGTCTGTACGATTCCGTGCTGCCTGAATCTGCCACGCTGACTAATGATACATTGTATCAGAGCAGAGCAAGGGAAGAACAGGGCAGTGTTGCCATGGATACATGATGCTATGCAATGATTACGGAGAACACAGGCTGTAGCTGTTTTAACCTTTTTACATTCATAGCAGAAAAACCATTTGTAGTATAATGATGAAACTTTCAGGGTCAGTAATTCTCACCTACTACTACTTACACCCCGGGTAGTCTTATACGGCGAGTATATAACAAACTCTATATTTTAACTGTAAAAGTTGGGGGGTCGTCTTATACGCCCAGTCGTCTTATACGCCGGCATATACGGTAATAAAGAACCACATCAATTGCGTACACTGACAAGCACGAGAAAACATTAAGAGCAAACGAAATAAAAACATTTTCCAGATCATGTACACTTCACAATCCAAGATAATGATTTCCCATCAGCAAATGACCATATGCCAATTATAGAATGATTAACAAATCTCCTACTATTCATGACTTCATTGAGCAATGACAACAGATCCAAGGCTTGGGAATAAGTCAAGAACAAGTCTTTGGTACAAAGCCAGCAGCATGCAGAAGCTACCATAAGATGATTGAAATATCGACTATTTTTCCTCTGCTTTTGTTTGTTTTTAGTTAGCTTTTTTTTTTTTTATTGCACTAACCATGGCTTATGCCTTAAACACAAGATATGTGTTTTGTCTTGTTCTCTTGTCATTATAAGGATATTTGAAGAGTGATTTTAAAACAAATACCTATAAATTTAGGAGCAACAACACAACAATATTGTTGTAGGGCAGTGATTCCCAAACTTTCCCTGCAAAGCCCCCCCCCCTTTTCTTTTTAAGAACATTATGGAGCCCCCCTCCCTATTCAAACACAGATTAAGAATGAGGGCCAGTGGCCCCCTGGAATACCCCCTAGTTTGGGAACCACTGTTGTAGGGACCACTGCTTTCCCTCTTCCTAAGAATAACCCTATAATGCCCTTCGTATGATAGAAGTTGTACTGAAAGTTCAATGGTAAGCCAAGTAATTTAATGTGCTCCTACTCAAATCTGCTTGTTTGTGAAAAAAGAGAACAGGAGGAAATAATGTACCAAAACAACATTCTGATCTGGTCCAGGAGGGATTCATGTAATCCCAGTAAATCATTACTCTGAGTATCTTCTAAAAGAGGTTACCTAATGCGCCCAACCCTGATCAATCGTTTGAAGACAGGGTTATCGTACATGATCGTAAATCAAGGTCAATCTCCATTGCTTTGGATGGGGACTACTGCCAAGTTTTGGCAAAGTTTGCAAATTGGTAGACAGTGGGGCAGGCAAATTTTTTCTGGCATTTGCCAAAGCCAGACTTGTCTATCAGACTGCTTTACAGAGAAGTGTGATTTGTGACCTACCAAAACACATTTAGACCGTGACAGCATGCTTCACACAACTCAACACTTTCCATAAAACCTAGAGGAGCCCAATGAAGGATAGGTGTTTACCAACTAAGGTGTACCAACTTACCAGCTCATTAGATTTTTTTTTGGTGCATGTGCATGTAAAGAATCTGAAAATAAATTGGGAACAGACTGAAGTCAAATACTAAATAGGAAAATGTAATAAGTTATATAGCCCTGTAGTGAAACTAATAGAAAACTGCAGAATTAAGTCAAGTCATTATCTGGTGCTAATTCCTGTTTCTAAACAACCAATTTACAAAATTATTATCGAGAGACAAGATTACGGCCGGGATCTACATCTGGAGTTTCCCAAAGGAGAACTTAAAATGCTTGAATGTTCAATGTTAATATATATATATATATATATATATACACATGAAATATTTATATATAGTGCAGTTACACTGAAACATAGAGTAAATTTACTTCTTTTAGATTATTCATTTTTAATTATTAATTCAGCTTCACTGTGGAGTGTATAGGCATATCCATAAAAGAAAAATACAAAAACACTTTGGATGCCATCTCATTGTTGATGTAATTCTGAGAAGCAAACTTTGCTGTAAAATATGTAATTTGTAATCTTTTGATAACTTTCATTCCTCATCTTTTTTTAAAATAATTAATCAATTTTCATGCCTGGTGTGCCATCTATACACAGTGCATTTTTGATAACCAGTGCAACAGTTTCAACCATGGCTTGTTTTTAATGATTTTCACTGAAGATTATTAGCGAGAGCCAATAAGAGAGTCAACGAGCATTAACTTACTGCTTACTGCATGTGATGTCATTTCCGATATTTGGAGCGAGTCTGTGACACTCTGCACCGGCACTTCCATATTCTAAATACAGGAAGTGACACTTTGGCATGCCAGTGTTCTCTATAGTGGTCAGTAGTAAATGGTTTGCCTAACCCTCTCTTTCTTCAAATGGTCAAAGAATCATCTCTAAGCAACTCTGTACCTGTTGGTCTTTTCTGACTATATCAGCTTTATACACAAGTTATCTGACACACTGGAAATGTAGAATGAAATTAGAGGCTCAATTGGGCTGTAGTGAAGCAAACTTTCTACTGCTGGTGCAACTTGGAAATCTGCTTTCTGACATAATTTAATATGATGCAGGGCCTGTAGCTATTCATTGTACGTGAAAACTATCATCATCCCCTGCCTTGAGGATTTGATAGGTCAGGAACATGCCAGTTGTCAGAGGAGTGATGGATTTGCTTGTTGATTTGCTTGTTGATTATGACTAAGTTAGTCTTTATATTTTGCAATGTTTTTTAACCTCCCTAGTAGTTTTCCCTAGTGTGGCTCTCTCTGGTAGTTTTCCAGAGTGTGTTACCCCAAGCCACACTTGGGGCAGCTTAACTGTTCCCTATAAACCTGCAGTGTCCTCCAGCGATGACAGTCGTGGAATGCTTCTCACTGGGGATGGCCAGGGATGCCTATTGCCCGTCAAATAACGCAGGCATAGGCGTGGGCAGCCCCTATGTCCCTGACTTCATTGACAGCGGTTACATGGGCAGATTGCCCTTATCTATGTCTGCATCATCTGACACCAAATCTGTCCCAAATTGGCACATCCCCGGCATCATTAATGACACCGATGATGTGTGTGTAGGGGTGCCAGAATGGTGAAAATGTAAACAGATTGCTCTGTAATTTTTGTAGCACAAATTCACAAATGTAATATTTCTCATAAAATGTTTTCTTCAATTCATATCCACATTGAATAATTTCATTTTATCAGTCTGTACTTTGTAAGCAATTAATGGTGCACTAAGTACACCTTAATTAAACACAGATTTTAATAATTGTCACAGCTTGGCTTCATATATGCCAATCAAAACAATTCCCCAGATAACACCTCTAGCAGGCGGATGTGTGTGTACAGCCACAGACAAAACTTCATGCTCTAGGTTGTAAAAAACATTCGGTTTTATATCTTAATGACGCACTAAAGACCTACAGAAAAATATTCTATTTTGTTGAAATCAACGACAAAAGAAAATTGTGACAGAATGTATATATATCTCGATCGTTACTGGGCTTGAAATGCAAGTTGACAGATCAGACATCCACAGGAGATTTAATAAGATCACTGCAATGCTTAATGTTAAATTGTTACGTTTATAATGGAAAAAAAAACCATAGCATGGCACAATTCACAAGTAAGTAACCATCATGCTACAGTATTTAAAGGGACTATGTAGTCTGTTTACTTTTTTTTGCAAACATGTAAAAAGAACTTCCTGTCATCAATTAAGTTCAAATTCAAGTAGAACATTTCTGCATTACTTTTTTTTATTGTTGTAATGGTGATTAGTTCAGGGGCTTTGCAATTAACTCCCAAATAAACAAGTAAAACAATTCCATCTCTGCTTTTATCCCACATGCTTCATATGGAATTCAGCAATTTCTGATAAAATGAAAATAGGTTTATTTAAAAACATTTCTGTACCCAACAGAAGGCACAAAAATGTTAAGGTTTGCTGATGGGGAAGTTAATACAGTTATAAATTCTGACACCAAATACCAATCCTTGTAGGTTAGGGAACAAGCCCTATCAACTGACTGCTCTTATGTCATATATATATATATATATATACAATATATATATATATTGTCAATATGTTGTGATAACAGGGACATGGTTCAAGGATTAAAATGACTGGAAAATAAATGTACCAGGATACACATTATACATGAAATACAGGGTAAGAAAGAGGATCGCGCAATGGGAATTTGTCTCAAGAATACATTAAACTAATATTAGTTCAGAAAACAAATTGGTTTTCTCATAAGCCAGAAGAGCTGGTGGGATATAAACCTTAATGTCACATATCACCCAGCAATCTGTAACTGCAGATGTGCCCTCTACAAGTTCTGCTGTGTCACTTCCCAAACCTCAGAGGACCAGGGCCTTTCATAGATCAACTCCCTGTGCTGGTGGAAGTGATGGTGGCATTTGATGTAACTCCTTATCACACACCTGGAGCCGTGTCCAATCAGACCACCTGACCATGTACTTAAGGAATCCTCAGGCAACAGGAACTTGCCTGAAGAAAGAGGTCCTGTTTCAGCTCAGACAACCCCAGGATATCTTTGAGCACCTACACAAATATACCTACTTAACCATATGCACCTGTAATTGGATACTCTTTTAACCTGAGATATTATTAGATGTCCCCCCCCCTCCCTGGGGGTCGAGCTGTGGTCTTCATGTGTATGGGCTCTCCGTGCGCCACACAAACTTTGGATCAGGTCGCTTTTATCGACTCTGTTCCCCTTGTTGGTACATGACATATAAACATCTCCCCAAGTAATTCACCCCCTGATGAAGTTGGTTTATGACGAAATGTGCGTTGGGGTGATCCAACAATTTATGTCTTGGTCTTTCAATCCTTTGGAGAGGTGGTGAAGACATTCAATCAGTGACTCTAGGGCGTCATGTCAACTTGTCATTTGAATACCATGGATTATATGTTTTTTATGGACTATTAAATATGGATATCTTTTTACATTTGATGATTTTTTGATATGACAATGTTTACATACATGATAATGTACTAAGCCGCGAAAGTCCCCTTGCCTCTGCCTATACGGAGGATAGTCAGCCCTGAAGTATTGATATGTCTATCATACTCCTGGTCTTAATAATTTGTTCCTTGATATTTTCAATAATGTAAGTTTAATAAATCCTAGGTATAGTTGTCCTAATTTTCTTCTTCTTTACCATCATATGGACAGCTAACACAGTACCCATCCCCTAAAATGGTTAAATACATTCTTGCCAGAATAAACTGAATAAAAGTTCATTCATTTATATCAGGCACTAGTGGCATCCCACAAGGATCTGCATTCTGTATCCTTTTCTTTTTAATCTACCGTATTTTTGGGACTATAAAACAAACCGGACCATAAGACCTTTTTAGAGCAGGAAAATCAGAAGAAAAGATTTCAAATCAATTGGGTTAATGCAATGGATTAAATTAATGCAATATCAAATTCAGCCAGTAGATGTCACTAGCAGCAGTACTATCACAGCACATCACGTCATCCTCCTCACTGATCTTCCTCACTGAATAGGAGGAGGGGGGCCGCAGGGGTAACAGCTGCAGATCTCCTCTCACTCTCAGGCTGTACCTGTCTCTATGGAAGCTGCAGAGTGATAGCAGCTTCCACAAACACAGAGGGATATTGGATTGACAAGATGGGCCAACACAGTACATAAATGTAAAGTAAAACTTCTAAAAGAAAGTACACAATTGGTAACAACATTTGAGGTGCTTCCCTTTGAACAATAACTATATAGTATTGCAAGGTAGTGGGAAGATCAAACACATTTGCATGCATTACTAAAATCATTAAATAAAAGAGAAAATGAATGGGGTTAATCCTAAAAACAAGAAAATTCTAGCAAGAAAAAAAAAATTCTAGCAAGAAGAAAGTTCCAAAGTTTAGGCGTAGAGTCACAGGAAAAGCATCTCTCAGTAGAGTTGTTTGTGTGGATGATGAGAAGCTGAAGCTACAAATCACCCTTTCCTTCCTGTATTCTACAGGGGTAAGATGTGGCATGTATCCTTTGATAAATATTCACTAGATTCTTCAAATAGGTATATATGCCCATAAGTTTTTAGGCTTGCCAAGTTTTTTTTCTTATTTTAAATAAAATAATATTATTTCAGGTATGTGACAAGCCTAATCTCCCATTTGATTGATGTAAAATACTGGACAGCCGCACGACGCATATTGTATAAGATTTTGAACTACTTCACAAAGATTAATTTGCCTGCTAGGTTGAGCAGATTATTAGCTTTCATAAAATTTTGAACAGTTGGGAACTTTCATCATTTACCTTTCTTTTATCGGACGGCAGCAAAAGAGCTCTGTAGAGGTCAATCAGAGCACGTTACATGATGCTGTGCATGCAGAATTCATACAAATGAGGATAGTTATCTCTGCACGACTGGCAGGAGGAAAGATGACTTTAGATGAACTTTCCTGAACTATTTAAACTCTCTGGCATTTTGATGTTAACAGCATGAATAATTAGACTGCTATTGTTAAATACAACTTATGATCATTGTGTACCTCTTATTTATCCTTTTTACATTAAATCTGATCAGAATATTAAAAGGGTTTCTGTAATGTGTTTTTACAAAAGAAACAGAAATGGTGGAATGAGATGACCTATTTACATGAACAGTGCATCAAGCTATCTTTGCAGTCAGCACGCAATACCTTGAGAAGGCAGAATTACCTTTTACAATAGCTCTACTGAGAATCACATGGAAACTTGACAACTAGGTACATTTACTTTTCAAAATCATTGCTATCTACTACAAGTAGGGCAAAAATGTGAATGTTTGGTATATGATAGAATTTAACACTTAAAAGTAAGGGTATGTTTCCATTATATGTCAGGACCCCCTCCGATAAGCGTATTGCTTGGCAGGGATCACGATGTAGCACATGTCCCGACGTATGTGGAAACCCTAAAGGATGAGGTAGACTATATTATCAAATGAATCGGATCATCCCTCCAAATCATTGATTTTAAGTGTTCCAATCAATTCAATGGCCACTTACTTTTCCATGCACTCAGATGGCCTCTACAAATATTTGTGAAAAAATCAGTATATTCCAGCATGGAATTCCAGCCTCCTATGTTATCATTTAATTTGGGAAATGTCTTGCTAAATATTCCACAATCAACTAGTAAGGAAGTGGGAATAGCAGTAAGTGGTATGCCGTGCAATATCAGAGTGGGGTCAGTACAGGCTTAGGTCACCAACTTTCTCCAGGTTCTACAGACTTCTTATGGCCTTCAGAAGAGCTTACGAATGGTATGTAGAGAGCTTTATTGAATGGGTTTCTATGGCCCCTGCATTCAAGCCTAACATCACCAAGTGCAATGCAAAAGGACATGATGCGGAATTTATACAAATGCATGTGGAATTTGTACAAATGAGGATAGTTATACAGTGGCAAATAGTACTCCGACACTGGACTCTAAAAAAATCAAGATGTTTTATGGCAAATTCCACCACTTGCCTGCCTTCTGCCAAATGTTAAGTCTGGATGAGGGGGTGGGTGTGAAGTGGGGTTTTTTCAGTGGTTGACAGTGAAATTAACTATAAAAAGCTTCAATACATCAATTTGGACATTTTCATGGACAACTAGTCCTATGAACAAACTCCTAAACCTTGTGCAAAATTACATCTTAAAGGGCAGATTTTTTTGGTTAAAATATAGCCATAAGGAAAAGAAAATGAGCACTGCCCAATAGCATCCAATTGTGATGACCAGTATGCTTGAGCTGCAACATATGCTAGTCTACAACTAATCTTGCTGATGTCTCTCTCATTAAAATTCTCCTTGCAAAAATAACTCTTGTGCAAGCACTTTCCTGATTTACTGGCCAGGGTCGTCTAGTTTCTGCTTCCCATGTTTGCTCGTACAAGACTAGCCCTTAATTAATTAGCGGAATAAATTGATCATGTGCTTCTCCATGACCTCTCTTGTTATAGCAGAATCTAACTTTTTTTCTTGATGGGACTTGGACAGTTACAAAGCTGCAGATGAAACTTATAAACAGAAAATAAAATTGACAGCTGTACTACATCATATTGTCTTCCGCAGATGAAAGTGGCTTTTCTTAGTCATAGCCTTTGAACGACACAGAACAAAAATAGTGAAATCAAATCTTTTTCATTCCCTTTCCAACCTGCATACGCACAAGAACTCATCTGAACCTCCCTTTCTGCTTTGAATTAAATAGAACGTATTATGTTGTCACTGACTGTGCAAGCAATTATATGGAAGAGTAGGAACACATAATACACTGCCCACTTGGTTTGTAGGTCAAGGCTTTTCCAAGCACTTTTTAAAAGTGTTCCATATTGTAAATAATTACTCACTGGAAGGATGACTATGGAGAATCTTGTAGGCTTTGCTTACAGTTTTACTTTGCAGCTGACCCAATTAATACAACTGACACTTTGTGTAAGTTCCATTTTTCTTGTCTCTGTGGAATCTATGTAAAAAATATGCTTACATATATTATGCAGCGCTCTGTTATGCATGGCTTCATTTATATTATCTGGATAAATGACATGTTTTTACTTAAGATAATTGTCATGCATGTTTAAAATTCATTTTGCTTAGCCCAGCGCTATCCTTTAATAAATCATGCCTTTATGTAAATCTTAAAGCTAAACTCTTGCCATTTTTGTTAACCCTTGCATTGGAACTTCCAACTTATTACAAAGGTTTTTTGCTTGTTTAGGTCTAGTCTACAAAAGAAGTTTTACTAACCTGATCCTATGCGACTTCTCCCTTCTTAAGCTAGGCATACACGGATTGATTTTCCGTTTCATCAACTTAAGAAATAATTGATGTTTTGGAACACATAATGTGATCGATTCATAACTGATTGGTTCCTTTTCTTTGCCTGTACGCATGCTACAAAGTAAAGTTGGATACAAAACGATCGAAATACCAAGAAAACTTGTCAGACACTTGGATGATGGACTGAAATTTACCAACATGTCGGATCACTTTTTAATAAAAAAATTTCCGATTTCAATAAAAAGGAATCGATTTTAAAACGATAGCTTTTTAATTCGATCGAACTGAAAAACAGTGTATGGCCACCTTTAAATTTCAAACTGTGTATGGCCACCTTAAGACCATTTCTGAAAAACTACTAATAACAACTGGCATACTCACAGAACAAAGAGGAATAGATCTGTCAATGTTATTAAAGGGCAAATAGACCCATGTTACAATGTCCTCCAATGTAAGATGCCCTTCAGGATCATGGCCATGAAGAGCAAGCCATGCCTTCCTTCTGTTTTTCTGTGCTGTCTATTAGAGATGGTCAAATTTTTTAAATAGCTGACTTTGTGAGCTGATTGCAAAGCCCCTGAAAATGGAAAAAAAGTATTGCTCTAGCATACAGTGGAGGAAATAATTATTTGACCCCTCATTGATTTTGTAAGTTTGTCCAATGAC
>CM070036.1:105418986-105462646 GCA_036250615.1 Ptychadena robeensis
ACAATGCTTAACACTAAGTTCAAGTATAATTCAGAAATTCAGGATTACAATTGAAACGGCACGATTTAATAGTCCATCGTATAGAGATTACACATCCATAGTGAGTTGGCTCCTAATGTTATTGACAGTTGGGGCGTCCTGCAAGACGCTGCACATTCAGATTGGCCATAAGGGGGACGCCTTGAAATATTAGCGCCAAGTTGCGTAAACCACAAGAGGATGGTGGAAACACCACCCCACGGGCGCTCGGTGTGTCGTTCCTATGGAACTTCCTCAGGGTGGGTGGGTAGAAAGGGTCAGAGATGGAATAACTCTGCCTGTGTACTAGGTGTGAAAGATTGGAGAATTTATTTAAAAAGAACCTGTTTTATTATCTTGGCGGAGGTAAAGATTTGATCTTTAATGAGAGTATAAGGTGTATACTTACAGATAAGGGCGTGCGAATCACTAAAAGAATGTAAGGTGTCATTGCTAACCTAGTAGAGTCCGGGGCGTGGGCCGGGATATAAAAAGGGGGGCCCCATTCATCCAGCCTAATCCCACCACGGTCACCAGGAATTGGGGTAAATCTAAGGTATCAAAATAATCCGGTATCAGGTCATTTCTAATAGTACTGGGTGGAAAAGTGTGGTGCTCGAGTGGCAGATAAACTCTAATACCCAGTGAGGTGAGAGTAGGGATTTAATTAAAAATGGGAACCGATTGCTGGAGTGCAGGGACTTCAGCTGGAGGTAACATGTAGGATGGTGGCGATATGCAATCGCTATACCTTCTCCAAAAGTGAAAAAGTCAAGGCCATACCAAAACTAAAACAAATATAAGTGACAATAGTGGGTGGGTTAGAGGGTGAAGTGAGGAGGGTACAGTGTGAGAGACTAGTAGAGGGGATTTTAGTAAGATTATGTGATGGTGGTGTGTACATGGGCATTAGTAGTATACGCTGACAGTGAATAGTGCGTAGATTATATTGCCATAAAAAGGATGCACAAACTTCCTGCTGGGGTACCGCCTGTCAAATAATAATAGAGTAGTCTAGGTGTCAAGCCAGCCATCACAGTGGTCGGATTCCATGGGCGCTTCGAGGGGTGCAGCCCATCCGATCGATTCCGCGATTTCTCGGTAATCGGAGGGTGTGATCGATCGGCCCATGTAAGAGAGTCCGGTCTCGTCAGCATACCACCTTGTCAACGGATTCCGGGATCGACTTTCCGTGTCCGTTTTGGCAGCCTGATGCTAATAGTGCAAAGTGACCTACAATGTGGTAGGTCCGCTTTAAGAACCTGTCTTGGGTTCGGATTCTGGGGGCATAGTCAAAGCTTACCCTGAGGTCAATCTGATATTATTACCTATACAGTCATAAGTACAGTATTATTACCTATATAGTCATAAGTACAGTATTAGCATTAACATCAAGGTAAGGTAATTAGAATCATTAGTATGGTAAACAGAGTACTCAACACAACATGAAATGCATTGTATAGGATGATCTTAATATTAATGTAACTTAAATCTTTAAAGAGTATGAGCTCTATAAATTGAGCTTTGAAGAGTTCAAATTATGCTTCAAATCAAGCTTCATATAGGAAGATTTCTACTCCCCTATGCCAAAAGAGGAAACCCCTGGGCTGCTGTAAATAAGATGGAGGTATTCGGTATGAGTTCCCACATAGGAGAGAGTGAGGCACCTGAGGTACTTACATTAAATAATCGTCTTAGGTGTAAAATGTTACTATCATTGTATCAAGGGGACCTCTGGTGTATTTGCTCATAGGAAGCTTTTAAAGCTTATTTGTTCATTTAGGCCCGGATGGATCGTTGCCTTGAGAATATGTATCCACCTTGTCTCTTTTTGTAGTAAAATTTGATTAGGGTTACCTCCTCTGGGGTGCGTGTGAATTCTGTCAAGTGCAATAATGTTCAGACACCCAACTTGGTAATGGTGGCAGAGGGCAGTGTGTCTGCCGATGGGGGTCTTTAAGTCACCGGTTATCCCGTATCTGACATGCTTGTACATCTGTTGTTGTAGCTGTCTTTTTGTTTTCCCTATGTAGAAGGCGTTGCATATGCATGTAATCATATACACAATGCCTGTTGTTTTGCAATCTACGTAGTTTCGTGGTGTAAATGTTAGTCCATTCGGTAGAGTGGGGCGAAGTTCAGGGTTTATAAAGGGGCAGCAGGCACACTTCCAAGCTCTGCATGGGTATGTTCCTCGTTTGCGGCATCTGTCTCCTTTTTGGTTTCCCGAGTAGTGGCTTTGGGTTACCTTGTCTCTGATGGATTGAGACTATTTAGCGACCAATCCTTCCAAACATGACTATGAGGAGCATCACCTAGGGGCTGACTAGGACAAGGTAGTATGGGTACAGTATAGCATATTTGAAATGAAACAAATTCCTTCCTGTTGTCCAACTGCTGGAGGTTACTGGTGTGGAGCTAGTTGCCAATAATCACAATTGTTGGGATAAAAAAAACCAAAAACATTTTGTCTCCCATACATTCAGGACCCATTATGCCTAACCATATATGTTTTATATACTATACCTACACTCACTGGCCACTTTATTAGGCACTTCTTGCTAGTACTGAGTTGGACCCCCATTTGCCTTCATCCTTTGTGGCATAGATTAAACAAGGTACTGGAAACATTCCTCAGAGACATTGGTCCATATTGCAGTTGCTGCAGATTTGTCCGCTGTACATCCATGATGTGAATCTGCCGTTCCACCACATCCCAAAGGTGCTCTACTGTATTAAGATCTGGCGACTGTGGATGCCATTTGAGTACAGTGAACTCATTGTCATGTTCAGGAAACCAGAGAT
Source organism: Ptychadena robeensis (assembly GCA_036250615.1). Classification (NCBI taxonomy): domain Eukaryota; kingdom Metazoa; phylum Chordata; class Amphibia; order Anura; family Ptychadenidae; genus Ptychadena; species Ptychadena robeensis. Next base: position 105,421,810 of record CM070036.1, read on the forward strand.
GATTTGAGCATTATCCTGCTGGAAGTAGCCATCAGAAGATGGGTACACTGTGGTCATAAAGGGAGGGACATGGTCATTTTACTGTTCTAAGCAGACATAAATGGCACCTGGTGTGGTCTTCTTCTGCTGTAGCCCATCTGCCTCAAGGTGCGACGTGTTGTGCATTCAGAGATGCTCTTCTGCATTGCTTGTAACGAGTGGTTATTTGAGTTACTGTTGCCTTTCTAACCGCTCAAACCACTCTGCCCATTCTCCTCTGACCTCTGGCATCAACAAGGCATTTGCGCCCACAGAACTGACGCTCACTGGATGTTTTCCCATTTTCGGACCATTCTCTGTAAACCCTAGAGATGGTTGTGTGTGACAATCCCAGAATATCAGCAGTTTCTGAAATACTCAGACCAGCCCGTCTGGCACCAACAACCATGCCATGTTCAAAGTCACTTAAATCACCTTTCTTTCCATTCTGAAGCTCGGTTTGAACTGCAAGTTGCCACCATGTGATTGGCTGATCAGTCCAACCAGCAGTTGGACAGGTGTCCCTTATAAAATGGCCGGTGAATATAGAATAGTATACATTTCAACATAAATACACATGATTTATTGTATCAGATGTTGTACATATTTGATGCATCATGTAAGAAATTCTACACTAATAGCCCCAATTACATGGAGCCCCCACATAATGTGGTAATGTTTTACATCAATATTTTCTTGGCTTTAAACCAGTATAGAAAAAAAATATATTGAAAATAGTCACACTGGTAAATTTATAGGTGATGAGATATAGCATTTTATGGATGTTATTCCTGTCAGTGTAGCTGTCAGGTAAATGCACACACATCAGCACTTCCATGCACTTTAGTAATCCTCAACTGTAGAGCAGTCCATCCATGTTTATTGTACAGCAGAAACGAGGCTGCTACTATTTTTTATTGAATTTACTTAGTCCCAACAACCATATTTAAAACCTATTTAATAGGTAGGTAGCAGGTTAGTAAAAATGGAAATGACGCATTTGCTTCTTGAAAATTACTTACTATCCTGCCTTAATAGGGAGTGCTGAGTTAATGAATTTAAATGCTTACTGGAACAAATCACAATTCAAAGATTATTAAACCCTGAAAATCAATCAGTAATAAAGAGAGAAGTAGACGGACTGCTGTTGTTTATCTCCTCTTGATGCTTGTTTCAGGTTGCTCCCCTGTCTACCAAATTTCATTGTTGAAAATATGTGAACATGTTGTTCTAAATTTAAAAGTTTAGCCTTCAAAGTAACTTACTGCGTCCTTGATTTCCTATGATCTTAGATCTAAGAAGGTTTTCATTACTCCAGGTTATTGTTTAACTAATTGTAGTTAGTAACGTTTAACTGAATTTGTTCTGTAAGGTTCATCAAACCCAAAAAGTCTGCTAAAAAGTTTATTCTAATCAACAGCATATAAACTGTAGGGCAGATTGTGGCTGTAAGTAGCTAGATCGTTTAGGGCAGGAGGGCTACAGAGGGTTAGTTTACGTGACTTTTATAAAAATTTACTTACCCAACATTTCACCCTTCAGCTCTACTAATATATTTGTTGTACAGACCAAAACTTAAGTGTTGTCTGATACTTTGAACAAGTTTGATACTTGCTAAGAACTAAAGCCAGATTATTGTGAATGGTTTAAAAGTCTAATGGCAAGGGTGTTGCTAGACCCTGGCACCCAGGGCGAATGTCCATGTTTTATAATGAGTGTACTGAGTCTTCTTTCAGGTATGAAGAGGATATGTTCTATTTTAGATGATATTCTTAATCCATTCCTGGTAAGAATGATAGAAACACCCCTGTCTGACAGTTCGGCGGTATAGGAAATGTATTTTTTAAGAGAACTATATACAGTACCAAGTCGGTATCAGTCCATACAGAACACATGTCTGAATGTGTGATGTTATAATACTACACAGTAGTAGGAAAGTAAAAATGATCTTTAACATGATGAATGTATGCCTTAGATTTCTTCATTCCCTTTTGAAAACAAAGCATTGCCTTCCATGGTTTTAAACTGGAACCATTCTTAAGAAATTGGGAAAAAGGGAAATATGCTGTTTGTTTTGGGTTCTCTTAAAGGAAGCAAAGCAAAAATTGATAAGGCAGCTTCCTTCAGTAACAATGGTTGCCGCTATTTCCTTTGCTATAAACTTCAATGGAGAATGCTTCTTTATCACTGCTGCTGCAACCAAGGCCAAAGCAAGAAATAAGTAGAATAGAAATCATTTCTTTTTTACATGTGGTCATATTGCGTGTTGTGCATTGCTAATCTAAGCATACTGCACTTTGTAATGGTGTATGAATACTTATCAATACAAAGGTTATAAATATTCCTGGCTAAGGTTGTTGGGTTGGTTTTTCTTTGTTCACTACCTTAAAGCAGAAAAACATTACCTTATTTATTTCCATGTTTTTACTCATTTCCTTCACTTGCATAGTATAAGCTAATTTTATACTGTAGATAAGCAATACAAAGGGTTTAATGTAGTGAGCAAAACACAATCTACAAAGTGCAGTAAAGTATTAATGCAAATTATATGAACCCAATTCAAGTATGGGTATGGGCTGATGCATCCCTTACACATCCTAACCTGACCTTTTTTCAAAAACAGCTTTTCACTTATTAATTATTTTTATTCTGTGTTCCTTCTACTGCAGTGCTGGACCAAAAATTTGGGTCATGTGCACACTTTTCATAGAGACTATGTGTTCTTTTCTGTCCTCCCATTTGGAGCATTACCCTGAAACGTATAGCCCCAAAAAATATTTCCAAAAAGTGCAGCAACATGCAAGACACAACATTCCCCTGGTCGCTTTTTGGGTATTTATGAACACAGGGGCAGGTGGGTGCTTTTCATGCTTCTGCGCCAAAAGCTTACATATGAATACTGCCTACAACTGGAGTATTGCTATGTTTCATAATTCTTCATATTTTTGAGAGATTGTTCTATTGATTTTAAGTTAACTTTGCCTTGATTTCAATAATAAAATAAAAAATATAATTTGCTGTATTGAAATACAGTGACCATAGTCTTTGTATAAATTATAGGGGAGTAGGGATGGCAACCAGTAGTCCTCCTGTGCCATTTGAATTGCAGAGGATGGAAATGTTTCCTGATACTAGCAATCACATATTAGGGTATAATGACTCATTTCACCTTTACATTCAAATAAAACCTTAAAAGGTATAAAATGTAGTTACATAGTGGTATAATTACAGATATATTTCCATGCATACATTAATTGTTCTGACAAGGTGTTGAAAGACTTATTTTATTTGTATTAGACAGTGCATACGTGTATGGAGACAAAGACGTTTTTATTTGTTACTTTGTGACACTTTAAGGAATCTTGGCAAACTCAGAGATTAGTGTTTTCTATTCAGGAATCACAAGACAGTTTCCCATGCTGTATGTGTTCTGTACAAAGAGCTACATTTTAATTTAAGTTCCTTAATTATTTTTGTGACAGCATAAGAAATCTTTTGCTGAAAGAAAAAAATACTAAAAAGTTGCGCACAACTGTCAGCAGCGATCACACAGTAGGAATGATGTTTGGACCCTGGCAACATTCAAAGAGTAAAAATGGTTCAGTATGAGGGGTTGGTTATTAAGTCATGTGCAGGTGTGCAGCTTTTTAATATGTAGCCCCCTGTAAAAGACAAATAGGAACACAAGACACACAACCTACCATGTTTCCCCTAATATAAGACACAGTTTTATATTAATTTTAGGTGTGAAAAATGTACTAAGGCTTATTTCTGGGCTTAGAAGAAGTGACAACACGCCTTCTGCCATGTCTTTTCTAAATATGGAAGCTTTCTCTGGGACATGGTAGGTCTTATTTTTGAGAAAGGGCTTATATTAGAAGCACGGGTAGGTCTTATCTTAGGGGAAACAGGGTAGTTAAAAAAAATTCTGTGAATGATAAAGGAAAAGATTAAATACTTATTATATTAGAGGTACAAGCCAAGCTTAGCAAGGAGTAGTGATCTCCTACAAGGATAGCATTTACAATACGTGTTCAGCCATGTGGATACCAGGTTGATGTCACTTCCTGGTTACAGGTGCTGTAGGAATACCAGCAGGTTAAAATCCTTGGTTAAAATCACACTCGCTGTTCAGTAGGATGAAACGAGAGACTAGTATCCCTACAGCACCTGTAACCAGGAAGTTATATCATCCATAGCCAGGAAGTGATGTCATGTTTGTATCCTCATGGCTGAATTTACAATACACATGCTTCCCTTGCAGCAGATCATTACCATTATTGTGAATATTTTATCTTTTCCTTTATTACTAACATAAATTAACTTGCACGTTGCACTACATTGTGTGCTTTGCATCCTTGTTCCTAAGGAATCTTTCTACTGTTATGTATTCTGGGGTGAGCAAGGAGTCTGGGGTGAGCAAAGAGTACTATGTGTCCCTGGAAAAATGTTGAATTGTTTTTTCTCTGTGTTCTGGTTTTTGTGCGTATCATATAAATCCTAATATATATGCATTTTATTTAGAATAGATGTGGCCCACAACGAATCTGAAGGGAATTCAGCAACCAGCCAACTATGAGAGACGGATGCTTGCTTGAGTAGCGTATCTGTTAATATCAATCATCCAAAGGATGCACCTTGTGTATGAATGTACATTTGATCGGAATTCCAATCACTTTCCATCAAAACAACAGCAAAGATCAGAAAGGCACATATATTGTACACAAATGTGATGTATTTTGGGAGCTCTAACCAATTGAGTTTTGATCATACTATCCATCACATTGATCAATTGTTAACATTAATGAAAACGAATATAGATAAACCAGGTCTAATTTCCAATGGACAAATAACATTTCCAAAAGCTTTAAATTAGGTGTTTTGATCACAATTACTTCTATACTGTCTTCAATTACTTCTATACTTTCTTTATAAATTATATTTACTGTGCATACACAGTCTTGCATAGCTGATGTGAGCATGAGAGCATGTGTGTTTTACATGTGTTCTGTTCGGCTGGCAAATCTCACCCAATAAAATGTGAGTACAAAAGGTGGTGGTGGGGCACGGGGTAGTTGTCATATGCTAAAATACAAACCATTAATGTATTCTTTTTGTGTGTGCTGATATTGATGTACAGAACATACAGGACGTATTTGGTACATGTTATTTCAATCCAATAAAACACTTGGATATGAAGTGAATGTGAATGGAATACAGCAAATAGGCAGGACACATGGGCGGTCCACCTCTGGCGCCTTCAACTCCCCCCCAGGAAAACATCTCTGGTCACTGGTGCTGGTGAATCTCCTCTACTCCTTCTCTCTCCCTGTGTGGCCAAGCGGATAGGCAGGGGCACTGTGGGGGAGCCATCTGGGCAAAAAAATTCTGATCCCTCATGCCTAAAACTGCTACTGATAGGACATATTAGTAAATATCGATCAGTATGCAAATTGTGTTCTTTGTTTAAAAATGTTTGAACATATCTGATCCAAATTCTCAAAGGAATATTTTGGTAAAGGTGTCAGCGAGTTATACAAGTTATATAACATTGAGGATATTTTTTTACAGCAGCTCCCAATCTTTCTGGGTTCTACAAATCAACACATTCAGTAACTATTCAAGAAGTAATTATGGAATATAAAACTATCATTTTTTCTTTGTAACCGCAGTTTCATTATTTACTTTCAGTATGCTGGCACTGAGCTACAATTTGCATCACATGTTTCAAGTCTCTCAGCCAAGCTGTTATTAAACCACAGTATTACTTTGTTATTTTGTTAAAAGGACTCTAAGCGCATATTTATGTGTTATTTTGTCTGTCTGGTATGAGAATGCTGAAGAAATTTCACTTTTACAATGCTTTTTTGGGGCTTTCCATAAAGGTTTAGTTGGCTTTACATGATGTCCACGATGGCATAACTGGTAATGCAATAGGTGCATAACCCTGCCACAGATATCACTCAAATTTTTTATATGTTTAAAAAAGCCCTGGGCAATTCTGGGATTAATGTAAACAGACTTATGTCATAGGTAGTGATGGCTCAAACCCTGAATTTGATGTTCGCGAACGGCGAACGCGAACTAGCGCAAAAGTTCGCAAACCCGCCGAACCGGCGAACCCGCCATTGACTTCAATGGGAGGCGAATTTTAAAAAACAAAGGGACCCCTTTCTGGCCACAATAGTGTTGGGAAATTGTTTCAAGGGGTCTAACACCTGGTCAATGACATGACAGAGGGGAATCCATGGCAAAACTCGCAAGAAATTTTTTTTCACCTTACTTAAAGTTATTTTTATTCAACCAGAAAGTTTTTTTTCATGGGAAATTACATAGTGTGTCCCAAAATATAATAAGACGATGTACTAGAGGCATTTTTGTGGAAGAAAACATTTCTCAGCTTTAATTTACATTTGAGCAAAAAGTGTCATGTCCAAAATGATTAATACCCTTTACAAACTGTTACAGTCTCTGGGAAAATCCAAAGTTCTATACCATTCCGAATAGTCCAATCTGCTCTAAAGCATGCTAATTACCTTGAATAATTGGGAACAGCTGTTTTAATCAACTCAGCATGTGAAAAATAGCAGCTCTCTGCAGATGGTTTGTGGACAGTCATAGATAAGACAAAGGAGCTCAATGAGGACCTGCGGCTGCGCATTGTGGCTGCTCACAAGTCAGGAAAGGGCCAAGTCGGAAGCCAAAAGTGACACCTGTGCTGGCCAGGAGGATAGTGAGAGAGGTGAAAAAGAATCCAATGATCACCACCAAGGCCATCCTAGTCAATCTGGGCTCTGCTGATTGCAATGTCTCAAGGCAGACAATCAAAAAGACACTGCACAATGCTGGGTTCCACGGATGCAGACCAAGGAGGACGCCACTTCTCCAGATAAGGCACACGAAAGCTCTCTTGGCTTTTGCGAATGCTGATCTGGACAAAGAAGAAGACTTCTGGTCTTCTGTGTTATGGTCAGATGAAACAAAACTTTAATTGTTTGGTCACAATGATGTTTTCTTTATTTGGCGTGAAAAAAGAAGCCTTCAACCCAAAGAACACCATCCCCACTGTCAAACACGGTGGTGGGAACCTAATGCTCTGGGGGTGTTTTACAGCCAATGAACCAGGAAACCTAATCACAGTAAACGGCACCATGAAAAAACAGCAATAAATGAGGATTCTCAATTCCAACATCAGGCAGTCTGCAGAGAAACGTGTCCATAGCTACCAGTGCACATTTCAGCATGACAATGACCCAAAACAAGTAAAAGTGGTAAAGAAATGATTAGCAGACAACAACATTAACGTTTTAGAATGGCCCAGTCCTGAGTTGAATCCAATTGAGAATCTGTGGAGGGAGCTAAAGATCAGGGTGATGGAAAGAAGACCCTCCAACCTGAAAGATTTGGAGCTCATTGCTAAAGATGAATGGGCAAAAATACCTGTGGAGACATGCAAGGAGCTGTTCTGCAATTATAGGAAGAAATGTTTTTTTACACAAAAATGCCTCTTGTACATCGTCTTATTATCTTTTGGAAAACACCTATGTAATATCCTGTCAAATAAAACTTGCTGGTTGAATAAAAGTAACTTAAAGTCAAAATTTGCCAGGGGTATGAATAATCTCGACTGTATTTGTGTACCAGGCCTTAATCTGGAGAATATATAAATTCAGAATCACAGCCAAACTCGTCATGTTCCTTTTTAAATAGCTGAATTGTTGACATTCTGCACATCCATACCTGAAAACATTTCAGGTGTCACATTCAGTTTGCTCTAAGAAGGCAAAGATGTCAGCCCACCAGAAGGCTCATCACCATATAGCAGTATAACTAATATAAATAAATGTAAAATATGTATGTGTATGCTTATTTTGTTGTTATGGTGCTGTACATACATATTTTATACATACCATACAATATGAATATTATAGATAATAAGGAAAATATCTGTTTTACTAAACAATATCACAGTAATATCCTTAGGGTACATCTATGTCTCAATGCATACCTATAATTCATTAGTATTGAATAATTCTCTGTGGAGGGGATTTACAAATGGCAGCCTTCTTTTTTCCAATATGTAGATGAGATTTTGTAAGGATGGATCAGGATGAGCTGAGCTGCTATGGGAACAACTTGAACGAGTTCATTTATTTTGGTGACTTAATAATGTACATAACATTTTTCTGACACTAGTGCTATGTGTAATACATACACCAGGCCCATACACGGTGTGCATTATATACATATAAAACTTGTGCATTCGTAGATTTTGTGTATGTTTGTGTATGTTCATTTTATATGTAACAAAACAATATATGAAAAAGAAAAGTCACCACATGGTAACAACGAAACCCAATGTAGGGACAGAATAACAAATGATACAGAGTCGAGCAAAATTACATAACACGTTCTACAAGGTTTAACACTTGGGGAGCTCAAGAGTTGCCATGGGGCATTCCAAGGAAAAAAAAAAAGCTTGCTATTGCTACACTAGCCAGTATCCAGTGCCTTTATCAGTATAGTCTCTCTAAAGCACATACCTGTCAACCCTTCTGTTTTGGCTGGGAAAGTCAAAATTTTTATGTGACTTTCCCAGCCAGATTAAAAAAAATCCCATATTTTCCCCGTTTTTTTTAATTTGGGTAATTGGGCGTTACTCTCCCTGCTAATGTCCCACCCGCATTTTATTAGCACAAGCAGTCGAGAACTAAATGCGCTACCGGATTGGAACTCGGAAGAACCACATTTCAAATACTGGAAGTGGTATCAGTGACGTCACTTCCTGTATTTGCCCCTTTTTTAAACAGATTATAATCGACAGGTATGAAAGCAGGCTTTTTTAGAATAAAACTCACAAATTGGGGCAAAACATTGGGTTGCCCAATCCACCTGAATACTGGTCCTGATACCCCAGCTAAACAAGTTTGATATTATATATTGCTCATCCACAATCTGTATCTGGTAGCTGTTTTATTTGCTAAGTTCTTTGAAAACTAATTAAAATAGTTTGAAAATGATATGCATATGGTCAGTAGTAGAACTAATTAAATTTATTCCAGACTAGGCAAACTCTGTGTCATAGAATCTCTGTTTAATTTATGTGGTTGTATATAATCCTGTGTGAGCCCACACACATTCTAAGCCCAAAGTCTTTCAAACATTTCTGCTAAAAACATTCAATATGCGGCCAAATAATTTATTCTCATATTCTTACGCTATATATTTATATGTTGGCCAGCTGTTGATCAACTCATCCCATCATTGAAAGAATAACAATATCGATCACTTCACTACCTGACAACCCACTACCATGATATACCCCCATGGGTTTACAGACACCCAGTTTAACAAGGCTTGCACAAGGGGATTAAATTCGACAAGCAAAGGTTATTTCACGTAACCCCCAATATGAGAGACCCCATAAATGTTCACTACATCCCTCCAACATTCCTCCGCCAAAGAGTTTATACTATAGGCAGCTGAGCAGCAGTGTGTGATGAGAGTAGGGTGGTTGCATAGGGCCCAGGAGCTGGTTGCCCTCTTTTATACCTTCCACCCATTGAATGGGCTCTCCAGTGCTTAATAGAAAATATGACCATGGTTAAATCCCACATTCTCAGATGCTGCTTGTAGTGTCTGTCAGTCCTTTATCAATTCAACTCACTGTCAGTAAAAAACGTCTGTGTCTATCAACAAGTTGCTGCCCAAAGTGGTTGCATTTACCTTTAAATTTGGACGAAGTGGGTGAATAATATGAGTGGCAACAAAAAAAAACATTGAACCAATGTTCTAAACATATAGCCAGAAAGTAGGAGCATTCCTCGAATGTTCTGCTTAAAATAATTGTATACTGTATTTTCTACCATAATGGGGGAGAAATTTAGTGATGTATTTTATACAATATACATCATATACATCAATGGTTTGTTTTCACATCTTGTGAACTTTGCTCAGCAGATTTTACAGAGCTTGAAATGGTCTTTGGTCTTGTAGGCCAACTTAACCACTGAGTCTATTGCTTTTACTTCAATTGTTAATACAGTTCTTAGGCCAAGTGTCCATTAACGTACCTTTGTTGGAGGCTGATATTGTCACCCTTTCTTGATAATGCAATCTTTTTGGCTGTAATGCTAGCCCTGTTACTTCAAAACCTTGTTTCTAACAAGGAACTCTTCAAAGTCAACATGACCAACACTGGCTTGTGTATTGTATGGTGAAAACCAGCATTGGGTCTGGTTAAAGCCTGTACATATTCCCTTCAGTAAAGCCTTGTACATATCCCCCTACCAGCTGCCTGACTACTTTATTTGTCGGTGTGAGCATCCCTAAGAACCTGGTCGTGCAAGAGGAAGAAAATGAACCTCCACAACACCACACATCCATGTGCTGGTCACTGTGAGTTTGGGAAAAAAAAAGCTTACCATATTTTTTGGAACATAAGACACACCCAGTTGTTAGAGCAATAAAGACATTTTTGAAGTGTTCAAATCATTGGGGGAAAAAATCCCCTGCAGTACCAAATTACAGCCACAACCGAATTGGTGTCACAATCATTTTCCTCACACACGGGGAAGAAGGGGGGTGGGAACTGCTTCATATGTCTCCCCTCTACAGCTGTGTGTGAGATAGCTGCCAGTGTGAGTGCAGCTTTCCCACACACAGCTCTGCATTGCTCATTTCAGCAGCCCTGCTGATAAAACACGATTCAGTTCAGATGGGATATCCAGGTGTGTGCAGATCTCCCATCTGACAGCTCCTCATTTTCCCTGGCTCATCTTCTTGCCGGGAGAGTGAGAATGCTGGCAGGGAGCCAAGGCGCGACCACCCCTGGCTGAGAGGCCTCAGGTGGTCACGCATTTGGGCCATAAGTCACAGGCACTTTTCCCCCCAGATTTTCGGGGTGGTAAAGTGCGTCTTATAGTCCAAGCAATACAGTACTCCCTATTTTGCACCTTCACCTGGAAGTGGAGGAAGCTTTCCACAGAGGCCTTCTACTATAGAAAAACCTGACAGAAATTCAAATTTCTCGAGCATCCAAAAAGTTTCGAGCATATACATGTACTTTCCGCCTAGCTTGCCTTCAAGCTTTCAAATGAAGTTTTCATTAAAATATATCTCTCTACATTGCCCAGTAAAAGCAAAACAATCAGCTCAGCATCATCATGGCCTTACTGCTTGTTGACCTTCTCTGTGATGCATTTAAGTAACCAGTAAATGATTTGAGCAGATATATGGACAGATTACTTGGCCGTATTGCAGCACAATAATCACACCAGCCCTTACACAACGACAAAAGGAAAATGTCAACGCTTGTTTTATTGACCTATAATCTACTTGAGGCTTGTGATCAATGATATATAGCTGATAAAACAGAGAGATTTATAGTAATCAATTTCATTATTATGTTTCTTGAATTTCTTTGTTGTGGCTGAGACTTGTTTTCCTAGGAGAATGTTGGTGTTTATGGTTTAATGATGCTACAGAAAAGTTTTATAAAAAATGTCAGAAGATTGAAAGAAAAGATATCTCTACAACCATTATATTTATTATGGATGCAACAAAGGTACGCTATTATTTTCTTGCTATCTTCAAATCGTTATTTTTTATATAAAGATTATTGAAAAATGTAATCTCGGATGTTAGAGTGTTAGTAATTTGTTTATTATGCTGTTATTGTGACAGGACACGGCCTCATAGTGCAAAGCGTGGGAGGCTTTGACATCATTTATGTTTTGGATCATTAAGCAAATCTTAACTTCTTGCTTCTCTTGACCTCATCTGTGCTATTTCCTACATACCTAAATAACATTGTCATCTCATTTTGTTGGACAGATCTGCTAATGTGTTAATTTGTTTCTTAAGGATATTAGATTGTTTGCAAATTATTCAGATAACTCACCTTTTTTCTTTAAGTGACTCTTGCTTAACTTAATGAAAGCAGACCTATACTCACTTTTTTTGTACTTCATATCCCTCCTACATTTTAGAGATGAAAAAATATGAGCTACTCTTACAGTTCCAGGCAACGTTAGGTCCCCCGGGTTGGCCACCCTAACAGTTCTCGACTTTGTTGAGAATTGTATATGTATACATTGTAGCTTGTTAAATTATTTTTGAATTTAGGGGGATAGGCACCATACTACCTACCTACCCTGGACTTTTTTTTTTTTTTTGGTAAATATGAAAAAACTCACCTACAATTATTTAATACCGGATGCCCCTTATCACTCCTCTTCACTGATGATATAGTGTCGCAGCAGAGAGAAAACCTGATATCTAGACAAGCAGTGACAATCTGGTAAGAAGAACTCGTGCTTTGTATACAAAACTATGGAGACACATTTTCCCCAGTGAAAATCATTATCTAGTGGCTAGAGATGGTCGAATTATTTTCGACTAGCTGTATGCAAAGCTCCTATACATTATATCATGAACAAATTTGCTGCAGATGTAGTGAAGGAAAGAGCAATCATTATCTCCTAAAAACAGCCTGAGCTGCCTAGTCAAAAGGTATGTGTGAAACTGTGTTTGTTATAGGAGCTCAGCTGTACGTTTACAAACGTTTTCCTGAGTTTCTGTACACCTGAAGGTGTATCAGGGTTGTCTTTATATTTTGTGCTTACCTTTTTTCTTTTTACTCATGGAAATGAGTTGGAAGCATGCATTCTGCACTAGAGTTTAATTTAGCGGGTTCTTCACACTATATTTTGCATGATTATGCCTGATTTAAAAATCCTTAAGGCCAACCATGCAGCCAGACATGCAGCAGTCCTTGCGCGATCCTCGAACAGACGATTGCAGTGTGATGACATCATCACGCTGCGGCCGGCTGTTCAGAGAATCGGAGAGCAACATGGTCCCCATCCAAAGTAATGTGCTCGGCCAGAGAAAAACTGACATGTCCGATCTCTTGGCGATCGCAATTTTGGGTTCACAGAACTGCAGTGTTCTAAAGCCGGCCATGCATGCATAGATTCAACGATGTTGCAGCAGATTGATCGACAAGGATCGCAGCTGCCCACATGGAGCAAACTCCATGTGGGCAGCTGCGATCCATGCCGATCAATCGTTCGCAAAATCGTCCACGGATCTGTGCATGCATGGCCGGCTTTAGAACACTGCAGTTCTGTGAACTCGCCACCCAAATGATATGCAGGACAGTACTGCTTGCCCTATGGTCTAGTAATTTGTAGAATACACTGTACCTCTCATGGCACCAACAATCCTAAATGAAACAGGTATATCTCTCCTCTTCCATCTGTAGTGAGCATTAGCAAACAGAATAATGTTTTTTGTTATTCATTGTTTTCAAGATATCTTGACTGTGTAAACATTTTATGTTAAGCACATAAAACAAAGAAAATAATTGTAAAATGTCTTTATTATCTATTAAAAGAAGATTTCCTTGTGGGTAAACTTTCCACTTTATCTTTTGAGGCAATATCAATTAACATCTCTGGAAAGAATGCATCCTGATACCACGGAAATAATTTGCACCAGCAACACAATACACAAACCTTCCTATGACATTTCCTTTCAAAGCAAAACAAGATTCATTAAGGTGGCTAGCAAAAATAAATCATCAAGTGATCTATGCAATACACCGCACCTGTAACTAAGACATGATACAAGCCAATTGGTCTTGTCTGACAGCTAGACAGATGAATAATAAAGTGTGAAATTAATTTATGTTTCATAGCTAACTTATTCCCCATAAAACAAGTTACACTTTTATTATCTGCTTAGTGTTACCTGACAGAAAATGAGTTTACAGAATGTTCCATCTGACTTAGCAATAATTATGTTTAAGTTATGTCTTGTCATTAGGAAAAGAAAAATGTCTTTGCATTGTTTTCTGCTTTCACTAGCATACAAAGATCAGGTGTCAAGTATTTGTTTCTCTAGTCTATTCTTTGGATGTGTGTCCACAAAATCATATGTCACATAAAATTAGGTACAAACAAACAAAGGTAATTAGGTTGGTTTTTATGGGAGCTTTTTTAAGGATAGATTTCTATTACAAAATGTATGTTAAGAACACACAATATTCCTTTTTCATGAACACCTACAGCAGTGGTGGCCACACTTTTGTGGCTTGCTAGCTACTTTATAAAATGACAAAATGCAAAGTGATCTACCAACAATAAAAATGGAAAACATATATTTATTAATAGTTTTGAATTTTGTTTATTGGGAATATCGGCACTTTAAGAATTCACGAAGATCTCAAATATAGTGCTATATCTTCGAGTATTTGAGATTTTTACACCAGTAGCCAGAACTACTGTGCATTGCATTTACAATATGTGCATGTACAAGTGCGGATTTACTTGATGAAGGTAATCTGTGAAAAGTACCATGCATTGGGTTCACAATATGCGCACGTACAAGTGCCAATTTGCTAAATTTAGACAATAATGACTGGCAATCACGAATTCTCAGATTTACGATTTTTTTTGCGAATATTATGTGAAAAATTAGCAGTTTATGTAAATATGAATATTGTCTATGCTGCTTATCAGTATTTTTTAATATGTTGAGTATAGTTTATGTTTTTAATATACCATATATACTCGCATATAAGCCAAGTTTTTCAGCCTAAACAAATGGGCAGAAAATGCTCCCCTTGGCTTATACTCGAGTCAGCCCAGGGTCCAATGCTTCAGACAGGCAGCTTCCTTCTTCAGCGGATCTTCTCTCTTAGCTCCTGTGAGCTCAGTGCTTCTGACTCACAGCTGATCGATGTAAACAAATTCCACACTGCCACCTGGTGGCCGGTTACTAGTACAGATACAACACTGCATAGCCTATGATCAAAAAATAAGAATTGCCTTGCAAAACCCATCCTGTAATAATAATCCTGTGTTCTCTTAAATTTATTGAGATTGGGGCACTAAGATTAATCCTGTTTGATTAATTACTAGGGGCAATGGTGCTTTCTCTATATTTTTCTCATTTAGAAAACTCCACTATCTGACTGGATTTCCCACCTCTCGGCTTATACTCGAGTCAATACGTTTTTCCAGTTTTTGTAGATAAAATAAGGTACCTTGGCTTATACTCAAGTATATACAGTATATTGTTTAGATTGCATAATAACATGAACAGGTATGGCACAAAACAATATTGGCCATTTTAGCCTATCTTGGCATTGTGTTATTAAGGACAAAAAAAAGAGAAAAAAAGAAATGGGTGATCTACTCCTGTTTTCCCTACTCGATCCACCTGTTGGTCACCCAAAACCTACAGTATAACTAACAAAAATTATAAAGAAAATTGAAAATTCATTATTTTAGACTTAAGAGGAATTATATGAGGAGGTTTTTATTATACTTTGCTACCATGTTACTGCAAAACTTCTATGCAATCTATTTCTTTTTCTGTGCAAGATGCCAGTACCATAAACAGCACACTCCCTGTTATCCGAAACCTACTGGGATTTATAGATTCCAGATAAATGCAGTTTCTGGTTAATTAAGAGACAATTTAAAGCTTTGTGGGACCACAAGTCCAAGTAGCAGCCCCAGTAAACCATATCACAGAGCTGTATATAAACCATTTCGACCTCACATCACTAGAGGCATGATAGCAATACAGGTTTGGCCAGGTCACATTCTGGTTACTAGAGTTCTGAAAAATGGGGAGTATACTGTATTTACTGTTCATTGAACATTGCATAGCTTTTTAAAATTTCTCTTCCTTATAGTATGTTTAATCATTTTTTATGTATATTAAACCGTGTGGCAACTGCTGGATTTCCCATTACCCACATGCCTAATGTGTGGTGCCAAAGAACAAGGGGAGTGCCTGCATTCAAGCATGAAGACAGAGAGTACTTTTTCTTTAAGCCACCCAGTTTACCCTAACTCACCCACCTGGATATCCAGTTTTTGTCACAAACATAACTTACCTCGAACTAACTTTGGGGCATATTACCTTACCATTTATTTCACCAGCTGCTCACATGGGCATGAGTGTCCGTCACAGGTGCATTGTGTGTCCACTGTGTGTCCATTGCCACTGCAGTATTCACTTTTCCCACGCAACTAACTCTTGCTTTGTTATATTTCCTTATTTATAAAAATTTTGTCTTTAAAATGGATGAATACTTTATTGTGTATTGGCAACAGATCCATTACATGTGAATATTTTCACCAGATGGCAATACAAGATCAAGATTCTTTATCACCATGCATAAAATATTGGACATTCAATGGTGTATTTTCATCTTCATCTCAGCCAACATGTTAAAGCTGTAAATACAAATTCGGTCCCCAGTTCTATCTGCTAGACACAGGTGCCTGCTTGGACTTTTTCACCTTCGAATCCAAAGATGACCTAAGATTAGTGCAACTTTTTTTGCAAATATGGGCACTTCGAGAATTCGCAAAAATCTTGAATATAGTGCTGTATCCGAGTAATCCCAAAGATTCAATCGTATCTAATTTTCCCTCCCTTATGATGACATTGTGGTGAGGAATAAACTCCTAGCTGGAAGCCTTGTGACAGTTGGGTGAATATACGTAATCACACTCTGTAAACAAGCATACATAGAGATATAATTTTTTTCTGTTTTCAGTGGACATCCTCTTTAATTAAATTACACTAAATAACCATAACCATTTATATATTTCCAATTATTTTACAATGATGCCACTTTCCCAAACAACTGCCACCTCAAATTGCAAGAGGAGAACAAGCTTTAACAATGAAATGCAAAGTGTTTTTCTTAAGCAGTTATTCTCTTTACCATCCCTCTCCTTTTGACCTCAGTTTCAGTATATTGTTATTTAGTCACTAGACTAGGTTTGCTTAGCAACAGTTGGCTTATCCTAGTGTAACATTGATTTGAATTCTGTACGTTTAATTTTTTTCTGTCTTTTATGCAGTCTCTGTCTTTGTATTTTTCTTTCCTTTCTGTATGTCTCTGCTGTTCTAGCTTGAACTATTCAAAACACATATTTTTGATGGTTTTCTAAAATACCAAAGGCCATTAATAGTCTTCTTTCCACTGGTAGATTGTGATAGGTTACCTATGCCCTCCTAAAAAATGTCTGTGTAATCAGACTGCCCTGTGAGCTGCATACTGCAAACAATATTTACATATTATTTAAAGTGACCCATCTGCCATTGGCCAGCTCTCTTGCCTCGTTTTACTGGATGGTGGACATCAGGACGTTACTACGGGTGCCTCTGTTATGCCTTATTTTCCACTGGGAGACTTCTTCTTCTATATGACTACCTACACCGAGGCTGAAACAGAGGACTTATCCGATCCACCCCGATTACCCAGAGGCTACAGAGTGCGACCGTTGGTGAGAGGAATCTATCCATAAGACGCTTTATATTCTTCACAGTTGTTGGCTCATGAGCGTATTGCCCATTCCCCAACAGCCGAAATAGTAAGTACCAAGATTCTGTCCAACATATCCATACCCTTAACCGGGAACCAAAATAGCTGTTGGCTCCCACTAGCTTGTGCTTTGGGGATTTACCTTGAGAACCTGTGATTTAGAAACAAGGAACAGGAAATTGGCAGAGAACCTGAACTCTGATTAAAACATCCTGAACATAAATGGAAAAAACCTAGCTAAACATATGGATAAAAGGGTTGTATTTCATAACATACTGTATTTTTCCTGTCATAAAACAAATTTTGTGCGTCCTATAGGGTGTTATTCCAACCAATTGCTGGCTGGGCAGATTGTGTGTATGTCTGTTCCAGATTATGTCTATGTCTGTTCCAGCCCAGGGCTGACAAGGTGTCATCCTGTAACCTTGTATGTCAGCTTGAGCTAACATAAAAAAGCTCCATCTCTACATACACAGATCAATAGCAGAGAGAGGATGTATATGGCAGAGTTAGGACAGGGAAGCTGATAGCCTCCTTCAACTACCGCTCTGCTAGTCGGAGCATGGAGAAAGATTTTTTAACATTTATTTCTGCCCCAAATAAGATGCTCCAGTTGAAGGTGCATGTTATCAGACAGAGCATCTTATATGGTGAAAGATATGGCATCTAACTTATTAATATATTGTGTGGCAAAAATAAGTGGATTGTGCTCTTCAAATGTTTGCAGTAATGAGCAGACCTGTCCATTGGAGAAATGTTAGGCAATTCCTCCTTACAGAGCAGTTTAAACTTAAAAAAACAAATAAAAATACTACTAAAAGTAACTTTAAAGTGGACCTTTGTGTAAATAGGGTGAGGGGGACCACTGGTAGCCAACTCACCACATCCAATGTATTGCAAAAGAAGAGAGGGGTGGGGGGGAACTAAACCCCAAGGGTGGCCAGCCCTAGTGGACTTTAACGGTGAGTATCTGTAAAAAACAAGTTCCGGTCTAGAGAATGACGTTTACCATTTATTGACACATCTTCACAATCAACATACACGACATTGGAGTGACTGAATGCCTCAATACACAGTCAGAGGCATTTAGCTCTCCACACATAAGACCTTATAGTTAAAAATTCCTTGGCATACATTCTGGTGATCCAGAAAATTAAAAAAGTCCAATATAGTTAGCTCCAAGTGCTCCAACGCGTTTCATCCCATTTTGGGACTTCATCAGGGATTGTTTGGAGGTTATATCTGGAAATCATCAGAAATGTCAGATACCTCTGTTGTCATTGTTTAGGAGATTCTACATCAATAAAAGCATTTGCTTCCTATTGTTGACTCTATTATTTATCTTATCAACTGTGCATTATACTACATATCAGTGACACCATAGTACGGTGCTGACTGTTCTACGATGTGATTAAATATTCCAAAGTCATTATTAGGCATTCTCAGGTTTTTGTTCCCTTGCGGGAGCATGTGTTCACAAAACGATAATACTTAATTCTGGCTTACCAGTCGTTTCTTCTGTTTCTCTCTGTGGGTAGATGGGCTGGTCGCAGTTGCTCCCAAGTCCTCGCTCGGTGGACCCCAGGCTGCCCCAATGCGTCTCCTGCACCTGGTCAATGGTTTTGTCAGGAAAACACTGTCGTGGGGGGAAGGCAGTCATATCTTTCTTTAATCGCCAAAGACAACTTGTCTAGGTTTATTTACCCCTTCTACCAACAGTTTAATTTCACCAGTGTGGCGTGAGGACAGGATACGGAAAAGTGCTGTCACACAAGGATCTCTAAATCCTCGCGATGTGTTCTCTAAGGGGTCACATAATGGGGTGGATTTTCTTACCTTACTTTTAAAATGTCCATAGAGTCTTTGTAAGTCTGGTCCCGGTTGTCTCAGTGAAGCCCAATTCTGTCCAATTCAGTGATGCTGTTGGGGTTAGAGCGTCTTAATATCTGTTTGTTCACATCCTTTGTCCCAAAAGGGAAAGGGGTGCCATTCCAATATTGTCAGGTCCTTACCTTGCACTGGTTGGTCGTCAGCAAAATCAGTCCTGTCCTCCATAAACTGTGTACGAGGGGTCCTATCCGTCATGTCAGTTGTCTGTCTTCCAGTCAAGGGTCGGTTTTTATAATTCCTTTTCCCGCCACTCCGGCAGGCTAAATGGGGCCGCCCCTAGGGCCACGGATACCTCCGTCATTCCCTAGAGCGTCATTCCCATCCGCCTACCTTCTTTTGTGGGCGCAATGCGCCTCATTGAGGCGCATTTCCGCCCTAACATCACCATCACTTCCTGCCGAGCATAGGGTGGCTGGCCACCCTTGGGGTTTAGTTCCCCGAGCGAGGACTTGGGAGCAACTGCGGCCAGCCCATCTACCCACAGAGAGAAACAGAAGAAACGACTGGTAAGCCAGAATTAAATATTATCGTTTTGTGAACACATGCTCCCGCAAGGGAACAAAAACCTGAGAATGCCTAATAATGACTTTGGAATATTTAATCACATCGTAGAACAGTCAGCACCGTACTATGCTGTCACTGATATGTAGTATAATGCACAGTTGATAAGATAAATAATAGAATCAACAATAGGAAGCAAATGCTTTTATTCATGTAGAATCTCCTAAACAATGACAACAGAGGTATTCATCCATGCTCTTATTGGTATACTGTAAAATGATGAAACACTGACATTTCTGATGATTTCCAGATATAACCTCCAAACAATCCCTGATGAAGTCCCAAAATGGGATGAAACGCGTTGGAGCACTTGGAGCTAACTATATTGGACTTTTTTAATTTTCTGGATCACCAGAATGTATGCCAAGGAATTTTTAACTATAAGGTCTTATGTGTGGAGAGCTAAATGCCTCTGACTGTGTATTGAGGCATTCAGTCACTCCAATGTCGTGTATGTTGATTGTGAAGATGTGTCAATAAATGGTAAACGTCATTCTCTAGACCGGAACTTGTTTTTTACAGATACTCACCGTTAAAGTCCACTAGGGCTGGCCACCCTTGGGGTTTAGTTCCCCCCCACCCCTCTCTTCTTTTGTGTAAATAGAACAGGATGGCACTTGTAGCATCATTAGCCCCTACGTTCCAGAACATGTGGGGAAAAAAACCTGATAGAAACCAGGTACATCATGGACTGCAAGGAGACTTGTACATGGACATCACAGTGATTTCTACAGTCCCAAATCTCCTTGGACCTGGCAGACCGCTGGTGTCGCTGGAGAGGTACAGTGCTGAGGAACAAGGAAGAGGGGAAGGTAAATAAGTGTTTTTTAGTTTTGGGGAGTGGGTTGCTCAATCAGGATCACAGGTAACTGATATGTAAATATAATGTTTTGAGGTTTTTTTTTTTATAGTACGGTTATGTACTGTATTTTGATCCAGGGCTATCCAATAGTCTTATGAGATCAGGAAGAAATATTTTGGTCACATCACATATTTATTTGTGTATAAACTATGAAAAAGAATATCAGTTGAAAAATAAATGTTTTCTAAATAGTGCTGATTATACAATGTAGATAATGATATCATGACTAAAAAATAAATTAAGACTTTGCAAATACAGTTTCAACTTCATTAACCAAAAAGCTTACTAACAGAAATTGTCTCATTTGCATTCAACCTGATGAAGCATTAAGAAATTGATTGAGACCCCTTTAAGTAAATTACTGCAGATGAATAAAATGAATTACCTTTGCATCTGCCAAGTTATATATGTTCTAAAGTCGAGTACTTGAACAATTACAAGGTATTTCTCCCTTGTAACTGGAAGAACAATTACTGGTATACAGACTAGCAATAGAGGACTTTAGAATTAACATTTAGAAACTAGTCACAAATTTTCAGGTAATAAAATTTCCTTTTGACTTATGCGCCAAATTGATCAGTTCAGGCAAGGATCATTAAATAGACTGGCTGCTAGGCTTTTTGCAATCCTCTCTACAAAGGCGGGAGTGTAGGTGGTGGGAGTGTAGGCCCCACCTCATTGAGTCCCCCACTTAGGAAATAATACCATCAATCATTTAGCAACAATGCAGCAATCACCGATGACCAACAGAGCACTGCTTAATGGATTAAAAGAATAATTAATCTTATCCTCAATTAAACTTTAACAGTAATGACATTTCTCTTGCTAATTCGGGTGATTTTTATAGGCACAGTACAATATGAATGATCATATTTTGATACAGTATGAAGAAATAAATGGGGGAAACCAAATCAGTTTCCTGAGTTACTAAACCCAGGACTATGGGGATGATAAAGGCACTATCGTGAAAGTATGACAGACTCAAGCTCCACTGATTCATCCAGAAAACACAAGCAAAAAAGCATGTGTTTTCTGTGATTTTAACGTGCGACTTACCCAATTTTTTGATATGATTAAATTTGACTTAAAACCATCCAATCCGTGTCCTATTCAAACCGCCCTAGTGGAGCCTCAGCCTCAATTATACAAAAGATTTAATAAGTGATTTAAAATAATATTTATAAATTAAGAAAACGAATCATAATATGTACAATTGCAAGCTGTTGTTCTTAGCATAATTTTCATACATCACACATGAAAAGCTATTTTTCATTCCAAACATTCATTACATTTTGTTCCAAACATGCTTGATTTCTCAACGCGTTATGCATTTATTTTGCTTCTTCAGGAGAATATAATTAGCATAAATAAACAATTAAAAAAGAAAAAATATTAGAATTTATAATCAAAGTAACCTTTATCAACCTTTTTAATGTATCCACAAATACTTACCTCAACAGCTGAATGGTGATAATATTGTGATAAATGATCAGGTCTACTGGGCAGACCTAGAGAAGAGGTTCCCCAAACACTGGGTTTTTACAGGGTTACAGGCAGTCATAAAGTTTCTTATTATCAAGTTTATCTGGGGGTTGCTAAATACTTCTCTGTGGACTGGTATGATTTTCTCCATTGAAGGATTGTTGTGTTGGGATTTTGGCAGTAGAACTCTACATTCAAATGAGAACAATACTATAACATATGAAGAAAAAAAAAACTAGCTTAAGCCAATACAGTTACATCAACAACCATGATCTGGATATGGAATTAAAAACATCTAGAAGTAGTTCTGGAGGGTAATTTATCATGTAAAAATAACCAAATAAGTAAGATGTAAATTGTAAGCTTAGTTCTGAAAAGCTCAGGACTAGATATGCTCTATCTGCTCTGTAGGAATAGGCCCCAGAATGTTTACAGTGCTATTAGGCTATGCAATTACTGTGGTCACTTAGGTCAATGCAACTTTGAGCACATTCACTTTTTAGAAGTTGGTGTATTGTAAACGCCATGCAAAAATGATGCCAAGATGTGTAAGGCATCAATAAACACAGCACCAGTCAGACAAAAATCAATGGCAGACAAACAAAACCTCTTCCAAATAACAATTCTGATCTTCCCTCTTCCCTTCTATTTAATACACATCGATTAGTCTTTCATTTGGTGCAGTTTCACTTAATTAACAAAGTAATGAATTTTCATAAGGGTACAGATGTTCTTTGTAAGAAAGATTCAGGCTTTTTTATCTTATCTTTATAGAAGCTTTGGATTGAGAGGCCATTGAGGAAAATCTCCTGTTTTCAAAATTCTGAATGCCTGGTTGCCATGCAGGGTTTTTAATATGTTTTGAGCCACAGATAGGAACAAGTATGGTTAAATAGAACATTTTGGCTCCCAAATAAATGTTAACCACAACCCCTATAGAATTAACATGGGAGTAGTCGGAGGGTCATCTTCTGTAGATGTGGTTTAGCGTTTCAATGACCATGGCTTTTTCTGATCACTGTCATGTAAGGAATCAGTGAAGTTAGCGGGGTAAGCTCGGACAACATCTGAGGCACAGTTTATATAGAATTTGACTTTAAGTTCTGATGGAGAAATAGAGGGGCAGAAGGGGGATAACCTGGTTGGCCATTGGCTAGAAAAGGCTGTATTACTCTTAAATAAAATTACTCTAAACTTCAGTCTACCTGAAATCTGTATATTACATGTCCCAGTTAAGGATACCTTGATCATCTGGTTTAGGCTATCTTGTTTATTGCGCACGGCCGATCGCATGCAATTGCTCACGCAATCGGGTGCGATTGACCAGACAATCTTCATCCATGATTTTAAAAAAAATCGCCCCCATTATAAAAAAATCGCGTCTATAGAGAAAAAAATCACAACCGCCCGTGATCAGAATGCGGGGAGCCGCAATTCTGATTGCGGGTCCAATTGCGGCCATCAGTTGAGTGGGAACATAGCCTTACAGTCACTAACCAACATTTTTGCTGGCTGTTAATCACAGTTGTTCTTAATTGCATGACCACCATATTAACTGAGCCAAAAGGATCAGAGCTAACATAGACTTCATGCAGAAAAAAAAGCCCACCCTTAGATTTCAATGTGTATTTGACTGGTAATTTCACTTGTCTAGTTACAAAAATGTTTTTTGTCAAAGTTTAAACAAGGCATACTAGCACAACTAAATGTAGGCACATGTCTAAAAAAAAATCCCATTATATAACCTCTATTATGAACTACTTATCTGCAGATGAACTAAATTCGGTAGGACCCATCGGTGGCTCTAGTCTCAATAGTCAGTAGCTTGATCTGGGGAATGCACCAATCCCCTATGCATATCTTAGATTTTGCCAGGGAGTAAAGAGCCATTAAAAGAAATACAAAAGTTATGTCATCTTAAATTTTTCTCCAATCGTGTTTCCTACGCGTTTCATCCCGCTTGGGGACTTCTTCAGGGATTTTGGAGCTTTATAGTACAGTCATCAAAGGTGCTGGGGCTTATATGTCATACCTTCCTGCATCATAAAATAGGGTATTATATCACTATACAACGACATTTTCATCAATCCACCTTTACATCAATTCTAAATCTAACACTAAATCTGATTGAAAGTCATCATTTTTAGAGTACATTTCCAGTGTCCAGCCCTCCACACCTCTGATTTGCATCTTTTTTGAGAATATATATCTTTAAGAGTCAATGGGCATACACGACTGGCATTATTCATTTATTGATAAACTACTTGAACTCTGGCTGCAACTCTTTCTTGTTCCATACGGCTGAGCCAGGGGTGGGGAAAGTAATTGGACTCGTGGGCCAAAATAGGTACTTAAATTTGACAGAGGAGGCCGGACTTTTGTGTGAACTGATACAAATTAAATAAAAACATCATAACATAAACAGTTTGGCAGGTCAGATTAAGAAATTTAACGGACCAAATTTTGCCCTAACCTCTATGTTTGAGTGAAACCTGGTAAATGTGACAAAAGAAGAAAGGAGTTCCCCTCTGGTGGGACTTTAATTGGAGTGTCTTGATCTCTATTAGAATTCCAGACTTATTTGTAAAAACACTTTCCTTTATTTTGTAAACAATGTCAAAAAAGAAACATCACATATAATGCAAACAAATCTTAAAAGGCACAAAGATTGTGCAATATGTAGAAGTCTTCTACCCACTGCTTGTGGCCAATTGGTCATCCAAGCAGAGGGGAATTGTTAGAACATACAGTGTAATGAGTACAGGATTTGAACAGTGCCACTGTGTATATGGAGCTCCGATTTGGGTTTACAGTATGCAGTGCTTGAGCGACATGTTTCGCCAGATATGGCTTCCTCAGGCTGTGCACTTCTACTTGATAACTGTATGGAACTATGGAAAAAAATAGTAAGGACTTTTTACCACATGAAAGCAATTGAAAAGTTCTAAAAGATAAATATTTTTGGGAAATTGAGTAATACTTGAGAGATAGATTGTTTTAACGATTGTTTTAAGGGCTGGTAGAAATAGTAAAATATCAGTCACAATAATAATAGGGTATAGTTTACTTACCCTCGGAGGTGATTACAGTGTGTATTTGTCTACTCCTGGTGTACTGAACAAGGGAGAGATCGCCAAGTGGGAAAATACCCCCTAACACTTTTCCAATGTTCCAGCCGACAACGAGTAAATTCCCACGTTTAGGGGACCTGGGCATCTGGAAGGTTTATATAGAATTTATATTGGGGAATATAAACAAAATTATGTGTGATCTCTGTCTATAACTATACGTTTGTGGGCAACGAGCAATTTCTACGATGTTCTGCCAGATCAAGGTTGTAAAAGCATTTGTAACATAAAGTAACTTTAGATTAATTTTAATTATTACATCTCTATAGCATGACAATATGATACTGTTATCATTTTCTAATTTAAGGTGACGTTTCTACATTTTTGGCAGTTACATCTTGGTCTACGTATCATTTCTCCATAAAATAATCATTATTGCAGACCAAGCATCAGTAACATGTAAAAGACAGTAATCGTGGTTGAATCTACCTTGTTGTTGAAAAGATCAGGAATGGTGGGTGCCCGTGCACATAGTTTTTGAGGGTTGGAACCGCATTCAAAATTCGGGAGAATTTGTTCGGCAGCTCTCTTGTACGGCTGTCAGTAAAAAAGTGAGACCCATAACTTAGGATCACAAGTTCTGCCCCTATGTAGTGGACCGCACCCTTCCGTGTACGCCCCTGGATCACAGGTGTTCCAAGGGTTGGGAGTGTGCGGTCCGGGGAGACTGCGTCCTAGATTGGATCTAACGTGGGCGAAATTAACCGATAGGGTAAGGGGTGTTGTTACCGGAGAAGCTGACTCCCTATCCCAAACAATAAACAACTCCCCTCGCCGTCTCAGAACGACCCCGCCTCTGTGAACCAGCTACGAGTGATGTCAAGGGAGACATCACATGAAAAAGGCTGTGGAGGTGGGTTGGACAGGGGGGAGATCGCTTCCATCTGATCCTGAGAATCATTGTTGCAGTCCTTCCCCTGTCTGTCGCCCACTTATAGAGGGATTTCCCTGCGATCTCTCCCCTAGAGAGTCACCATGAGCCAATTTTTTATCGGTATGTGTGTAATTAAAATAAATCAGAGACCATTCCAATAAAGAAAAAAAAAAGAAGGAAAAAACAAGGACAGAGCAACAAAGCGATCTTATACACCTCTACTGGCAAAGCATCGCGTTTAGACATAGGTCACACAGATGATCAGACATCTATATATATAGCATTAGCATTTTTCTTAATGAGTTTTGATACTAGGTGCTCGATATCAAAGGTATTAGTGAGGAGTACATAATTGTAGAGATGATAAGAGATGTTTTGTTTCTCTATATCTTGTGTCAAAAACGATGCTTATGTCAAGTCAACCGTATTAATATTTTAAAGTTTAGAGTGTATTGATAACATAACATTTTTAATTAGGTGTAAGGAATTCTAAAGTCCGTAATTACCTAGATTATATTGTGTTTATTAAAGTGCATATTAAGTAAGGTGCCTAAATGAGACAAATATAAGTGGTTAAGTATATGTGAGTTGCTTAGTAATATTCCTAATATTATAGTTTAATTTATTCTTGTGTATATATATGGATGGTTATATTTTTGCTTTTTTATACATCAATTTCATGAGTACATAAAGGAGTTATACAGTGGTTCGAATGTTCCCTTTCCACATGTCAGTTTCTTAGATAAGTAAAATAGTTATAAAGTTATAAAGTTAAATACGTGTGTATAATGAATTTAATAATTATATGCATGGACGGATTAAAAGTGTTTCTTTTCCATTCATGTGTGTCTAAAGTGCACAGTGTCTATATACATGTGTATCATAGAAAGTTAATAGTTACTTGCGTAGTGATAATATTTTAATAATAATGTTGTGGAAAACACTTGTTATCAAGTGACATTAAAAATTATAAATTTTTTTATAAATTGGTGTAACAATAAAAACTAGCTTATAGGGAAGTTTGGAAAGTCTATAATATTTGTAATGCATTACGAAGTATTTGCAATGAATTTGCATATATATATATATATATACATACAAACATCGTTAAGGCTTGGCTTCACATATATAAATATTGTAAAGACAGTAGATAGCATAAGTATAAATACATTTTGTACAGTGTCCGTATGATCTATTAAAATACAGATCCTATTGATTTCATATATACATTGAAAAAGTGACATATACATATATAAAATAATAGCTAAAAAAGCGATTGTCTCAGCCATATACATATGCTTCAATTGAACAAACTATTAAACATTCCTTTTCACATATAATAACAGTTTATAGAAACTACCTGTATTTGTATAGAAAAATAAATAAGGAGACATTTATCTCAATTTATATACTTCAATACATAAGATAGATATATCTAGTAGAGGTTTATAGAGACACATGATAAATATATATAGTAAAAGTTTATAGAAACACCATATATTATTATAGATAGATATATATATATACATAAGGGGAAAAAGAGAAAATCATCTCGATGTATACACATATTTCAATGCCTAGATAGATAAGTTAATGTATAACAAACCAACTTTCTTGTAAGGATAGACTATATACATATAGAACAATTAATAAATAAACCGCCAGCTCAACTATCCATATATTCCTGAAAAAATTAATAATAATAAGATAGACAATCACCTTATAGGGGGCCTGTCAAAAGACTAGGTATATCATAGAAATCATGATTGTTTGTACTCTCTATAGGTGTATTGATATATTACGGTGTTTGTTTCAAGCAATGTGTTTCGTTATAGGAAGGGTTTATATGAAACAGCTTCATTTACCGTATATGCCGGCGTATAAGACGACTTTTCAGTACCTTAAAATCCTCCCCAAAGTCGGGGGTTGTCTTATACGCCAGGTGCCGCAGGCTGGGGGGGTGCAGGGGACCATCTCTGGGAGCCGTTACTGTATCTGTGCGAGCCGGTTACTGTATCGTGCTGCCTGAAGCTGCCAGCGCTGACTAAGATACATTGTAGCAGAGAGCAGTGTTACCATGGCTACAGGATGCTACTCACAGAGAACACACGCTCTGTAGGGCCGTTGTAAATTTGAACATTCATAGCAGGAAAACCATTTCTAGTATAATGATGAAACTTTCAGGGTCAGTAATTCTCACCTACTACTACTTACACCCCGAGTTTCACCACTCTAGCTATAATACTTATAAGTTACATTTCAGCTAAATTCCAGCCACCAGACAATGCTTTTTCATGGCCAGTGATATACTCCTATATGCAACATTTAACTTGCCTACATTGAACACATATATCTTTAAATCCCTGCATGGTAGAACCTTGAAATTTTGTGGTTTACTGGTAAACCCCTAAGACTATATCCATCCTTCCTACTAATAGCCCCCTATAAAATATTGCTTCCCTATTAGCAAAAAAAGCACTACTCTGCTGCATACATGCTTTCACTTATTCTATCCTTACTAATACAAAAAAAGATCAGACTTCTAAGGGTGTTGGAGATCTGTGGGTTGAAAGTCAGAGTAGACATAAATTTTTTCATTTGGTGAGCGTTGGAAGAGGGGGTAGTCTTATACGGCGAGTATATAACAAACTCTATATTTTAACTGTAAAAGTTGGGGGGTCGTCTTATACGCCCAGTCGTCTTATACGCCGGCATATACGGTAATCCTGGATATTTTGTGGCTTTTTGATTAACGATTCATTTTGTTTCTTTTTGCAATAATAGTTTGTCTAGATTGCCTCCTCTAATGTTTAGGTCCAATTGTTCTAAAACAAAGAAAGAAATGAACGATAGGTCAAATTTGTGGCATGATCCCACATGGGCTGCTATTGGCGTAGAGGTGATTGCATTTTTTACGCTATAGGCATGTTGGTATATCCGCGTTCTGAATTCATTTTTGGTTTTCCCTATGTAAAAGCATTTACATTTGCATATCATTATGTAAACTATTCCGGTGGAACCACATGTAACCCTTTTGTTTATATGATGTATTTGTCCTGAGGGTAGCCTGAACTGTTTGCATTCAGAGATAAGTGGACATTGTGGTCATTCGCCACATCTCCATAGTCCTGTCTCTATGGGATTTGGTGGATTTGAGAAGTGACTTCTGACTAATTTATCTTTTAAAGATTGAAATTTTCTGTATGTAAACGAAGGTTCAGGTTTTATAAATTTTTTAACTTTGGGATCTGCTAAGAGAATTGGCCAGTTATGTGAAATAATCTTCTGGATTGTTTCTGATTCCGCACAAAAAGGAAGAATGAGATGAGTTTTGTCTTTGTCAGATATTTTCTCTCTGGGTTTGAATAACGAATTCCTTTGACAATTATTCGCTTTTTTGAAAGCCCTTTTTAAACATTTATGACTATATCCTCTACTTCGGAACCTCTCTGTTAGTTCTCTAGCTTGGATGTTAAAATCTTCAGTATTAGAACAATTCCGTTTTAGCCTTAGAAATTGGCCATAAGGAATGCTTTGTATCAATTTCTTCGGGTGATGACTCTCAAAATGTAATAAAGAGTTACCGGCTGTGGGTTTACGAAAGAGAGAAGTTTCAATTGAGTTATTTGTATTCAGTTTGATTAGTAGATCCGAAAAAGAGAGTTCCTTTTGTGATTGACTGGACAGTTAATGTTTAAATCATTTAAGAAGGACTGGAGTTCTGTTTTGGTACTGGTCCAAACCATAAAGACGTCGTCTATAGATATATAGACAACGTCTTTATGGTTTGGACCGGTACCAAAACAGAACTCCAGTCCTTTTTAGTTGAGCTGGCAGTTTATTTATTAATTGTTCTATATGTATATAGTCTATCCTTACAAGAAAGTTGGTTTGCTATACATTAACTTATCTATCTAGGCATTGAAATATATGTATACATCGAGATGATTTTATCTTTTTTCCCCTTATGTATATATCTATCTATAATAATATATGGTGTTTCTATAAACATTTACTATATATATTTATCATGTGTCTCTATAAACCTCTACTAGATATATCTATCTTATGTATTGAAGTATATAAATTGAGTTGAATGTCTCCTTATTTATTTTTCTATACAAATACAGGTAGTTTCTATAAACTGTTATTATATGTGAAAAGGAATGTTTAATAGTTTGTTCAATTGAAGCATATGTATATGGCTGAGACAATCGCTTTTTTAGCTATTATTTTATATATGTATATGTCACTTTTTCAATGTATATATGAAATCAATAGGATCTGTATTTTAATAGATCATACGGATACTGTACAAAATGTATTTATACTTATGCTATCTACTGTCTTTACAATATTTATATATGTGAAGCCAAGCCTTAACGATGTTTATATATATATATATGCAAATTAATTGCAAATACTTCGTAATGCATTACAAATATCTTTCCAAACTTCCCTATAAGCTAGTTTTTATTGTTACACCAATTTATAAAAATTTTTATGTCACTTGATAACAAGGTTTTTCCACAACATTATTATTAAAATATTATCACTACGCAAGTAACTATTAACTTTCTATGTTTTTAACAATATTTAATATACCACTAATATTTTATATACACATGTATATAGACACTGTTCACTTTAGACACACATGAATGGAAAATAAACACTTTTAATCCGTCCATGCATATAATTATTAAATTCATTATACACATGTATTTAATATACACTTTATAACTATTTTACTTATCTAAGAAACTGACACGTGGAAAGGGAACATTCGAACCACTGTATAACTCATTTACGTACTCATGAAATTGATGTATAAAAAGGCAACAATATAACCATCCAACACCGTACACAAGAATAAATTAAACTATAATATTAGGAATATTACTAAGCAACTCACATATACTTAACCACTTATATTTGTCTCATTTAGGCACCTTACTTAATATGCACTTTAATAAACACAATATAATCTAGGTAATTACGGACTTTAGAATTCCTTACACCTAATTAACAATTATATACTCCTCACTAATACCTTTGATATCGAGCACCTAGTATCAAAAACATCATTAAGAAATGGCTAATTCATATATATATAGATTGTCTGATCATCTGTGTGACCTATGTCTAAACGCGATGCTTGCAGTAGAGGTGTATAAGCTCTGCTTTGTTTGCTGTCCTTGTTTTTTCTTCTTTTTTTTTTCTTTATTGTAAATGGTCCTCTGATTTATTTTAATACACACATACCGATAAAAAGTTGGCTCCATGGTGACTCTCCAGGGGAGAGATCGCAGGGAAATCCCTCTATACGTGGGCGACAGACAGAGGAAGACTGCAACCAATGATCTCTCAGGATCAGATGGAAGCGATCTCCCCCTGTCCCACCCCACCTCCCCCAGCTCTTTTTCATCAGCGTGATGTCTCCCTTGACATCACTCGTAGCTGGTTCACAGAGGCGGGGTCGTTCCGAGAAGACGAGGGGAGTTGTTTATCACCGGCAGCACGGATGCTGGGATAGGGAGTCAGCGTCTCCGGTAACAACACCCCTTACCCTATCGGTTAATTTCACCCACGTTAGATCCAATCTAGGACGCAGTCTCCCCGGACCGCACACTTCCCAACGGAAGGGTGCGGTCCACTACATAGGGGCAGAACTTGCGATCCTAAGTTATGGGTCTCACTTTTTTACTGACAGCCATACAAGAGAGCTGCCGAACAAATTCTCCCGAACTTTTAATGCGGTTCCAACCCTCAAAAACTATGTGCACGGGCACCCACCATCCCTGATCTCTTCAACAACAAGGTAGATTCCACCACGATTACTGTCTTTTACATGTTACTGATGCTTGGTCGGCAATAATGATTATTTTATGGAGAAATGATACGTAGACCAAGATGTAACTGCCAAAAATGTAGAAACGTCACCTTAAATTAGAAAATGATAACAGTATCATATTGTTATGCTATAGAGGTGTAATAATTAAAATGAATCTAAAGTTACTTTATGTTACAAATGCTTTTACAACCTTGATCTGGCAGAACATCGTAGAAATTGCTCGTTGCCCAC
Organism: Ptychadena robeensis; assembly: GCA_036250615.1. Taxonomy (NCBI): domain Eukaryota; kingdom Metazoa; phylum Chordata; class Amphibia; order Anura; family Ptychadenidae; genus Ptychadena; species Ptychadena robeensis. The sequence continues at coordinate 105,454,066 of CM070036.1, forward strand.
AAACGTATAGTTATAGACAGAGATCACACATAATTTTGTTTATATTCCCCAATATAAATTCTATATAAACCTTCCAGATGCCCAGGTCCCCTAAACGTGGGAATTAACTCGTTGTCGGCTGGAACGTTGGAAAGTGTTAGGGGGTATTTTCCCACTTGGCGATCTCTCCCTTGTTCAGTACACCAGGAGTGGACAAATACACACTGTAATCACCTCCGAGGGTAAGTAAACTATACCCTATTATTATTGTGACTGATATTTTACTATTTCTACCTAGCCCTTAAAACAATCGTTAAAACGATCTATCTCTCAAGTATTACTCAATTTCCTAAAAATATTTATCTGTTAGAACTTTTCAATTGCTTTCATGTGGTAAAAAGTCCTTACTTAAAACATTTTTTTCCATAGCTCCATACAGTTATCAAGTAGAAGTGCACAGCCTGAGGAAGCCATATCTGGCGAAACATGTCGCTCAAGCACTGCATACTGTAAACCCAAATCGGAGCTCCATATACACCGTGGCACTGTCCAAATCTTGTACTCATTATACTGTATGTTCTAACAATTCCCCTCTGCTTGGATGACCAATTGGCCACAAGCAGTGGGTAGAAGACTTCTACATATTGCACAATCTTTGTGCCTTTAAAGATTTGTTTGCATTATATGTGATGTTTCTTTTTTGACATTGTTTACAAAATGTCGGCGGACGGGTCTGTCTTCATTGCGCCGATTCGATCCGCCGGTGTCAGGCTGAACGTAGTCGAGTACGTTCAGCCTGTACACCGGCGGATGTCTAAATAGACCATCCGCCGGCAGGCTGAGTCTATGGGATACGTCGGGACCCCTGCTTAGCGTATACGCTTATCGGAGGGCTCCCGACGTACAATGGAAACAAAGCCTAAGTCTGGAATTCTAATAGAGATCAAGACACTCCAATTAAAGTCCCACCAGAGGGGAACTCCTTTCTTCTTTTGTTCCAAATATTCTGGGATGGGAGTGTCTTGATAGACAAATAACACAGGTTCAAACCAAACAATCCTAGACCTGGTAAATGTGAGGCATTGTACGTGGCATATGGACCATATGAATAACATTTTACTGTAGGAATAAAAGAGAAGTGGCCAGTATGAGGCTTGCTCATCATTTCCCGTAACTGTAGTCATATTTTTATAAAAAGGTGAGTTGGCATACAGAAGGTATTGGCAAGATTAAACATGATGTAAGATATGTGCAGGCTAGGACTAATTAATTAAACTCATCTATTATAAACTATAAAATATCCTTGAATATGAACAACCTTATAGAAACCAAGGGCAACTGATAGAAACTACATGTATTCATTGCAATACTTCCCAATTCCTAAATTGCAAATATGTTCTTCAAAGTATTTCATTTTTATTGTTTTAATATAGTGTTAGTTATTTCAGAAATGTAACATTTGTATTGGCTTTCTGGGACTTCTAATGTTACAGGCAAATTTAATATCACTAATTTTAATATGTTTTATTTGTCTCTTGCCAGTACTACACAGTCAGTAGTTATTTCATATCTACTTATATACTTAGGAATTTATGATAACAAATTAATTAAACAATTACAGCTGAGACACCTACACAACTACACTAAACAACTACAGGTACATTGTATACAAAACATACAGTTGAGCCCATAATTATTCATACTCCTGGCAAATTTTGACATAAAATTACTTTTATTCAACCAGCAAGTTATTTTTTGATGGGAAATGACATAGGTGTCTCGCAAAAGAGAATAAGTGTAAAAAAAAACATTTCTCAGCTTTTATTTACATTTGAGCAAAAAGTGTCATGTCCAAAATTATTCATACCTTTCTCAATGATCAATAGAAAAGCCTTTATTGGCTATAACAACAATCAAACGCTTCCTATAATTGCAGACCAGCGTTTTGCATGTCTCCACAGGTACTTTTGCCCATTCATCTTTAGAAATTAGCTCCAAATCTTGCCATCGCCTTGATCTTTAGCTCCCTCCACAGATTCTGAATTGGATTCAAATCAGGACTCTGGCTGGGCCACTCCAAAACGTTAATGTTGTTGTCCGCTAACCATTTCAGACTGCCTGATGTTGTTGTTGAGAATCCTCATGTATTGCTCTTTTTACATGGTGCCATTTACTGTGATTAGGTTCCCTGGTCCGTTGACTGAAAAGCACCCATAAATCATTAGGTTCCCACCACCATGTTTGACAGTGAGGATGGTGTTCTTTGGGTCAAAGTCCTCTCCTTTTTTCTACCAAATGAAGAAAGTGACCAAGCAATACAAGTTTTGTTTCATCTGACCATAACACAGAAGACCAGAAGTCTTCTTTTTGTCCAGATGAGCATTTGCAAAGGCCAAGCGAGCTTTTGTGTGCTTTATCTGGAGAAGTGGCGTCCTCCTTGGTCTGCATCCATGGAACCCAGCGGTGTGCAGTATCCGTTGGATTGTCTGCCTTGAGACATTGCCACCAGCAGAACCCAGATTGACCAGGATGGCCTTGGTGGTGATCTTTGTTTGGTGGTGATTCTCACTGCTCTCACTATCCTCCTGGCCAGCACAGGTGTCACTTTTGGCTTCCGACCACGTCCTCTGAGATTTTCCACAGTGCGGAACATCTTGTATTCTTTAATAATACTTTGCACTGTAACCATTGGAACATGAGAACATTTTGATATGGCCTTGTAGCCCTTTCCTCACTTGTGAGCAGCCACAATGTGCAGCCACAATGCCCAGCCACAGGTCCTCACTGAGCTTTTTTCTTAGGCTATGTTCCGATTAATCGCCTCACGCTCACAATTTGAATTGCGTGCGGAAATCGACATTGATTGTGTCCATTGAGTTAAATGGGCTCGTCCCCACTCAAACGATTACACACATGACTAAAATGCATGTGTGAGATGATTGTGGGAGTGGGAACATAACCTTAGCCATGACAGTCCACAAACCAACTGCAGAGAGCTGCTGTTTTCAGCTGTTCTCAATTAATCAGGGTAATTAGGCTGCTTTAGAACAGCTTGGACTATTTGGAATGGTAGAGAACCTTGTATTGTCCCAGAGACTGTGACAGTTGGTAAAGGGTATGAATAATGTTGGACATGACACTTTTTGCTCAAGTGTGAATAAAAGCTGAGTATTTTTTTTTTCACAAAAATGTCTCTTGTACATTGTCTTATTATCTTTTGGGAGACACCCATGTCATTTCCTGTCAAAAAATAACTTGCTGGTTGAATAAAAGTAACTTTAAGTAAAAATTTGCCAGGAGTATGAATAATTATGGGTTTGTCTGTAACATGTAGAATTACATTTATTAAAAAGAGTTTGCAAGTACCATGGCTTGGGATAACGACAACAAAGCATTCAAGTGAATCTCTGGGCAAATATGATTTCTAGGTTTAATGGAAGAGTGGGGGGGAAGTTAGGCCCTCTATTAGATTTTCATTGGTTCTATTCAATGACTTGTCATCTAAAAAAAATCTAAAAAGCATGTGTGTTGCTTTGCCATCTGCTTCAGATATGCACAGGGTATTTTGAAACCATTTTAAGACCCCTGGTATACATTTTTCCTGCTCGTGCATTGCCTACTAATTGAAAAAATAGGAAATGCAAGTAACAGTAGAGATAATTGATATGTAGTACATTTGCTTCTATTTTCCTGATTGAAATTAGATCTTTTTAAATTTGATTGCAACATTTTAATACAAATTATTTAATTGAAATTTATTACAAAATATTCACAATAAATTATTCACATTCATAAATTCACAATAAAAATGCAGATTTTTGCGATACCATATTTTTAAGTAGAATTTTAGATTTTAGTCGAAATTTCGGGGTAAATTTTTTTGACTCAACAGATTCACTTTTCTCTGAATTCACCTTTTCTCTCCTGGCTGTAGGTTTGCTATAGGAAATTTTTAAAGCAGCTCTACGTGTCCTTTATGCAGTGCTCAGCAGTGGAAGCACATCTTCTACCTGGTGCAAGGAGGCTTGGCAAGAGAAACACGGCACTCCCTTTCTGAGATTAGTTTCTTGCATTAAAAAAAACATTATCTAGTGACCATTCGCAGCACTGCAGAAAGACATGTTACAGAAAGGTTGCAGAAAGTCCCAAAACTACAAATGAAAGCCGCTGAGCCTAGAGGGAAGAAAAGGTAAGTATATTTTTTTAGGGTTGGTGAGCAGATTCTACCATCATAGTTCTTTGGAGTTTGATAAAAGTTAAATTATATCATGTAATTTTTTTCTCTGTATAGGTCTGCATTACATACGTATATAATTGACAGCTTTAAATCATTGATGAGAATAAATTTTCTAGTCTCATCATTGATGGTAACCTCTAAACTAATGAGCTGTAAACATTTTTATACTGCTGAAGTGCAATATTGGGTATCTTAGTTGGTTTACTCCACAGTTTTTTAGTTTGATGTTTCTGGTATGTACCGTATTTACTGTATTTTTTTAATAAAATGTTTGTATGCACTAAAATAAATATACGCTAATAAAAAATATATAATAAAATTCGTTTTCAAGTATTTTTTAAGCTAAAGTAGTGGTTCAAATATAATGTGGAATTAAAGATGTAATTGATGTTAAATCCTAAAGTTGTATTTTATTTAATAATTAAATAATAACATTTACATGTTATCATGTGTGCAAAAAGAAAAACAGTATGTGCTATCCTTCTCATACATTAGAAAGAAAATGATAAATAAAACATTTTTGACATAACATTTTTTACATTAAAATTCCAGCCACTGCTCTGGCCTATGCAGGTGCTCAGTTTAATGAAGCTGTATTACTGGATTACAGTGTAGGGACACCTGCTGGTTTAGATAAGTATTGTACTTTCTGCAATTGTGAGGCTGATTTATGTTATCATAGCTAAGACTCTTCCTTTATTAAATACAGTAAATATTCACTTAAATTATCCAATCTTATAAAAAGTTAATTTCTGTTTATTTCATTTGCACATAATTACTTATTAAAAAGAACATTGCAGTTTACTGAGTACATAATAACTTACGTATACTGTCCCTAAGACACTCATGTCTTCAAAAGCAAATTAGTTAAACAGAATGACCACAGCCCAGGACTATTAGTGAGTTGTATTTCAGTGTTAAATATGCAGTGCCACCTACTGGATCAATTTAAAATTGCATTTTGAGGGTGCTATATACAAAGTGAGCCCATAACCCTATATAATATCAATATACTTAAATAATATATGTGTTTATGTGAAGTCCAGTTGGCCCAAACATAAGAGATATTTCTGCATGTGCAGATTTATGCTCTAATATAAAATAGTTTGTTTTTTTTTTAGATATTTATGGTACAATTTCATATGTTTTCAGAAGTATTGTTTCAACATTGTAGTGCAAACTCTATTTGAAGAAAGAAGCAAGCAACTGGAATCTCTCTCTTTTTTTGCACTGAATTGTTTTTAACCTTGCACTTTTAGTGCAATTATATCAATGCTATTTAAGTTACATATATCTATACATATATATGGATTACTTGTTGTTATATAGAGGAATTCAAACCAGTCAACTTTATATAGACCATATCAATCATATGGTCTAGTACTGTATTATGTTTATTTCATTTGTTTTTTTTCTATAAATAGTGTGTTATTTGGGCTTTTATGGAAAATGGACTAAACCAAATAGAGTGAAAATACAGTTAGCTAAGCTAAGTATTGCCTGAACTGGTTTTCTAAAGGCTACGGAGAATGGCAACAATATTTCTAACTACATTACATTTTCTTCTCTGTAGCAAATGTGATTATTAAAGAATGTGTTTGGCTAAATATTAATGTCAGGAAAACTTAGCAAACAGTTTTGCAACAGCAGTGATAAGCTAGGAAGTGTCATACTTTTTCTGAGCCTGTGTGCATTCACCAGCTGTGACAGATAACACTCTATGCTACCTTGTATTTTAAATTGTACATATTTTTAGAATAAAATAAGAGAAAAAAATTCAACAGTAGTAAGTGTATGCGAAATTAAAGAAGCATCAAATGTTAAAGCTGAATACCTGTAAAATCTAAAAACAATTATACAATTATGTGTCTATTAAAAACCTGAAATATAGTTTTTTAAAGGCAAGTGGTGTAATAAACTGATGTTTACTTAGTATAAACCTCTACAGAAACATTCTGACTGTAGGGCAGTACACAATTCACAAGCTGTTGGCAAGCAATAGAAAAAGCTCCATTCCAAGTTTACATAATGGACAATATGACATCCTACCATATATGTACAAATGGTGTCATAGATTTTAGTCACAATACACTTCAAAATTCTTGCAGATAAAGTTTTATAAATTGCTCTGAGTTTAGATTACACACACGATCCCAGAAGCAAGCGTACTGATATGTGTTACTTCATCAATATATCACACAGAATATCTGCTTTATATCATTGCCTAATAGAACAATATTACTGGGCAAGGAATTTCCATTAGCATAGGTGTTATTGACTGAGGAAACCCCTCGATTAATGAAAGTTTACTGGCCACATAGCAAAGTCTATGAAAAGAAGCTACATTGGGTCGTTATAAATCAGGGATATTAAATCAGGGTATGAATCAGAGATATTAAATCAGGCATTTTAAATCAGGGATATTAAATCAGTGAGATAAATCAGGGATATTAAATCAGGGATATAAATCAGGGTTATAAATCAAGGATATTAAATCAGTGATATTAAATCAGGTATATAAATCAGGGATGTTAATTTAGGGATATAAATCGGGGATATTAAATCAGGGATGTAAATCAGGGATATTAAATGAGGGATGTAAATCAGGGATATTAAATCAGGGATGTAAATCAGGGATATTAAATCAGAGATATTAAATCAGGGATATTAAGTCAGTGTTATGAAACAGGGATATACATCAGGGTTACAAATCAGAGATAATATAAATGCATGTATGTATGTAAGAGAATGTTTCTGCAACACAAACATGGTCAGTGTGCAATGGCAGTCAGTCTTAAGGCCCCCATACACGGGTCCGTTTCCCATTAGATTCCGGGACGATCGCTTTCGGGCGCGTGCACGCGAAACGATCGTCCCGGAATCACGTGAAGCCCACCTTGTCCGTCCGATCACGTCCGATCGTTCGGGGGCCCAGAATCGGATCGGACAGAGAACCAACATGTTGGTCTTTCTGATCCGATTCTGCACACATCAGGGGGAGTTGCCATTTGTGGAGTAAGCGATCGGACACGGAATCGTCCAGGAATCCGTGGGACAAGGTGGTATGTAGCAATCGGACACACTTAATTGGCCGATCGATCGGACCTCCGATTCCCGCTGAGATCGCCGGAATCGATCGGATAGGTGATCGATCAGCCATGGAATCCGACTGTGTATGGCTAGCTTTAAACTGTGTAGTATGAATGGGTTGGGCTCGATAATGTTCTTATTTAGAAAAGGGTGGCCAGCAGAGAAAGTTTGGGGAACACTGGTGTATGGAGACCATTACAGTGGCTCAGGTTGTAGTTCTTATCACAAAGATCTGTTTTTATTTATGCTAATCAAAGCAATTTCCTCTCTTCCCTACCTTTTCTTAGGGCTCATTTACACTGTAAATGACCCATAAACGTAACTAACCGGCGGACACGACATTAGGCCCTAATCTAGACAACCTGCGGACGTCTGCACTATTTTGCAGCAGCTCACAGATATATGTCTCCCGTAAATTTAGCCTTAGTTATTTTTAAGTTAAAGGTTACAGGATAATGTCAAGAAAGACAACGCAAATTTACATTTTGTACAGTGATGATCCTGCAGATTTATTTTAATGGTACCAATGAACTGCAGATTTTATTTCAGTCTAGCATAGTTGTACAAGCTCCTCTTGTATACTTTATTGGTTTACTCTGATTCTCTTTGTTTGATCGTACACTACCACTACCTTATACCTGACTTATATATTAACAGCACAGTCCACTCCTTTTCTTTTCAGTCTTACTGTCCTTGGATAACTCCTTCATTTATTGGGTTTCAGTTGGGATGACAAGTTCAAGAAAACCTTCTACAAGTGGACAAGTTAACAGTCCCTACCAGTCAGGATCATAATGACAAGTGTCTGGATCAGGATCAGCCAATCAGAGCGGTACTAACTAACCAGCTGATTAAGTTGGTTATGTGCTTTTCTTTGTATTCTCTTATAAAAGAACTTGCCATCCCAAAACTTTCAATCATGGAAGCTCTTCTCCTTGTGGGTATTACTATATTTTTTAAATGAAGCTCTGTACAGCACCACCTATGAACTTGCTGAAGGACAAACACACAAATTAAAAGATACTTAATTAAAATAGAAAGCATGTATTTAAAATGAAATTGACATATTATTTAGGGAAAACAATGAGAAAAAAAATCTGCTTTACCTTAAACAATATACAGGGAGTGCAGAATTATTAGGCAAGTGGTATTTTTGAGGAATAATTTTATTATTGAACAACAACCATGTTCTCAATGAACCCAAAAAACATTTATATCATTAATATCAAAGCTGAATATTTTTGGAAGTCGTTTTTAGTTTGTTTTTAGTTTTAG
>CM070036.1:105465140-105492614 GCA_036250615.1 Ptychadena robeensis
GTTGGTTTTGTGTGTATGTGTGTTCTTTTTGAGCGTAGGTATTTGCCCAGTTTATATTGCTCGCACTTTTTGTATCTGTTTGCTGATATTATTTTATTTGTGAAAAATTTTCAATAAAGTTTAATCTTTAAAAAAAAAAAAATATTGGAGAAAAAAAGAAAAAGTGTTGGTGGAGAGCAAAACTCCACTATCTAGTTTTGGAGTACTAAAGCATGCATGGTAAATAAAATAAGCACAACTATAGCAAGATATTTAAAAAAAGGTCTAACCTTTCCTATTGGTGATAATATCTCTTTAACACAGACAACATGGCCTTTTGGTTTGAAGCTTTGTTTCTCCACAGATATGTACCTGTATCATTCTTTCAGTGTCTGTCTGGCAGCTGCCAGCCAATTCTGAGCAATTTATCAGACAGTAGACATTTTATGCAGACATTTGAAACAAAAGCAGTTATATTTTCTAGCTGGAAATGTTCTACAGTCTACAGTCAGCAAATCACAAGTTCAGTCAATGTAAACCAACATATCCAGGTCATAGTTTCTGCCATACACTTACAGCATTGCATGTCCTACTATCTCCTATAGGAATTGGCACATGGACAAAATCATTTTCAATTTTTTACCTTCATTTTGCCTTCATTTCTCTTGTTTAATAACTACTGAAAAATAATATTATATTGCAAATGCGCAGTAAGAGCTGTTTTATGTGTATACAAATTATATATCTATAACATATTTTTGAACATTAAGGTTATTCTTATCATGTACAGCGTAGGTCCTCAAACTATGACAAATATGACTCAACATGACAAATATTGCCCTCAAAGGCTTTTAGTCTGGCTCCCGCAGCAGTCATCCCAATGTTTTCGAGCTGGAGTTGCTTTTATGGTGAAAGCAGGAGCTGTGATTTATAGTGATGTAAGAGTACACTGGGGGCATCATGTGGCAAAGGGTGTAATGGCAGGGGGATTTTCTTATTCCAATTGAAATGAGGTTTAAAGGGCCTTCGGTAGGGATGTAATTGTCATCAGGAGCCCTGTTGTAATCCCATTACTGTCAATGGGCGGCTCATGCAATGCAGGGGTTTTAAATAAAAGTGAAGCCTAGGGCTAATATTGACTCAACACCTCTGCATTATGTGCATTGCTTACTGTGTGCAACACACATTCTGTTTATTACACATTGACCTAGAGCAGACTATTTAAGCATACCCATTTAAGCCTATTTTATTTTGCAATGAAGGCCCCCGCAGTCATCCCAATGTTTTCAAGCTGGAGTTGCTTTTATGGTGAAAGCAGGAGCTGTGATTTATAGTGATGTAAGAGTACACTGTAGGGATCATGTGGCAAAGGGTGTAATGGCAGGGGGGTTTTCTTATTCCAATTGAAATGAGGTTTAAAGTTTGAACATATTAAGTAGTTTTATAAACAGTTTAACTTTAGCATGTATATAATACTGGATAACCTTTTTAGAATACCACAGTATTCTATTGAATAACCTCAGGGAGATAACATAACTAAATAAGGTTGCAGTTAGTAGTGTGAAGTTGGTAAGGTAGGTATTCTCAGTGGTAAATTAATACCCCTTCAAAACATTGGACTTCTAAGGGTATCAGAAACCTGGGGGTTCAAAGGCAGAAAAAGTATTCATTTACAAGGGTAACAAAACCCCATTTGTTTTTTTAGATATTTGTGCACTACAAATAGGATATGTTTTGTACATTCTGCTTTTCAACTACATGTTTCAACAAGCTACACCAGGCCTAAAAGAATGGGAACTATCACAGATATAACCACATACTTTACATATTGTTTATTTTGTTCCCTGTTGAATATGTTTATCTTAATGTTATTTACGTTTTTACCTTCTTAAAACTATAGGACTTGTCCTCATCTCAGTCTAGTGCAGGGGTGGGCAAACTCTTTGACTTGTGGGCTACAATGGGTTTTTAAATGTGACATAGGGGCTGGACCAAGAGCCTACAAGGGCCACCCAGCATAGGGGTCCTAATACCTCATAGCCAGGACAGGATATTTAACAAAATTTTAAATGCAAACTATGGTCTCTATGAAAAAATCCACACAATTATCCTGTAGATGTTATCTTCACTTGTTGAAGGGAAGCCAAGCGTCTTGACACCATGGTGACAAAGGGACAAACAAAGACTAAAGGGACGGTTTTGGTCCCGGGCCTTAAGTTGCCCACTCCTGGTCTAGTGGCACATTTATACTGATATCAGATGCAGAGGTTGTTGATTTGCAAATCAATAATATAATAAACAATATGAAAAATAATAATAAGAGTTCTTAGAGACCATCTAGTGTTTTTTTACTGGTATACAACTTGTTCCAGCAGAGACTAACAGAGATGCTTGCTCAGGCTTCAACCCTCAAGTAAATACAGGTATACAGTATGTTCCAGTAGAGAGGAGGCACTGCTTAGTGCCCAAAATGAACCTCTCTCTGAGTCTCCAGATTGTCAGCAGTGCCTCCTCTCTTCTGGAACATGCTGTATAGTTGTATAGGAGAAGGGGCAATGTCGAAAGTGTCTTTTTTAAACCTCCGACTTTAAACGATGCTTTTCCTCTCAAGTAAATACTGGTACACAGCATGTTCCAGCAGGCTTTTGGGAGTGGAATCAAGGTAAAAAAAATACTTCCAAAAAGACTGATTTAGTTGAGTGATTTTTGTCCTTTGATTTTGATTTTCCTTCAAAAAACCGTGGTGCATCTTTTCGTGTCTCTAGGGTCATCATATTGATAGTCACAGATCCTTTTTAGATGTTATCTATTAATGTTAATCTGTCTTTGGGTCCCCATACACCTTTATATTTCTTTGTCAGATTACCTTTAGTTTTGTTTTACCAAAACCAAGTAACATGAGGGACTTTCTAAACAATCAAGTCTACCTGTGTTCAAATACAGAGGACCCTACCTACCCAGAGGACTACAAAGTTTTTGATAGATCTAAAGGATATCTGACAGAGAGATCTTAAGGTATATGGCCAGCTTATGCCCAGTACTTCAGTAGATTTGCAATAAACCGAAAAGAAATTTAGCAACTAACATTGTCAGACTAACATAGAAAGGGCAGCAGAACCAGAAAGGGGTTTAATTCAAAGGCTTCACTTAGAATAAATTAATAAGCATGAATTTAATTTTGCAGACCAGAGTTATTAAGTAATTGGTTTTACCTTTACAATGTCATGATGACTTCAATTAGTTTTTCCTTTTTTAGAAGAATCATCTTTAGATTTAATGCCTTGGAATACCTTTTTTTGGCTAACTCAATAATTTCTAAGAACCAGCACAGCAGGTTACTGCTTTAAAAGTGTGCTCACATCTTTAACTTTTTGTGGAGTTATTAAATGTAGGCTTTTAATAATCCAGCAACCAATGGCAAAAGGGAGTAAAAAGTATGTAATATGAAGAAAGATTTTCATCTGCTGTTTCTAGCCATATGATAATCCATAATCACAATCTCGTTTAGATCTCCTGTATTTTCGGTCGTATAAGACGACCCCCATTTTTTTTAGTTAAAATATAGATTTTGGAATATTCTCGACGTATAAGACTACCCCTCTTCCAACGCTCACCAAATAAAAAATATTTATGTCTACTCTGACTTTCAACCCCCAGATCTCCAACACCCTTAGTCCAATCTTTTTTTGGATTAGTATCTACAACCCTTCATAGTTATTAATGTTTGCCTGCGGTTATTCATATGACATAAATTGTTGACATTTAATAATAAAAATAAGCAGCTAGCTACTTTCACTTTCACACACATCGGGAAGGAGAAGGAGGGGGCCAAGGGGGATTCTGCAGGTTGGCAAGCGCGCAGTTCGGGCATCACAGACCCGGGAGCAGACCTACGGGCTACCCTAGATGGTAGGCCTGTGACGGGAGTGTCCCCTGCACCCCCCCCCCATGGCGGCACCCGGCGTATAAGACGACCCCCCCCCCCCACATTTTCCTGTGTTCAAAAGTACTCTTATATGTCGAAAAATATGGTAATTTTTTTTATAAATATGAAAAAAGGCTTTATTGGTAATTCTATAAAAGCTGATAAAGTAGAAAAGGCATGAGGTTTTGGTTCACTACTATCATGGCCATGAGGTTGAGTTACTCTTAACCTTTAACTCTCCCGTCTTTACAAATACTCACTTGGGGTTAATGTACATCCAGCACCTTAAATCTTCTTTACTGCACACACATGCACATTTTTGCTTCAGATACTTTTATAGGGCTCGTCTAAAGTTGTTACCAACTTTGGATTACAGACCCATATTTATGTGACTGTGAAGCTTATTAAGTAAAGGAAGGAATGTTGTTAAACAAAATGCAAATGTTTCTTTTCTATGACGGGATAGGTATTAGGGAGTTGACTTTCTGCAGCTGAGGGCAATAAAAGCCTGGGCAAAATGTTTTCCTGCATGATATTAATCCATATTGGGTTTTTTCCTAAGCGGGATCTCAGCCTAGTACACTGCTCAGATATAATACATTGCAGTGGCAATATCAGCCCTGGACAGCTCCTTATTAAAACCATATCTCCCACATATCAAAACCCAAATCCAAACATTTCATTTTGATTTTCATTATGTTAAAGCGTGCCTAAATTAAAAATAAAATGCAATTGCATTTGATTTACCTATATACTCGAGTATAGGTCGACCTGAGTATAAGTACCAAATTTCAAAATAAAATCTTCAGTAAAAGTTAACGATATGACCACAAGATGGCACTCCCGCACAAGTTTACATTTCCCTAGCAGAGTTCTGCCCGGGAATACAACACATAGGAAACTGAATATAGAAGAAAGAACAGTCAGCCTGGAATGACGGGCCCCCATTGTAGCTACGGACCCCATAGTGGCCACTACGGCTGCTATGGTGGTTCTTACGCCACTGGGCACATTGATTGCCCACACTAGAGACCGGCAGCTGCAGCAGAAGAAGGAGACAGCTCAGAGGAGAAAAGCATCGGACCACCCACAGAGGCTGCTGGTGCTAGCAGGGAGACCAGCGAATATATGGGCAAGTAAATGGAACCTTGACTCCTGACCCGAGTATAAGCTAAGGGGGGCCATTTTTAGGTTGAAAAACTCAGCTTATACTCAAGTGTATATGGTACCTCTAAACTGTCCCAATGGCTGTTCTCATCTGTGGAAGTTGCCATATTGATATATCAATATTGATATTTACTGTGTAGCTTCCATACTTCCAGGGGTAAATGGTGCAGTATGTCTTTGCAATGTCTTTAAATGGACAGAACGGAAAGTAAATAGATTAAGCCCAAAGAAGGGATCTGCGACATCCCGAAAGCTTGCTTTTTCAATGACTTCAGTTAACCATAAACTGTATCACTTGAACTCCAAACTCAATGGACAAAATTGAATGTGAATAGAAAGACAAATAGCCGTGAAGAGGTGTGGTTTAAGAATGTTCCATCTGACACACCGTTATCACCTCAGAGAGGATAGGAGAGAGGAGGAGTGACGGGATAAATACACAAATATCTCCTTACAGGTAAGGATTTTTTATCTTTTTTTTCCGATCATCCATATAATAGGGGGTTGGTCAGCAAGGGACACAAAGTACATCAGGGGAGTTTAGGTGCGCTTTATGATAAACATTTCAATCTTTTACTTGCTGATACACTTTGGCCTAATTTATCATGCTTTATTTAGTATACATTGTTTCACATCCCTGAATATGTGATTAGTTGTGAAATAGGGGCAAAATTGGAGATTACTTTCTCCTAATGCATACATAGACAGTTTAAGCTGAACACCAGGGTTGAATGCACAGTAATGTTTAGTGGATCAAATAGAAGAACCTTACTGCTATTTTCTGTTCCATTTCTGGCTTCTTGACTCCCTGTAAATTAAGCATCTTTCGGTTGCTCTGAGGTTTGGTCTGATGTAGTGACAGCATCCCAGACAATATAGAGATTATGATACTGCACTATAGATGGAGGAAGCCAACAATCCTCCCACTCCCAGAGTTTGGAAACAGAGGAGAGGGCAGGAGCAGGTTAGTAAAGTTTTTTTCTGCACCTCCATAGATATTTAAGATCACCTGAACTCATGTAATGGACTCTCTTTTGTCACTTTACCCCTCTTTTTAGAAAATGCAGCATCTGTAACAGCTAACAAATACAGTTGGGAAATACTAATTAGTAATGTTATCACTTTCCCTTTTAGAGCCTATGGGGCTACATTTTTAACATTACTGTAGTTCATTAACTGCATCTTCTCAGGATTTCACATTGCGAATGCCACAGACAAGAGCACAGAAGGTAAGTATATTATTGTAGGACTTTTTGAGTGTTTATCCACAATTGGGAAAGCCCAGAGATAAGTAAAATTTATAACCTTTGTGGAGGTTGCCATCTTGATAGTAGTGTTGAGCTCGAATATTCGATTCGAATATTTAGCTTGAATATCACCATTTCGCCATTTTGCGAATATTCGCGAATATAAAATCGGATATCCAATTTTTTTTAACGGAAATGACGGATATTCTCCCAGTTGAATATCCGAGCTCCATTGACTTGCATGCATTGCGCATATTTGATCACAATTGCGATTTTTACATCGCAAGTCATGTCCACAAGTGCAGATATTCGAGATTTCGAATATGGAATTAAATATTATGGTGGATATTCACGAAATTATGCAAATTTGAATATTGCCTAGTCGCTCATCAATACTTGATAGAGAAAGGGTTGTTCTTACTCATGTTAATCTCTGAAATGTTTTCTTAACTATAAAACATTTGTGTATCACATTGTAACTTATATTCAGATATTCATGCGGCAGACCCTATGGCTACAATCCCATGTGTATTGTTAGCTTGTCTGCAATGGTTACACACAATGTGCAGGCCTTGATCAACTGCCCCCATGTTAATCTTATGGGTGAATGCCCAAATATAGACTGGGGAATGACTAATGTAGCATTCTTTAGGAGGCTGCCATTTTGGGCTAACCATTTGATGAGGCCCTTAATGTACTGTAAGTGTTTGAATCTTTGAGTTCAGCTTCAATATTTATTTTTGAACTTGCTAAGGAACTTTATTTTGCTAATTATCATACCTTCTGCATGTGAGATTGATATAAATAATCACTCAAAATGTCATAATCATCATCAATATTAGTTTTTTAGTCTTTCTCTACATAACTACTGATGGACACTTAAACCCCATTGTTATTTGAGCAAAGATTAAAAAAAATAGAACAAAATAATATATATATTACTGGAGAGGAAAAACTTCTCTAATGGATCATGGCTCCTTAACCTCAATTAGCTTGTTGGAAACAAAGGTAATAAACAGTTGCGCACAACTGTCAGCAGCAATCAGACAGTTGAAGGGATGTCAGTGGGCAAAAAGGCCATCGGGTTGTGTATAGAACAGGACAAAAAACACAGAGAAACAATGGGTGATTAATTAGCATGGAGGTGTTCAGCTCCTGATATGAAGTATAGCCCCCCTGTAACAGACAAAAAGGAACCAAAACACAACAAATTTAAGTACTGTTAATGCTAAGTAAAACATAAAATACTTACAGTAAAGGAGGTACAGATCAGGCTTAGTAAGAGAAGCTTAGTCAACTATTAGGTCTGCCACCCAGAACATGTCCCATTGATCTTACTGAACCCTATGGCACCTATGAAAGTGATATTATCCGTCACCAGGAAGTGATGTCATCCTGGTATACACATGGCTTAGGACACATGCCCTGGTAGGAGCCTGCTCTGTACCTCCTTTATTGTGAGTATTTTATTTTCTACTTAATCATTTACAGTACCTAACTTTGCTGCACTAGGTTGTGTGCCTCTTATCTTTGTTCCTATTTATTTTATTATGGAGACACAGTAGACCCCTACATTGCCACAAGAGGGTTAAGAGAGCATCAGCTGAATCAGATCCATGGATAAGACCATGGGGTAGTTTTTTTTATAGAATTATCAACAAAATATTCTAATCTGGGTCTCAATAATGGATCGCCTGCTTTATTTCACCCTGGTTTTTACTGTATACTGCCTATAGCAATGTGATGCCAACAACTCCTCAGTTATCTGCATTTATTGCATGATTCATCTTCATGGCATTGTTTTCTTTATACTCTAACTTTCGAAACCAGTTTGTTACTACTGTTGTTGTACAGGGAAAACTGGCAAAATGTTATGCAATTGTAGTCTATCACATGCATTAAAATGCATTACATATATTTGAAGTTACAAATCAAGATAAAAATAAAGCAGTTAAAGTGTACTTGTACCTGGGAATATGCAAATAAAACCTATAGATGAGCTCCTCTCAATCTCACACATACTATTTGTTTGAACATCTGTTTTTCTGGCAAAATATTTCTGTTGCGCTTTACAACAATTTAGGTAGTATAGGCATTTACAAAAAAATGATTGTTTGATAAGTTGAAACAAACACAGAAAAAACAGTGATTCTATTGTATATGTATGTATAGATTTGTCTATGCAAGTTATCTACCGTAAACCAAATAACAAACAATTTGTTGATATTTAGCTTTACATTAGGGACACCAATTAGCTCTGGCATGATGTTGTCTTTCCATTATCTTTTCCAATCTTTATTGTTCCTTCTCAACACATGGATCTCTCTGTGGTATCCAACGCCTAGCTAAGTGCATTTACCACTTGGTTGTCAGTCACTTAACTTTTTTTTGACCAGGACTTCAACCTGGTGTGGCCATGTTCAAAAGGTAACCTATATTGATGACCTAAGAGGGAAAAGTAATTTTCAAAATTTGTTGAAAGCAGGATGCCTACTCCTACAAAATGATGATAGCTTATGTTTTTAAAAAAAAAATACAAATATAATAAAGGTATGTTTGTGTGCATATCATGGATTTACTAACGGCAAATAGAAAATATTTATATTGGCATTTCTTTTAGGCTACATTCATATGTTTGTCTTTTTAACAGTGACATGAATGCTCCCCAGGCACTCTCTATTTCTTAAACTTCTAGCCATAACATTCAAAGCTGAGATGCTTGACAATTGCCAATCGAGGGATAGAGAAACATTTAGGGAATGGTTTAACAGGGCTGACACACACAAGTGCTCAAAAATGAATGAAAAGTGCTGTACAAAGTGCTCAAAAGCATTTGCAGAGATTTCCCGTTGGAGTCGATGATGTCCTTTATTAAGCATATGACCATCCAAACCCATCATGAGTCATTAAATAAAAAAACACTAAAAAGTGCAATACCTGATAAACAACAGCACATTTGTGCATTTTTTACAGACACACATTTGAATGTACCCTTAAGTATAGCCATAGACGGGTCGGTTATTTTGCACAAAAAACAAATGATCACCAGACAAACATTGATTGTTTGTCCTGCCACACAATGATGTGGATTCACAGACAATCGTTTTTCCTTTTTTATTTAATTTGGAATTACCGTTTTCTGCCACAAGAGGGCTCCTGGAATCCCCCAAAAATTACATGTAAATGTGTTCTATTGAATATAAGTTACTGACATGTCCGATGACTTCTAGATCGATTTCATGTTCCATTTCACTCACTTGTGGTTGATCAAACCAGGTGAGCAGGAATCGATTCCCGTTTGATCAACGTTAAACAGCAATCAACGTCTTTTTTTGGGCTGATCGCATGGAAAATATTGATTGGTGTATGGCTACCCTTAAGGTACACCGTTAGATTTTTTCATTTGTTCGACTTAAAACTATGGATTTTTTGGTGTGATTGACTAAAAGTGATAGAAATTATAAAATCAATCGAAAAGTGATCAGACATGTCGGAAAATTCCAGTCCATCGTACAAGTGGAATTGTTTCCTATGATGGAATCCATTTTATAGGAAGCAATCTAGTAAAAATTGAAGCGACAATCAGAAGAAAATCAAATAGACAATTGAAAGAAAATCGAATTGACGATCGAAATGCAAAATAATCGACCCATATATGGCTAGTTTTACTAGGAAAAATTAAAGCGATTTTCCTGTTACATTTAGTCAATAGCAAAATATTGAAAGTAAATATTTTAAAATGTCTTATTTCTTGATAAATGTTTAGAGTTAATAGACAAATGAAATTTGACGTGAAAAGATTAAACTATTAATATCAATATGCATTGATCATTGTAAGTAAATTGATGATCTTTCAGTCCCATAAAGAAAATGTATATTGATATATCACAATAATGTCTTCGGCAAGTGACATTTCATTATGAATTCACACAATTCACTTGAGTGCATATCATTAACTAAATCAGTTTGTCAGTGTATAATTACATTAAAAGATAGTGTGATTTGCTATCAGGAGATGCTATTGCTAATGTTACATGTTAACTTGGTGAGTGATGTCAAACGTCTAAATATTTATAGACTACTAAACCAAAGTTCTAACATTTTAGCAAATGAAAGCCTAAAATAGATTTCACTGGAAAGCCAATTTGGTAGTGCAAAGGACATCAACATGACACTTCCCAGAATACTGAAGATTGATAACCTCTAGCTTACTTATCTTGGTTTTGTGTTAAACAAATACACGGAGACGCAACACAATATGTCATCAATAATTAAAACACATGTTGCTTGTTTTGGTATCATTGAGTTACACTTTCCTCTAAAGCATGTCTCATTATTTAAGTCTTGCACTTTCATAGATATTAGAAACACAAAGTTGCTATGAAAATACCTTCTTATATGGTCAACCTGAAGGTCAAACAGTAGTAGGCTTAAAGATGGACGGAAGCTTCAGAAACAATCCACTCGTAAGATGAATTTGTTTCACCTCTATCCACGTTAATAATTGACTACTTTTAGTAGCAACCTTTCAGGTGAAGAGTGAAGAACAAAAGAAGTTATCAACAAAGAACTGGAAAGTAAAATATCAATGTCCAGACAACGGCTGTATTTCTGCCGAAACAATAGGGTAAACAAATTAGGGCCCATAGCTTAGGACATAGGCTTTCAGCTAGCTCGAACAAGCCGCAAAATAGTCTCTACAGGGCTATAGTCATCGGTTATAGTCGTGAAATATCTGGCAATTAATGCACTAAATTGAATGTACAAATGTAATAGTGATTCCCAATGGCTTAATATTTGGTTAGAGATGGTGCTGTCATTGTGATGATTTTATGTCACTATTAGTAATGATTGAGTTGTTGCATTGAATAGTATGGTGCCATTGCAGATGGTGTGATGTTTCAGTAAGTATTATGACATTGAGAATGATATGCTCTTATGAATCCTTTTATCTTTTTAATGTATTCAAAAATAGGTCTAGACTTGTTTAAAGAGTAACTAAAGACCTTGTAGAGTATTGATTTATTGCTGTACATGTCTAATTTATTTGTCTACATAGTAATTTGGAGGTGGCATAAAATTACTTTTTTTAAGCAGCATCTCTTGGACTGTCATCAAAGATGTTATCCTATCTACATTAATGAGTGAATCCATGAATCTGCAAAAATATTTGTACATTTACCACTCCAGCTGAAGATTTACAATGTTTAAAAACAATATAAAATAATGAATTGTTCTTAACAAATATCCTTACAAATTGACCCTTTGTTTGCCATTCCTCCTGGAAAAAAATAGTCTAGCTCCTGGTGTGTAGGAGGCCTAAATTCTTTTCGCCCCTGATCTGGCCGGCAAGCAGATGAGCGAACATTCTTTGTTCATCGTGAAATGTCTGCCTTGCAGACAATTCACCCATCACTATTGATCATAGTTATAAGAAAACTTCTTATGGAGAAAGTGTATAACATTGTCCTCAACTTTTACTATTGGTCCTTAAGGTGAAGTAGACATCAAAAATTTTGGACTATATTCAGGGAACAACGAGGATGCCAAATTTTACTCTTAGGATCATGACATGAAGCCAGAGATCAGTATATTTTGTAATATCTTTTCCAAAAACACTATTTGAATGCTATAATATGCCAGAAATGTGGGAGAAGGAATGCCTGGTATAATAAGCATACCCTGTAGTTTAGGACAAATTCCACTTTAATTACTTTCAAAAAAGTTCCTTTGCACCTTACAGTTAAATGTTATTTTCGTCACTTTCCATTTCAACCTTCAACCAGGGAACAACGAGGATGCCAAATTTTACTCTTAGGGTCATGACATGAAGGAAGAGATCAGTATATTTTGTAATATCTTTTCCAAAAACACTATTTGAACGCTATAATATGTCAGAAATGTGGGAGGAGGAATGCCTTGTGTAATAAGCATACCCTGTATTTTAGGACAAATTCCACTTTAATTACTTTCAAAAAAAGCTCCTTTTAACCTTACAGTTAAATGCTATTTTCATCACTTTCCATTTCAACCTTAAGACTACCTAGTTAAATCCTCCCACAGTGAAAACTGTCCATAGTCAGCAGATGTTCTAAAAGGACTGTGACACATACTTTTAGTAGGTAAAGACATTATAACACAACAGCATATCAGAAATACAGTCAGATGGAATCAGTAAATTAAATAACCCGTATGTTAAAGGAAAGAGGAAAACTGAACATTTGACCTGACACCTTATCAGTAAGTAACAAACACGGTGATAACAGAATTATTTTGGTAATAATACGATCTAAGATAAAAGTCATGAATCCTGCATTTAAAGGCCACGAGATGCTCCATCTGATCTCCCTGCTTTTTCTTCATGTTTAAGTGATGTGCAGTGTAATCTAATAGCGCAGGTGCAGCACAGGTTGGAAATGAACGGCACGGCTGCAGATATATCAGGCTCATGCTGAATGAAGGAACCAGGCACACAAACAAAAAGTCATAAAATGTGTTTCCAACTAAACAAAGAGAAGGTCCAGGACCTCTAACTTAGCTAGAAAGAGCATCTTCTGTCTGGGATAAGCAATAGAACAATTTCCAGGCTGCTGCAATGGGGAAAAAGAAGAAAAGTCGTTTAGAGATTATAATGGAAGATGGTGAGTGAGCACGATGTATGCTTTTTTCTTATTATGCACATATTTTGCAATTGGTTATGTAGAAACGGAAATATTGCAACAAAAATTCACAGTTGCTTTTATATTTAAGCAAAGCAGTGAGTGTGATACCCTTCAATGGCTTACTAAAATCATATCAAAACCCAAGAAAAATGTATAAGATTGCAATATTATTAATTAGATATGTTGCCTGCAATTTTCCTATCTTAAGAGCTTTCTTCATTTATGTCTATGTGGTGATCTAGCAACTAAAGGTAGCCATTTTTCCATTTGATTGACCTAAAAAATTATAAATTAAGTGAAGGAAGGGAATTGCATCACACTGAGTGGTAATATGATGATGATTGATGTTAGACTCTGCTGATACTTTAACTGAACAAGCTGTCTGAATTCAAGATCAATCGAGCAAAAGTTGATGCGTTTATGGGTAGCTTAACATTCATCCTACCTTGGGGTGTCTACATTCTATTGTATATATTGATAATAAATAACCCCCCCCCCCCCACAAGGACAGCAGCATTGGCATCCTTCAGAGAGGATAGAATAAGGATAAGAAGATTTGTATGAAGTTCATATCAAAAATATACAAAAACAGGTAAAATTATTATTGGATTATCCTTACCCTAAATGAGACGATGTCAAGAGTGTCAAAATCAAATACACAAAATATAAAAACTGAATTCATAGACTAACCTTGATATTTATAAAAAAAAAAGTCTACAATTGAGGACGTTTTTCTTTCTCATCAGATATAACTATTAACCTTTTTATATATACAAAGTTACATTTTGATTAAACATTGAATCTGGAACAACCAAAGTGTAATACTATAAATCAAATGCCAAATAAAAGACACATCTGTGGAATCTATTTCTCAAATAAAATAAAAATCTCAAGGGCCAAATATAAAAACCCCACAAAACAGAGCAATAGATTTGGTAACTCAATCCGTTAGGTCAAGTGACTACAAGATAAGAAGTCCAGGCACACTCCTCATCTCCATAGGAAATGCTTTGGAAAAAAATCTCTGATCAAAGGTGTATAGTGAGAACCGGTGATATTGCCAGCTATCAGACATTTCATTAAGATCAAAAAGCCACTTTAATTTGGTGTCATGGTTAAGACCAGTCTAGAATTTAGATTTTTTGTATGAATTTACATTTCCATTCCAGTTTCTGTTTATTGTGATAAAAAAGTTCCCTTTTATAACCATGGCTTTAAAAATAAAAGATTGATTATGCAGGATTTATCATGTTAGTGCTTGTACTGTCCATAATGTTCCTACAGCATTTGTAGTATTCAGAAAACATGAAATTTATTTAGAATAAATCAATATCCAAGT
Source organism: Ptychadena robeensis (assembly GCA_036250615.1). Taxonomy (NCBI): domain Eukaryota; kingdom Metazoa; phylum Chordata; class Amphibia; order Anura; family Ptychadenidae; genus Ptychadena; species Ptychadena robeensis. Next base: position 105,479,460 of record CM070036.1, read on the forward strand.
GTAAGCAAGTAGAAAGAATAGCATACCAGGTCTGAACTGATGTTAAAGGTTTAAAAGGAAACCTGACTTTAGGGAATTATGGAGTAAATGTTGAATTGTTAAATCAAAACAATGGTACAGTTATTAACTATTTATTCAAACCCATTAACTTTAAGGCTGCATTTAGATAGGGGCCCTGAATACACAACAGTGCTACTGTGTGCAGCAACTGCACATTGTGCAGGTTATAAGGGTAGTTTATCACTGGAAACCACCATCATGTTATGCCTATGGGCAACCGCCTTGGAGACGTGCCCGGCAATTGTGGTTGAGTAGGTGAACAAACCCAAGCTTGTTCCAGGCTAATTAGTTATAAAGCTGAAAGGTCCAAATCTGTCTCTGCTTGTATTTTATAAGGACACAATGAGGGAACAAAGCTGTTAATTATATAAGCCTATATAATTAAGCCTATATAATTAATCTTTACAAAAAAATTGTAAAATACTTATCTATTCTATCTATTCAGTTTTTAGCCTTAACAAGCTTTCTCAAATTGGAAATAATTGTTATTGAAATAAAGTCTAAAGCCCCCCATACACCTCACAATCTTACCATACAATTTCTTACAATACAACTTTTCTTCTACCAAAACCATGGAATATGAGGACCTTTCTAAATCTTCCAATCACTATGTATTTTATCAGGGAGGACCCTGCACTACATAGTTGTTGGTAGTGTTGAACTCGAATATTCGAATTGCAAATATATTCGACTAATGTCGGCTATTCGAGAATTCACAAATTTCTCGAATATGGTGGCAGATATTCACAATCTTGAATATTCTCAATTTGAGTGTATGGCCAACGCGAAAATAAATACTACATGTGACCATTAATTATTGCGATAAAAAAATATTTTCGCAATGCATGACCATACACTCGTATTGTGAATATTTGCGAATATCGAATCGAATATTAGTAGAATTATTCACAAAATATCGCAAATTTGAATATTTCCTATGCCGCTCATCACTAGTTCTTGGAAGATTTAAAGGAAATTGTACAGAGTGATCTAAAGGTGTATGGGGGGCTTAAGTCACTTTACTTCAAGAGCAAAAAATTTAAGTGGGGCAATGTTTTGTGCATTTTACAATCCAGATCATTGTCAAAAATTGTCAGCATGAATCCGTATCTGGTTTTGGGTTGTCTATTTGAGAAAAAGATGACTAAATGAGTAAGTGAATGTGTACTTTAATTAGTATATGAAATACTGCTGCACATATATTAAAACAGGGTTTCTTTTGCATGTGATTGGGTGATTAGCATGATTCTACCGTAACTAAACTTTATTTGCTGAGATTAGTAATCATTCAATATTGGAAATGAACCCTCACAACGTTCAGTATGTATATTGAACAAAGATCAAGTCTGTTAAAATACTAAAGAGTTCATTAGTATAGCAGCAATACCTTCTCTAATGCATAAAGCTGTATAAAATTGTTATATTCTCCAACCAATTATTAAAGTATGGAAGTTGCAAACATTCATGCACTGTATTTACATATTTTGCAGTTGGCATTGAGATTGATGGACATCTGGATACAGAAAGTGATGGTGAGTATTATGATGAATAGTTTTATGGTTTATTTTAGCACAGCTTTTTTTTCTGTGTTTCAGAAGGTTTCAATGGTTTGTGATTCATTACCATACATCTTTAAAATAACCATCCTGGAAACCAGATTGCAATGCTCTATTTGTAGCATTTTTTATTAATAATTTTTTTATTTAAATTAAAATTTCATTAAATTATTAAAACCTATAGTTTGGATACAAAAAGTTTTTGTTTTGGATAGACCTATCTAAAGTTAGAAACAATAAGGAGATTCATCCTCTTTTTTTGCCCTGTTGTCATTGAGACAAAGCAATGGGAAAACCAAATGTTTTCATTTGGCACTAGGTGAGGGACAATTTACAAAGGGAACCCTTGACATCTAAGAGAGAAATAGCTTACTTTGTAGAGATCATCTGAATGTCTAGAACATGAAGTGAAAGTACTGTATATACTCAAATATAAGCCGAATTGTTCAGCACCTGAAATGTGCTCCAAAAATGAAATTCGGCTTATATTCGTGTAAACTTTTTTCAAATCGCTGCATTTTGTAGGTGGAATTTAGGAGTGAATTGCAAAGCCCTCGAACATGCTATCATCACTAAACTTGCTGGAGATATAGAAAGGGGTTGTGGAAACATTTGAAAAAAAAGTTATTGCTCTAACACATGTAGTTTTTGCATAAATTAGGTTCAAAATCAAGTCAAATTTGAACTTTTTGTGCAAAAACTTGATATGCTAGAGCAATACTTTTTTATTTTCACTGTTGATGGTAACATGTTCAAGGGCTTTGTGATTAAAAGTTTACTGAATTAAATCATAACATCTCCTAACAAAAGCACATTTGCTGTGTGTTTCTGAGCCTAAGCTGCTGCATTTCCCCCCTAGGCTTATACACGAGTCATTCAGTTTTTCCAGATTTTCTTTCTAAAATTGGGTACCTCGGCTTATGTTCGGGTCGGCTTATATTCAAGTATATATGGTAGATATTCCCAAGGAGCAAAAAATAAATACATTCATTGACAAGTGATTTTAAACCTATGCAGAATGACAAAGAAAGATCATGGATATTCATACAAGCATTACAATAATACTTTTTTTATTCAGTTTTATAGACATTTTTATTGCAAGATATGAATATGAACCCATGTTTCTAGAAACTGTATTGGCATTACAGCCAATATTTTTTAAAAAACACTCTATCTATGTGTATGCTTTTATTTTTGGTTACCCCATGGGAAAATCAATTTAATGCAGTGCCTATATTATTATTTGTATGTAGTATTGCATTAAATGTTGTTTGAGTGGAAACCTACAAACTTAGATATTGCTTCAGCTTGTCACAGTTGTGTGCACTAATGATTTTAAACATACTTTATTCTATTTATTATGTATACAAAAAAGAATGTTATATTCTATGCACTCAGTGAGGCTAAGTATGTATTCAGTCATAACACTCTGTATCTAGATATCATTGCATATCAAAACTTTCGAAAACCAAAATAAAGAAAGCTGATAAAATGGTTTTCCACTCAATTCAATCCTAACCATTTCTATTCTGCCTAACTTATCACAGCAGTAGATCATATCTTTTATTCTGAATAGGCTGTAGATATCTTCACAAACCGTTTAGAAAGTTCTTGAGTGTTGAGTACTTGAAACATTCTATAGGAGACTACAAAGGTCATTTGATGGTACAAAGTTGAGTTACGGCTGTGGGAATTGCTGTCTGATGATTTTTCTTCAGAAGTTCAGCGAAGATAATTCTCTTCTTCCTTAAGTTTTTACAGTTCTGAGCCTTTATCACAGTAGCCTGCTGAAATGAGTAGGTGGAATATAAAGATTAAACAGAAGAGGTATCTGGGGAAATAAACTTGCTTGGCATGTTATTAATAAAGGGAGAAGGAAATGCTGCAAGAAATCAATATATGTCTATAGAGTGTAAAAGTGTATACAGCGTGACCAAACATTTGACTGACACTTTACACTGTACGAATGTGAACTCATTTTGATGTAAAGTGACAATTCAAATAAAACAAATGAACACCGTGATGTTTAGTCTTCAAATATGATTTTGCAAGTCTAGCAGAAATCTGGGCTCCATTATTGGTGGTTGATGCTTGGTAAACATAAAAAATTTAATGGCACCAAACAGGTGAATCAACTTTGAACTGACAATAAGGAGCTGGTTTAGCGGAATGGACTTTTGTATGTTTAGTAGTACACACACACTCTCATCACATCAAAAACTCTTATAGTGTTTGATGTCATTTCTAATATCCTAGAAGGCTACCAAAAGCTGCTGTCATAGGAAAAGCTAAGATTTCCTTCTCTTACCATGTGTGTGATCTCAGGGGTTTATATTATCTCTCTTATGGACTTTATTAAATAATTTCTCCACAATGCTTATAATTATTAAAATTAATGCGAGGCCTCACATACAATATATAAAATGTTTACTGTGCATAATAAATGAATAATAATAATACATTTTTTACTTTCTGTCCTGTTAACAAGGTAAAATATTAACCTACTAACAATTAATAAATATATTATAGATGAAGAAGAGGAAGAAAACATAAAAAGAAAGCCAGGTGGCAGACAACAACCCCAAAGCAAATCTAAGAGAGATGACAGTGAAGATAACAGTAGTGAGGATGAATCATTAAGAGGGAACAGGAGGACCAGAGGTAGACGTAAACCACGAGGCAAAGGCGACGATGATGATGATGATGATGATGAAGACAGCAGAACCAACAGGAGGGGTGGTGCCCGAAATCGAACTCGGAATGCTGCAAATAAAAGACAAAAAGAGGAACAAAAGGAAAAGAAAGATGGACAGAAGGGTGAAGATCAGAAAAAGAAAAGTGACAGGTATTGCTGTATTCTATAAAAAGACAGTTATCCACTACAAATTTAGATGCTCATTCCTTTTCAGACATGCAGTGTGACGGTATGATAGCTTCGACTCTCATAAATTTCATTAAATATTAAATTAAAGGTGTGACTGACTCCATATACAGTAGATTAATTCATTTTAGTTGCATGACTAAAGTAAGCCCCGCAAACACATAAATGTTTATAATCTTTATGTATATTAAAATGATGCATCATGTGTATCTGTATGATGCAATGCAAATCATGTATTACAAATCAGGAAGGCAAAGACGCACATGTTATCTATATGCTAATGGGTGGAATAGAATATATAACTTACCAGTGAGATTGGAATATAGTGTAGACCAGAAGATAAAAACACATTTTACATAATTTCACATTACATTGCAAAATATCATTATTTATTGTTTAAAATCCATATACATTAACAAGCATAATTTTAAATAATTAAGAACAATTGCAATAATTTAGGATTTAAAATGATATGATTGTTTGTGTCACTTAGTTATTTCTTATTTATCACTACATATGTAATTTATGTAACATGAAGAAGAAGACATCTTTGTGTGATGTTTTCACATTTTTAATGGGAGTCTAATGTCTTAACCTCCCTGGTGGCATGCCCGTACTATGGTAGGAAAATCAAATCAAAGTGCATTGTACTCTGCCGTGTTTCCCCTTCCTCCTCTCTCCTATTGATGTTGGGTGGGAAACCAACACCGCCTCTTCAACGTGGAAGTCAATGGAAGTCCACCCACGATGAAGTGATTGGTGTGTCTGCTGTGATTCAGAATCACCATGGACTCACCGAGGATAGTTCAATTGTAAATAGGCTTACCCCGAACTGCACTCGGGGCAACTGAATTAAATTTTTAACTGTGGTTATGTGTGTTAAATAATGTTTATCAGTACTATGCAGGCTTTTTACCATGACATCAGATTGACCAGAGGTATGCTGGTATAAAAAAATATTAATCTTTCAACAATTTTTGACAAAAGAGTCACAATAACAAAGAAAACATTAGCTATAAATAATTGTATCTGCTAAGTTATTCCACTTACTATCTTTTCTCCCCCCCCCTCCCCCCCTCCCCCCCCCCCCCCCATTGCTCTGTTCAGCAAAAAGAACCTAAGGAATGCTACATACTTGGTTAGTCCATGTGATGGTGCTGTACAGGGAGTTACAGAATTAGCCTGAAACTCATAATGTCACTTGTTAAAGCTGTTTGGCTCATCAGCATACTTTCTTCAATACCAACATGGCTACTTTATGTGTAGTAGATGGCATTTTTGTGTGGCCTTGTAGATCTAGCCACCAGTTACTTTTCTCCAACCCCAGACCTACCGATATCTTAAATGTGACAAAAAGAAACCGGCATACATTTCAACATGCATAGTCTCAATAATATATACAGACTCTACATGCACTCTGCATACACCTTTAAATAGCAAGTGAAGTCACACTCTTGCAGCAGCTCTCATACTCAAGAATTCAGTCTCAATGAATCATCCCCTTTAGCACACTGCCTATGGCTACCACATTTACTGGGCTGCATGATGTTTGCAGGTCCAGGGGTGCACAGATGCCAGGTCACAACTTACTCCAATGTCAACACACACTTGCAGATAAAACCGTAACTGGGGCTTTGTTAAAACGATAAAATTTCGCTACTCCAGTTGCCAGAAGAAGGGAAAATGCCAGGAGTAGATGTTGCAATAAATTAAACAGTATTTAGACCTGTACCCAGTCCTAGTGGGGTGCTGCTTCTCTTTATAGGCCTCATTAGAGAGAGTCTTTATGGCTCAGCCCACATTATAGTCAGCATATACTGTATAAAACACACTTTACTTTAACCTATAAAAGGTAAATAATACTTTATACTGTTACTACAGGTACAATATACTTATCCTTAGCTTACTAAAGGTACACTATTCCTAACCTATTAAAGGTACATCATACTCCTAAACTAAGTGGTACTATTCTTACACTGTAACCCATTCCTTACCAACAGTACCACCCCTCTACAGCACTAGCACTCTTTGTGGCACAATAGATGACTTAGGGGGACTCAATTATGTTTTTTAGCAACTAAGGAAAAAGCCAATAAAAAACAACTGCAGGTGTAAGGATATACGTGGTTTGTTTCCACCCCATCTAATGAAACTTGCCATAAAGTAGCATTGCAGAAGGATTAATTATAAGATCGGAAGTCCTCAACAATAAAAACTTCCTTCACTAAGGTGAGGTATTTTACCTTGTGGGGTATTTTAACTCTCAGTTGCCCATAGGGATTGAGAGCGGTTGTTAGTGGTGATGAACAGCAGTATGCCTGCACAAAATAGACAATTGGAGTGCAGTTACACCACAAATACATCACCTATTTCTAAACATCAGAAAAATTTATGTAGCTGAAAAACTGGTTTCACTTCGCAGTAATACATTGTGTATATGTATATGATAATGTAACATGATCTATATTTCCAATATTTATTCTAGAAATGCCCAAAACCCCTATAATAAAGTTGGATTATTTCTTTAGGAATTTAGCAATGGGTGTCAATATTACCTTATTATAATGAGTTATGAGAATGAATTAGAATGAGAAATTAGAATTTTTTGTTTACCCCCTGAAAGAACTAAAGAACCCTAATATTGACTCCTTGCCAGATATATGGGACAGTATATGGGACCCTTTAATCCACACTGGTAGTGGTACAGTAGTAATATTATCTCCTGCTTACCAAAATGATTTAGGCGGTAGCCAATAACAGCAAAAGAGCAATAATTCTGTAAGCCTAAACGGGGCTATACAGTATAGGCCATATAAGCCCATTATTATTAGGGGGCATGCAAATAACCATATGTATATATCGAAATAACAACTTAAACATCAAAACAGATTATGTTGTTTACATTTTCTTTAACTAAAAATATCAGTTTATTTAATTCCCCCTTAACTGACTTTTTAACTTGCAAATCTGGCAAATACAATTAACCTTTTAGTAACTGAACAGATACATTGTTTAATAAAAAAAATTATAAAAAAAAATATGTTGATGGTTTACACAACATTTCCTACCTTAATTTTTTTCTGTAATAAATGGTAAATATATGGCAGACAATGACAACATATAAAATGAATCAAAATAAATTATATATAAAATCATAGGTTTTGTTAATGTTAGATCCATATTGGTACCTCAATTGCTTCTTTGTCTAACATTACTTGAGTCTTCTCTAGGCTGCCATTTCTTTTGGTCTTCTATCACTATGTCCACTGCAATCAGTATAAACAAGCCAGTCGCTATCTTCTTGTAGACTTACTGTACATACCTTACCTTGGATTGGCTCACACGCTTTAATTATTTGGTTCGCATATTTGCAGATCTTACCTATTACCTTGCTTGCCTATTATTTTCAAAATAGCTAATGATTTCCTGCAGTAACCCCACACCTATTGTCCCATGTGAATACATTAGCAATTTGTCATCTAAACAAAGAGGGACCTCTTCCTTCATTCATCCAAGTGTATTACACAAAGTAGATTTAGTGTGCCACATATGGAACACAAGCAGATATTTTAAAAGAAAGTTATATGCTCTGGCATAATAAGATTTTTAATTTTTGTAGTTTTTAAATATATTTTGAGTTAATGTTTTTTCTTTTTTAATATTTTCTATAAAATAAAATAAAATGCACATTTGGTGCAGGGAGAACTCATGATACTGTAATCGCGGTAAACTTTTGGTTGCCTACAGAGAAAGCAGGGCAGAAGCTGATTAATTTCAGACTACTAGCATAGATCCAATGAACCCTGTGTGAATAGAATTGAAAGGAATATGGCACTGTGCTGACTTGGATTGATAGACCCTTTGAGCACAGCAAGATTCAGAGAAATGAGGCACTGATCTGATTCAGTAGTGTGTGTAAATCCAATAAGCTTTGACACAGAGACCCAGAGAATATAAATTCAATCTTGAGCTAATTCTGTAAACAACAAAACTAAACTAAGTACTATATTCAACACTTGAACATGAGCCAATCTGAATATAAGTCTAGAGTGGAAAATGCATGTTTAGAGATGTCATTATTAGCGATGGTTATGAAATGGTGATAAGCTGATTTGTGATTCAATGCAAAGAACCTGAACTTTGTATCGCCACCACAACTGTGGATGATAGATATAGAAGGGTTGTGAGAGCATTTTTAAAAAGTATTGCTGCACATGCAGTATTTACATAAATTAAGCTAAAAAAATTTAGTTATTATTGTAAGAACTATATTCTCTTATGTTTTATATGTTATATAAAATATATTTATTGTACAAGGATTATACAGTTAGATTGTGTAGCAGTTTGCTATTTTTTCTAAAATGTGATCTTGTTTCTCTAGAAGGTTCTTTAATTTAGCTGTAAAACACATTGATTTAACAGTAGATCTTCTATTGATTAAAGAGTTAATTCTTCATTGATGTACCAGGAGATGTATTTGCTGCTGGATAGTTTAGGATGAAATATATTGGCTCTCTGCATGTATGCATGCTTCTCCATTCACCAAGCTGTAATTCAAAGAAGAAATTTATTTAATCACTAAATTAGTATAAAGACTTTGAAACTTTGGATTTGATATTTACTTATGCATAACCATTTAAATGACCCCCAAGTCATTGTTAACTGCAACTTAAAATATTTCAATTTGGATAGAATATATATTTCAGCCACTTAATTTTTAGGTTATATGTTGTTTCATAAATTACTTTTATACATTTTAATGACCTACAGTATGTACGATCAATAAAATAAAACACAGCGTTGTGTAATATATTTTAGGTCATTTCCTGTGCTGCTACAAAACCAAAGCCTGACTTTAGACCCTTTGGACTTTGAAACAAATTCAAACTGTGCATGATTCACTGGGGTTTAGAAAGAAAGGATGTACATCTAACAATGTTAAACATAGAAAAACAAAGGATCTGGGACAAATGTAGGTCCACAGCAAAGTCTAATCTGCATTCTTTTTAAAAAAAAACTTTTAAGTCATCTCAATAGGTGATACAAAATGTAAACACCTCAAATGTTTTGGGAGCTTGATAGTCCATGCACTTCACGGCTACAATTAACACCATTAACCTCCCTAGCGCACTGCTGCAGTCCAGATTTCTTTTCCAAAAGTGCACCATAGACTTCAATGGTAAATTTTTCTTTATGTTGTAAGCCTGTAACTTCCCAAAATATGTCTGTACAAGGGTCTAATAGACATCCTGAATATAATAATGTTTGAAACACATAATTATTATAAAAAAAAGTACATTAAAAAAATTATAAAATGTATAATTTGAAAGCTAAAATCTCTTGAATACCAATTTGGTACGAAAGATTTCAAAACAGTATTTATGTTTGCTTATAATAAATTTTTTTATCACTGTATCTAATACAATGGCATTTGACACCCTCTGAAAGGGTTAACTTCAAAGAGCACATCTGGGAATGACAATGGGGGTGATATTCCAGGTGTGCTCCTTGAAGATAGCCCAATTTGCATATGGGGGAGGCGCAGGACATTCATATGCAAATTGGGCTGGGAGAGGGGTGACATGCCGGCTTGCTTCAGATCCCCGGCAAGCTTCAGATCCCCCAGACAGCACAGAGCAAAATGTGCTGCTGGGGGATCTGAGCTTAGCTCGTCAGCTGCAATACAAGACAGGAAAGTGCAGGACGAGATGGTGCCGTCCCGACCGCTAGGGCGGTTAAATCACCATCAAAACACGGGGATCTAATCATCTATGACCGGCTGAACAGAGCAATTTAAAATAAAAATAGTAATCTTTAGGGTAAGTTATTCCCTTAAAACATAATATTATTAAGATATCTTTGGAGCTTTGATGATGCTTTTTAAATAAGATCTGAAAGACAATTACATTGCCTTATGGACTTTGTGTCATAAATAGTGATGTCAGTGACGTCACATCCAGCAATAGCAACCAGGAACTATGCGTTCCAGGGACCGGATGTGACGTCACTGATATCACTTTCCGATTCAAATTTCCTGACAATAGGCGGGGAATTTGAATCTGCCCGCGAACAGGTGGACGACGGGCTATTTTAAAAGTCCGATCTGCCTGTTCACGGACAGACATTGGAGAAGTTCGGCCATCACTAGTCATAAACATTTGACAATTTCCAAAATTACATTAACATGTCAACGTGTATGATATTTTAATGGTGCAGAGCCATGCAATCAATGCTCTGTTTTTTCAAATATCTTGGCTAGAGTTGTAATTTATTTGATTTCTAGTAATCTTCTTCTTATTATTATTATCATCATTTATTTATATACCGCCAACATATTACGCAGCGCTGTACAATACATTAGCCCCTGCATCGTACGTGTAATATGAGCAATGGGATTTAGCTTTCATCATTTCAGAGCACAACAAAAAAACAATACTGATGTATGACTACTAATTGGTTGATATGTTTATATTTTTTCCCAATGAAACTGCTCATCCCTAAAATTAGATTGCATACTCTTAAGTAGATTTTTCTTCATTAATACGGTATATATGGTTTATACCTTTACTATTACACAGTTTCAAGTCAATATTTTAAGGTTAATTGAAGTAATTGCTTCTGATTTAATCCATGCTGCATTTTATTACAGATCATGTTGTTTTCTTTTCACTAGAATGATAAAAAAAAAACTGCTAGCCGCTTTCATAAGCCCTTACAACAAGTTATATGTTATGATTTCTTCTGCACAATCAGTGGTGCCTCCGTCCTTTTCTATCATCCCTGCTGGGGTAAAACCTTTTTACAAATATTTAATCAGTTCATGAGGAAGGCCAATTAGCCGCAATCTGCGGGATTCATTCCTACATCCAAAAATTACAGCACATTTGTTCTATATACTATTGCCTTTCACCTGAGGGACAATTTCCTTCCAGAAGCAAACATAACTATGCAATAGCCAGGGTTTTTCTTAACAAAACTTAACGTGGGTTTAAAAAAGAAAAAAATCTTGAGGCCACAACATTTTTGAAAATGTAAAAATGCTTAATTGGGAAACAATAAAAAAATTTTGTAAACATGAAGATTCCATATTAGACTCAAAAGACCATCATGTTTTAAAAGTATTCTGAATATTTATTAGTTAGAATTATTAGTTTTCAAACAATAGTTTTTCTAGGAGGTTTATTTTTACTATGACAAAACTAAGCAGGCTTATAACGTTGGAAAATAAAATTGGGTCTCCAATATAGATCATGCATATAAATCCCATAGGTACAACTTCCCAAATTACCCATAAAAAAGTTTACAACCAAAATAAGTACTTTACCAGTACCAATGTTCATTAAACAACATTGCATTATTTAATTCATGGAAACATGCATTAAACATTTTAAAACATTTAAAAAAACAGGCATTACATATATAAAGATAACTTAGAAAAATAAAATAAAAAAACAGTGTCACATTACATCTATAGTTCCACTTGTGTGGCTACCCAGAGATGGCAAACTATATTCAGACATCTGAGTTGATAATAAACAGAAACACAGCCTAAAACAAAAAAATATATAGTCAGAACATACATTTAACATTTCTTCTATATTCATACATTCCAAGTATTGTTACAATGATTTTATACCTTTGGTTTAAGTAATCACCAAACTAAAAAACATGGTGCCATCTTTTAATATGGGATCAGAAATGGCATTACATGTAGCATTCTTCATATATCATCATGTGATATTTCAGTTTACATTTTTTTTTACCTATTACAGTGATTCAGCTTCCGGTTCATCATCTGATGAAGAATCATTGACTGAAGAAGAAACAGCAAAACTCTTGGAGCAAGTGGAAGAAAAGAAGAAATTAATCTCCACTATAAGGAACAAGCCTTGGCGTATGAAGAAAAAACTTTCTATATTAAGGTACCACAAGAAGAAAAAATAGCATACAGGGAGTTTATGGAATTATATACAGTCTATGTGTCATGGATAAAGATTACATTCCCAAATGTGTTTTGAGGTTTAGTCTAGTTCAGGTTGACATGATACTGGGATACCATTAGGGCTGTTTTTCCCAGAAACGTGCTTAATTACTATGTAGCTGTAAGTGTCCTATCTGGCTCATCTGAGTAGGAGGACACCAGGCTGGAAGGTGGAGTGGAGTCCAGTGGCATGGGCCTGCAGGAGGCGTAGTAGTGGGATAACAGGCAGAGAGTCGAGGCGGGCGGCAAGCAGCGGTAGTCGTTCAGATAAACGGAGAAGGCAGAAGAATGGTTGGTAGGTGGTTTAGGGTTCGGCAGCTCGGTAGTAGTAGAGAGGATGCAGAAGATGATGCTAGATCAGAGCTCAAGAGCACAATAATCAGCAAGGACTTGGTGCCGGAGGCTGGATATAAATAGAGGAAGTAGCAGGCCCAGGAGATCATTGTAATTAGCAAAGCAAGGCTGGAGCAAGGGAGATGAATGAGTTTAGTAGCAAGAAAAGTCCAGGAGGGCAGACAGCTATCGCCCGGAATGCTGCTGGTCACAGGTTCGAGACCTGACACTAGCAGTGATTTGTGTTAGGACCTGTAGTAGAATTAGTTTGTGCAACTCTGAAAGTAGTGCTTTTCAATCACATTTTAGGGACAGTTAAATGTTTTTGCTTGTTGTACGATTTA